>CM040434.1:36546201-37225395 GCA_022702705.1 Papilionanthe hookeriana x Papilionanthe teres
TGATTGGATCAGCAGATCGTTGACATCTTCGGCTATCATTCTTCAGTTTTCTTCCTCAATTGTTCGGTTTAAAAGTCTTGATTCATCGGTTTAAAAGTCTTGGTCTTTTCAGTTTTTATAGGTGGCCTATAAGTTTTACTTGTTTTTTTTGTTTTGTTTGTTTTTTGTGTTGTTCAGTGTTGTGTAGTTTGTTGTCGTTCGAGTCATGTACCTACTTTTTGTTTGAATAAAGCTGATTGTGACTCTCATTTTCTCTAAAAAAAGAACTCATCATTTCCATATATATATATATATATATCATGCTTTCAAAAATGAATTGACTTATTATTTTGCTCGCGTGTTGTTGAGATGTTAATAAATTATTTTAAAAACTTAGGAAAGTCATAATTAAAAAATTAAATGACTAAAAATTTAAAAAGAAAATAAGCTTGGCTCAAAAAATAAAAACAAATCTAAACATTTCCTATTTCTCTCCCAAATCCCAATGTTGAATCTCTAGAGCATGGCTTGGCAATGCTACCATAATAACGCCGCAACATTGTCATGGTAGTGTCGCAGTGCTACTATAAATCAGTGATCAACCCATACGATCAAGCTTTGTGACCAAGCTGATCACGATGACCAGAACTAACTAAGTTTAGCCAGTCATGCTAAAAAATAGTTGGACGACAAGTCTACATGGAAAAATACCAAGAATACCCTGATACGAATCCCTTTCAGACTGGGGAAAAAATATAATATCATCATTGTATCATATCTTCTATAGATGTATCATAACTTTTATAGATCAGAGAAACAATTTATGAATGAGAATGATTTGATTATTGTTCAATTCTCTTTCTTTTTGTCATTTTCTCCCTCTTTCTCCATCATTGTTTACACTCTATTCCTTGGTTTGCATAGACAAATTTATATTCAATTTATATATTCTCATAAAAAAATTGGGTGTGAATGACTAAAATAGACCGAATTATGTAAAATTATAATAAAATCATGCAACACTCTTAAGGCTTCGTTTGAGAGGGCGATACAGTTTCGTTCCGATCCAGAGAACACTGACAAAATGCATCGCATCTATTTGGTAAAGGAATGTCGCTGGAAGTTCTTCTAACGCAACATTATCTCACCTTTTCAAAACCCAAAATCCCCACATCTTCGGCCTTTTATTCAGTGTTTGACAATTAGAAATCTCCTAAATAACTTTCGAACTTCTTCTGTTTCACAACTTCACGTTGGCCTCTTTTTTGTCTACTGCTTTCAATCTTGATTAATCTTCTTACGCTTCTTCTAGTTTTTGTATCGCTCTCTTATAAATGGCTGATATTCAGATAGGCGGGACTGAGACATTCACCTTCCGAGCAAAGATTAATTAGCTTCTCAGCCCCATCACCAACGAAAAAAACTTGTAATACGTTGTCCGGACACTGCTGCATCCATACAACAGCCTCATTGCACTGATGACGATTTTTATTTTTTATTTTATTAGCTACGATCAGTACATTGCATGCATCGTCCAGATTGCAGAGCTGTGCTCGGACAATGCACGCAAGTTCTTTTCCATCACCAACGCTTTAAACTCTATCAATGAAATAAATGAGCAATTCATCCGATGTATGGAAGTGTGCATTCATTTCGCTTTAGTGAGGAAGCGAAGAGCTTAGTAAACCTTATCATTGTCATCTCCCACCAAACATCAGCTCAAGGTTAAAAAGAAATCTTAGGCATACTCCCCATCCGATTTCATCGCCGAAGGAAATGTAAAGAGAGACATGTTTGTTTGAGGCAACTGCAGCTTATTAAGAAATAGCTGTGAAGAAGCATAAGAATAATCTGATATTGCAAAAAACTATAATGACTATTACATTTTTTTTTTAAAGTTAGATTGTAACTAGAAAGCTGTCACCACACCTAATCATGATAGTAGAAAAACACTGATTTCAATGACTATTTTTTAAAATTGCTGACCAAACAGGCAAACACTGTTCTTTTTGGGGCTAGACTTTGAAAATTTTTGTCTTTATCTTTAAAAAAATGGGGGTCATAAAATTTTATATTCAAACAATGTCTAGTCATTTTTTATTCTAAAATGATGTGTAAAACAATTATTGTCAAAAGGTTAAGTGTGCACTAATAAAAGAATATATATGAACAAGATGCAGACAAGCGCCGACAAATATGTCACCTGCCCAGCAAGACATTTGTATATTCAAAAGGACGCCTCATTACCATAGTAATATAAAAATAATAATATATGGCTAAAAGAGTTTCACGTGCAATTAGTGCAGTCAAAATCAAATCATGCTTTAAGAGGCGAATTAAATTGTTATTTTGCGCGCACATCACGTAGTTTAGATCATAATTAATTATTTTAAAATCTAAGCAAAGTGTTAATTAAAAAATTAAATTAAATTTTTTTAAAATTTTGGGAACGAAGTACTCCCTCCCTATGCTTATGTGTATTAGGGCTATCAAAACGGTTTGTTGTTCACGAACAGCTCATGTTTCAGTTCGTTCAGTTAAGTTTACGAGTCGAACACGAACAATGATTTGTTCGTCCGTGTTCGCTTCATTTTAGCTCAAAATACCACTCATTAATTATATATATATATATATATATATATATATATATATATATATATATATATATATATATATAGAGAGAGAGAGAGAGAGATAGAGAGAGAGAGAGAGAGTATTTAAAAAAATTAATTGACTACAAGACAACAAAGATTGATAATTAATTAAAATTATTAATTAATAAAATAGAATAAAAATTATTAAATTATCTTCAAATGATGTTTTAATATAAATAATAATTTTTAAATATTGACCCACTTCTTAACATCTTATGACTACATGTAGGGGTGTAAAAGACCCGAACACGAGCGAGCCAGGCTTAGCTCATGTTCGGTTCGTTTATATTTCGAGCTCAAAAAGTGTGTTCATGTTCGGCCGTTTGCCTAGCGAGCCGAACACGAGCCATTCACGAATACAAAACAACTTTAATCATGTACCCATAAGATGTCAAGGATTGGGAGAAGATTTACAAATTATTGTTTATATTAAAACATCATTTGAACCTAATTTAATAAATTTTATTCTATTTTCTTAATTAATACTTTTAATTGATTATAAATGTAGTGATGTAGTCAATTAAATTTTATTAAAAATACTAATCATCAGAATATATATATATATATATATATATATATATATATATATATATATATAATTCATGAGTAATATTTCGAGCCAAAACGAGCCGAACACGAACGAACAAATCTTTGTTTGTGTTCGGCTCATTAACTTAGCAAACGAGCCGAACACGAGCTGCTTGCGAACAACGAGCCGTTTTGACAGCCCTAACTACGTGATTAAGGTTGTCAAAAAGACTTTTTGTTCGTGAACAGCTCGTGTTAGGCTCTCTAAGCAAACGAGTCGAACACGAACACACTTTTTGAGCTTGAAATATAAATGAGCCGAACACGAGCTGAGCCTTGGCTCAAGGGTGTTATGCTCGTTTACTTCCCTAATGTCTATGTCAAAAGAAGTCTAGAATCCATAAAGTTGAGGCTTCCTTAATCCCCATGACACTCCGCATAACTTTTTTGATTCACTGGAATGATTACAAAATTCCACTGAAATATGTCTATCCTCTTAAAATTCTATGATTAACCCTTCTTTTTTCTGTTGGCTACAATGTAATTAGGGTTGTCAAAGCGATTTTATTTACATTTTCTTTTTTATTTTATTGATTTTAGTATTGCCTGTTTGAATTAATGTAAAATTTTAATGTTAATTTTATATGAAGAGTTGGTTTATTTGGATGTTAGTTTTGTTTAAAATAGTTTATATGTTTATTAGATCGGCATTTACATAAATAAAAATATAAATCATTTTAACTTTAATATATACAAATCATTACACTGTATTATTATATTTATATTTTAATATTTCCATAAATAAAACACAATTCTTATATAGCACATAAATTTTATCTCAAATTCGGCGTCTTAAAATTGAGAAATTATTGCATCAAGAGTCTTGAAACAGTTTTATATTAGGACTCCATTCAGAATCTATCATTTTACTTTTATTTAATTGCAACCAATATGCGCATTAGAGCCAATAAAACTTAACTTCATACACAATTTTTCAAAATATTTTTTTGGGCGAGAAGAGTGATAAATGGTCTTCGACATTTTTTAGTGATGAATGCGAAAATTAATCCTTATATTAACTTCAAAATAAATTGAGACATTTACATACCGCCAAATTTATATACTTAAATGTTTATCTGTAACAACGAAATCTTTCATTTCACAATATATATATATTGTGAAATCTTTCATTTCACAATATATATTATATAATTTAATTTGAATTGACCGAGGAGCGGACTCCCCTTTTAGTTCTGTGTGCTATTCAAATCTCTGCGTAATGGGTGGGTTTCGAACCCCTGACCCAAGGGACTTACACCAAAGGCCGCAACCAATGAGTCAAGGCTCGCGCACTTCATTTCACAATTTATATATATATATACTTATTTTAATATCTAAAAAGTGAAATACACTTTTTCATATATAACTAAAGTGATATATAGGTAAAAATTTTCACACTAAACACAGAGTGTAAGATCCATAAAATTTATATATATAAAGAACAATATTACAGAAATCGTTATGTATGGCAAAATCGGCAGATTAATTTCGTCACTTTTAAAATTTTTAATGTTTTTTTTTTAAGTATTTTTTAGTACATCAAATATTAAAATTTCCCCATTCTGCATGGTTTGGGACCAAGCTGTTCTGAAAAAATTACGGCAATAAATCGAAAAACCGGATCGAGAAAAATTTGCAAATCAGAAAGAACACAGAGCAATACAAAGATTTACGTGGTTCGGCAAATTTGCCTACGTCCACGGAGCTCTAGAGGATTTTATTATTTCAAGAAATTACACCGTCGAGCACCTCGACGTTTACAGAAAAATATCTATTTTTCTTACTCCCTCTCTCTCTTGCCCTCATATCAGAATTCAGAGGGCTTGACTTGGCAATTATGACAGGCCAAAAGAGGTTATTTAAAGAAAATGGGAGAGAGGTAGGTGGAGAGAGGTTGGTGGGAGAGAGGTATGTGAGACGTGGTAGGTGAGGTAGGTGAGTCACAGACTCAATATATTTAATAATCTCCCACTTGAAGATTGGGACACTGACTGCACCACTTATAGGCTACAACATCTACAAACTGTACCGACATTTTTCCTCAAACATGATATTCTCCACCTCTGCAACTCAGAACCATTGTATTCACACTAGAATACCAACTGAAGTCGAGCATTACTTCAGTTTCTCAAGAGTAACACCCTCAGTTGACATATCAGCTTTAACATAGCTTTGTACCTCCAAGCTCTTTCCTGGGTTACTCATGCAAATACTTACAACTCCCAGTGCATGGGCAATATCCCGCCTCTGTTGAAAGCATTTTTTAACTATTTCAATCATGTACCTCTTACTGTCATCAGGTGCAGTCTTCACCCGGTACACCCACTTGTTGTGCAATGTCTTCTTCCCTGGTTGAAGTTCTGTTAGCTCCCAAATCTGTTCCCCTGGTAGGGAATCCGTCTCGTCCTTCTTGGTCAGCTCCTAGTTGCTAGAATTCTCATCTTGTAAGATTTCTTCATGCCTCTGTTTTTCTTTGTCATCTGTCTGTGAAAAAATAGAAATGGGTGCCTCGGACTCACTCTCCTCATCACTTCCATCACTGCCCTGCACTGTGACCTCTAGTAGATCATCAAATCTTACTTTTCTACTGTGGTCACCTGTAGTCATATATAGTGTGTATGTTCTCTTACCCCGAGCAACACCAATGCTCCTTTGGCAACCTCCTAAGTGCTATCTGAGAACACTATTGAATGACCACCCTCATTGAGTTGCCCAACAGAAATGAGGTTTCCCTTCAACTCAGAAATGTGTCTGACCTTTTGCTAGATTCATTTATTTTTATTAGGTAGTGTAATATCTACATCTCTCATCCCCACCACGTTCAAAGCTGCTCCATCAGCCAGGTACACCTTCCCAAAGTCACATGCAACATAGTTTTGCATTAACTCCTACGAGAAAATGTATGGAAGGAAGCCCCTGAATCTAGTGTTTAGTCATCAACAGAACTGTGAACTGTTAGCAATAGTGCATTCTGTATTTCTTTAGTTACTACATTTGCGCTATCATTCTCCTTCTTAGGATTCTGCAGTTCTTTTTTGTGTGCCCAGCCTTGCCACAATTCCAGCAGGTTTCCTGCTGACCATACTTTAATTTTGAGCTTCTTTTGTTTGAGTTCATGTCCTGTGTTCTCCCTTTAGAATCAAGAATCAATGTCGAACTCGAACCCAAGGTCTCATCGGAATCTTTCATGCGCACCTCCTCAACTAACATCAAATCATGAATATCATCATATTTCAATTTAGATTTACCTGCAGAACTGCTAATTGTCATCCTCATGGCTTCTCAGCTATTTGACAATGAAGCCAACAAAATCAGCGCACGTAACACATCATCAAAATCAATTTCAACATACGACAATTGATTTATGATATTATTGAATTCATTCAGATGTTGTGCAACAGATGTACATTTCATCATCTTCAAATTGAATAACTTTTTCATCAGATGCGCCTTGTTATTCGTGGATAGCTTTTCATACATACCAGATAAACCTGTCATGAAATCTGTAGTAGTCCTCTCATTGATAACGTTGTGGCCAACAGACCTTGACAAGGTTAATCAAATAATCCCCAGAATCTATCAATCCAACAAATTCTATTCCGCCTCATTCATTTTTTCCGGTCGTTTTCCCAGTAACGGAAGATAAAGTTTCTTCTAATAGAGGTAGTCTTTTATCTGCCTCATCCAGTAACCAAAATGTGTCATTAAACTTATCGATCCCTGAAACCTTCACTTCGTCTCCGGCCATTATTCTTCCTCAGATCCGAACTGGGGCTCTGATACCAATTGTTGTATAAAAACTACGGAAATAAAGCGAAAAACTAGATCGAAAAAAGTTTGCAAATCATTAAAGTGCACAGAGCGACACATAGAATTACGTGGTTCGGCAAATTTACCTACGTCCACGAAGCTGCTGAGGATTTTATTACTTCGAGAAATTTCAACGTCGAGCGTCTTGAAGTTTACAAGAAAAATATATATTTTTCTTCTTTCCCTCTCTCTCTCTCTTGCCCTCAAATCAAAGGGCTTGGCTTGGCTTGGCTTGACAATTTATGAGAGGCTAAAAGAGACTATTTAAAGAAAACGGAATAGAGGTAAGTGAGATGCGGTAGGTGAGATAGGTGAGTCACTGACTCCATATATTTAACACAAGCATCCAACTGAAATAACGTTGAAGTTTAGGGTAGTTGCAGTTTATTAATAAGCTGCAGAAAAATAATCTGTTGTTTAAAAAATTGTTGTATTTATTAAATTTTTTTTTTGGAAAAGTCATACCGCATCAAGAAAGCTGCCACCACACATAATCAGGAATGGTGCGAAAGTGCTGATTTCATCAGTTTAAAACACAATTTTATGAAAGAGTTGTCAAAATGCTATTTACCCAAACAAATTTCGATACGTTTTCAAAACGCACAACACCAAATAAACTGCTCCAAATGGGGCTTAATTATTCAAATAAATATTTCATCTTTGTAGGGTAAATAAAAAAAACAAGTATCACTACAATATTAATTATTTAAATTTTTTTCATAACAACAATAATCTATCAAACTTTAAAAACAATATATGTACAGTTTTTTTTCATTACACCCACACTTCTTTGCCTACTAGATAAGGCTTTTGAGTGAAAATTTTGGGTAATTAAAAATGTTATATTTAAAATTTAAGTAGTATATTCAATATTTTTGAGTGCTTAGAATGTAAAAGCTCTATTATTTGAGCTCACCACCGCCAAATCATTGAGAATTTAATAAAAACTAAAAGTATGAGTTAGAGATTTTATCATTAATTTTGATATTTTGAGTGAGAATTTACAAAATGAATGGAAATTGCTTGATTTGTAAATAATAATTTTGTTGATGCTTTGCATGTAAATTGCACTATTTATTATTATTATTATTTTTTTTTTTTGCTGTACTTTGATTTGAACTCAGCAACCTCATAATGGAAGATTATGGTTATGTTTGGGACAAGTGTAACTTGTTAAAAATTAATTATGAAGCTGTTGAAAAAAAATCTGATATTTAAATAACTACGCTTATTTGTTTATTTTCTTTTTAAGAATTCAGATCTAGGGCTGTCAAAACGGCTCGTTGTTCGTGAACAACTCATGTTCGGCTCGTGAAGAAGCTCGTGTTCGGCTCGTTTGCTAAGTTAACAAGCCTTAACTAACCGAACATGAACAAATCTTGTTCGTTCGTGTTCGGCTTATTTTAGCTCGAACTAATATTCATCAGTTATATGTATACATACATACATGCATATAAATATATATATATATATATATATATATATATATATATATATATATATATATATATATATTGCCGAACAGTATTTTTAAAAATTTTAAAAGATTTATAATCTATTAAAATTATTAATTAAGTAAATAGAATAAAAATTATTAAATTAGATTCAAATGATGTTTTAATGTAAATAATAATTATTAAATCTTGCCACAACTCTTAACATCTTATGAGTACATAATTAGTGTTGTAAAAATGATTCTTTGTTCGTGAACAGCTTGTGTTCGACTCGCTAAGCAAACGAGTCGAACACGAATACACTTTCTGTGCTCGAAATATAAATGAGCCGAACACGAGCTAAACCTGGGCTCGCTTATATTTGGCTCGTTTACACCTCTAGTCAGACCGCAGCATGTGAAAGCTTTCACCGAACATAGCCATGATACATGAGAAAATGCAGATTTCAACGACAAGTCATCAAAACACAATTTATCCAAAAAAGACAGCTGCGAAGAAGTTCCGCACCGCCAACACACCGCCAACGCACCGTCGCACAAATGGAAGCTCTACGATAAACCACTGAGCGCGCACTAATTCCGTATTATTGAACACATCTCAAAGCATATTAAAAAAATTTAAAACTGGACCTTACCAAAATTTATTAATCGGAATATTCCAACACAAATTCTTTCCAAAAAAACCATAGGGAAAGGGCATCAGAGCTTCGACGCAAACGAGAGGCCGTCAGTCTCGAGCTGCTGGAGGTCCGGTGCAGGTGGCTGGAGCCTCGCTATCTTCGCAATGGCCTGATTCTCCTCAGCCGAACCAGACTCAAGAAATGCGCCGACGATCTTACCATCTTTGATCCAATATGAGCCAAATTTCGGCTTAGAAGATGAGGGATCGGCGTCGCCAAACAGAACTGCGTCGCCAGCGTTGTCCCCATAGAATTGCCAGGATAGATCAAACGCGCGAGAGTAGAAGTATGGCAGGTAATCATATTCTTCCACAGTTCGGCCTGCTTCGATTGCTTTGATGGCCTGTGGATGAGAGATTCAGAAGGAATGATGAGATTTCGGATTCAGAAGGACGTTTGGGGAATAAGGAATTTGGATCATGCCTTTACAGCCTGCTGTGCAGATTTTCTTGAATGGTCGACATGCTCTACTCTTCTCAACTCTTTGTACAATTTTGAAGGGAAGGTGGCAATATCACCTACAGCATAAACGCCAGGTACGCTTGTCTTGAAGAAACCATCAGTCTGAAAAACGAGAAGACGATGGGAAACGTTTGTCTAGAAACCTAACCTGAAGTTCATTGACTTTAGAACATGACAATTAGTTTTAATTTAATGATATGTTTGGGTTAATTGCATTTTGACAGTGAAATCTGTATTTTTTCACCGGTCCTGATTAGATACGGTGACAGCTTTACTTGCTTCTTTAAGCTTTGGCCATATTTGAATTTGGTCAAGCTCAGCAAATTTAAGGCAGAGGATGAATATGTGCCTGCTCTAGACTTCATAAGGCGGGATCGAAATAATTAGGCTTCGTGCTAACTGTAGAAGATCACTCTGACAGATCTGAGCCATTATTCCATACGGAGAACGCACGCATCCGCACGCAACTCCTCTAATACCCATCTAATACCCTCCTAATACACATCCAGTACCCTCCAATACCCACCAATACTCACCTAATAGCCAATACCCAATATCCAATACACATCCATACCCATCCATACCCATCCAGTACCCAAAAAATCCGCACCCAACGCTGCGTACGTGCTCCGGATGGAATAATTCGCCGACAGATTTGCTTTAAGATAACCCATTATTGTAAGGGGGGCAGAGACTAAAATGTCTAAGGCTTTATTATTAGATACCATGGAGCTACAATAGATGAGGTTATCCCTTCAATTTTGATATTGAGTGAAAGCAAACATTATCACTAGGGGCAGTTTGTCCTCGACAGGAAGTGAAATTCATATTTTGAAAGAGGTTTGTAATGATGGCTACATTGATCCCTCCGATTAGGATGAATTTTGAGTATGTCCATCATTAGGAAGGTGGAGCCCTTGGAAATGTATCTTTTGATTGTTGGCTTTATCTTTACCATAGTGGGAGAAAATTTTCTTTTGTAAAGGGTTGCATAAATGATGGTGGTGGTTCCTTTGTTAAATATAATTCATTGATTTTGCCCGTCACCGAGAAGACAAAGTTCTCAAAAATGTATCTTTTAATTTAGGGATTACCATTAATTTATGGCTTTGTCTCAATTATTGGAATTTGAGCATCATTTTCATTGCATAGAGCAATAAAGCCAACAATGATGATCCTTATAGTTGAGACAGATCTCTAACCTCAGCTATGATCAAGAAGGTGAAGGCCTTGGAGATTTATCATTTAATTCTTAGGGCATTTGATATTGTCTATGGATGGTAACACATTACCAAGTGTTAAATGGAAGCATCAACAATCCAAAACACCATTAGAGTATTTGTTCATAAAAAGGAGCTCCAAAATTTATTTTACAAAAGTCTTTTTCTTTTTTTTTTTTTTTTGCAAATATTTATTCTCTGATGGCATTAGTCTCAATCCATCAAGCTAAAGATGGCCAAAGAACCCAACTTGCATCGCTAGATCAACAATAATTGTTATGATTGATTCCATTTCTTGGAGGTTCAATTGAGTTCATGGAGGGCTAAGTGCCGATATTTTGAACAAATGTTGAGTCTGTCTCATCTAGAATATTTTTGTTAAACAAAGGGCATATAGCCTAGCGAATCTTGTATTTTGTTCAGTTGTTTATATATGAAACTTCATATTTCGTAAATATTACATGTATTTAAGTAGTTTCTCCTTCCGCTTCGCTCGCTCTGTTTCGCTTCAGCATATGTCCCTTATCTGGTATATGAACCAGACCTAAATCTAAAAAGTTCATCAAGCATTACGGATGGTAATTAACACACTTGAAGAAGATATTAATTCACCACTACAATTGTTGTCACTATTATTTATCTCAACATCTACAGATAATGTATCATAGGATGCATCTAAAGCTACAAATTACGCCACTAGTATAGCACAATAAGTATCAGCTCTCACAATTCACTAAAATACTTCTGTGGGCTAACTTCGTCATGGAGAATTAACTAACAAAGAGATTTACCACTAAATTATGATTAAGACCACTTAAAATGATAATTAATTATAGTTTGTTTATCTATTTTCATTGAAAATATGGGGCTCACCCATATAAGGTTTGGAGGAAAATTTTCAAATGCTAAACTCTTTACTATATCTCTTCAATTAGACCAATTAAGGAATTTCTAGTCAATCAAATATTTTGATAAATCCTTCACATTGAGAGTAATTATTTAGTATTTAAAAAAGGATTCAATCAGTGGGGCGACCACGTGTCCTGAACAATTTTTATGGGAGAATTTTCAGGATTTTCAATGTTATTTTTTCTTATATATTGCTACTGTTTATGCATTACTTGCACACTTTTGTATCAATGAAAATAAAGCTTTCAATCTCTAGAAAACTCATGTTTCTAGGTGTAAGCCTGCTGCTAATTTACGAATTAATCTTTAAATCAACCGTAATTAATATTTGAGAATCCCAACATATCTCTCCATCTCTAAGCTAGCTCTCCTGCATCCAAATCTTCCCAAAACAATAAACCATTTCAACCCCCACAAAAATTGAGTCATAATACTTCCATAAAATTCTGACTCCTATTGTCAATTTATCATGACCAAATACCATAAAAAAATTCATGACTTCCTATCTATGTATATCATATTGACCTAAAATCAACTATACTCCATAGTTCCATGTAAGGTTTTTATGTGTGCCTAGGTCCATTTTTACTCGTTGTACTTGTTTGTGTTGATTTATATGGAATTCATGCAGTGAGATGTTCATACAGGCAACAATTTATGCAACAAAGCCATGATATTGGGTGACAATTTATGCAACTAAAAAATTTCATCAAAGTTCTTTATAGAGATTCACAGCATCCCACAAAGCAATTTAAAAGGTATTGGGCCAACCCACAATATTATTAGAAGTATGTCCAGAGAAATATACGAGCTAGGAACATTAGCTATAGAAGAGCACCCCATCATGCAACTATAAATGTATATGAATGATGCACAGTACACCTTAGTAGAGGCAAATTCTCCAACGACCTCTACAAGCATGTGCAAGTCAATGATGTAACAAACCGAACTCTCACGCATCAAGATATTGTCCACTTTAGTCCAGTAGCCTCATGGTTGGTGTAACTTCCCAAGAGACCACCAATACCAAAAGTGCTCTTTCATGAACATGCTTAAATTTGAATTTTATAACGAAATTTCAACTGTTACATCAAAAGGCGCATTAATGTTTAAGAGTTTAATTACTTAAGCGGTTTAACAATCTCCCAAACTTGAAGTAATTGAAGTTCTCGTCAGTTTTGTTAACCCAAAATCATCAACCAGGCATATAAGATTCAAGTCGAGGCCCCTACTGATTCAAGAGGTGGCTTCACCATGTAGCATTTTGTCCCATCAAGAGTTCAAGAGGTGGCTCACATGGCCTAGCACTTTATTTTGTATGGCACTTAGTTCCCACCTTCAGTCTGGTGTAATGTACTGATACCATTTGTAACAGCTCGAATTCTCACTCATTGAGATATTGTACACTTTGGCATAATGGTCTCATAGTTTTGTACCATTGATATAACTTCCCAAGAGATTACCCATCTTAAGAGTGCTCCCACACGAGCACACTTTGTAGTTTCTGATGTGTGGAAAATGTGATGTGATATTTCCTATATTTTTTCTATTATTTGTGTCATTTCTATAATTTTTAAGGGTATATGTGTTTGCATATGCAGTATAAAGCTTGAAGTCAGCATGAGGGAGCATAAGAAGCAAAATACATGATAAATCTACGTTCAGCGCCTGTGCGCCCATAACTGTCTAGGCGTTTGAACCAGCTTCAAATTTTGCAACATACAAAGCAAATGGAAAGGCGATGCACTGTCCAAGCGCCCTAGCACCATAGCCCGACGCCTAGACGCCTAATGATGAAAACCCCTTCGTGCCTGAATATAGAAAAGGAAGAATACCCAGCGCCAAACTCCAATTCAAGTGCTCCTACAACCGGTTCAAGCACTGTGGCGCCCAACACCAACTTTAGACAATTTTGCACAGTTCTGAGTGGTTATGGCAATCTGTATGGTGTTTCTGTTGTGTGGCTTGATGTTGGGATTGTGGTTTATGATTTGCATCCTTTTGTGAATTCAATATTTAGCTTTTCGGGATGACAGAATTGGCCCTATATTTGCACAGAGCATGTTGTGGTGGACTGTTGTTGGGAGTGTGGTGCATTGTGTGCATCATCTTGTCAATTCACTATTTAGTTGTCTGCGCTTTCTTAGGATAACGTAATTGTTCATGTGAATTCACTGTTGGTTTGAAGCTCTTTGCCTGCTTCTGTTAGTATATTTGAATAGTGGCATTGTATCCATCCTCTTCTTAAATCAATATTTAGGATTTGCATCCTTTTTATGAATTTCATATTTAGCTTTTCGGGATGACAGAATTGCCCCTCTATTTGCACAAAGCATGTTCTGGTGGACTGTTGTTGGGAGAGTGGTTTTGTTCATCATCTTGTCAATTCACTATTTAGTTGTTTGGGCTTTCTTAGGATAATGTAATTGCTCATGTGAATTCACTGTTTTTGACTTATGCTTCTGTTAGTATCTTTGGATAGTGGCATTGTGTCCATCCTCTTCTTAAATCAGTATTTATGATCAGGGTTTAATGGTTTAGAGCTTATCAGGGTTTAATGGTTTAGAGCTTTCTTAAAGAAATCAAAAGTGCTTCTATTTCTATAGAAAGCATTGAACTTCATAGCTTCATATTGTTATATGAACATAAAGTAGAAACAACAACATAGATGGCACTTAATACTGTACTTTTGTGGGGTTAATTTATCTCTTCGGTCTATCTCTCTACCATTTCATATAACATACATGTTGATTATTTTTGTGGGGTTTGATTTCTGATGCACTTACATTATTGGAAAGAGAGGTTGGTTTGTGGTAGTTGAATATGTTGGCGTCTTTAGGTGGCAT
Source organism: Papilionanthe hookeriana x Papilionanthe teres (assembly GCA_022702705.1). Taxonomy (NCBI): domain Eukaryota; kingdom Viridiplantae; phylum Streptophyta; class Magnoliopsida; order Asparagales; family Orchidaceae; genus Papilionanthe; species Papilionanthe hookeriana x Papilionanthe teres. The sequence continues at coordinate 36,560,803 of CM040434.1, forward strand.
TAATCAATACATATGCTAAATCATTTTAAATAAATTTGACGAGTAATTAACATATATGCTACATCAATGTATTTTATCTTGTTTATGCATTGTAACTTTTTTTTTTTTTTATTCATCAAAATTAGTGGTTCGATGCCAAGATAAAAGATAATGGTATATCTGCAATATGGGAATAAGATGAAAATGATATTTTAAGATCTATATTTAAAAGAGGTTGAGTTGGGTAATAGGTCCGCGATATTTCTCAACAAAGTAGGGATGAAAAAACTTCATTACTAAATTTTTTTTTATGCAACTAGGAAATAAGTGAGATCAATTGAAAAATGATTGAAAATTGTGGAAGAATTAAAGCAGAGAGCTATAAACCTTAGTTGGTATCACACGAGGTGCATTGTTGATGCATCAGATCAATGGTAGAAAGAAAGATTAGATGTGAAATTATATTGTTCAATTAGACAACTCCACATTATTAAGTAATGCTATAAATCAATATTTCTTATTTTACTGTCACTTATAGATCGTGCCAAACGTGAAAAAAATTAAAATTTAGTGTAATTATTATTTTTTTCTAAGTTTTTTTGGTTTGGAGGTTTATGACGAGATATATGATATTAAAGGTTCTTTTGGATGGCCTTTTATATTGTTATAATTTTGACATATATGAGACAACCAATATCTCCTTTCAGTCATATGATTGTTGGGGTTCTTGAGTGTCTTTCTGTTGATATGCATCCGTGAAATATACGAGCTCGGTATTACATGGTTTAAAAGAAACTAATATCTCTTTTATTTAAGGTCTATTGTCTTCATATAGTGACAGATTATTCGTTTGTGAGACCTCATAGTTTAATAAATGTTTATCTATGTATTTCTATTATTTTTATAACAACGAGCCTTTATCCCACTAAGTGGGGTCGGCTACATGAATCATTTTTCTCCATTGCATCCTATTGAGTGTCATATTTTCATTTAATTCTAATAAATTAAGATCATCTTTTATACAATATGCCCAAGTCTAAGTCTACCTCTGTCGTCTTAACATAAGTTGAATCTAAAACATCTATTCCCCTAACTAGAGCATCAGATAGTCGATGTTTAATGTGATTAAACCATCTAAGACGAGTCTTTCTAATATTGTCTGCCACTAGAGCTACACCAACCCTATTACGAATATATTCATTTCGCAATTTGTCTCTAAGTGTAAAGCCACTCATCCACCTAAGCACTCTCATATCGATAACACTTAACTTAGTTTTATGCTTCTCTTTTAAAGTCCAAATCCTACGCCATAGAGCATTGCAGGTCTCATCACCATCTTATAAAATTTTCCTTTCAGTCTAAGCAGTACTTTTCTATCACACAGCAGGCCTGAAACATTCTTCCACTTCAACCAACCAACTTGAATTCTACTAATAACATCCCATCTATATCACCATCACTTTGAACAATATACCTGAGATATATAAAAAATTCACACCTTTTAATAATTTGATCGCCCATAATTACAACTCTTTCACTGGAGCTACTACTACTAAAATTACATGTATATATTTAAACGTTTAGTTCTACTCAAACGAAGGCCTTTAGACTTAAAAAAAGACCTCCACAATTCAAGTTTTTTCTTGAGCTCTTTCTCTAGTCCTTATCCACAAGAAGGATATCATCAGTGAAAAACATACACCAAGGTACATCCTCCAATATATGTCCGATAAGATCATCCATAACAAAAGTAAAAAGATATTGGCTTAAAGCCAATCCCTGATGTAATCCAACTGAAATAGGAAAATATTTGGCCAATCCACATTCTGTTCAAACACAAGTAACAACCCTAGTACATGTATCTTTAATGACTTGAATATAAGTCATATCAACATATTTCTTCTCTAAAACTATACAAAGGATATGTCTTTTGAGCTTTATTGTAAGCCCTTTATAAATCAATAAAAATCGTATGGAGATCCTCCTTACTCTCTCTTTACTTTTCCATCGAACCACTCAATAAATGTATAGCTTCCATAGTAGACCTGCCCGGCATAAATCCAAACTGATTATGATAAATCTTTGTAATAAGTCTTAACCTGCATTCAATTACCCTCACCCATAATTTTAAAGTATGGTACATCAACTTAATTCCTCTATAATTTGTACGCTCTCGTGCCGCTCTATTATTTTTAAAAATGGTGACCAAAATACTCTTCTTCCACTCCTCAGACATCTTTTTAGTTTTTAAAATAATATTAAAGAGTTTAGTGAGCCAAGAAACTCCCATATCCCCTAAATATTTCCACATTTCAATTAGGATATCATCGTAGTCCTATAGACTTTCCATCTTTGATTTTCTTTAAAACCTCGACAACTTTTTTTACTAATGCGACGGTAAAAATAAAATATTTTATTATTATTAACAATATTAAGATCACTAAGGTCGATCGCATTTCAAGAAACTCATTGAAAAGTTTAACAAAATCTCACCCACCTATATTGAATATCTTTTTCTTAGAAAAAATAATTTTTTATCACCTTTGATACACTTAAGTTAAATCTTTATTTTATTTTTTTTATTTATTTGGTTGCTTTATGCATATTTTTCACACTCTTTAGCTTATAATATGTCATAAAAATCACTAAAAGCAAAATATTCAACGTCACAAATAATTCTCTTTGATTCCCTACAGGTCATTTTCTACTTTTACTGATTCTCTAAGCTTTTACATTTCAACCAATTTTTATAGCATAAATTCTTATATTTTATCTTTTCTTACACATTATGTTTCTACCATCAACTATTTTTATTTATAAAAATTTTATCTTTTTTATTCTCCAAATACATCTTTTGTCACTTGTTTAATAGTGTTTGTTATTTTATCACACATGGAATTTACTTGTTAATGAACACTCAAATCTTGAAATCTTAAAGTTTACTAAAAAAATAATTTTATTTATGTATTTTAGGTGCACTAATCTAGTTATATGACAACGATTTCTAGTATTCTTTATTTTACAACTATTCATCTCAAAATCAAAAACTAATAATCAGTACTGAGTACTTAAATTCTCACTTTAAATGACCTTAGAATCTTTACATTCACGATGATCTTTTCTTCTCATAAGAAAATAATCGATTTGTGTTTTATTAGATCCATTCTTATAAGAAATAACATGCTCATCTCTTTTCCTGAATAAAATATTAGCAATAATAAAATCATAAGCTAACAAAAAATCTAATATGACTACATTCTTCATTAATCACTCCAAAAACGTAGCAACCATGAATATTTTTAAAATTTTCTACCACTTTACTGAAATGTCCATTTAAATCTTCTCCAATAAAAATTCTTTCTTTAAGATATATCATTTGTAATAATTCTTCTAGATCATTCCAAAAATTTTCTTTATAACCTATATCTAAACCTAGTTGAAGAGCATAAACACTTATAATATTAAAAATGTTAGTATCAACAACAATCTTAAGGGTTATAAATCTATGTCCAAATCTATTAATTTTTACAACATTATCTTTCAAATGCTTATCTATAATTACACCTACATCATTTCTAGTGCGACACTTACCTGAATATCAAAGTCTAAAAATTAAGCTATCAATTTCCTTAGTCTTTTCTCCAACCCATTTATTTTCTTGAACACGTAAGATATTTATCTTTCTATGAATCATAATATCAGCTAATTCCATTAATTTACCTATGAGACTACTTATATTCCAAGACCCAATCCTAATATTAGTCTCATGGTTAAATTTTCATATAACTTTTATCATTATGCTATTAAGGCGAGCTAATTTTATGCTTGTGGTTTTCAACTTTCAATAAATATGAGCTCGAGAACTTCTAGTGCCCCTCTAGAGTCTTGTGTTGCAACTGTGATTGCAATATTTTCTACTTATATGATGAAAAGAAAATAATTATGGGGGAAAATTTTACATGTGTTCCAAAAATAGATCAATAGAGGACCGTGACTTCTTTAGATGGGCTGATCAATTTGATGATTCTACCGCAGAAAGTGATCAAGCGTGCATCTTTAGAGAAGAAGTAATTTCATAGATTGATCATCTGGATTTCAAAATTAATATTTTGATAATATTAATTATTTTTATATTTTTATTTTTTATTTTGATTGTTGTATTATTCACCATTACGTGAGACATCGCTTCCAGATGTAATATTTGAACTTACGAGTTTTTGAGAATTTTTAATGTAATTTATTTTTTTTTATGTATGAGCTATTAAGGCTGAAATAGTTATCTTACAAACTGCCCAGTAATACAAGTGCAAAAATGTATTATTTTCATAAACAATTGCAGCACATCTGCTACACAACTAAATTAAACAAGCATACACATAGCATTCCGCATCAGCTTCCTCGCACGGCTCCAGCAACCCCAAACAAATCCTAAATCTTTTCTTTTTCTTTACTTTGTATGTGTGTGTGTGTGTGTGTGTAAGTGTGGAGAGATATTGGTGTGTGATTGTGAGAGCAATGAAGGAGTGCTAGTAATTCAGGAAGGGAGAACTATGAGCGGTGTGCATCTCTTGGGAACAAGAATTATAATCATATCTTGTTATATTTCTTAAACCATCGTACCTTATTTTTATTTTGTGAATGCAACTGATGTATTCATTTCAAATCATGTATAATACATAAATTTTCTCTCTTGGATTAACATTTCTTTGAAATACGGAACAGTCCATGTTGTGAGTTTTGGAACTTTTGCAATTATGAAGTTGTTTTAACCTCTTCTAAACCGATAATTTGAACAGTTAAAATTAGTTATAATCTAAGACTATTAGAAGAAGACTAAAAGCACAATTAGATTAAAATATTGGAGTTTAGTGGACTAATAATGTTGTCAATAAAATTTTGCAAATTTAAAAGGGAATATGGATGCTTGGGCATTCTTGCAGGGTTGATAACCTAACCATAATATGGGATTCCAATGTTGGTTATATCTTGAAAAAAATGTGGAATCAATAGACCCCATTTGACAACTAGAGGAGAAATCTTTAGGAAAAGTTTGGACTTTGTTGAACTAATTCAAGGGAGAATCTCGCAGCTGTTAGAAACACTTCATTATGATTTAGAAATTTATTTTGAAATTAGGATTCAGACACCTTTAAAACTTCACAATATTCTAACACTACAAACTAAACCTAGGATTAGTAGATTAGAAAATCGCCTTTGTGAAAATTAAAATATTTCATGTGAGATCGATACATAGACTCATAATTTATATACTACTTGATCCGAACATAAACTTGCATGTTTGACACCTGCATCGTTGCAGTGTGTATCAAATTCCAACTAGTAAACCAAAAGGCATCTTGATATTTAAAAATTGAGCTTTAATTTGCTTAGGTTTAATAGAAACCTAGAATAAATGTTAACAGAAATAAAAAATGAAATAATTTTGAATAAAAAAATTTTCCACACCACCACAAGAAACATGAGTGATTCTAGAAGATTCTCACCTTATGTATAGGTCTTCAATCTGACCAAGTTTCCAAAATCACATTAGAGCCTTGTGAAGAATATTTCTACATGATAATTTTGCAATAACACAATAACAAAGGCGGCCCCCTCACCACGCCAAAGGCATGTATAGTTCTATGATAAAACTATGAGGCAAATATGCAAAGGAAAAAGCTCATTAGGCCATTACATCTCTTATGGGTGGAATCCTACAGGAGGTGTGCATTGCAATATAATCACAACCCTTCGCCCGCCTAGGATTTTGGATATTTATAAAGATAATATAGCATCACCATCCTTATTTTAAAGGGGGAAAAAAACCTTTTTGGCTCAAATTTGATGTAGGACTAAACATCACCATTGCCAGTGGCAGCCACAAGGTAATATGTTTCCTTTAGTTATAAGCACCAAGCTAAATGCAAATAGCTTTGTAACCACGTGTGATGAATCAACCAAGCCTTTAAGGTTTTGCTCCTAAGAACATCAATACGGACCCCTTTTGGGAAATACAGAAAAAGATCAATCAGCCTATGTTTAGGCACAATCCGATCATATGTTGTGGATAAAAAATAAAGGACACTAGTAGACGAAGGCTACTCATAGGTTGTGTGCATCAACTCATCAAACCAAATATTGTTATAAGCAAATATGCACTGGGAGTTTCCTTTTTGGCTTGTAAACATGATCTTAATTCAAAGTTCTAAGAGACTGATATATCTTTGTATATTTTAGATAGGATGCCATAAAGCAATGTAAAAAATATGATGCAAATAAAATGGCATTTCTATTACAACTACAATAGAGAACCTATTATATAACTATTTAAAATCTTGGAAATGACAAATTTTTGTGATCATTAGCCTTATCCTAACTATTTCGAGCAAACCTTCTAATAAAAATCATTTATTCCTCATAAGTATTGTCTAGAGTGTCGAACTTATTTCAAGGATCATTTTCTAAGAAATTCAATGATTGTTATCTAGTACATTTCTTGTTTATTATAATCTTGCAAGACTTATTTTATCAATCTAATGAGTGCATTTTATACCCTTTGTTACATAATCTCCAAACTATTAACTCTATTTTCAGCTATCTTATCTTCAATATATGCAACTCCAATCATTCCTTAATACCCAACATAGTTTTACCACACATACCCAGTCTAATTGCAATTTTATAAAATTTATTTTCAAGTTTCTATGATTTCCTCTTATTACTAAAGACTTCTAGGGAAATTCTATATTTTAGTCACCAACCTTAACTCTAAAAATTTGTCGTCATCTACATCCCTATTCTCCATTATTCAATATAATACATCCAAGGACTATTTTTGAGGTATGAAGCAATAAATGAGATTAATAAAGGTGCTTTGAAAAGATTTAATCGAACCTTAACTCCTCCTTTCTCTTCAGCAACTTGGCCTTTTAGAAGAGTTGTTTGGGGTCTTGCACCGACACCAACAACAACAATATGAGCATCTAACACTCTCCCATCCTTCAATTTTACTGTTGTGACCTGTTATGTCCATGGTATTAATCAATAAATCAAATTCGTGCAATACAGTATACATTATAAATGAAGCAAAGGACAAGAACTCACATTCCCATTAGCATCAGAGTCAAAACCAACCGCCGTAGTTCCCTTAATTATTTTAATTCCCTTATTTGCATAATAACCCTCATAGAAAGCAGCAATACCAGCAGTGAAGAGTCGAGGCACTGTAGAAAATACAGCGAGATAAGAAGATGCCTTGAGTATTCTCTCAACGATGAAAGAGCTCGGGCTCAAGCAATATGCTCCCTAATTCCGAAAATAGAAGTCACAGATTTGAGCCAGTCTATGACTTCCTTCAACTAAATATAAGCTAGTTTCATGCATGGAATTCAATATATAATTGGCTTTCCCTCCCCTATTTGTACTTACATGTAACTGGTCATGTCCGCTGCTTTTAATTAATAAATATCGAGAGATTTACATACATAACACACAATTCTTATGCATTTGCATATGTAGCACTTTGATGCTTTAAAGCTATGCATGGAAAAGTGCATTTCACTTTTAAAAGAAATAATGGTGCTATTTTTGATGTGATATTAAAGATTTGAGTGCTGTGTGTAAATATGAAAGTTTAGGTGTGAGACATGTAAATACATAAGAATTTTGTGCTATTGATGTAAATGCCCCTAAATATTGATATAAGCTTCTATCCTTAAAAATTAATCTCAGTAGCTTGTTTAATTTTTCACTATGAAGTAGAACTTGAAGAAGTATACACAATTAAAGTGTACTAGAGTTTAATTAAATATTTCCTATTTATTTCTCAATCTTAAATTATAATCTAGAATGATTAGCTTATGGCAAACGCAGAAGCAAAGCAAAAAAAAAAGAAGCTAAGCGACATTATTCCCAGGAGCAGAGGGAGATGAACTTACTGCACCAGGGCTCAGGGTAAACCATGGTGACATCAAGGTCATTTATTTTAAGCGCTGCGCCAAGCTCAAGTCCAATGTATCCACCCCCAATAATTATAGTCTTTGCATTTTTCCTCGCTTGTATAGCTGACAAAAGCTTATCAGCATCATCAATCTCCCTTAAGTAAAAAATATTATTGCAATCTGCCCCTTGAATGCCAAAGTCAGTAAGCCTCGTGGCCTACATAACACGAGCAAGAGCTTCAGGAATGTTGTAAATGGCAAAAAAAATTAAATACTTGCTTAATCAAAAAGTCATGCAAACAAAACAATAAATTATAAATATATATTAAAATCTACTGCATGAAAAGCACGCATATCTATTGTTTATACCACTGAACCAGTAGCAACAATCAAATTGTCGTAAGAGAAAGTTGCACCAGTTACACTAGTAAGAGTGTTAGCAGATAGTTCGGCCTTTACAATTTCAGTGCTCAGTATCAGCTCTATTCCTGCATTAGAAGAAAAACATATTCACTAACGCAATCCATTAACTAAATTGAAGAAAAGGCTTGGCTGCATGTAGTGAATACCTCACATTATACCCCAACTAAAGGGAACAATAATCTCTTTGTAGAACTGTTAAATTTTTGGAGAATCTAAATACCTAGCACAAAATTCTTATGTATCTACATATCTCATATCAATACTTGCCTATTTAAAAACATAGCACTCTGGTGCATTAAACCTATGCATGAAAATATGTAATTCGCTTTTAAAAAGTGGCAATGATGCTTTTTTTATGTGATATTAATGATTTGAGTGTCGCGTGTAAAGATAAAAGTTCAGTCATGAGATATGTAAATACATTAGAATTGTGTGACATGTATGTGAATGCCCCTAAATATTTTCCTTGAGGATAGAAAAGGTAAAACTAGGAAAGCAAGAACCACCTTTTTCAGAATACCATTCGGGAAGTAGTCTCTCTCCACCACTCCCAACACATACATGAAACCCAGGGAGCCTTGCAGCACCTGAAAAACCACAAAAATCATTACTATAGAAACTTAGAGTTTGTTTGGGATCACTTTTATAGATTTATTTTTTTATTTATTTCTGCTTTTATTTTAAAAACATGTTTATTTAGGGCATTTTATATACATTTTTATTTTTGTTTTCAAAAATAAATTAGATTGTTTTTAAATGAACTCAAAACATCTAAAGATATTCTACTTCAAATAAAAGCATAAACAAAATAAAATAAAATAAATAAATAACAAAAAACAAAAGTGATTCCAAATGGCCTTGTAGCATTCTTTCATCTGAAAATATTGGCCATTAACTATAATCGTAAAAGAACCAAAACCCTTTCAGAAGTATGCGATCAAGATAGCAAGAAGCTGTATTATCTTTGTACAAAATGAAACCAAGTAATTCTAAGACAGGTAGAAATTTCAAATTGTGGCATTGCCACATTAACAGGATAAAATAAAAAGCAAATTCAGTGGAAAATCCAAAACTAAAAAACTGGCTAATAAATCAAATTCTGGAAATCAGTTTTGAAACATAACATAAAGTAAACATTTAAATTCATGAGATTGCAGAATTCATGGCAGAGGAGATGATGCAACTGTGCAAGAACTAGTTTTCTCTTGGGGTTCTACAGAATGTGAATGGGATTTCAAGCCATGTTGAAGTTGTCTCCTTTCTTTGACCTGTAAATTTTTAAAAGATCTTACATATATTTATTATCCTTTTGATACGAATATGTATATACAAAAGCTAGGTGTACTAGCTTATATAAAATTAAATTTTCTTATTTAATTATTAGTCCCAAATTAATTTAATAACACTATTCCCTTATTTAACTCAGCTCAAAGGATCAATGTCCTGCAGCATTTCAATTGCCAATTCTACCAAGCAATACATGCATCGAGTTTAAGGAAACGATATTGATGGACTTAGGTTAAGCATGTTACTTATATAAATTAATACCTATAAATTACAACTTATAATAAAACATAAGAAATTTACTTCATTTTTCCGTAACTCTCCAGCCAAGTGCCTAAACAGTTAAGTGCTGAGTTAAGGAGATGAAGAAGAAGAGGGAAAATGAAAAAGGTAAATGAAAGCTAGGGTTTGAAGGTAATCTTTGACATCGCTTTTGGTGAGGGAAACATAAATTAAATTCCCAGCATCACCAATAGACTTAGGATCTTTTTCTAATGACATTCAAATGGCTTCCTTGGCTTTAGTAAGCAGCTGGCCCAATCCTTCCTTTGATTTTAAATGAGCTCTAATTAAACTCGTACTCATCTATTGTGATTAGAAGTCCAATAGAAAGTTCATATTGGAACAAAGAAAATCAAAATCTAATCTAAGTTCGATTAGGTTCAAATTGACCCTTAGACACCGCATAAGATCATCAAGTCAACCCAAAATCAACCCTGATGTCTTAGGACTCTTCCTAATGAACTTGGAATATTTTTCAGACTCTCCCTTGAGCTTACGGAGGCTTATTCAACTCTATTTGATCAAGTCAACTTCAATTGCCTTGTGCAGCCCATCAAGATCAACTATCCACAATCTTTAAAGTTTGACTTATATTGTTTATAATCCATCTAGAGACTATTATAGATCGATTTCAACTCAATTTAAGACCTTTAGGCCCTTGGTCAAGCTAGGGTAATAAGGTGGCTCATTAAGGGCCCATTTAACCTAATCCAACCTGAACCAATTCAAATCAATCCTAATTGGCTCTAAATGAAACTAATGACTTTAAGATGAAGTTTGGATTCATCCAACCTCGCCTAATGGCTTGGTCAGCCCCTTTGACCAAAGGACTCAATTAAGGCCTAGCTTTCAAAGATTCCTCAAGTAGTAGTTCTTTGAACTCTCCTTGACCCCTAAAAGCAATAGTCCAAGAATCAGGAATAACAAATAATCGATTCAAGCAAAAAAATCCTAATTCTAATTAAAAATATAACAAAAATAGGGCCAAAAAGGATTGATGGCCACATAGGCGAGAGAATTCTTGCTAAATTCTAGGGGTTTAAAAAACGACCAGACACGCGAACTTCACTCAAAAATGTGGGCTCGACCAACCCAAAATCAACCCAAGGCTGGCCCGGCAACCCGAAATTTACTCAAATTTGACCAAAAATGAACTTGAATTTGACCCAAAATCAACTTGAATTTCATATAAAATCAACTTGAAAATCTATTATGTCTTATGATAAATGAGTTATAGGGGTCGGGTTTGGATCAGTGGGTTGAAGGTAGGTCAAATTTGGGTTAGCCTTTCTGTTTCGTTTAATATTCAGGCCAAGTTCAAGTTAAGCAGTTTCAAGCTAGTTCGATTAGGCCAAACCCGAGCCCGACCCGCGAACCATAACTAAATTCCTCAGGGCATGTGAATTCCAATTCCCGTGAGATCCCATGTATGCATGCAGAAGATCGAGGTATTCTGCTCCAGCATTAACCCATAATGAGGTTTTTGCATCCCTTAAACTCATTTTGTTTAGCATGAGCCAAACTGAACCAAATCTAACCCAAATTAAATCAACTCAACAACTCTTAAGGCCCAATCATAGCTGGTCAAGTTGGGCTTTGATCCAATTTTGACTCAATTAGGCCTAATTAAATTAAATTAAAATTAAACTCAATCTAATTGGATTCAACATACTCAAACACTTAAAAGGAATTATAATTAATTGGAACCTAAATTAAGGTGAATTGAATCCTAATTAGGTCAAATTGGGCTTGGACCCAAAGTGACCCAATGGGTTCACATGAAAGATTTCGACCAAATTAAAATCTAAGCTTAACCCAATTGAAATCAAAAGTAAACTAAACTCTCCTTTTTTTTATTTAAACTAATTCCCCTCAGTGATGAGGAATCAAATATAACATTGGCTAGGGACTTAATACACCTTCTTGGACTACTCCCTAGCCATGGGACTGTTCAATTGGGCTCAAATGGATTTTCTCCTAATTTGAACCCAAATGAACTCCCTTAGCCATTTCACACTATATTGAATCCAAGCCCAAATTGATTGAATCAAAAGCCAATTGGAGGCCCTAGGAGTCTGCCTAGACCCACTCAAACCAACTGAGCCAGCTGAGAAAATACACCCCATTAGCCAACCTAGGCCCAATCCTTCTCAGTAGGTCAAATCTAGGCAAGCTTTCCCAAATTAGTTATATCAACAGCCTTCCCTAGCTCCCTAGGCCTTCTCAGAGGTGCTTGATCTCGATCCAAAGCTAGGTTGGTTCCCCTTGGGCTAGCCAAAAGAAAGTGGTATGTATGACCACCTCAGCCACCTCTCTGTCATCCTGCTGCCTCTAGCCATTCCTGGCCCTCAATGACCTTTTTAATTAATGGTGACCACCCATCCTTGTCCACCATAACCTGCCTGAGCTAACCCAAGCCAAAAGAGGTCGGGCTTCTCTCAGGACAAGAATGGGCCTTGTCCCTCCATTGGCTAACTCAAAACCATCCTAAGATCCTAAGCAATCTTCCCATACGCTCATCTCCTCTCCATAATACTTGAGCCCTTCCAAAGACCAAGCCCCTGTGCATTTAGCACAAGCTTGATCAAGCCACCTCACCAACCATCTCCAGGCATTCCAGAGCTCAAGCACCTCCTCCTCAAGCTCAGGGGAGGCTTAAGAGATCAACTTCCATCTCCAACCCCACTGGAGCAAGGTATTCCTCTTACCTGTGTCTAAGCTCATTTCGGTTTGGAACTCCAAGAATGAGACTGAAGAAGAGATTAAATGAATTTCAAGAGCAGTAGAAGAAGAGAAATTAAGAATAAATTTATTACCAACATTTTTTTTAATTATTGAACTTCACATGATGGCTTTTCTTTTAGAGAAGATACAAAGAAAATAATATATACATTATGAAGCATGGGAAATCTTGTGAGAAATAAAAATGATTGGATAATAAACAAAATGAGGGGGTGACCTAGCATCAAGATTTATAATGGAATACACAATCAGTGACACGTATTTTGTATAATTGAGATATATGTTCCCTGCAATGATTAAAACATAGCAAACAAAGTTGAAAAATCAAATCAAGGACAACAACATCAAAATTTTAGCAGCAAAGGGTAAAATAGCACAATGGCTAATGAAGATCCATAGGAGAGCGAATGCTAAACCATAACAAGTATTGCAGAAGGTTAGGGCCCAGAGGATCAAGGATAAATATGTTTGAGCCCATTGTTAAAGAAGGAAGAAAAACTCAAAAAAAGGGGGGTTTGCATTTTATTACTCATCCCGGTGAAATATACACATAATACAAAATATCCAATGACTCATTAAACGTATTAAGCACTCATCACAACCTATTAAATAAATAACTCATAATGACTACTAAGCTGATGAGAAGAGTATCAAAATAGTCCTCTAACTCTTTGTATAGGGCCATTTTAATCCCCAAACTCTTTTAATGAGGGATGAAATAATTCTCCCTGGGGACTATGTGAAGGACTATTTCAGCCCATATTAAAAGACTATGGAACTAAATTAACATTTTTATAGAATTTGGGACTAAAATGTCCCAATGTAAATAGACAGGAGACTATTTTGGCAATTCACTGTTAAGCTACGTACCATGTTTGTTAAACCATGCCCAACACAAATTTGAATTTATTGTTAAGAGTATATGACGGGCAAGAAAGGTTGAAATATCTGTGTTATTTATTTAAGAGTGAAAGTAAAATACAAAATAAACCAAATAACTTAACTACAATATCATAATCGTATAAAAGAAAAATTCAAACAAAAGATACGGGTTGTTCATTGGTGCTATATTCATCAAGGTGAATCCAGGGCAAAGTTCATTTCAATGTGCCTCATTGAAGCTTTGCACTTCTTAACAGGCAAAATACATGGCTCATACTTTACTTTGCACTGGATAGCTTTATCCTTTTCATAACACTAGCAGTATAAAACATAATGAACCATTGATTGCATAAACACCTTGAGGAAAAAGGTATGCCTTGCTAAGCGTTGGTCTTTCATAAGGAGCTACCTGTGTGAAAAGAAAACGTATATAATAGTGAGCAAAAAATTCATCAAGAAGCCAAAATAATATTCAAATGACATGAAGAGAAATATATAAAACATCCTAGCATATAGAAAGTGTCAAATATAATTTTTCAATTTACTAAAACACTGGAGGTTGCTGCATAGTTTGTTTCATGCAGAACGTGACCTAGTGTGACAGCTCGAGCTCTCACCCATCAAAGTATTGCCCGCTTTGTTAGTGGCCTCATGATTTTACCCTATTAATGTAACTTCCCAGGAGGTCACCCATCCTATGAGTGCTCCATGTGAGCACGCTTAACTTTGGAGTTTATAATGAAATTCCATCGTTACACCAAAAGGTGTCTCGATATTTAAAGGTTTGGCTTCATTCTACTTAAGGGGTTTAACAATCTCTCCCACTTGAGTAGCTGATCTCCTCATCAGTTCCTGTATCCCAGAATCATCCACCGAACAGAAAGGATTCTAGAGGTGGCCCCACAGACTCAAGAGGTGGCTCCCACCATGTGACTCTCTGTTCTATCTAGGTTTCAAGAGCTGGCTCCATAGATTACCACTGTGTTCTACATGACAATTAATTCTCATCTTCTGTTAAGTGTTATGCTATGATACCATTTGTGATAGCTTGAACTCTCACCCATCAAATTATTGTCCACTTTGGCCTAGTGGCCTACAGTTTGCCCTGTTAGTGTAACTTCCTAGGAGATCACCCATCCTATGAGTGCTCCATGCGTGCATGCTTAAATTTGAAGTTTCTAATGAAATTTCACCATCACAACAAAAGGAACCTTTGTGTTTTAAGGGTTTGCCTTCGTTCCAAGGGTTTTCACACCTAGAACTAGTTGCAAATCACAAAAAAGTGCTAAAAGCTTCTAAATAAGGACAATGATGTTTAGAAGAGATTCCAGTATCACGGCAGTAAATATACACCAACAAACTAAAAAAGAAAAAGACAGATTCTACGCATGACCAATATTTTAAGTGCAACAAAAGGATCCATTCATGCTCTTTTCAGATCAAAAACATATGTAAAATGTCCACATGTTATTGGAAAAGGAGAGAAAATATCCTACGATACAAGCACAAGACAAGTTTAGAAAAACAATTAATCAATGAATTATAAATATGTATGAAAAAGGTAAGAGTATGTGTTATGTGAGATAAAGTAACAAGTATTATTAAGCAATTTGCAAAAGTTGTACTTGGAGAATCAAACAAAAAAGTTCTTATAAATAAAATAATTTGTGATGGAATAATGTGCAAGAAAAGGTAAAAAATAAGAATTTTTGTTATAAAATTTCGTTTAAATATAAAATTTTAGAGAATTAAAAAAACTATAAGATGACATGTAGGGAGTCTAAGAAAATAATTTGTAATGCAAAGAATTTTATTTTTAACGATCTTTATAATAAATTATATACTAAAAAGTGTGACAGATAGATTTATAAACCAGCCAATCAAAAGATTAAAAAAAACAAAAATTTAATTTAAGTCAAGTATATTAAGGATGAAAAATAAAAATTGTTTTTCTTAGAAAATGATATTCAGCATATATGAGTGAGATATTTTGATAAACTTTCAATAAAATTTGTGAAAATATAATCTACTTTACTCATCTTAATATCATAAATAATAACAAAATATTTTTATTTCTAAGTAAAATGGAAGTTGAAGAGACTTAAAAAAATGAAATGTGGAAAAATAGTATGACCTAATGTTATTACCATAGAAGTATGAAAATATTTATGAAATCTAGAAATTTTTTTGCTTCCTAAAATTTTTAATATTATTTTAAAAACTAAAAGATGCTTGATGAGTGGAGAGAGTCTATTGGTTCTTATTTTTAAAAATAAAGGGGATTCATAAGAGTGTGCAAATTATAAAAAAATTAAGTTAGTGTGTCATACATTAAAATTATGGGAGGGAGTAATTAAATATAGGTTATGACGTGATATAAAAAATTCTCAAGATCAGTTTGGATTCATGTCACGCAAGCTACTATGGAATCTATACATTCATAGAGAGGTTTGATGGAAAAAGTATAAAGTGAGAAAGGCATATGTGCATATGATTTTTGTCTATTTAGAAAAATTTTATGATAAGGTTCAAAGAGAAGTACTTTGGAATGTTCTAGAAAAGAGAGATGGTGACATTGTTTATATTCAAGTCATTAAAAATATGTACACTGGAGCTGATATTGATGTTCGAACACAAGCAGGAATAACCAAATATTTTTGTATTTCGGTTAGATTACATCAAGGAATGACTTTAAGCTTATATCTTTATGTTTCAGTTATGAATGTTTACTGAACTTTTACAAAATGATGCACCTTGGTGTATGTTATTCATTGATGATATTCTTCTTGAGGATAAAACTAAAGAGAGAGTTCAATAAAAGCTTGGATTATAGAGGTCAACATTACAATCTAAAGGCTTTCATTTGTGTAAATCTAGAACTGAATATATGGAATCTAATTTTAATAGTAGTAGATCCAGCGAAGGAGTTGTAATAATAGGTGATCAAATGATTTAAAGGAGTGAGCATTTTAGATATATCGGGTCTATTGTTCAAAGTGATAGTGATGTACAACATGATGTTATTAGTATATTTCAAGTACACCTATAAGTATTTGGATACATGATCACTATCACTTAGAAGTATCATCATGTGCATGATCACTATCACTTTGAACAATAACATCATCATGTACATCACTATCACTTTGAACAATAGTAGTAGGCTTGTTCTTGTATGAATAAGGTAAGAGAGCCGAAAAAGAATTAGCATGTGAAGGTCTACAAGTACACCTAGAGGTATTTGGGTAATTTATGTACAAACACTTATTTATGCATGTGGACTCCTAATTCTAAACAAAATTATGATCATAAAACTAACAATAAACAGTAGATAGCAAGCACAACTTCATATCAAAAGTTATAAAATTAAAAATTTAATTTACTAAATTATGAACTTCGTCAAAGATGGCTAATATGATGACCTATCATCTCAAATATATGACCATTTCAAGTCCATTAATATCATCTTGAAATTTTTCAGCAGGGAACACATGCCAAATATGAGGATCTAACTACTGCTTCAAATAATTAAAATCAAGGGACCCCCCAATTGCGCGTTTAAAATAAGAAGAGTAGCTGGTTGTTCATTTTGAATGATAATATAGAATTAAGAATTTCTCCTGCCGCATCATTCACCATTGATGGTTATGGCATAAACCCAAAAAGGGAGAGATCAATGAGAATCATAAAATGAATAACTAGCTGAAAACACAAGTAAATAGAAGATGAAACAATCAATCTAAGTAAAGTGGAAGAAAAAAAAAATGCAAGAAAATGAAGAAGACAAAATAATGTATGGTTAGATTCAGCCCTAACCCAGGCTACATCCGCAGCACAACTTCCTTTTCCCTTGGGCTTTACATTAGATCCATACTTTGTAAACACAAAAAATGAAGCCATGCACAAACGTTTCTTACAACTGAGGAGAATGTGAAACTCTCTGACCTCAAGCATAGAAGAAATCACTAATTGCAATGCTCAACTAGGAAATGTACAACGTATAGTTGGAAACATATCCCAGCTTTTAGAACTCTTGTAGGGATGTAGAAATTATGCTTTATGGGCTAGGAATATGACTCAAAACTTCAAGGAAATGTCTCCAAAATAAGCTAAATTTCATTAGTTTTCTATGCAAAGTTATGAAAGGTAGTTATCAACAAATGCTAGTGCTTGTTAAAAATCTCATGGACAGCACAAAGAAACACTGGATGTTACAAGTCCATAAATGGATTGAGTATGATGCACATACACACAAGCACAAACTAAATCAAACGCATGCAGATATTATATATATATATATATATATATATATATATATATATATATATATATATATATATATATATATATATATTGAAAGCCCTAGGGCCTATTTTATTGAAATAAAAGCGGTTACAGAAGCTTGAGGAGAGGGCCCAATAAATGGAGCCCTACCCCTACGATACAATGCTAACAAAAAGATCCAAAAGATCAGAACAGAAAAAGAGCACAAACAATGCCTAAGAACGAGATCGTGATACTCTTGTTCTGTTTCTTGGTGATCCATAAAGTAAGTTCTTTAATGCTACTCCATTGCCCAGAGTAACCGAGATATCATCAACTAAAAGTGTATCTCCAGGCTTCTTCTTCCATCGAGAATGATAAACCTGTCAATCTTCTCCATCATCTTCTTCTTCTACTTCTTATGCTTCTTCCTCTTCCGTTGACTGATCCTGCTGATTCATACCGGTGGGTTCGGCATTGGGTTGGGGATTTCTTCTTTTCTCGTCGAATGTTTGGATGTATCTGTTAGAGTGGACGGCTAAAAGTAGCCCCTGACGGCTTGCGGCACGGGAGGAAGCGGCCACACTTCCAGCATGTTCAGTAACCACTGTAGTCACCGGAGTGGCAATTTGCACAACCGGTTGAGGAGTCTACCCGACAGCATAGTCAACTGGGTTTAAACTGTTATCAGCATCAGATGCTACCCTATTCTCCTGAGCCAGGGTAGCATCGAATCTTTGTTGGGAAATCCTAACAGCAACAGAAGACCCAGAAGCATTTTTCCTTGATGGAGGATGCAGTCTATAGCAAGTGTCCCTAATGTGCCCGAACATTTTAAAATGCTGGCAAAAAAGAGGTCTGTTCTCCACCACAGCCTCCTGCCAAAACCCATCCGCACCATCTGTGATCCAAAATCGATCCACATCTGGAAGAGTGAAATCCCTCTCCACCTGAACTCTGGCACCACCTGGCGAGACCCTATCAAAGGTGGGTGAATCAACTCTGAGAGGAGTACCGAGCGCTTGTCTTATGTTATACAAAGCATGTGGATTGTACAAATGAAATCGGAGTCCCGGAAGTTTGAACCACATAGGAACAATAGGAGGTTCCTTAGATGAGTCAAAATCAGGAGTCCATTTGATAAGCTTCATATGTGTGTCAGCAACCAAAACAGATTGTTGAGCAAAAATTCTGGCATAATCTTCTTCCTTTTGAATTCTAATAAGTAGGTGTCAGTCATCCAAAACTCCCAACTTCCATCCTCCAATGAGGTTCAGATTCTCAAAAAAATTTCTAACTAAATCTATCTTAGGGCGACTAAATCGAAATTTCCCAACTAAAGTGAACTTAATATCATCGAGAAAACCTTCATTTCCAGGTGGTGAAGATAACGACGGAGTTTACCATCTTTAACACCTATCGGCCTGATAAAAGCACATTGTCTTTTTCCAGCCGCAGTGTCATGAAACTCTTGTGGAAAGAAGAGATGATCCGAGTTTTTGTGGGAATTGCTGCCCACAGCTCTAGCATAGGACGCCTTAGCTGCCATCGCAGATCGAGCGGACCCTTTAGTCAGCAAATTTCGCTGCAAGCAGAAGAACAGCGACGCACGCAGAATCGGGCTTTGCTGCAAGCACAGTAGCCGCTGGAGCCAGTCGCCGAAGAGAGGACTGTTTGAGCAGCCCTATGTTGACCTCGTTTTTGTCGAGGTTTAGTTTTCCTCCTAGGATTTAGGGTTCTAGCCTTAGGAGCTTCCCCGACGATCTTAGATTCCTAAGACTTCGGACCCACCTCGCTTTAGAATGTTTGAAACCGCTTCGACACTCTTTTAGAGTCCCGGACGGAGTTCCTGACCTCTAGCTCACAGCAGGTAGGTTGGAATTAGCGTTAGGACTCCAAATTGAGTTCCTATAGGACCACTGGACCTTAGGATAGCCTCGTGCACATTTTCTGCACTACCGAGCACAAATTCCTCGAGCCCCGGCCTCGACGTCTTCAAATTCTTCGCGACGGATCAAAATCAGAAGTCAGGATGCCAGAACGAGCGACATCAAAGTCAGAATTTCAACGAGATCAGATTGGACGCACTTTCGACTCGACCGGTGACGAGGTTCTCCGAACGACCTCGGATCGCGAAACGGACTGCGCCGGTGCGTCCGGGACGTCGAATTTGCTAAGAAAAGACATAACTTGTCGTGTTTGGAGCGCGGACCCGCGACGCGAAATTTTACCGATTTTATTTAAATAAATCCTTATTTTTCCTATTTAAAAATCCTATTTTAAACCCTAATTTTCTCCCTTTCTTCCCTTACCCGCGTGGACCTCGTCTTTTTCTTTTTCTCCCGTCCCGATCCCGTTTCTCCGGCTCCTGCGCGAGCTCCGACCTCGGTCCCCGTACCTTCTCGCCACTTCCCCTGGCGACCTGCTCACAACAGGCCCCTTTCGGCCTTCCCTGCCTCTACGGTCGGCCTTTTCCAGTGACTTTGTCGCCACTCTCTCCCGCCTCTTTTCCTCTAGCCGACGTCCTGGTAAGTGGCTTCTTCTCCTCCTCCTTCTTGAGGCCGGCTATATAAGCCTCATCTCGAGGGAAGTCTAGGGTTGGTTGTTGCTTGTCGGGTGGCCGAGTTCCGAGGGTGCTACTGCTCGCTTCTCTTCTTCCCCTCTCTTCACTCTTCTTCTTCTCTCGTTGCTCACGGATCCTCCCGAGTTTTAGCTTGAGTGAGGTAGAGTGTTGTTGGCTTGACTCCCCGAATTTCTTGGGACTTGGTCGCTCGATTTTGGCTCGGTTTGCACCGTTCGGTCCCCGCTCGTTGGATCTCTTGGTGTGTTTTGCTTGGACATACACCGAGGTATGGACTTTTAGTTCAGATTGCTATGCTTGAGTTGGACATGGTTATATATTCAAAATGGCATGTGGTTGCTCCTTGCTCTTCTTTACTTATTCTATACTTATCCTAATCTAATGTGGAGCATGGAATGGTTTATTTAGCTAAATGTATGAGGAGCCTGCTCTTTCTCTTTTTTTACTCCTCCTACTTCTTCATTCAAAAAAAAAAAGAAAAAAAAAGCATGTTAGGGAGGCTTTGAATTGATTTGGAGAGTTTTAAGTTTACTTTCAGTTGAAATATGTTGAAGACTTATGCTTGGATGTTGGTGGTATGAAAATGCTTATTTAGGCTTCATGTTTAGCTCTATTTCAGATTTTATTTTGGCTCACGGTGAGCTTGATTGAAAGCAGGTTTTATTTTCATGTTAAAAAAAAAAAGAGAAGGTTGGGGCCGCTCCTGTTGTTTTTTTTTTTGTTTTCTCGGTTTAGGGGCTGTTTTGAGCCTTATTGCTGCTCGGTTTTCTTAGTCCCCTCCCCCTGCTACTCTCTCTGGACTGTTTGAGCTTTGCTGTTTTTCCTTCTCTCGGTTTTTGAGGGCTGTTTCAAGCCTTGCTGCTGCTCGTTTTGTGTTTTGCTGCATAGCAGCTAGCCCCATTGTACATGAGGGGCTCGGTCTTGTGTTTCGCTGCCCAGCAGCTAGCCCCCTTTGCACCTGAAATCGGGGACTGCTTTATTTTTCTTTTTTTTTTTTTTTTTTTTTTTGTCACTGCTGCTCTTGCAGCCGCCCTCTTTCACGGCATTTGGATTTGGATTTGGGGTGAGATCTTTCCCCTCTTTTTGCTGTTTCTGTTTTGCTGATTTTGTCCCTTCTAGCACTTGGTTTGGGGCACTTTTGTTACTTTATTTGTTGCTGCCTGGCAGCTGTTCCTACAGCTTGTAGTGGGGCTCGGGTGTGAGTCCAGCTCTGGGTGTTTGTTGAGGCTTGCTGGACTATATGCTCGGGCTTGATTTTGAGGGTTTTCCAGCAGGTCTGGAGGAGGCCATTGTGGCTCACGGCTGGGCTTAATTCAAGAAGGGTTTGAGCTTAAATTTTTGAAAGTGTTTTAGCAAAGTTTAGGAATCTGCTTTGGCTTTGTATGGGCTGGGTTCGACCCTTAGGGGGCTCGGGTTTTGGCTTTGTGTTGAGATGGAAGTGTGTGAGCGGCTTGTTGGGGGCCTTGGCCGTGAACTTCATTTGTGGTGTGATGAATTGTGGGAAGCCTTATCTTATTGTCTTTTTGTTGGGCTTGGCCGTGAGCTTCATGATGATAGTTGAAGCTTGTTGGGGGCCTTAGCTGCCTCCTTTTTATACTTGTCTCGGCCGAGAACCTTAATATGTGTGGTGATACTTGTTTCCTTCTTATTTCTTGCTACACTTACTTGTGAGATGATTTGGATGGAGGAAGGCACATTTCTTACTTGCCTCAATCAATATTTGATGGTTAAATGTTGAAATTGATGAAGGAAATTATGCAAGGCTTGAATTGTGGCAATCATATGATGAATTAGTGTTGGAATTGACGGGCCTTGTTTCACACTTGTTTAAGGCCTTGAATTTTATGAAAATTGAAAAGAAAGAAAGAAGAAAGAGAGGGAAGTGAGGGGTTAGGCCTTGGTGCTTTGTGGTAGTACCCCTAGTTTAGTGACCCGGGATCCAGCATCCGGGCAGCAGCGCTTCTTTTCTTTATTTTATTTCATTTTATCTTCATTCATGATTTTACCGTAATTTGGGAAACAGGGAGTGTGTTCTTAGGGGTCTAGGCTTCACCCTCTCCGAGAGTGTCGAGGTGCCTTTAGTCCTTTTCATAGGACATGTGAGGTCGGTCGGGAGTCCGGGGTGATTTACTTGTCTTTTCTCTCCTTTTCCTCGACCCTCGTCCCTAGTTTTCACCTTGTTTTCGGCTTAACCCACACACATACAGGGGACATGTAGGTGTGCATATATAACCTCCTTGGGTTATATATGGGCCATCAGCAATGTCGTAAGTGCGGTGGGGACAGTGATGCGGTTGCAAAACGAGAAAAAAATTACGAGAGCCATAGAATGGGGCCGTCTGTCTCAGAGACTCTGTAGAGAGTAGAACAGGAGTCACGGAACCATTCGACCGTCCTTGGGGTTTCTACGACGACGATGCCTAGGATGTTTGTAGTCTACAGTCCTATTAGGGTAGTCAACTCAGTGATCGAAATGTTTTAAAACAAAAAAAATACATTTTGAAAAATACAAAATTATCTCCACTACTACACAGCCTACTTACCTACAGTTTTGGCTTGCATGAAAACCCAAAATGAAATGTGTGAAAATTTACAAAGGTCCACGGTTGGCTATTCGAGTCGGATTAGAACTGCCTTCTGCAGAAAGTCGGTCCAGTAGTCAGCACTCAAGTTCGGACATTAGCACAGCTCTGAGTCCGAAACACCACCGTTCTTACGGGTCACTTGTAGGTTTCTTCTAGTGTTTTCCGTGTTTTCCTACGGTTTTGCTTTGTTTTCGTGCGTTACTTTTCTCGGAGTTTTCTACGGACGTTCTTTTTCTTGCTTTCTTGATTTCCTAGTTTTCTTTTACGATTTTTCTTCGTTTTCTCGACGTTTTCCTGCCGTCTTTCTTTCGCTTTTACTATCGAGTTTACGTACTTTGTCTTCTTTCTACACACCGTAGTATCTCGTTTAATTCGTAGGTTGTTTTTACCTACTACTTCTACTCCTACTCCTGCTTCTTTTTCTGTGCTAATAAATCTTCTGCAGGAAATAAATAAAAAAAAAAGAAAACATATAAAATAATAATAAGCAAGCAGCAGCGCATCGAGGATAAGCGGGACATACGGTACTCCTACGACACAGTCTCTACTTCTTTTTACTCTTGCACTTGCTTTACCTTTTAGCATTTACTCCTGCTAGTCTAGGCTGTTTTCCTTTCAGTACATATACCTGCTTGGCATGTTTTACATTTTCTGTACTTCTTACCTGCTTAGCACGTTTCATCTTTTACAGCATGTTACTCCTGTTAAGTTCAGTCGCTTGCTTTCGGTTATACTGTTTAAGCATCTCTCGCATAGCTTAGTATACTCCGTTCGAGCATGCTCGTGTTACTGTTTACTTTTACTAATCCTGTCACAGTCACACACACTCACTTGAAAATAAAAATAATTTGCATGTCAACTTTAATTCAAAACTTAAATCCTAAACTTAAATCGCGATCTTGCAACGACGTGGAGCATGGAGCACGGTGGGCAGCACGGCCATCTTCTTCAAGAAACCTGTATCTCCTTCAGCAAAACCCATTCCTTAGTTTAAACAACAAGCCTTAGGTTTCGAGGTAGTCCGCCCGTGCGACATAAACCCTCACCTTTCTCTTTTAGCCTTTGCACACCCCTTCGTGCGATATAAGCCCTAATCCGCTTAGGTTTCGAGGTTGTCGCCTTATACGACGTAAACCCTCCCTGTCTTTCGAGTAGTTTGCATAGTCAGGCATTATGCAAACGTAATCCCTATAATTAATTTGCGTGATTGAAATCAAAATAAAATCTCTTTCCAAAATTTAAAACCCAACCTTAGGATAGTCTGGGACGTCCTCGAGGTCCTCCTCGAGATCTGTGACATCCCCTACCCTTCTTTCTTTTGACTCCAGAAATAAATGTTCCTCCTTGCACCTTTCACCTATTGGATTTCTTACTCTCAAATTTCGTTGGAGAACCCTACCTTTTGACTTCGTGAAGATAGAAACCTGAGATCTAAATCGAGAGAGTTCTCTCAGGTGATTTCGGTCATCTGAGGGGTAATTGACTATAAGGGCTTGCCTCTATAGGAAGCTTTAAAAACCCCAGGTAATATAAACCCTATTTAATTCTTTTGTATTAAATAAGGGAATTTGTCAATCCACATAAAGGTTCGCGTAGCCGTAACGGATATCATGAATTTCGTGGTTTATTTGATTGAGCGATATTGTCAAGTAGGACGTCTATTCTTCGGGATAGATGTGTTACTCGCAATATTTCGCTCGTTCATTCAAACTACTTAACAAATGGGATCCGTCATTTCTAAATTTTCATATTTTAAAATTTAAAACTTTTTTTTTTCAAGAATCAATACGTATATATACTAAATTAAAAACCACCAAAGCTCTTAAGCGGCCGACACCCTACAGTCACCTTCGCTGCGAGCAGACACAGCGTTCGATCAAGTAACAGTCGCGGACGGACTGTAGCCACTGCTGAGAACGAAACAGACAGCCGCAGCAGTTGCAGAAGGGCCGCACAACGCCGCAGCAGCACGCGGAAGCTGCGCACGGCGAGCAGCGAGCGAGCCGAAGACGCTGGGACGCGAGACGACGAGGGAGAAACCCTTCTTCGACGCGAGCAGGAAGCCGATCGACGCAGGAGAAAACGCGCGCAAGCGCGAGATGAGCCGATTAATGAACGAAGCACAGAAGAACAACGGAAGAGACGCGCAGACGCTACGACCCGGGTAGCAAGCTCTGCGAATCTCGCGTCGTTCAGTCGGCAGTGAAGGACGACGACAGGGACGGTTGCTAGGGTTCGCCATGAGGCGAAACCCTAGCAGAGCCGAGAGACGGCGAGGAAGACGCCATATATATATATATATATATATATATATATATATATATATATATATATATATATATATATATATATATATATATATATATATATATATATATATATATATATATATATACATACATATAAAATATATATGTATATACATACATATAAAATATATATGTATATACATATATATAAATATATATATATATACATATATAAAATATATATGTATATATTTGTGTGTGTATGTTCACACAAACCAAAGGCTTTGTCCCAAGTGGTCTACTCCTTTAATTCAAGAATATAGGTCTCGGGTGAGAGACCTAATGGAAGCGACGTCAAAGAATTCTTTGAATTTCAGTGTAAGTTCAAAATTTGCAACTATCATTCCACTCCAAAAATTTCTAACTAGCCTTATGCTCACCATAACTTAACTAAACTACTACTACTACTACAACAACAAAGCCTTAATCCTACTAAGTGGGGTCGGCTACATGAATCTTTTTTCTCCATTGCGTCCTATTTAGTGTCAAAGTTTCATTTACTTCTAATAAATTAATATCTTTTTTATGCAATAAGCCCAAGACTTCCTAGGTCTACCTTTGCCTTTCTTAATATAAGTTAAATCTAAAACATCTACTCTCCTAATCAGATCATCAGGTGGTCGACGTTTAATGTGACCAAACCATCTAAGGCAACTCTCTCTAATTTTGTCCATCCCTGGAGCAACACCAACCCTATTACAGATAAATTCATTTCGCATTTTGTCTCTAAGTGTAAATCCACTCATCTCGGTAACACTTAACTTAGCATTATGCTTCTCTTTTAAAGGCC
Source organism: Papilionanthe hookeriana x Papilionanthe teres (assembly GCA_022702705.1). Taxonomy (NCBI): domain Eukaryota; kingdom Viridiplantae; phylum Streptophyta; class Magnoliopsida; order Asparagales; family Orchidaceae; genus Papilionanthe; species Papilionanthe hookeriana x Papilionanthe teres. The sequence goes on from CM040434.1 coordinate 36,586,863, forward strand.
AACATTCAATACCATAGAGCATTGCAGGTCTCACCACCATCTTATAAGATTTTCCTTTCATTCTAAGCGGTAATTTTCTATCACACAATAGGTCGCTCCGCTTCAACCAACCAACCTGAACTCTACAATTAACATCCCCATCTATATCACCATCACTTTGAACAATAGACCCGAGATATCTAAATCGTTCACACATTTTAATAATTTGATCATCCAAAGTTACACTTCTGTCACTAGAGCTACTATTACTAAAATTACATTTCATGTATTCAATTTTAGTTCTACTCAAACGAAGACCTTTAGACTACAATGTAGACCTCCATAATTCAAGTTTTTTCTGGGCTTTTTCTCCCTCCTTATCCACAAGGAGGATATCATCAGCAAAAATACACCAAGGTACATCCTCTTGTAAATGTCCAACAGTAAGACCATCCATAAATAAAGCAAAAAAAATGGGCTTAAAGCTGATCACTGATGTAAACCAACATAAATAGTAAAATATTTTGTCAATCCTTCTTTAGTTCGAACACATGTAACAGCTCTAGTATACATATCTTTAATGACTTGAATATAGGTCATATCAACACATTTCTTCTCAAAAACTCTCCAAAGGACATCTCTTAGAACCTTATCGTAAGCTTTTTCTAAATCAATAAAAATCAAATATAGATCCTACTTTTTATCTCTGTACTTTTCCATCAAACATCTCAATAAATGTATAGCTTCCATAGTACACCTGCCCGGCATAAATCCAGATTGATTATGGGAAATCTTGGTAATACGTCTTAACTTATGTTCAATTACCCTATCGTATAATTTTAAAGTATGACACCTCAATTTTATTCCTCTATAATTTGCACACTCTTGTGCATCCCCTTTATTCTTAAAAATGGGGACCAAAATACTCTTCATCCACCCTCAGACATTTTTTTAGTTTTTAAAATAATACTAAAAAGTTTAGTAAGCCAAGAAACTCTCAAATCACCTAAACATTTCCACACTTCAATTGGAATATCATCGGGCCCTACAGACTTTCCACCCATAGTTTTCTTTAAAGTCTCCTCAACATCTTTTCTACTAATGTGACGGTAAAAATGAAATGTTTTATTATTATTAATGATATTAAGATCACTAAGATCGATTGTAATTTCAGAATCTTCATGAAAAAGTTTATCAAAATAATTCACCCATCTATGTTGAATATTTTTTTCTAAGAAAAGCACTTTTTGATTTTCATCATTAATACACTTTACTTGAGTTAAATCTTTACTTTTATTTCTTCTTTGTTTGGCTAGTTTATACATATAATTTTCAACTTCCTTAGTATCTAACATGTTATAAAGATCACTAAAGTGGAATTTTTAGCGTCACAGATTATTCTTTTAGACTCCATGCGGACCGTTTTATATTTTTCTCAGTTCTCCGCACTTTACATTTAAACCAATTTTTATAACATAACTAAACTAATTGGGATAAATTTCTATGTATAAAAAAAAAATAGTTGGATGTAAATATGACTCGATCAACATATATCAATATATAGAACAGAAAATACAGTTGTGATCAATGTATATATGATCTAGTGGGCTGCAAACAAAAATTTAATGTACATATGTTAGTCCCAATCATATGTATTCAGGTTCACGCCGATTTTCCAATGTATATTTGAAATTTAAAAGTAATCATAAATATTAATCATGCAATAATGAAAAATTACAATGAAATATTTTATATTTGTATGATTTAAAGAAGCAAATAATTTTTCAAAACCAATTTTTCTTTAGTGAACTAAATACCTATATAAATACTGAAAAGGAATTTAATAGAAGATATTGAAACACTTTTTCAAGAAAAAATCACTCTAACATATTTACTTGGATGAGTCCTAAATAGAAAAATAAAGCCTTAATACAAGGGCACCTTGGTCTTGTTCATGAAGATGTCACTCCCAATGTATTAGGCGTGCTGTGCTTAAGAGTGCCACTTACTACAGGCAGCAATCAGACATGAATTATTTGCATGAACCTAATTGCATACTTAAATAAATATTATAGTAAAACAAAAAAATGTTTCTTTTCATCAAAATCATCAAATAAGCTTTTTAGGACATGCGTAGCTAGCCTTTTTATGCTGAAAAAGAAGTGTTCCTATGTTGAGGAGAAGATAAAAATAAAATTATCCAGGAAAAAATGCATCTAATAAATAAACACCAACAAAACACGAAACAAATACTATAAGTAAACAACTAAAGAGAATAAAATCCAGGCAATCCATCTATAGCATAAAATATAAGTCCATCAGCATGGCAATCCATAGCCTAATATAGATATAGTCCCAACATTTTGACATCATCAAACAGGAACAAATAGATGTTCAAATACCACTCCAAGTATTTACCATAAAAAATAAGAGTAAAAACAAAGAGCAACACAGCCAAAGGTCTTCCTAAAGGGAAGCATAATATCAAACATAGAATTCTTATTTGTTCATATGAATGTCCTTAAGTTGCTTTAGCTTGTACGAAAGCCAACAAGATCACAATAACAAAAACAGAGTGTGACAGTCATTAAACATCCGAACTTGATAAATATTAGTCAAACCTATCTATCAAATTCGTGAATTATGAATAATAAGAACTTCAACCAAAGTATCGCTTCAGGAGCAGATTTAAATCTAGAATAATAAACACATACCGCTTCTTTTGAAATAATTGCCAACTCCCCTAACTTGACGCCAAACCTTGCAAACTCCCGAGCAGCATATCCCTGGAAAATTCCATCCAAATTTTTTAGCCGATTTTTTGGAAACGAATAGAGAAGAAAGACTTTATCGATTCCCAAATAAAATGACTGAAAAAATAGCATCATCTTAACAACTAAGGGACTGTTTGACTACAATTAGGTCTAGTTCAAGTAGTATATAGTAAATCTTGCAAATCTAAATTCAGCAAAATTTGAAAATCCAAATTTAGTAAATCCCGATAGCGTTAAAAGTTGAAATTTATTTGGCAAAAGAGAAGAAAAACCACAATGTTACTCCTTCAAAATTTATCAAATTCTCAGAATTTAACTTAAAACGAGAGAAAAACAAGATTTATGTAGCCGTAGCAATCTATAATCAATAATAAAATCAATGTGATTGTGGCAACATCTAACCTAAATCCCGCAAACAAACAGCCCTAGAGCAATCAGCCGGCGACTCATCTCAAGCAAAAACAAAAATGAGAAAGAAATAGGAAAATGGAAATCGGAGTTCACCGCAGCGACTCCACCTCCGAGTATCAAATACTTGAAATGCATCCCAATCCCCGCCATTGTTCAACGAAAGGGCACGAGCTATCCTCTAGACGTATGAACACAGGCGACTAGTGGCGATCGATGGGCGGCCAAATCAGTTTTATTAGTTGTGATCTCAGTTCTAAAACTCTCTTAGTCAATTTTATTAGATTTTTTATTTGAATGAACAAAAACAATTAAATCAGATTAAATTTTACCATAAATAACAAAATAGTTATTCGTTAAAAACCCTAATGACTTTTTATGAAGAAAAATAGAATGTAGTTAATTTTAAACTTGCAATCTCATATTTATAAATTCTCATATAAATTCATATATGCTTGCAATTTTCACATAAACTTCTATCGCAAAATTGAAACTAGCACCACAAAATCAAACCTAAGGATAAGATAAATAGGAGAGCGTCAACTTATGGTGCGTTTGGGGCAGCTTGTATGTTTCAGGATGAGTAGTTTATCCTGAAATGCGGCCCGTGGGTCGACCGCAGAGTTCGACACGCGGCTGTGTTTAGTGTAGAAACCCAACAGCGTTTTCGGATAAGCCGTCAAAACCTGCAATCCAAACAGTACCACGAAATTTTCTAAAACGCCCCCGCACTTATAAGCTGCCCCAAACGAGCCCTTAGACTACAAAACTAAAAACATCAACCTTAGAATGTCATAATTTTCATGTTGACCAAAAAACTAGAAGATTAAATTAAATCAAAATTAAAATGTCAAGCTCAAACAAAAATTAATATAAATTAATTTAAACAATGAAAACTAAACCTTGGTTGATCAACTGTGAACCTCAGGGTAGTCAACTAATAAATGAAACTTAGGATCAGACCTACCCCTAGAATAGTCTAGTCTAAAAACCTAGGTTAGACGATTAGGTACCTCTATTTAGTGCTAAAGACTATGACATATAAAACAAAAAGCCTGAAACTGCCTTTGACTATGTAAGTGTCTTAGGATGAAATAACACACAGTTAATGATAAATGCAACTGAAACTACATGATAGTTAAGAAGATCTAAATTCATCGTTATTATGATAATAGTGGAGATGGTTTTCTATCTGATTGTTTAATAATTTAAGACAGTTGAAGAACCCAGGATGATGGAAAGTCGCGTGCATCTTGACCGGGGACATTATACCTAAATTTATATTAGTCCACCTAGTTAGTCTTCTTACAGAAACAAGATTTTTCATTGGTTAGGATCTCAACTCCCATCTAAAAGTTATTCTATCTAATCCTATCCCTTTAGTCTATGACTCAAAATGTTGAAATTAACCATTTCAAATCAAACTCTTAAAATTAAGACCTCTGAGCTAAAATTCTTAGCTCAAATACAAAATCTTCAAATCAAGCCAACTAAACCAACTCCTCCAAATCTGATTCTTGAAATTAATTCTTTCAACCTTTTCAAACTTCAAACCAAAGATCAAGCAAACTTCAAAACTTATTAACATTCAAACCAAACTTCAAACTTGTTCAACTTTCAAGCCAAACTTAAAATGAATCTTCATATCTTTTCAATCAAACTAAACATCAAAACATACTTCAAACCTTTTTTAAACTAAACTTCAGTCTAACATTCAAACCAAACTTCAAATCAAACTTCAAATCAACCTTCAAATCAAACTTCAAATCAAACTTCAAATTAACTTCCAAACAAAATTTAAAGTTAACCTTAAGATCAAACTTCAAATCAAACCAAATTTCAAATTTACCATACAACTAAATTTCAAACCAACCTAGAAATCTTTTTCAAACTTCAAATCAAACTTCAAACCAATAGATCAGCTCCTCAACATCAAATCTTCAAATTAAACCTTAAATTCAAACTCTTAACTCAAATCAAATCCTCAATTCAAACCCTTCAACTCAAATTAAACTATTAAAACCAAATTAGCTCAAATCAAATGATTTGAACCAAATCAATGCAATTCAAACCAAATCAATGCAATTTAAACTATTTAAAATAAAACAATCAAATCTAATCTTTTCAAAAAAGTTTAACTCTTTCAACAATTTTATAACTCTAATCCCCTCCTCGGGCCTTTCCATGAAATATGTTCATTGAACTGTAAGTCCCAACCTTTGAATTATAGAAAAAATCTTTTCAAACTCTGAAACTCTCTCATTTAAAAATTCTTCAAAAGTTAAATTATTTTAAAAAAATAACCTTAAAATCATGTATGATATAAGTCAATGCTTTAATTGTGAGTTTTCTTTAGATTCATAACTCTCGGAATGTAAGTAACTATGAGGGTTTGTCTTCTAGAGATTCCAAACATTAGAATAAAATAAATTGTATTAAGATAGAGGAAATTTTTTTTATTAATTAACACCAACAAAAAGATTTTTCTCATTAGAATTATTAGATTCATTTTGAAGCAATATTTCTACATTTTGAGATAGTATATTATTCTTCAAGTGTAGCTTCTGATCATTTAGATATAAATCTTCTAAGATCTGAGGAATACATGTCAAAATCATACCGTGGCCCATTGGTTTGGGCGGGATCACTGTAAGTCCCCCCTAGGTCACGGGTTCGAGCCCTCACTGTGGCGCGGAAGGCTAGAATAGGCACATAAGGGAAATCGAAAATTGAAATCGAAAATTGGGTGCCCTTGGACTCAAATTCCGATTTCCTTTTTTTTAAAGAATAATATATATATTACGTATGAAAAAGATGTATTAATTTTTTAAAATTAAAATATTTATATTTTGATGTGATGAAAATTGAGTGGTATAAATGTAAAAATTTTATGTTAGATATGCAAATACAAAAAAGTTGGGTGGTATATTTATAAATGCTCAATAATCATATTATCAAACACATTATTTTAACTAGTATATTGGTTATTATTCTATTGTATATAACACTTATTAATAATATTTAAAGTCACATTAAATCTTGATTATTTAAATTGTATATTTTAAGTATGACCCGCATCCATATAAATATTAAAACAAAATGTTATTTTATTTAATTGTTTAGTAATAAATATTCTGCATAGATTGCTGTTTTGACACACTCTTCAATAAAACTTTATTTCTTAATTCAGGGGATAGAGAGCTCAAGTGTAATATTTTAATTTTTTTCATCATAAATAAGTTATTTGTGAATAAAATTTCTATTTTAATCTGATAAGTGTATATTTACCAGATGTTTGAGCCGTATAAATGTTAACACCTCTTAAATGGAAAAGTATTGTATCAGGAGTTTTGATGTCGTTTTGCATCAGGACTCAAATCAAAATCTGTCACGTGTACATACAGACCCCTCTTAGTAAAAAGAATTTAATTTAATACATGGGTGGTCTGTCTGTACATGTGACATGCACTGATTAGAGCACTGATGTAATATTTTTTCTCCTAAATGAAGTGTACTTTATTCTCAGCATCCATTCTTACTGCATTGAGCAAGCCACACAAGCGGTGAAAGTTAACTAATTAGTTATTAGGCTGATATAGATTGTGTTTCTAAGTGAATTTAAAAAATATTAAATTATTTTGATATGCACAATATGAATTTTTAGAGTAATACTAATTTCAATATAAATTTAACAATTTAATTTTATTTTGATGTGAATGATATTTGGATATCATGACAATTGATTTACCTTCAAAATTTGGATCAATTTTGAATCATTATTGTCTTCTTTTTTTTACTGGTTAAAAATATTTTTTATTTTATTTCTATATATTTATTATTTTTTATTTTAAAAAATAAATCAATTTATAGAAATATCTACTAAAATAGTTTCTTGTTGTCTTAAATATTTCTAAAAACAACCATCTTCTTTGAAAGAAGTTGCATCCCATCAATGGATTTTGCAGACCATGGTCACCTTGAGTCATTGCCACTTCTTTGCTCGTGAGCACCTCTATCATTACATAAATCAATATATTCAATATTTAATAAAAATAAAAATTATTTTTTTAATTTGATATATATTTTTTTTTTGGTTGGAAATGTGAGGGTTACTCCCAGTTTTATTAGAAAAAAATGATCAGTTACAATCAGATTAAAACTCACACAAAAAGAGAAAACCAACACTAATAACAAAAGAAATACAACAAAGGAAGAAACAAGAAGAAACAGCTAATTGAAGCTACAACAAAAAAGTGCCTTCACACCAAATGAAAGAAAACAACTATCATCCCAGACAAGCAAGCCATACAATGATGAATTTGCGAAAAGAGCCAAGCATCCCACAAAAGGGAAAAAAAAAAGACTAAAGGAAAAACTATTAAGAAGATAACAAACATCCATACAAGAGAAGACTAGTAAAGGAAAAATAAAGAGATATGAAGATTTGATAACTGAGCTCAGAACTTACCCGAGATAAAATGCTAACATTTCATCCAAAATTTTGAGTATAAAATATATTCACAAACTAGTTGAATTTTAATAATTGTTCGATATCATCATGACCTAATATCATATCTCAACAAAAAGCAAAGGTCGATATGTAATAACAACTGCTAAGCAAACTTATAAAAAGAAATGACAACCATTTGTCAACCTTTACAATAAGGAAATACAAATCAATTAAGCAACAAATATATACAACATGGCCAAAATAGAATAACCATAATGAAATATTAAAATTCCATCCAAAGTTTGGAATATAAATACATTCACATAATTGGTTAAATTTTAATAAATGTTGAAATTCCACATAACCCTATGCCACATCTCAACCAAAAGCTAAGATCAAGAAAAAATAGTACTAGCTTAAAAGAAATGAAACTATAAAAAGAAAAGAAATGATAAACAATAGCAATCTTCAAAGGAAGGAACTTCAAACCAAAATAAACTACAAATACTAACAAGTAAGCCATCAAAGAAAATCCAATAAGAAAATATTAAAATTCCATCCAAAGTTAAAAAAAAAAGAAATCTACTGCTAAAGCAGCCAACAAAATGAAGACGAAAAATAGACGGAAAGAAGTAATAGGCAACAATGAGTCAAAGCAACACAAACAAACCACAAAAGAAAGAAGAATAAAGTAACAAAGAAAAACTGTGAAGAAAAGCAGAAAAAAATGCTAAAAGTTAACATTAATACCAAAAAATTCAATAATATAACTAGGTATAATTCGTTTAAATTTTCAATTCCTACTTTTAAAAATGATCTTCCAATGAATATTCTGGATTATAAAATCAATAGGAGTATATTTATTATTTAAAACTCCATCATTTCTTACAATCCAAATGAGATAAATATTAATTTGCAAAGAGAGAAGATGAAATCGCTTATAAATTTTACAAGAAATGATATTATATGATACAATGCCTGGAAGAAATTAGGAGCAATGAAATTTTTTTCATTAGGTGTACATTTATAAAGAAAATAATGAGAAATAGAGAATTCAAAGAAAAGATGATTATGATTATCTATACTATTAATACAAAGAACAAAAATATTTTGAATATTTATTCCACGAGGATTAAGATTATCACAAGTTCTAAGTTCTTTATGAATAATTTTCCAAGCAAAGAAAGCATATTTTATAGCATAACATTTAAACCATATAACATTAAACTAGTCCACACTAGGAATAACTTCAAATAAATATAAATAAACTAATTTATGACAATAACAGTTTTCATTCTTCCAAAAACATGAATGGCCATAAAAAATAAGAATATTGCCTAAAGAGTTCTTGAAGATTTTTAACGTGAGGAAGTTTACACCAATTAAATACATTGTCTCTAAATTTTTCTTTAAAGGATAACCCATTAAACCAATGATAAAAAAAGAATAATAATTGACTCTTCAAAGTAATTTTAATGGCTAGTGAAGGCCTAATTCTTTTGGCCACCTTAACAAGATCTTTCCAGAAGGAGAAACTTTGGAAACGACAGTCTTCCATATATAACTATAACGATTAAAACACCATTTGTATAAAATTGAATGAAAGTTACAATGTTTTCAAATAATTTTGGTTTAGACCTAATGAATTTATCCCAACCAATAATATGAAGATTTTTACTATCCTTATTATTTTGAAGAAAATTAGAAAGCAAAGAAGAGAATTTCTTTCTAAAACCTTTAGGAATAATAATTAGAGAAAACTAGTAATATAAATAACTCCATATAGTGAATTTGATAAGCTGAAGCTTACTAACAAAAGATGAAATTTTTTTTCTTCCAAGCAGCCAACTAATTCTTAACTTTATCAATAAGAATATGATAATAAAACAAAAAATTTTATATTGACACCTGATACTTCCAAGGGAAAGGTTTCATTGTAAAACCACATAATGAGGGAATATTATTCTGAGCAGAGACAACCACAGTTTTAGGAAAAGTAATATTAGACTTAAAAGCATGTATGAGTAGATTTGTAGATTTACCTTATTAATAGTCTTCCTATATAAAATATCAGCTTTTCTAAACATCAGAATATCATCAGATGAGAGACTTTAGTAAAATCTTTATTCAATTCACTCTTAATCATAATATAAAGTGCGTACATAATGATAACAAAATGATATGGTGAGAGAGGTAAACCTTGACGAAGACCAGAAGAGGAAGAAAAATACCCTTTTAAATTACTATTAATAACGAAAGAAAAAATAACATCAATAGTACAAGTTTTAATCCATTTAATAAAGTTAGAGCAAAAATCAATCATTTCCATTCTATGAAAAAGGAAATTCATGTGATCATTATCAAAAGTTTTAGTAATATTAATTCTAGCACAAAATTGCTTAGAACAATCAATAGAATTAAAACCATTTCATTAGCTAAAATAATGTTGTCAACAATATCACGACCTTTAAACTTTGTGGTGAATTTGGGCAATTTAGATAATTTGATGTGGTTTGACATGATTTTTGGTGAAGAATTGAGAGTTTGGACAATTTTTGGAATTTTAGGGTTTCAGGGGCATTTTGGAAATTTTGGGAAAATTTGGGGGTAGAAAGCCAAAGTTGGGTGTTTTAGTGGAATTGGAATTGATTGGACATGGTGACCATGCAAACCATGAAATCCCCCTCCCCCCTGAGGCTATAAGACCCATAGGAGAGGGCATTTTGGATCCTCCACATGTTGGTTCTAGCCATCCTAGCCAAAGGCTAAGGGCTTCGGCACATGAGTTTCGAAAAGAGGTTGGGAAAAAGGGCCAATGAGGTAACCGTGAATATAAAATATAATCTAAATATGTCATGTTTTATTTTTTGGTTTTGGAGGATTATAATGAGATGTTCGATCTTAATGATTATTCTAGATGGCTTATCCATTATTATTGGTTATTGACACATGTGAAATCCAATGAAGGCAATGAAATTTCTCTACTTTCTTAGCCATATGGCTTTTGAGTTTCTTCTGGATGATTTTTTGTTTGTGATATGCATATGCGACACATACGAGCTCAGAATTATGCAATCCAAGACAACCAAAAACCTTTTTTTTAGAATATCTTCTTGTAATAACATATTCATTAGTTTATATTATGTTCTCTGAGAACCGACAACATAAAACTTGAATTAATTACATCTATTATTCATTTTCCTTAATGTTGCATCTAAGGTTTTTTGCTATGTTGTTTTAACCTTCAGTAAAAATGAGCTCGACTACTTACAGAGCATTGCACTGCTGCTCTGTACTACAATATTTCTTGTTTATTTTGCGACAACCACATAGATAAGAGAGATAGTTTTACAGGCGTCTAAAGAAAAGAACAAAAAATTGTGTCTTCTTTAGGTGAACATATGAGTTGGCGAAATCCACTGCCAATAATGATCGGGCTTGGCGAGTTTCCTTTGAGGACGACCTATTTTGTTACATAAACGAATTATATTTGAAAAATAATATTATCATATTATTAATTATTATTTTAATAGTTTTTTAACTGTTTTGTCAGGTGTCTATTTTTATTTTATAACATTCAAATTAGATATTTACTTTCAAGTATGAAATGTGCTAGTATGAATAGTTCGATTATAAACAACACTATAATATAGGGGCAGAAATGTCATATGTTCATAAACAACTGCAGCACAACTGTTTCAAAACTACAAAAACAAACAGACAGTCAGCTTTTGTGTAGTAGCTTCCTGCTACAGCTGCAACACAACACATTTTTAATAAGCTGCATCTGACTCAAACATACCTTTAATATATAGACAATAAAAACAATTCATTCTCAACGACACAAAAATTAAATTTGATTCAAGTCCAAATGAGCATGTATCAAACACTTTAAGCACAATTAGATCATCTAATGCATTAATTGAAAATTTAATTTAAATTATAAATTTGATGCTAATAATTAAGTTAAGCGACTGGATAAAAGAATTTCAACTAGTAAAAAATGTATTCAATTTTGAGTTCTAAAGACGCTTAAATGTTGAAAGAATACACATGATCGAAGCGATATACAATAATCATATGTTTAAGTGTTTTATAATTTTTGCTTAATTAATCAAAATACTCATAAAAAATTATAAATAAAAATTTTCTATTTTCTTAATAAAAAATTTTGCTATAGAGTTTTGACCCACTTTGACTTCTTTTTCCGCACTTTTATAAAAAATAAGACAAACTTTGCAGGAAAACTCGCGGGTAGGGTTGGCGCGGAATCAGAGATGGCGCAAATGCAGAGGACAAGACTTGCCGACACCAGTATATTTTTATAGCAAATTTTATATTACATTTATACCACGCAATTTTTATGTATATGTACAGCGGCGAGTTAGAAGTTGAGGAGAGAGGTGATTCTAAAAAAGGATGAGTTACTTACGGAACACTCCACCGGAAACTTGCTATTTACAAATTTATCCTCCATGCACTCAAGTATTAAAATTAGGCTTTTCATTTTTATGACACGCTTAAGTACATCAGTTTAATAGTTTAAAAAAAATCACACGATGCTTACTTTGTAAATATCAATATTTTAGATGATCAGTATGTAAAGTTTGGGTATCTAAAAATAAATTTTTTATGTATTTTATAATTTTTAAATTTATTCTAAATATTATTATTAAATTAAAAATCAAATGTTATGCATGTAAAATTTTTTATATTTATAATATTTATAGTCATATTTTTCATGTAATGTCAAAATTCTGAGTTGTACATATTTAGATGTTAGATATGTAAATATATAAAAATTGTGGGTTATGTATCTAAATGCCCCATTTTGAAGTTCTTATAAAGTGATCTGTATGAGATACTTCAAATCACCTTACAAAAGTATTTTACATCTGCTTTATTTCATACCAAATATCAAAAGATTTAAAATATTTGTATTGCTCTCACTCCTTCAAAATTATTAAAGGGGAAAATTTGCATACAAACCACTCGGAACTTGATATTTACGAATCGATCATCATCTTTCATTCAACAAGTAGGCTTTGCAGCAAATGAGTCGAGTTAGGGTTGATTTCAATTTAGTTTGTCATCTCATTGAATTTGCTCGTGAGTTATTTATTGCGTTGCACTAAAGCCATTTTTCTGAAGAACATAAATCACTTAAACCCCCTATCCACCCATCATTGTTATCAAAAGTGTGATTATAAGCAGAAGTGATTGGTGTTGGTGTTGGTGTTGGTGTTGTTATTGGTTGGTGGCAGAAAATAATGGATGTCAACTTTCTTAAGTGAAGAGTGTTAGGTATGACTCATATATTAGATAAGAGACAGATGCTCGAGTGGAATAGAGCGAGCCAGCAGAAGCATCTGTCCAATTGGTCGGAGTTACATTATGTAGGTTGAGGGTGCGGGAGTAATACCCCTGCTGTACGTACAGAGGATGATTTTGTAATTACATATTGTACGACATATACATACATACATACATGTGTGTGTGTGTGTGTATATATATATATATATATATATATATATATATATATATATATATATATATATATATATATATATATATATATATAATGTATTGTAACCCTAAGTGTATCTTGTACTCCTTTTTCGAATTAAAGGAAAAGCAGCCGCTCTGCTCTCGAGGTTACGTAGGCATTTTTGCTGAACCTCGTTAAATCTCTGTGTTTTCTTCTGGATTTGTGTTGATTATTGTTTTTTTTTTCGCCCTAATATCTCAACAAAGAGTAAGAATGAACGTTGGGTGTTAATAAGGGCGAGTAGTGGACGTGAGACATTGACAAACGAAATTTTAAAACTCTCTAAGTAACAATGCTAAGTCCTTCTCCTCTCCTTCCTAATGAGCACAACTAAACCCTATTTATGCTATTTTGAAAGGGTATTCAAGTCACCTTGACAAAAAAAAATAAAAAAAAATAAAAAATAAAAAATAAATAAAAAAAAAAAGTTAAGACTTTCAAAAGAAAGGTATGTGTACATTCACACCTCAATAATATTAGGGTTGGGTAATACAATCACATCACATATGTAAAGTCTTGAATTTAGAACCTCTTATTTGAAAGACAAACCTCTCAGCCACTACATTAAGACGACTTACACGAGCTATTAATTTCAATTAGATGCACAAAACATTCAATCCTTTATGTTCTAAAATCTTAGCTTGTGAGTGATTGATTTACACCCATTTATAGTTTGATTAAAATAACATTAGTGTTTTTAGATTTATGTTGTCAAGACACTTACACATTTTTTTATAAAAATTTCTAATTTAGTGCAATATTTAAAGGAAAGCACGTGGAAAAAATTTGCGTATGTAAAGCGTACGTAATGCTACGTATATCATCCATTATGAGGTTGTCACATATATATAATCTCAATGTAACATATCTGTAACCTGTAAAAATAAAGAGGTCACAGAAAGATTACAAATAAATTATAGAGATATTATAAAGGATTAAACACGAAAATATTCCTAATGTTAATGTAAAGTCCATGTAACCTGCAAAGCTTAAGCAAATTTTTTCTAAAGCACATAGAGCACTAAGCTGTCCGGGGCCGGAAGCCTGAGCTACTCCCACCCTCGTGCCCGCGGGATCGACGATCCGCTGTTCATCTTTTTCATTCCGCCATTTTTAACCTTTCATCTTCCCCTTCTACTCTTTTCAATTTAAACCCTTTACCAATATCCCTTCAATAACCTTTCGATTTTTACCCCTCTTTACGACTCGCCTCTTCTTCGGCGTGGACGCCGCTCCTTCTCGTGACTTGCATTTTACTCTGACGCTTTCCCATTCTCTTTGCTTTAGAACCCTCCCTGCTCCATGCAACCTTCTTTTTCCGTCTTGTACCTCTGGCTGAGTCCCTACAGCGCTTTGTCACCGGCCTTCGAGGATTCTTCTTAGGTATGGTAGCTCACCTGATTTTGTTAAATCTAAATTTGGTAGTTGACGGGACTTGAGTGATGATTTCGATGCTTGTTAGCATCTCTATTTATGTGCGGGTTGGTAGCTGCTCATAGATTTGCCGTGACTGTTTCATTTGTTAGGTTGGTTTTACTGTTTTGAATGTTTTTAGTTTGGAGTCGTCGCTGGCTCAGCTGCGAGGATGCAGTGCGTTCTCACTATATACGCAAGCATCATGAAATTTGGAGTTTTACAATTTTCATGCTGAGGGCTTATTTTTTTATTTTTAACTTTTGTTGATTTAGAGTTCGAAATGTAGCAGCTTTGTTTTTTGTGGGTCCTTTGGGAAGCTTATTTCGGCATTTATGCTTCTCATTGAGAAATTGCTTGTTGATTTTAGTAATTTGCCTCTGATTTGATGCCTCGTTGCTCTTCCCTTATATACTGTTGAACTGCCAGTGAGGAAGAATCTTCATATTTATCTTAATATTATGGGGACAGTATTTTCCTAGTATTTTTTATTAGAACGCAGATAGTACTTGATAATTTTTTTAAAAGTATCTTTTTTGCTTTAGGAATTCATGCCAAATATACCTTATCCAATGTAGTCTTGCCATTCCAGTTTCTATCTGCTTGGAAAGGTTCTTTTGATTGTGGAGCATGCTGCATAATGAACCTTATGAATTAGATATAGATACTTATGTGATTTCGAGTTGGGTGGAGCCAAATATATTTTTTAGGGGCATTTACATATATACCACACAATTCTTCTGTATTTACACATCTAACACCTAAACTTTCATATTTAGATTTATAACACTCAAAACTTTAACATCACATAAAAAATGCCACCACTATTAAGTTTTTAAAAGTGAAATACCTTTTCATGCATAGGTTTATGATACTAAGTTTTATAAATGTAAATATCAAACTTGAGGTGTTAGATATGTGAATACAAAAGAATCATTTGGTATGTATGTAAACCTTTTTTCGATGTTATATTTATCATTTATTATAAAAAAGGTGCTTCTAACTTTATGTTGCTTGCAATGAACCACAAAATAAATGTAAAAGAGATCATCAGCTACAAAAAAAAAAGAACACTAAATTTGTTCGTTTCAGCTTTAGCCTTTGTCCATGGTAAAAGAGGGAGAGGATTTAATCACTAACAAAATAGTTAAAATTGTGGCATTCATTAAAAGGGAACTCACTAGCCTTTTGTAAACTCGAGGTGGATACTGACTTGATTGATTCACACTCACTTGAAGAAAGGGGTTGGAAATCAGCTTTTACCTTGGGCAAATATATAACCTTGTCTTGGCTGACCCGGATATATTTTGTGCGTTGGGTATTGTAATTTAACTTATTGCCCGACCTTGTCTAGTAAGATGGATTTTAAGGTTTAAACTTTATAGGAATCTGGTTCTGTTATTAATGATTTTAGATGTATTCCTCTTATTTCCTCTCATCGTAAGCGTCGCTCGCTGTCATATTTGAATGATTTTTTTTTTGCATTTTTCATGTGTTGTTAATTAGTTATGTAGCATCCTTATCACTCTATCGCTGAATAGTTGGAGACGTTAAAGAGGTTGATTATATTGTTGAAGCAATAATAGTTGCAAGGTTATTATTGTTAATTATAATGCAATTTTTTAGTATTTATATGACAATTAATGTGTGATTAAACAGTTTGACACACTATAAGATAGTTATGCATCATATTTATATTTTTTTAAACACCATATTCCAAAAACCACTTTAGTGAAGCTTAGTGAATGTGTTTCACATAAGAAAATGTTGAGTCATCCTGACCTGAACTAGCCTTTACTTCACCTTGGGCTCAAGACAAGGGAAGTGGGCCAAACTTTGGCTTGACTTGTACCCATTGCTCAAAGCGCTTGTGGATTGACGAAAGAGCTTTCAATTAGAATAGAGTACATCAAAAATATACTTTAAATAAATTTTTTTTTTTTTTAAATTTGTCTTGAGGATGTTTATGAATGAAAATCAAAGCTATGTTGATGCATATTTTACATGGTAATTGTTATAGTCGGTATGATATCTACTATGCTAAGTGAAAGCTAAATCTTTGAAGAAGCTTAGAAGATAAAGGACGTAGTATTAGTAGTACAGAAGTTGTATATATGGTGTACAATTTTAAAAGCTGTGATAATAAATTTTATTGGTTAATGTTACTTGAAAATGAATTGATATTTGTGTAATCTTTCATCTATTTCATAGATTAATTGATAAAGATATAATCTGCAGGGCCAAAGCTATTTGGCTAGAATAGAGAATTGCTGTTGGAATGCTATGATGTAAGGGAATATCTTGCGAACTTAAATGTAAATTTTATTAAAGTGTAATTAATCCTATTATGTTACATGGATCTCACTTGTCACTTTAAGGGAATAATGAGAATATTTAGATAAATGCATGATATAATAGGCAAGATAGATTAAAAATAAATATATAGTGGGTATATGGTGGGTGTAGGAACTAGCAACTTTTGAAGATAATGTAATGGAAAATAAGCTTTAGTGGCTTGGGTATATACAAAAACAAAGTTAGATGATACACCATAAATTTAATGGATAATCTTAATTAAAAGGATTTAGAACGAGGTTATGGCAAACTACTGAATCATTTTCAAGAAAATTGGCAGAAAATATATCTAATACATCATACAGCACTTAATAATGGTGAATGGAACATGAGGATTCATAGAGCTAACCATATTTAGTTGTTAGGATAAGGCTAATGATAATGGCTGCGATTTCGATGTTTCAATAACTCCCTCATTTCAGCACATTATACCATGATTTTTTTGTATTGAAACCAAATATTATATTTACAGTACTATGTGACTATATAAAACATCCCTCCAGGCTTTATATTGTCCTGGTTTCATAAACATTTTTTGCCCACTGCTTAGTGCACAAGATGGGATTTATTATGGTATAGATGAGTTTTGAACCTAAGACTTTGATTACCAACTGAACTTCCTCGCTTCCATAAAGGTTTCATGAACATTTACAACCAATACTATTAGAAGCACCTTTATTACTTATGTCTTTTTAGGTGAAGTTTCTTCTTGTGCCCCTATACCTTGTTTTAATTTTAAACGAACTCTATTATGAGTGTTTCTCTATTTCTAGCACATAGTAGTCAGCATAATTTTCTAGATTGTTAAATATTAGTGCCATGATAACCACATATTGCTGTGTTCTTTCTTAACTAATTTATGCCTTCAGCAGCTTTAATACTGAAAAATGTTGGGTTCTCGTTACTGGTGGCTATAAACAAAGGGCCTCGTTGTTAATCCTATAGTTGTCATTTTCACCATTGTTCCTTGTGAGACATTTTATTGGTTGATCAGTGAAATTATTACAGGATTATCATCTGTACTAGTTACTAATGACCTTCGTGTTTCTTTTAGTATTGCAGGGAAAATATTGTTAAATAATCCCAATAATGCGGTTCTTTGAGTCGAGGAACTCTTTTATGCCTTCCAAAGTACAGTATCTGGATTATGTGTAAATCTTGAAAATTTATGAACCATGACTGAAAGATGAGGTATAGTAAAGTGTAAGACATAGATCAGCTAGCTTACTGTTTCACTTGTATATTCAGTCTGTGTAATGGAACTTGCCAAGTATTTTGTTAACTTTGAAGAAGCTCTAGATTGCATATTGTATTACTTAAATTTCTCAAGTAATTTCTTAATTAAATATGAGTTTGAAATTTAAAATACCCATTATGGTTCTTAGCTTTATCAATACATTATTTACTTTATTTAATTCTCTAGTTTTCAAAAAAGAAGTTAGGTACTTATTTTCATTTATGCCATTTGTATTATTACTGATAATGAATATAATGTCAATATAGTGATATTAAATTACTCACTTATACAATGAGAATATATAATTTTTCTCAATTTTATTATGCTTAAAGCCATTACATAAAATTACGGTACTAAATCTTTCATACCACTGCAGGGATGTTTGAGTTAAACTACATAAAGGATTAATTATCCCAACACAAACCCTCATGATTGCTCTTTATTCATATCTTCTTCATTTCACCATTTTAGAATGCTGTGTTTAACATCAATAGGGTATACAAAAGATTATATACAATGAGGTTGGTGCTAGTAGCATTCTACATATTGCAAATTTGGACATCGGTGCGATAGTATCAAAATAATAGTTTTTTTTTTCATAAATTATTTAGCAATTAATATGGCCATCAAAGTTTGATTATATCCATTTATGCTATGTTTCTTTTTTTCTTACCCCTTTACATTTAATTGGCTGACCAAGAGACAAATCTGCTATAATGCATGTACCATTTAATACATTGGATCCATTTTATTCATAATCTCCTCCTTTTATTAAGCTTTCTAAGATAGCAATGGCTTCTTTGAATATCGTGTATCAACTTCTGTATTAAAGAGTATGGCACTTTTAATTCCATCATACAAATTGCCTTCAAATCTAAATTCTATAAGCTTTTGAATTTTCATCATATCTCATAAAAACGTATTTAAACAGTGGATCCTAATTTTGATCATAGATCAAGAAATGTATTCTAGACTTCAAGCTCGATGATAACTTTGGCTTGATGCTTTTTATTCCATAATTCTTTATTTATGTGACAACATTATAATTGATATTATGGTATTACATGTGACAAACTACAAGTAAAGCTTCTCCCCATAGTTTTTCTTAATTATTATTATTTTTGCATTCGGGAACATTGCATTTATCATATTGACAATAGTTCCTTTTCTTCCTTTCGACCAGTCCTTATCTGGGAAGCATATGCACTGCTAATTTGGATTATAATTTCATTTTCTCCATCATAAGCAGAAAAATCAATAGAATAATATTTTCTACCTTTATCTGTTTTTAATACTATTTATTTATATATATATTTTTTGAATTTTGATGAGATGACGTTTTAACATAAAAAAAATGCTTCGAATTTGTGTCTCAACAAATAAAAATAGATATTTGTATAAAATTCATCGAGTATAATAATTATCCATTGTCATCTCTTGTCAAAATCCCCTTGTATTGTTCAATATCCGAGTGTCATTTCTTTCTTCATTTGGAAATACTTGTTGTCTTCTTATATGCAAATGTCATATTTTGTTCCTGTTGTCATAATTAAATGATATCTAACCATTCCTAACTGCAAATTTCAAATATCTTTATTTTTCACGTGCAAGTGATTAATGACATTAAAAAGTACTCGATAATATAATTAGAAACATTATTATTGTTTATACTAACATTCAACATTCTTTCGGAAGAGTAAACCTTTCCCACACTTCATTCTTAGACACTATTAATCTCTTAAACTTTATTACAGCTTTTATCCCCTTCGAATTACTAGATACAGAAGTTTATGTAATGCCAAGCATAAAAAGGATTGATACATATAATTTCCTAGCAGAAATGAACAGAAGTTGAACATTTTATTTTCCTATGATATTTGTAGAATCTTGATTTCCAGAAGCCCAAAGGATTGCCCATTTTTTTAGCATCTGCAAAATGCTTGAATTATTAATTGACCTAAATCATGTCACCAAGTTGATAGATGCTGAAGTTTATGTAATGCCAAGCATAAAAAGGACATTAATAGATACAAAAGTTTATGTAATGCCAAGCATAAAAAGGACATTAATACATAACATTTCCTTGCAGAAATGAACAGAAGTTCAACATTTATTTTTCCTATGAACTTTGTAGAATCCTGATTTTCCGAAGCCTGAAGGATTTTCCATTTTTTTAGCATTTTCAAAATGCTTGGATTATGAATTGACCTAAATCAAGCCACCAAGTTGAGCATTTTCTTGCTGCCATATTTAATTCATTGTCCATGTTTGTATGTATTTTCAAAACTATACAAACCAATTCAATAGTTATCTTCTTTGTTTATTTTGACAATGTTACCTTATAAAGTTTTTATTATTTTTTGGGAATTTACATACATACCACATAATTCTTATTTATTTACATATCTAAGACCTAAACTTTAATATTTGCATACATAGCACTCAAATCTTTAACATCACATCAAAATACAACTATTTGTAGCTTTTTGAAAGTGAAATACTTTTTTCATGCATAGGTTTTGATGTGGTTGTGATACTAAAGTGTTTTATATAAGATTTTGATGTAAATACATCAGAATTGTGTGGTTTTATGTAAATTTCCCTTTTTATTGTTGAAAATACAGTTCAATTAAAATTGTCATTTTTCCCACAGTGACAGTAACTTTGGTCTTTCTTTACTTTGTTTTGTTATTGAGGTTGTTTGCTTCAAAGAATATAATCTTGTATTCAATGAAGTCTTTTGCCTAATATTTCAACAACATCATTCTTTTTAGAATTGTGAAAATTTGAGAAGACTTGGTTCTTTCTATATTTATCTCATGTGGTTTGACCACTACCTCCAAATCATGGAGGACTTGATCGAGATATCTTAGGAAACTTTTGAGTGGTTTTATCCCTTGTTATTTTATATTTTTTTATTTTTTATTCAAAATTATTTCCTTTTCTAATTTATGCTAGATATGTTTGATAAGTTTGTAAATAAAGAGGGAATTGTTTCCCTATATATATGTACTCTATTTGTGAATAATAAAGGAAGCAATTTTCTTCCTAAGTAATTCTACATGATATCAAAGCCTTAGATCCCTCTGGAACTCCTCATACTGCAGAAATTCTGAACTTAGGACCTCCTTCTTTTGCTGCCTAAATTCTTAATTTTCCTCCTCCTGCATCCGACTTCCTTTCCTAGAGTTGGACTTCTCCTTTATGCTAGCCAAATCCCTATACTACCAGCTGAATCCTTTTGCAGTTTTTTCCGGACTTCCCTGCAATTTCATCCAAATCCTTTTGCTGAAATTTCTTTAGCCAGATCCCTCTGCTGCTATTTCTAAGCCAGATCCTCTTGCTAGCCTCTTTAACACGTTATGCAGAGTCTCCTTCCTGCTAAAATTCCCAGCCGGATGTCCTCCCCGCATTTTACCCTGCCAGTTGGGTCTCCTTATGCTGGCCGAATCTCCTTCCTGCAGTCAGCCTAAACTTCCTTTCTCCGCTCTTCCCTGCAACAAAAATTCTCCCTGCTGCAGGACCCTCCAAAATTCTCCCTGCAACTGGAAGCTTCCCAAATGTGGGTCCTCCAGAATTCTCCCTACAACCTGAAAGTTCCTTGCTGCTGACCCCTCCTCCTCCAGCAGAATCTTCTTTCAACATTCAACAGAAGCAGGAGCAGCAACAAGCAGCAGCAAGAGCAACATCAGAAACAGTAGCCTGTCTTGAGACAACATTTTTATCTCTCACCACTACAAACAACTAGGAGCAATCCTAAATACAATTGGAGATGATCACAAAGTACGTGAACTTCAAACTAGGGAGCAAACCCTAGATCTTTTTTGAGACATCGGAGCCTCTCCAATTGCTTATCAGTGCCACTATCCTCCTAGCAGTCTTCATCCAGCCTCCAGGCTCTTTCTGGCCCTGGCTCGTGCTCATGTTCCTCCGAGATCCTCTTTGCCACTAATCTTCCTTTCCCTTTCCCCTTGGCCAATACATGTTATTGGAATTCTCATCCAACGCGACCTCTGCGATCTGATTAGAGCCGACGTTTATGGTAATAATCTGGTTCTCGCTGCTGATCGAAGCCTCTCAGAGGCACTCTTTCTGTAGGTTATAGGCCCTCTCCGGAATTCTCCCTGCAGCAGGAATCCCTTGTTGTGGACCCTCTTATGCAGGAACTTCTCCCTTTAGCCAGGAAACTGCTCTCCCTGGAATCTTGAACCTCCATGCTGCAGGCCCTCTTCTGCCTGTATCCTCTCCCTACAGTAGCAATAACAAAATCTCCTCGTAATCCCATAAGCAACAAGATGTAGCAAACAACAACCAAGCCTCTCCAAGTTATTCAGGCCCGTATCTCCTCATCTCCCAGCAACCACATCTCCTTGTTTCAATCCTGCATCTTCACTGCCTGTAGGCCCTTATCTCCAAATTTTTTTCCCCGCCGTCCAAAATTTTCCTACTAACTTGCTCTCCGGATATTTCCTTTCAGGCCCTTTGCCTGATCTCTTCCTCCTGTCCAGATCTTTTCCTGTTGCAGGTTATCCCCTCATCCTTCCACAGTATCAACAACAACTCCGGATTTTCCCTGTCAGCAGCATCAACAACTCCAGACTTTCCCTGCCACAGGCTTGCCTACATCTTTTTCTCCCTGCCGGTTTCTAGACCTTCCTGCTATACAAATTCTTCCAACTGCCTTCGAAAATCTTCTCTATTAGCACTCTTCCCTGTACCCAGAAGTATTCTGCTGCAGGCCTCCTTGCTGTAGACCGTCTTCCTATGGCAAAACCTCCTAAGTCCTCTGCAGCAGTTCCCAGAATCCTTCTTGCAGCCACTTGTCTTTTTGAAGGCCTTCATTCAGAGCTTTTCCCTGCAACAGAACCTCCGTCGGAGTTCTTTCCCTACAGCAGGCCCCCTCTGGAGCTTTTCCCTGCATCCATCAACCCCAAAAATACTCCTCGCAGGCTGCAAAACTCCTTAATCACCCTCCGCTGTTCTCCTTTGACGCGTAAGTCTCCCTACAGCCGGAATCCTCTTGCAGCAGGTTATCCGCCGGAATGATTTCAACTAATCTACAGCCCCTCCTCCCAAGCTCCTCCTGTTCTTCTGAGCACCAGACTTCTCCCTGCAAGAGCTCCTTTGTTCAAATTCCGCTGCTGGAATCTTCTTAGCAGCAGACCTTCCTCCACCGAAATTTATTCCTAGTTGCCTGCCATAACTTAATGTGCCGGATTTTCCCTGCAGCTTTTTCGTAGCTCTTCCTTGCAACAGAAATTCTCCCTGCTATTGGCCTCTCTAGAATTCTCCTTACATTAAGAAGCGGTACCTGCTGTAGGCCCTTATGTACCTCTCATGTGTTTGCCTCCAAATCTTGGAGGATTTGATTGTGACATCTTAGGAAACCTTTGATTGATTTATTCCTTTTTTATTTTATGTTTTTCCATTTTTTATTCGGAATTATTTCCTTCCCTAATTTTGGTTAGATAATGTTTGGTAAGCTAGGGATTAGTTTCCCTATATATATGTAACCTATTTGTGAATAATAAATCAAATAATTTTTCCTCCCCAGATAATTTCTACAAGAGTCAAATTTTAAGACATAAAATTTGCAATGAATCCGAGTTTCCTCCACAATAGTTATTCAATTTCTCTGAAGTGTTGTCTGCTGTAAGAAAGAGTTTTCTAAAACAAAATCAACTAGGATAAAGTTTAGCAATTATAGCTCCAAAGTAAAAATTGAGTTGTATCTTGCTTCTCTGCACTGTAATTGGCTTCAGGGGCATGCTAGTTGACCTTTCTTTAATTGATTGATTTGAAGATGATATAGGTTTATCAGATGAAGTATTGAGGATTTGCTTTTGCATGCGAGATCATCTTTGTAAGGTTTCTTTCAAATCACTTTCCGGAATCTATCATAATTGTTTGAGGAAGGTATGAAAAATCAATTATGAAACCATAGATCTTTTATGCCATTATTAAGAACAACACTTGAAGAAAGAATTTTTATTAGAGGAGATTTAAATGGACATGTTGGTAGAGTGGTAGGAGATTTTAGAAATATTCATGGTGATTACAGTTTTGGAACGACTAATGAAGAAAGTAGAGTCATATTAGATTTTTCTTTAGCGTATGATTTTGTTATTGCTAATATTTATTTTAAAAAAGAGGAGCATACTATTACTTATAAGAATGAATCTAATAAATCACAAATTGATTATTTTCTTATGAGAAGAAGCGATTATCGATAATGTGAAGATTTTAATGTCATTCAAAGTGAAAAATTTAAGTACTCAACATGGATTATTAGTTCAGGATTTTAAGATGAACAATTATAAGATAAAAAATACTAAGAATCACTGCCATAGAATTAGATGGGGACACCTAAAAGACACAAATAAAATTATTTTTATAGTAAACTTCAAGATTTTGAGATTTAAGATGTTCATGAAGAAACAAATTCTATGTGGGATGAAAAAACAAATTTTATGTGGGATAAAGTAACAAATACCATTAAACAAGTAAAAATGTATTTGGAGAATCATAAGAAAAAATTTCCATAAATAAAAGTATTTGGCGGTGGAATAATAATGTGCAAGAAAAGATAAAATATAATAAATTATATTATTAAAATTGGTTTGAATGTAAAAGCTTAGAGAACTGAGAAAAATATATGGTGGCCCGTAGCGAGTCTAAGAGAACAATTTGTGACGCTAAAAATTCTAATTTTAGTGATCTTTATAATAATATTAAATACTAAACAGGGTGAAAAATAAATGTATAAACTAACTAAATAAAGAGATAAAAAAAAACAAATTTAACTTAAGTAAAATGTATTAAAGATGAAAATCAATAAGTTTTTTTCTTAGGAAAAAATATTAAACATAGGTGTGTGAGTTATTTTGATAAACTATTCAATTAAGTTTCTGAAAATACGATCGAACTTTGTGATCTTAATATTGTTAATAATAACAAATATTTTATTTTTACCGTCACATTAGTAAAAAAAAGTTGAGGAGGCTTTAAAGAAAACTAAGGGTAGGAAATCAGTAAGACTTGATGATATCCCTATTGAATGTAGAAATATTTAATAGATTTGACAGTTTCTTGGCTTACTGAACTCTCTAATATTATTTTAAAAACTAAAAAGATACCTAAGGAGTGGAGGAAGAGTGTTTTAGTCCCCATTTTTAAGAATAAATGGAATGCACAAGAGTATGCAAATTATAGAGGAATTAAGTTAACGTGTTATACTTAAAAATTATGGGAGAGAGTAATTGAACATAGGTTAAGATGTGTTACAAAGATTTCTCATAACAATTTGGGTTTATGTCTACTATTGAAGCTATATATTTATTGAGAGGTTTGATGGAGAAGTACAAAGAATAAGGAGGATCTACATATGATTTTTATTGATTTAGAAAAAGCTTACGATAAAATTCCAATAGAAATCCTTTGGAGAGTTCTTGAGAAGACATGTGTTGATATCATTTATATTCAAGTCATTAAATATATGTATACTATGCCTATTACTTCTGTTCGAACAGAAGGAGGATTAACCAAATATTTTCCTATTTCAATTGAATTCATCAGGGTTCGACTTTAAGCCCATATCCTTTTGCCTTAGTTATGGATGCTCTTACTGGACATTTACAGGAGGAAGTGTTGGCTGTTTTGGGCTTATTGTGTGATAAAAAAGTACCGCTTAGACCGAAAGGAAAATCTTATAATACGGTGGTGAGAACTGCAATACTCTATGGCGTAGAATGTTAGCCTTTAAAAGAGAAACATAAAATAAAGTGCCGCCGAAATGAGAATGCTTAGGTGGATGAGTGGCCTGACACTTAGAGACAAAATGCAAAATGAATATATCCGTGATAGGGTTGTTGAAGCTCCAGTGGAGGACAAAATTAGAGAGAGTCGTCTTAGATGTTTTGGTCACATTAAGCGTCGATCATCTGATGATCCGATAGGAGAGTAGATGCTTTAGATTCAACTTATGTTAAGAAAGGCAGTGGTAGACCCTAGAAAGACTTGGGCTTATTGTATAAAAGATGATCTTAATTTGTTATAATTAAATGAAAATACGACACTCAATAGGACGCAATGGAGAAAATGATTCGTGCAGCCGACCCCACTTAGTGGGATAAAGGCTTGTTGTTGATGATGATAAGAACAACATCTTGGCTTTCCAATGGTGAAGTTTGTGTCATAAATTCTCTTAACTTGATGAAATTTTGACTCATAGTTTTGAAAGAAGCGCCTGAATCTGTTGCAGCCATGATTGCTTTTTAAATCGTTAGGAATTAGAAGTAGACTGGATTTTCAATGATTTTTTAGTAGCATATTCACTTTCTTTATGCTTGTAGTTGTCTCCACTTTGGTTGAATTTGTTGAATTATTCACTCCCAACATGCAACCAAATCAGTTAAACCTACACACAATAAATTTGGAGCTTGAGAACTTGTCAAGGAATTTTAATTTAGAAGGTTGCAGTGTTGTTAACCAATGATGAACCTTACATTTTTATAGAGTATGTATGGCCTTCACTGTCCCTTGGTGAAGAAATGTCATCTTTTGTAAACTATGAACGATTTAAAATGATATGATACATTATTTAGTGACACTATTCTTGAACTTGTATCTTTTGGCAGAATATAATTTAAAAAAAAATAAATTTTAACTTGACCATCCAATGTGGCCACATGCACCTGCATAAGTCAACTAGTGCGCAAAGGCTCAAAGTGACCGTCTAAATTTCTTAGACACTTTGGCGCAGGGGAGGCAACGCTTTGTTGAGTGCACGTCTACTATATTGGGCATACAAAAGCTTGTGAGAGTTTACTCTAGCTTTTTCATTATGAAATTTTATAGGCTTAGATTGTTGATTGTGGAAATGATCTAATTAGCAAAGACAGTCACTATGGGTTTAGATTTGTTGGTTGCTTATCACAATGGAACAACAAAATGTGCAAATGTGGCATTCCCTAAAATTTATGCTAATTCCTTGTCTTGTTTGTCCACTTCAACCATATGTACGATTTCTTAAATTTTATGCTATTTCCTCATTTTATCTGTCTACTTCATTTATCATATGTAGGATTTCATTTCTCCGGGGTGTCATATAAGGGTTCCGGCTCTTTGATGCCATTCTTTTTATGTGAATATTTTTCAGCTGGTTCTCATCAGCTTCAAATGGCTGCAAATTATGATAGACGCGTGTTGAGAGTTGTAGATCATATTGCCAGATTAGTGATCCATATATTTAGTCATACTCTACATGTTTGAAAGGTGAAAATGATAGCACTCTTTTACACATTTGTATTTCTTCAACGGTAGAAGGGGTTGTGTGTTGCTTAGTAATGCCATGTCTCAACATCTGGTTAATTGGATAGTCTGAAAAGTTTGGCTTATGGTATAGATATACAAAAATGGTTTCTTCTGGTTCTGTGTCTGAAATTGTTGAATCAATAGAAGCACAGGATCATATTTTTCATTCGAGCAAATGCAACGCATATATTAGTAATTTTAAAGGAGATGACTCTGCTGAGAGTTCTTTTCAGCTAGCTGTGGAAGACGGTCTTACTGGAGGGTCTTCGGGCCCTTCTCGCCAGAAAGCTGTAGATTTGCTTAATAAATGTAATGTGAAGAAGGTAATTGGAATCTCTCATATGCCTAGACAAGAAATTTCTGAATCACTAACTTTGAAACAAGCTTTAAGAAGGTTATGCCTTTCTCACGCAGCAGAGATGGCAGCTATGAAGAGATTATCATTGCCACAAAAAGCTTCCAATGCCTTTGATGTTGAAACTATTAAAAAGTTGTACACTTCTGTTGTGCTCCATGCTAAGGAGACTGACCCGTCTGCCAAAGTAAGACAAAATGTAATGGAAAATCCTTTAGTTCCTGAGGTAAATCATAATTATTCTCCCGAGAATATGAGTGATGCATGTTCTGCTCAAAATACAAAACCATATACTGCAAATCTGATTTCTTCTCACTGTTCTGCAACTTCAACCATAAGTAAGGAACCCATGGAATCTGCAGAAAGTTCTTCAGCTCAAGAGTTGATTAGAATAAAGGGTAAGGTTTTGCCCAAAACTTCCACATTTGATTATCAAGTGAATGTGGAGTTGAGCAAGGTTAAAAAACCATTGTTGAAGAGAGAATATTTTATTAGAAGGAATACAAAGCATGTGAATGATAGGAAATCTTGTACTTCTGTAAAATCCAATGAATCTGAAATATCTGGTTCAGTCTCTGGTAAAACTAAGTTGAATCACCTCAAAGATTATGTTTCTCCTTCATGCAGTAATACAAATTCTTATGTGCCGCCCATCAAAACCACATATAATAACGTAAGTGAAGATAATCTGAATGTATGGCAGGTAAGCTGCGATAATGATAACACAAATGATATTAAAATGGTTGAAACTTCGAGATCAAGAGAAAAGGGAGAGTGCTCTCATAGTTCAAAAAGTAGCATTGGTGATTATAGCAGCAGCACTACCATCAGCGAAGACAAACATTGTTTTATCACAGGTAGAAATGGCAGCAGGCCCCATATGTCTAAGGATGTGAGATGGATTGCAGTCTGCAATGTTGCACAGAAACATGTGGATATAGATTTAAAGAATTTTATGTTACTCAGGAAACTTGGCTGTGGAGATATTGGGACCGTTTATCTTGCTCAGTTAATTGGTTCGGATTGCTTATTTGCCCTGAAAGTTGTAGATACCGAGTTTCTTGTTAGTAGAAAGAAGTTGCTGAGAGCAGAAACAGAAAGAGAGATACTTCAAATGCTTGACCATCCATTTCTTCCAACCCTTTATGCTCATTTCACCTCTGATAATCTTTCTTGCTCAGTCATGGAATATTGTCCTGGTGGTGATCTTCATGTTCTTCGACAGAGACAAGCAGGCAGGTTCTTTTCTGAGCCAGCTGCTAGGTAGGTAGCTTCAATGGACCCATCCATTTTAGTATTTATTCAATTATTCTAGGAGCAAAGACGGTTATTCTTGGCCATGTGTTTTAACGACAAAAAATCTAACATATGCATATTTTGTCAATTCAACCAAAAAAATTAAGATCTTGGTCGTGTTGTCCGTCCCTTTCACTCATCATGGAAACTCTTGTATTTTTGCTCTCTCACATGCGCATATCATTCATCTTCTAAACTTGGTTGATGTTTTTTTTTTTATTTATTCCAACAGAAAGAGATTATTTAACAATTAATCTTTAGAAAACTTGATCATAATTTATTTCAGATGCAGACCATGAGAAAATGACTCTATTGTCTTGTGCCAATGCAGTTTCTGAAATCCACAGATGATAGAGTTCTAACAATTTCTATGGTTTACAAGAAGTTTTTGTCCATTCCATGAATTCCATTAATCCACGAAGTAAGCATTAACAATATTTATATAAGCCTCATCCTCAATTGTAATGAATTTTCACCCATTAATTTGCTCTAATCTTGAGTCGTATGTTACAATAAGCTCACTTAGTGAAACCCAGATTGTCAAAACAAAAAAGTCGATCCTTGCTAAAGCTCCATTATTTCATGTAGTTCTTTATCACTTTCTTTCTCTTTGCTATTTTTGTTGTTAAATCTTTAGCGATAGCTATTATCATTGTCATCATACTTCATATTGAAACAATGGAATTTATAGTTGAAGAGGCTATCAACGGTAAGGGTGTCTAAAGAACTTACTCATGAACAACTCATATTTGGCTTGTGAAGTAGTTTGTGCTCGAATTGTTCGTTAAGTAAGCGAGTTGAACACAAATAAATTTTTTAAGCTCTAATTATAAATGAGTCGAACATTAACAAACCTTTGTTCCATCATGTTCGGCTCATTTTAGCTCGAAATCAGGAAATTGTATTTATTATTCACATAATAATATATTATATGTATTTATATATAAGATTAAATCACTATAGCTTATGTGTTTGTGGCGAAGTGTCTTCTATTGCAAAAAAAAGGTGCAATTTTGAAATTTACACCTTATAAATTTTAATTAATTTCGTTAATGCTTGGAAAATCGAGTTGAACACAAGCAAATTCAAAAAAACAATCAATATTGAGTTGAACACGAACAATCTTCTTTTGAGCCCAACTCAAACACAGGCCAATTTTGAACATGAGCTGAACACGAACAAAGCATTAGCTCCCTCAAGTCGCCTCGTTTACACCCCTAATCAAGGGCTAGGTAGCTCTAGATTTGCAACTTTTGTGATCACAAACATCCCTATCTTTCAAGCACAAAATTTAATGCACATTTATTTCAAAGAAATTTAGAAGGATTGAGTTGGTGCCAATTATTTATTTTGTTCAAATTGGAGTCCAAGCAAGCTCAAAAGAACATGATAATTGTTCCAAAAAACTCATTGTCGTGGGCTTTTAAATTAAATTTGTTAAATTAGGGTCGCGTGAGTCCTTGGATTGACATAATCAATCGGTACAAACTGAGCTGGCTTACTTTGATAGTGTCATCATCTATCTCACATGTGGCCTTTGGTCGCACATAAAATTTGTGGTGACATCGACCGAAGGGCTACTAAAACATTCCAGGACTTGTCTTTCTATGAATAGCATGCCAGAGAGCTCTGTTCATCATAATGTGCGCTCATTATTGTACAATCTATTTTAAAGATTTTGATTTCCTAAATCAATTTTAAAAATTTTAATTTCCTAAATCTTTTGAAACTTCTAGATTCGACATTTTTATAGTCCATTTCAAAATGCCTCTCTTGGGAATGAAGTTGATCTATGCAAAAATAGTGGACATTGTCACCGATTTCTAGAAGATTCGTTCAAGAGGCAAGATCATTCTTGGAGCTTTTTTCACCTTCACAATCATTAATAATTTAATTTGTGACCACCAATACACTCTTATGATTGTTGTGTTTGGTGGAGTTCAGCCAAATTATTGATCCAGACATTGATGGCTGTAGCAATTTATAGTCCAATGTTAGACACTCGGTTTAGCTATGTTCAGGTAGTTTAACTAGGTAAACTTATGGGAAATGTCATTCAATTATGATTGGATCATGGTAGGGTGCATTCTTGTGCCTTTTATAAGTAACCATGAAGAATATTTCATATAATTCTAACATTCTCCTTATAAAAATTATTAATATGCATCTTTTTCAGCTGATTTACTAAAGTTTTTCTATGATAGGAATAGCTCAAAAAAAATCCTCCCTTGAATGACACTTGTTGCGCTTCTGTCTATTTTCTTTACTCGTTGCTATAGAGGCATTGAATCAGCCACGCATGATGATTGGCTCATCACCATCTAAATATTTGATGATATTCAAGATACAAATAGAAAACACCTCACACTCTATGCCAAGGTAATGTGGCACATCATAATGAGCCAAATGTGGGGCTATAAGCCTAAGAGGTGGGCCTACTGCTAAAGCTTAATCTAAGAGAACTACCACATATCAAAGAGGTTCAATTACAAAAGAAGGAATGCTTGCTAATTTGAAAACATTTTTTTTATTTTGAAACATTTTTTAACTAGTTATGTTTATCTTATGTGGTTGTGCAATATGGTAAGTAAAAGTGTTATTTTGTCTTTTTGTGAACTTAATTCATAGGAATGTTGACTATAAGTTCACATTATGGTTGGGAGTCATGTGTCGTGAAGGAGCCAAAGGCAAGTCACGGGGTGGTGGTGGTGGTGGTAGTGGTGGTGGGGGTGGGGGGGCTCGGGGCAACTAAGTGGTAGTTATGAGGGGGGACGGCCACTCTCTCTTCCCTTCTTGCCCTTCTTCATTTCAAAATTAAATGGGCATCTCTTGGGTAAAGATGGTTGCTTTTTTGTGTTTTTTTTTTTTAAACTATAAAAAATTAAGGTGTATTTTCACATAGAGGAGGGAATAGACTGTTTTTTTTTTTTGAATTTTTGTGTTTGCTTTTTCTAGAGGGTTGTTTATTGATCTCCACTTTGTGTTGTGACCAAATCTCACACCCAAAATTTCAAAATTGCCACTAAAAAATTATGACATACCGTTTTAGTTACCTGGGGAAGTTAAAACAAAGAGCCGAAGTGAGGTAGAGGAAATGAAGAGTCGGACAGAGGGGAGAGGAAGTGAAGGGAGTCAAAAGCCAAGGAGGTGAAGTTCGTTGTATAAATTGTCGAAGTCGACTTACCTGCCATGTTGAGCAGGTTAGGGCAGTGACGCTGTGCTTGCGTGCTAAAGAAAGGAAGCAAATGGAAGGGAAGCTCTGTGCATTGGGGCACTTGGCTTTACCATAGCTGGCCATTATAGAAGAGAAGAGGAAGAAAGGAGGAGAAGAGCGACGACATGGGAGGCTTGAGCATAGCGGCAGAGGAGCCCATGTGGGTGTCAAGTAGATGAGCCAACGTGGGTGTCGAGCCGTGATCGAAGGAGTCAAATAGGAAGACATTGCGGCTCTGTAGAAGAGCTCTCATGTGATCCGGATCTTGTGTGCAGATAGAAGAAGCTATTATCGCGTGGATTAGGGCTCGAGCGAGAAAGGTAAGATTTAATAAAGTTGTTTAATTGATTTCATATAAATTTGATAATAATAATAAATACATAAATGCTAGTGAAGTAAAATTTGAAATTTTTATTCGATAAATAATGTTAAGTTAATAGGTAATTAAAATAATAATTTAAAGTTTTGTAATATAAATATCATGTTTATGTTAGGTTTCTAATTTAGAAGAGTCGACGTCAAGACAAATCAAATTACAAATTAATGAACATCGAGATGAGTAGTCGTACTTTTAATATATGAAAATATTTTGGTTTCTCAACTATTTTGCATTTGTAATTAATGATACTTGAATAGGATTTATTTTGATTGATATGTTATTTTCTTTATTAGTCACATTGTTATGAATATTATATGTTTGTAGCTACTTACTATCATGCATTGATTGATGATATATATAAATATAAATATAAAACATAAATAGGGCCTTTTATAGATGTGGAAGCGGTATTTGGCTCTGACGAACATGAAGTTCCTTCGTTCTAGGGTTTTGACGACAACTGATTCGGGTGAGTTCCTTCTATTCTATTACGATGCGTTTCTTCGTGGTTGTTGGACGCTTTGTTCGATGTTGCCGCATATTTTGTGGTGTGGACTTCGATGGGACTTCTAACTTTGGCATTGACTAAATCGCTCAACTGTATCGTCTGCACATCTGAATCGCTTGTCTACGTCCTCTGAATCGCTCAATTGTGTCGACTGCACATTTGGTTAGCCCATCTGCTTCATCTCAGGTGAAGTTCGACTCCGCCTAAATCTTGCAGCAACCCTCAACTGCCGACCCTCCTATCCATCCTTTGTCAACCTTCTCTTGTTGTTTTTACGACATTTGCGGTTTTTTTGGTTAGACAGTTTTCATGGCAGCTCTCTCACTTTCGACTGGACCTGCTCCGAATGCGGGCAAACCCTCCTATGTTGCATTGGTTTGCAATGAAAATGCTCCTTTCCACCTTGAGGATACTTAAGTTTTTTCACAGATGTACCACAATTCATTTGTTGGATAGGGAAATTGTAACTTCATAAAAAAGTAGGAAAATAGGGGGGCAAACCAACATTAATTTTTTCCGACTTCGATTGGACTTCCGACTTCGGCATCGTCCGGATCGCTCAACCGCACTATCTGCACATCTGAATCGCTTGTCTACGTCCTCTGAATCGCTCAATTGCGTCGACTGCACATCTGGTTAGCCCGTCTGCTTCATCTCAGGTGAAGTTTGACTCCGCCTAAATCGTGCAGCAAACCTCAATTGCCGACCCTCCTATCCATCCTTTGTCGACCTTCCCTTGTTGTTCTTACGACACTTGAGGTTTTTTGGTTAGACTGTTTTCATGGCAGCTCTCTCACCTTCGACCGAACCTGCTCCGAATGCGGGCAAACCTCCTATGTTGCATTGGTTTGCAAAGACAATGCTCCTTTCCACCTCGAGGATACTTAAGTTTTTCCGCAGATGTATCACAATTCATTTGTTGGACAAAGAAATTATAACTTAATAAAAAAGTAGGAAAATAGGGGGGCAAACCAACATTAATTTTTTCTGACACTAAAATTTCAATCCTAGTTGAAAATTATAAATTTACATTGATTGGAAATTTCCAATTGGGTCACCCTAAGATGGAGACTATCAGGGAAGTGTTTGAAGTTTCAAGTTAGTTGGGGACTGGAAGGCGGGCCTTTTTGATAGAAGACATATTATGATACAGCCGAGTAAAGAAGAAGACTATACAAGTATATTCTCGAAGAAATACATCTTAATTGTGGGCAAACATATAAAATTATTTGAATGATCCCCTGCCTTTGATCCAAGTCAAGAACCTCCTATTGTGCCTATATGGTTTAAATTACCTTTACTCAACTTCACTTCTTCAACCATAAGTACTATATGCTATTGGGACTATTCTTGGAAAATCATTGAAGTTAGAAATTTCTACCTTTAATCTGTTAAGGCCTTCTGCTGAAAGAATTTTAATAGAGAGAGATATTACACTTCTAGATGTAGAAGTTATCTGGCTTGACATTACTCTCAATGGTTACTGACAACAAATCATTATGGAAGAAAGAGCTTACTACTTCAATCATTGTAAGATGTTTGACCACACATGATAAATGCTTTAGATTACACCCAAAGTTGAAACCTAATATTCCAATACAGCTGGATATAGATAATCCTATGGAGGAATAATATGCAAAAAAATTATCTATTATTGAACACGTATTTCCGATAGTGCAATTTTAGAACAAAACGCAAAGAAACCATTGATTCCTTAACATGTGAATTCTGCCGATACTACCAAAGAGACCACTTTAGATTCTACAACTGTATTGGAACCTGCTAATACAAATGTTAACCAGACAGATGAGCTGTTTGTTGTCCCCATTTCTCACAATGGAAGCATTCCTACATAGCCTGCTATTGCTCCTAGTGAACCTGATGAGAACCCACCTTTATGCAAGCTTACTGAGACCCCTAATCCCTCTCATTTGTTTGTATCAGATTTTCACCCCAATAAGTTGGCACCATCTATTATTGTTGAGATAGGTACTCATGCATTGGAGGAATGCCAAGATCAACGTAAGCTCTCCACTGAAATTCCAATAAACGATCAGTTGGATCAATAAGTGGAAGATGAATGACAAGTTTATAAATCCAAGAAGAAGAAAAAATGAATGACTCACATCCAGAATCTACAGGATGACAGTTTGATCGTCTCGGGTGGAAGCACCTTCATAGTTTATTGCTAGACTCTATTCTTAGAACCAGGGGGAAGGAGGAGGCAAATCCTCTTGTCATGATGAACCTCATCTACTCTTGGTTGAATCTAAGTGTATGAGTGGTGTTATCCTGGCCTTTGGAGTTTTTCTTGGTTTTTTCTGGTAGCTTTGCTTTGCTCTTGGGAAATTTTTTAGAGATTTTTTTAGGGTATATTTATACATTTTGGTTATCTTTTTCAAGTCTTGTATGTCTTGCGAGTGGGTTCCTGACACTTGCTCACTAAAACCTTTTTATCATTTTTTTTCATCAATGAAAATTCTTTTTTTTTGGCAATGTGTATATATATATATAGTGTTGATTACGATAACACATGAATGATATGTCTGTATTGATTATTTATGTGCAAGACTGACTATGATGGAGTCGCCCTTTATAGTATTAGCAGGAGAACATTAAGGTTCATATGCATGTAAATAGAAAATGATTTTGATATTAAAGTATCTTAGTTGATACAATTTTTAGACGGTGCTTCTGTGATTGTTGTGCAAATGCTATTGATATAGTAAAATTTGTTGAATAGCATTATATTTATAAAATATCAAATATTTATATTGATTTATTAAAAAACTTAACTAATATGCATATTGTTTTCTTTTTCAAGTATTTACTGGCTTTGGTTAGTTCAGTTGTTTTAAACTAATTTTTCAGGTTAATTTAACTGATTAAAAGATGAACGATAGAAGAAAAAATATTTAAGAATGTGCGGACCTGTAATAGAGTAAATTTAATTGTATTGCTTTAATTTAATTTCTTTAAAGACTCTTTCATTTTGTTAAATCTTAGTTATAGAAAATGAATATAGAAAACTAAATTTTCTTAGTCTGATCGTCTATAACCATCTTGATTAATTTTAAGCCCCAGATAGGGTTGTGACAAAAGTGGTATCAACGCAGGGTTTAGAAATAATTAATGTACGCCAATAGGGTAATTATAAGAAAATTTTAATAATAATATTAATTTAAAATTTAAGTCAACTCAATTTAATAATTATATCCATTCAAACATAGTGATACACCCAAAATTATAGGAGGGAATATGATAGAAAACAATAAAGCACAACCTACTATAATTTGAATATGAATGCCTAACCCAGATGATGACAACGATGACTCACCGATTTAAGAACCCAGATCGCAGCCTATCAGAGGTGATATAGTCGTTGTAGACAAGTACTTGAAGATATTTCAATATTTACATCCACCATTACTTAAAGGAACTAAAGATTCAATTGAAGCAGAGAATTGACTAATGCGAATTGAAAAAATATTAGATAATATAACATGTTCGAATGAAAGAAGAGTGTAATTAGTTACGTTTGTGTTGATGGAGAAGCCGAAATGTTGTGACATGTTCGAATGAAAGAAGAGTGTCATTAGTTATGTTTGTGTTGATGGAGAGGCCAAAAGGTGGTGGCGTGGGCAACGTCACGACAAGCTAGAGGACATACCCAATATGATGCGGTTGGGAGGAGTTTGTGGAGCTATTTAGAGAATGATTTGTACCCCTATGTTTGAAGACAGATGTATAACAGGTTGATCAAGTTGGTGCGAGAGAACACAACTATATAATACGAAGCAAAAGTCACTGCACTGTCAGGGTATGCACCATAGTTGATCACTACTGCAGAGGAAAAGTACTACATATTTCTACATATTTTTTTCGGGATTAAAGGATTCGACCAGACAGTTGTTGGTGTCTTTCGGGATCGATGAATACTCAATATTAGTGGAACGAGCTAGAAGAGTTGAAATTCATTATCAATCAAGAGGAAGAATATTGATGGAGGAGAACATGTTGATCAATTAGAAGGATCCAATGGGGAAAAGTTCAAGTACAATTCAGGTGGATTTAGCAGAGATACGACTCAGAGTAATGTAGTCACTTGTGCTAAATGCGGAAGATAACATAAGGGTGAATGTTTTGAGCTCCAACACATGCTACTGGTGTCGTAAGCTTGATCATATAGCAAAATATTGTTTATCTCTTGGCCAAAAGAGCACCGAAGGTCGGAAATTAGGTGGAGCTCCTTCACAAAAGACTGTAGGTGGACAAAAAATGATAGTCTATAGCTTCAGTTCCTACCTAAGTTTAGCTAAATCAACTAATTTAATCCAAATTATATCCGATATTCTATATGAAGTTTTACATAAACAACTAATTGAATCCAATAGAATTAAAATCAGATCGTATTCAATAATTACATAAATAATCAATAATTAAGGTCTAATTAATCCAGTTAAGAAATATAAATGAAATAATTGCAACATGCAAAGATAAATACAGTATAATTAAGGAAGAATGATTAGAAAAGTTTATTTTTCTCAAGTGGATAATAATAAATTAACATAATCATGCATAATTAGTTGATGAATATAAAAGAAAAATAAACATTAATTAAACTTGCTAAAATGCTAAGGGATCAATATTATGAGTATGAACTATTTATGCATATGTTCATTGAAAATAAAATAATAATGCAATTTTTCATAGCTAATAAATAAGTTATAAATCAAATAACTGACAAATCAAGTCAATTAAATTCCCAAAAGTTATAGAAATATAAAAAATAACTTTTGTAGCAAATAACATAAATTTTGAATTCTAGTAAATAAAATATCTATCTATTTTTCTTTTGTGTTCATTTTTCTTGAATCCTTAGACTGTTTGGAATCACTTTTTTTTCCCTCTATTTCTTCATACTTTTAGCTCTTTTTATATTTTTATGTGAAATTAAACTATAGTTGACACTTTAAATTTGGCTTTTTTATTTTATTTTTACTTTTAAAAAATGAGGCTAAGAGAGGAGTTTGTGATTAAGTTTGGCTAGAGGCACATGGGGGCGAGCCTATGTGTGGTTGAGGGTGTGGGGCAACTCTTTATAGTCGAGTGTGGCTTGACACATGCATGGGGCGGTTAGAACGACAATAAGCATCGGGGTATAGGTGCTGTACAATAGTAGGGTAGGTGGCAACAGGCATGGGACTAGTCAACATGGTGCACGAGAACAAATGTTTGGGAGTTCATGTTTTGAAAAATGAAAAAATTTGCAAGTTAAAATATTTTTTAAAGTGAAAATAGAAAGTAGAAATAAAAAGTGGTGCTAAACACATCCTTCATTAATTTCTCTTAATCAATTTAATTGGGAAAGTATCCTAATTACCTAAGCAGACCATGACAACTATGTTTCAAACCTTTGCATTTGATTTTTTTTTAATTGAACATGTTAAGGCTCTCCTCCGGCCAGTGAGTGCTCTAGGCTTGTCTAGGGGAATCACTCAATATCACCACAGTTGCAAGCATTTGATTATCTTTGAAAGAAAACACTTGGTCCCAGTTAGATAACAAAACCCAATGTTTATTATCATCAAATCACTAGCGAGAGACCCAAGTTATTAAGCCATTGGCGGTTAAAATCAAACTTTTGGTATCATCGTGATTGTAGCAGTTCGATATGACGTTCCATCTATGTTGCTCCTGCTGGCCTTTTTCATCTGATTCTTTTCCTTTACCATCTAAGCTAGCTCCATCGTCTTCCTCAATCCCAATAGTCTCAATAGTCGGATTGATCCTCATATTTTGAGCTTTAGGCCCTTCATGAAATTTTCCTCAAATCCTGCTTCAAAAATCCCCCTCAGCCGTCCTGACAAAAACTTAAATCTCTCCCTGTATTACATGATAGTCTTTTCCTGAGTCAAAACATAGAATTGCTCGTGTCGGTCTCCTTTCCGAATTGCTCGGAAATGTTCCAACAAACAATCCTTGAATTTCTCTTATAAATGGATCGAGAATCTAGCATCTCTCCACTGAAACTAGGTTAGAGCTTTCCCTTACAAACATAACCCCGATGCCATGAGTTTCTCCTCCCCATCTAGTCCATTCGTCGCAAACTATCGTTCCGCCTAATATTCCCATCCATGTGCATGGAATCTTCAACTTCCTAACTCATAACATCTCCATCCCAATTTCCTCTTCCTCTTTCTTCATTGTTTCCCCCTATGTATCAAAGGTAAAACTCCCTTCTTGGATCTTAGTCATATCCTCTCCCCGCTTCTCTTCTTTCTTCTTCGCGCTCCTCCACATCTCTTGCATAATCTCTTCTCCATGTTTCGACCCAACCGCCTCCATCATAATTTCTAATGCACCTTTAATCGGAGCCCTAAGAAGGGGTTCGTGGTGGTCGATATTTTCCTCATCAAATTTCTCATGTTCAATCTCTTTTTTTTTCAATCTTACCACGGATTCTCCGCCACGGATTCTCCAGTCAACTTTAGGGTTTGCAAATTAAGGTATCGGTGGGGTCTTGGATTGCATCTCAAAGAGTTTTTTTAGCATCTCTTGAATTTCCCCCATACTCTCAAATCAATCCTCTAGTTGCTTCTCCGTAGAAAAGAATCTTTCCTCTATGACGGTGAACCTTTTTTTCATCGCAGATTTGATTTGATTCATCTTCCTCAAATTTTTTTTTCCAAATCATCTAATTTTTTTGATGTCATCTCTTCCATAAAATTTTTTTATCTCAAAGATAATTTTTATACCCTAAAATCCCGTTGTCTCTTCTCAGCTAGCTTTATCACAATTGTCCCTCAAATCAGTGTTTCCAAATCACATCAATCCAGGCGTCGTGTCCCAGTAGTACCTAATGCTACTGTAGGCTCGCAGATTGGCGCGATCCCAAAATATGGGAGCTTTGGGTCTTTGGTTGCCGCTATGCCCTCGACCTATAAGAAGAAATCTTCGGGTCTCTGTTTGCGGGAGGATTATTCCATACGAAACTCGCACGCAACAGCTACTTGCGGAATAACCCCCAATAACTTCAATATAGAATTATTGGGGGATTATTTACAGGTTATTAGGAATTAAATAAATATTTGGTTATTTGCAGGTTATTGTACGAATTCCATTTTAGAGTTATTCATAGATTATTATGAGGGTATTACATGGTTATTGTGAGCTGTGTGCGAATTTTAGGTGCGGATTCCGTATGGAATAGTTTCTCCTGTTTGCGAGGGTGCGATCCCTCGCATTGGGCGTAACTCTCAAATAACGACTGTATCAGCGGTCGGTCATTATAGCCACGATCCATTCGTTTGCCTCCAAAGACCGCGACTGTATCACAGTAATGATCACATGAACTTGCTAAAATATCTGAACCGTAATCTTGATGTCATTAGCTCCAAATCATGATTGTATTGCCGAGGAGGTGTCGCGATCTTGCGACTATGCTGATCCCGTCGCTGGGTTCACAGTACATCGCGATCCTGTGCTTTTCGTCTCAGCACAAAGGTGCGGCGATACGTTTCCGTAGCCAAAGACCCAACACTCAAAGATCTG
This sequence comes from Papilionanthe hookeriana x Papilionanthe teres, assembly GCA_022702705.1. Lineage (NCBI taxonomy): Eukaryota > Viridiplantae > Streptophyta > Magnoliopsida > Asparagales > Orchidaceae > Papilionanthe > Papilionanthe hookeriana x Papilionanthe teres. The sequence continues at coordinate 36,627,645 of CM040434.1, forward strand.
ATGGTTTCTTTCCAGAATCTTGCTCTGATACCAATTTAATATGATCAAACATAAAAATTAGTACGTTTTTCCATAGAAATTAAAGCAAGTACAAATTTTATTCAATAAATCAAACAACTCAATAGGAATATAAAAGATAAACACCTACAATTCGAGAGGTAGGCGATCTCTCCCAGTTTCTATAATCTGAGAGGTAGGAAATCTTTCCCAAACTCTAAACCTAAGTCTCAATCAAATCTCACAACAAGTCTATTTATACCCAACAATAATTGTAATAGAAGACCAAATTGCACTTATGTGTACAAAGATAAATTTTCCCTTAGGCTAGGCACCAATGTAACCCACACATTACAGCAAGTAAAAAAATGAACTGTTCGAATATATGAATTTATCATGCTCAGGTGCAGTAGAAAATCCCAATCCCATATCTGATGCATTGCAGCAAGTTTTAAGTTCTAAAATGAGCTATGAAGCATGATACTGCAATAATAACAGAATATTGAATCACAATTGAAAATTCATGTAATTTTATTTTAAAAAGTGCCGTTAACAGTTTAACCTTTCACAGGTTTTATGTTGCTGAGGTTCTTCTTGCTCTGGAGTACCTACATTTACAGGGTGTCATCTACCGAGATCTCAAACCAGAAAACGTTCTGATTCGGGACAATGGCCACATTATGCTCTCTGATTTTGACCTCTCTCTTAGGTGCACAGTTAATCCAACTCTCCTCAAATCCTCATCAGTAACCTCACCAGATTCTTCAAAGAGGCGATCTGAACCTTGTTCTGAAACCAACTGCTTGGATCCACTATGCCTACATCCATCTTGGACTCCAATTTCATGCTTCAGGACTCCTTTAGCTTCCTCCTCCATGCCATGGAACAGGAAGCTCAAATCAGATTTGGCTGGACAAGTTTTCCCACTTCCACAGCTCGTATTTGAGCCCACTGATGCACACTCAAACTCTTTTGTTGGCACCCACGAGTACTTGGCACCAGAGATAATACTGGGACATGGACATGGGAGTTCTGTGGATTGGTGGACTTTTGGAATCTTTCTATATGAGTTACTGTTCAGTAGGACTCCTTTTAAGGGTTCTAACAATGAACAAACCTTGAACAATATAGTCATCCAGACTGTAAAGTTCCCTGATTCCCCCTCTGTTAGCTATCATGCAAAAGATTTAATCAGAGCTCTCCTGGTAAAAGAACCTGAGGGCAGGCTTGGTTCTGTCAAAGGGGCTACTGAAATTAAGCAGCATCCCTTCTTTGAGGGGATTAACTGGGCCTTAATCCGCTGCTCAAAGCCGCCGGAGACATCGAGTGTAGAAGAAACAGAGGATCCCTTGGCTTCAAACAGAAGTGGGGAAGCAAAATGTTTAGATTTCAGATACACTGCAGATAATTTTGAATTTGAAACTTTCTAACGGCTCTTTTTCATTCTTTGAAGAGAGCTCTTGTTTGTTTTCATGAAACTGGTGGGATTTCTCTATGGCTATGTTCACCAGTGTGTGGCAGCTAAGCTTCTGCTTAGTGACAGATTATGGTTGTGAAGAAATACCAGCCAGATTTTCTGCAAGTGTGGGTTTTGTAAATATGGTGTTTTCGCTATAGTTGAGAGCTTAAATATGTGGTGTAACAGAAAAATTTAACGTTGAAATGGGGCCCATTTTACAGGTTCGCTTCAATTTATGAGTTTTTTCTAAGCTGATTTAAATGTTTTATTTTGTGACAATTATTATACTTAGTTTTTCTTAATGAGATTATGAGCTTAGTTAACTCCAAAATCAACAGACCCTCATTAGGCCTTGGACAAGGAGTATTGTGCATTGGGTCTTGTGATTCGATCAAATTAAGCTTCTCAAATTTGACTTAGAAGCAGACTCAAAATAGACTTGTTTAATATTAAATAGAAGTATATGTTTTATTATGTTTTATATCATAATGTACTTTTTAACATCTAACTTGTAAGGTTACATATCAATTCTACTTGATTATATGTTACTATTGTCAAATAGACATGAAATTGATTTTGAGTTTGCTAATTGTGCTGAAAATCTATTTTGTAATGGAGTTGAGTAAGCTTCTGAATGTGTTTTCAGCAATTCTAGATTTTGATAACTTTTATCTATTCTATATCAAATATGTCATTTATATGATGCTTCAAGATTGATAGAATGATTGTTGATGAATATCTTCTAACCTCTTACCTTGAAGTTCTATGCTTTAAATGTTGGATTTATAGTGAAGTTTTGCAATATGTAATCAAATTATGTTTATTTTCACAATGTGTATGCCAAATAGAATTAAGTTATGGGTTGATATGAATCAAAAGGGAAATGTATTTAAAGAGATTCGAAGTAGGAAAAAAAAAAAAAAAAAAAACTTGTAAAAATACTTGCACACAATTCTCATGTATTTATGCATCTCACATTAAAATTTTTATATTTATATACAAAATAGGCAAATCTTTAATAACATAAAAATATCACTATTATTAATTTTTTTAATAAGTGAAATGCACCTTTTCATTTATCGTTTTGTAACACCAAAATGTTATATGTCTCTTGCAGCAGCACATCTTAATTCATTTGGGCTTGCTATGAAGTTGTTTTTTCATCATTTTTATTATCGAGAAGATTTTATTAGTGCTTTCAAATTTGGTAATCATAGGATGAACTCAACAAAACTTCTAGTCTTCAATGAATACAATATAGACACAACAAACGGTACCAAATTCTTTTGAAATGATTTTATTTGAAAATTTAACACACCAATCTTACATGTCACTTGTCCTACAGCAGCAGCAACAAGCCTTTTTCCCATCTGGGATTGCGAAAAATTGCATCAATGTTTAAAAGTTTAATTGATGATATTTTTAATGTGATATGTATGAGTATTAATTAAGCTCTAGGGGTCTGGCTTGTTTCTGACCCGAAACTGACATTACCCATATAAATTCAACCCAAACACACCAATATATTATACCGATTGAATATCTTAATCCAAATCCGGCTCAACCTAGACTCAGCTAACTCAAATCTGACAGATTTTAACTGGTTTGGTGTAAGGTTAATAATTATTTGGATCAAAATCGAGTCAAAATCAGATCATTGTCAAATCAATCTCCGATCACAATTTAAATAGGTGAGCAAATTTGTGAAAATTTCAAGTTGACACGTCAAACTTCAATTCGACCCAAAAAATTAAACTGAACACAACACGAAAGTTATTCAGGTAAATCTGAACCTCAATTTTCAAGTCAGTTTCAAAGCCAACTTCACATATCCGGTCAATTTTTGACATCCCTAATGATACCAAAGATTTTGGTGATATAAATGTAAAAAGTAAAATTTAAGTGTTACATGTATAAACACATGGAAATCAGATAGTATTTGCAATGGATAAAATCAATATAATCTATTGTTGATTGGATGCATTAGGCCTCAAATTTTATTGTACAAGTAGTTGAAGGTGGAAAAAGCAGAAGAATCAATACAACTTTTGAAAAATGAAAAAAAAAAAGCACTAAATGCTCAGCGTTCTTGATCATTGTCATTGTCACCGGCGTAATACTCATCATCCCGCTGAATTTGCTTGTCCTGAGCGTGCTCTGAAAACATTTAAAATCATATTCAAAATATGCATAAAAAATTAAAGAAAATATCAAAAATCATCTTTTTTATTAATTATTTATCATTATTTATTTATTTATTTATTTATTTATTTATTTATTTATTTATTGTAAAAACGATGGAAAATCCTCTTTTATCTTACTAAGAAATGCAACTATTTTAAAGGAGAAACAGAACAAAATGCAGCCAGTTTCTGGATATCCAATATTTGCTCAAGTGGATCTTCTTTATTGCACGTTAGGAAAAGATCAAAAGATGGTTTTTGGATTAAAGAAGTCAGTTTACATCAGTTCATCGTCGACCAAATGAAATAACTTGAAAGAAATTATTCTGCTTTGAAAACATTTCACTTACGGCTTACACGTTCATCTGGGTTCTGCTCATCATCGTCAAAATCGGGGATATAGAAGTCTGGAGGAACCTGCAACAAGTGGTAGAAGCTAAGAGCTTTGATTCAACAATGGCTATCTAGAGCACAAATAACATCATGTATATATATATATATATATAGAACACTTCTTTGTAGTCACGCAACTAACACCTAAACTTTCATATTTAGGTATCTAACACTTAGCGTCACAATCCAGCAAACATGTGGATAAAAACAGTGCATTTTACTTCCAAAAATTTAGGGAAATTTACATACCTTGCACACAATTCTATTGTATTTTCATTATCTCACACCTATTATCTATGCTTTCCATATTCACATAACACTTTGCTGTTTTAAACCTATGCATAAAAAGGCAAAGTGTTGTGTTTTATGCAAAAATGATTTGAGTGCTGTGTAAATTTTAAGTGTAAGTTATATAAACACATAAGCATCGTGTATGCTATGTAAACGCCACAAAAATTTAATATTAGTGATATTGATGTGATATTAAAGATTTGAGTGCCGTGTGTAAACATGAAAGTTTAGGTGGCATATATATACCTCTTGCATTTGAACACCTGGAGCATATTGTATGTAGCGGAGATTTTCCAGAACCTGCACCTTGATGGAGCTAAGATACGATTTGCTATTCAGGTTCTCCTGCTAAAGCATAACAAAAAAATTAAAGAACAAACAGATTCATATGGTAACTGGCACCTTGTCGAAGCCTACAGGCATTTTGGAATTCAAGAGAGGTGGTCCTGTGTAAGATATGGTTTCTTATCAAGGTTTTCCCAATGAAAAAATGGTCCATTGACTTTTTGAAGAGGGTCATTTTAGTCCGAGAGTCCATAAAAGAATCAATTCAGTACTCTTTTAATGGAGGCTAAACTAGTCCTTCCTGGGGACTAGTTTAACGCATTAAAATAGTTTGGGGACTAATATTGCACACTTTTATAGACCCAGAGACTAAAATGAACCCATGTACATAATTAGGGGACAATTTTGGTACTTCACTCTTCTCCCAATTAAGCAGAGAAAAGGAATTCAAATAAGATCGGCCCAAGCTAATATTAATGCACAAATTTGGAACAATTGTAAAATTTAATCCTGTTATGACTGACTGATAAATTGAAAGAAATGGAACGGCCTACCATATTCCTGCTCTGAAGCTTCAAAGAATAATCTGGGGCAAAATAATTGATATATTCATTGACCGGAATCTCTGAAAGGAATTCAGTAATGAAAAATGTAAATGAGAAATAAAAATAAAAAAGGCAATGTCAAAGGTTAATTACATTTAAGTTGATGAAGAACAAAAATAGTTTTTAAAATTAACATCCATTTTATTTTTAACACTGCCAATGTTGGGTCCCAAGCCTCGGATGTGAAGAGTAGAGGGTTACATTAGGTAGTCCACAACCAGCATAAATTTTTTGTCGAAAAATCATGACATTAATCCTTTAAATCATTGTATAAATGCTAGGGCGTCCCTTAGAAGCAACATGTTGTATAGCATGAATACAGTGAAAAATGTGCAAGAGCCCGTACACCGAAACCCGCGTGGTGCCAAAAAGCAGAAAAATATTATGTCCAGAGTCCAATCCTGAATGGACACGCGGAATGTCGGATCCACCTACAAAACTAATGAAAAAAATTTTTAAAAAATGCGCGATCTGGCCCGACTGAAACCCGAATATTTACTATTAAATACCGCCGTCGAAAATATGACAATAACACCATAAATTTACTTGAATAACAACGCCACCGAAAACACACCAACACCACTGCAATAACGCCACAATAATACCACAAAACGCTCGAGTAACACCGCTAGAATATTCGAATAACACTCGAATATTATGCGGTGCAAATAACACCGCAAAAACACTGCTAGAATATTCGAATAACATTCAAACATTATGCGGTGTCAATAACACCACAATAACACCACAATAACACCGCTAGAATATTCAAATAACACTCGAATATTATGCAGTGTTATTGCATAAGTTAATTTGCGGTGTTATTAAAGTGTTATTTTTATGTTATTGCGGTGTTATTTGAGGTAACCCGCGGTATTATTGACATATTCTCGGCAGCAGTGTTATTTGAATAAATTTGCTGTGTTATTTAGTATATTTATTTTAATTTTCGTTGTATTATTTGGGCTTCTATGTGCCAAAAAGTGTCTTTTGAATGAAGCGTCGTAACTTTTGGTTGGATGAGGGCCGGGTCGCGCGGTAAAAATTATTAATTTTCTTATGTTTCGTAAATGGATCTGACATTCCATGTGTCCATTCGAGATTGAACTCCGGAAGCAGCTCTGCGTCCGGAGTGGACGTAATATCTTTCCCAAAAAGCAAGAGTTCTCACATTATGGATGGATACAGGCAAAAAAATTAGTCCATAAAATTAATAAAAGAATTGAATCTTCGAATATAGGTATCACAAGTAACTTAATGGAATTAGTAGATATTATGGTTCTTATGAAGATAAAAACTTTAAGCATTCAAGAAATTACATGGGTTGAAGGTCTAACAAGATTGATAACTTGGGTTTTAAACTTTGGTATTCAGCTAGGAGTCACACTGAAAATGGTGTAGGTATAATTATAGATAAGAGTTTCAAAACTAATATTGTAAAAATTAATAGGCTTGGAGATAGAATGATCAGAGTTTAGAAAATAATATACTTAAGATAAAATTATAGCCCTAAAAATTATTGTTGATACAATGATTTTTAATGTTAGAAGTGTTTGTGTTCCTCAAGTAGGTTTAGATATAGGTTCAAAAGAAAAACTTTGAAATGACCTAGAAGAATTAATACAAATGATACCACTTAAAGAAAAAAATTTTATTGTAGGAGATTTAAATGGACACGCCAGTATAGTGGTAGAAGACTTTAGAAATATTCATGATAACTACAACTTTAAAGTGATTAATGTAAAAGATAGAACCATATTAGATTTTGCTCTAGCTTATGATTTTATTATTGTTAATACTTTATTTAACAAAAAGAGATGAGCATATTATTACTTATAAGAATAGATCAATAAAACACAAGTTTACTATTTTCTTATAAGAAAAATATATCATCGAAAATGTAAAGATTGTAAGGTCATTCAAAGTAAAAATTTAAGTACTCAAAATCGATTATTAATTGTGGATCATATGAGTTGGAAGATAATAAAAATACAATCAAATATTATCATAGATTAGTTGGTTGCACCTAAAAGACAAATAAAATATTTTTTATGAGTAAACTTTAAGATTTCAAGATTTTTTGTTCATAAAGAAACTAATTCTATGTAGGATAAACTAACAAACATTATTAAATAAGTGCCAAAAAATGTACTTGGGGAATCAAAAGAAAAATTTTTTATAAATAAAAATAGTTGGCAATGGAATGATAATGTGTAAGAAAAAGATATAGTAGAAGTTTTGTTATAAAAAATGGTTTAAATGTAAAAGCTTAGAGAACTAGAAAAAATATAAAGTGGCTCGTAGAGAGTTTAATAGAACAATTTATGATGCTAATAATTCTGCCTTTAGTGATCTTTATAATAGATTATATGCTAAAGAGAGTGAAAAATATATGTATAAACTACCCAAAAAAAAGTAAAGATTTAATTCAAGTGTACTAAAGATGAAAATAAAAAATCTCTTTTCTTAGAGAAAGATATTCAACATAAGTGAGTGAGATATTTTAATAAACTTTTCAATGAAGCGTCTAAAAGTAGGATCCATCTTACTGATTTTAACCATTAGTAATAATAAAACTTTTTATTTTCACCATCACATTAGTAAAAAGGGAGTTGAGGAGACATTAAAGAAAACTAAGAGTGAAAAATTGAAAAACCAGAGTGTAAAATTAATAGTACTTGATGATATCCCAATTGAAATGTGAAAATATTTAGATCTTATGTGATGTACTATAAATCAATGAAAATATACCGACATAAATTTTTTTTAACGAAAATTTTTTCTCATTACCTAGTAATCTTGGACCCATTAATAAAAAGGGCCAAACTCTAGGTATGTGAATAAATTTTGGAATGTAATTGGCACTTATCACTTTATTTTGGCAAATTTCAAAGTGTAGACTTATTCTTCAAAATTTCCTTAACGAACTAGGTGTAAAATCCTAAATCCACTACTATAGAAGTCCATGAGTTTTGAAGTACTCTAATTCAAAAAAAGGTATACAAGTCGGAATGCAATACACGCTTTCCATACCTTTCTCTTTAACAAAATCCAAAGCTTTGTGTTTTAGAGTTAGCGCTGCCAAACACCCTCTTATGTAGTTCACCGTTAATTAGCATTAAGCAAACAGCAATTTAATGTGATTAGTTACTCCATCATCTAAAAGGAAGGTATCAACTTCAAAAATGAGAAGAAAGAATCCATCCATAGCAGGTTCAAGATATGCTTTAATAGTATTAATTTGCGAAGGATTGAAGATACAAGGATAAGAAAATCTAAAATGCATTAATACACATATGACATGTGGATATAAAGCATAAAAAAATATATCTATCCTTGAAATTACAGAACAAGAACACATGTTAGACATGACATTACAATTTATATAACTTAAAAATAAAAAAAGCATAATAATTGCACAAATTAATTGAAATTACATAGCAAATTCAAACATGATAAGTTGCAAATAACAATAATATTTAAAGATGCAAAAATGAGTAAGAGATTAGTGTATAGTTCAAAAATCAAGACAGTAGGAAAAATAATAATAATAAAACAAAGAAAATAGCTAAATAAATAGCAACTTCATAGCTTTATTTTAAATAAAGAAGATAAAGAAACATAAATATATACTTTTAAATAATCAAATCGTAATATTTAACCTTGCAAAAAAAAAATCAAGAAATTACTTGATCATATCCTGCACAATACTGTGGAAGCACTTAAAGGAGAGAACAAATAGACTAGAACAATGTAAGAAAAACATTTTAAATAAGAAACCAAATTTTATTATTTCATGTCTAACCAAAACCATGTTAATTTATATATGCAAGAAGAAATTATGGAGCAAATAATTCAAAACAATCAAAAACAACAAACTCATCAGACATAGCATTGAGCGTACAGAGACAACTTGAAGAAACAAATATAGAACACATGTCATGAGAAACGAGAAGAAACAAAAGAAGTATATCATGGCCACTTGAGCTTCACCAATAGGGATGGAGGAACTTCAAGGCGAGATTGTTGGGCTTCATGCAATGGTTGCGTTGTTTAAACCCTAACCTAGTCCATGCTAACCACAAGTGTGAAAGCTCAAAGTAGAAGAACCGGGACAGATGAATTTCGCAAGATGTTAAAAAAAGATTAAATTTAAATGTTTATAGTTTATATTTTATAATAAATATTTACTTTTTAATGTTTGTATAAAATATTAATAAAGTATTTAGGATATGCATGCCCTACAACCATGTTCTTTTTTTAATGCGCATTCAATAATATTTCAACTTGAATGCAATCATGCCAACTTGGATATTTTCTTCTAACCCCACTAGCTGTTATAAAGAAAATAATAATAATAATTTTCAAAAAAGAACTAAGGCTCAAAAAAAAGAAAATAGAGTCTAAAACATACAAGAAAAAATAAAAATCAATTAAAAATTTGAAAAAATGTTTAAAAATAAAAAACAATCCTAAAACTAAAACAAAAAAAATAAAATAAAATAATGAAATAAAAAATAGTTAATAAAAATAAGAAATTTAAAATAAATCAATAAAAATAAAACAACATTAAAAAATTAATAAAACTAAAAAATAAATAAAATCTAAACCCTAAAAGAAGTTAATTGAAAAAAAAGGTGAAAATAAAATAAAAAAAAGGAAATAAATAAATGAAAAACAAATATATAAAAAATCTCTAGAAAATAACGCCTTCTTTTTCTTAAGAAAAAAAAAAATGTAAACTTAAACCACTAGTATAGGAATGCAAGCTATCTCAATCTCCTCACTCGCACTCACCAACTCCTACCCTAAGCACTCGCTCTCACTAATCTCCCCTTGCAGTGGTTGTTTGCGCTCAACTCAGTAAAAAAAAAAAAGATATATAACTATATAATATAATATAAGCTATATTAACTATTTATTGAGTATATTATGGGTGTATTATAATTTAATAAAATTTGTATACTAACTAAGGTGCCCATCTTAAACATCTCTAGACATAAAGCCTATTAATATATGCCTGAGCCCAAAAAGCCAAGTCTTTTTTAATCCATCCATGTGAGAGAATACATTAATTGGTATAAACTGAAAAACCAGACTAAGTATATTTGGTTGATTTTAATCATTTATTAAAGGACTCAGTTTATTTATTTTGAATTAAGAATTGTTTAGACTTTTTTTCTAATTTGGTCTTAGAAAAAAAACTTTTATTTAAAATGGAAACTAAAATACCATTATCATACTTCATATATATATATATATATATATATATATATATATATAAATAATATTTTGTCATTGTTTCCAGATTTTGTTAAACGAGAACTAAACTAAATAAACCAAACTACATTACAGTTTTGCTTGGTTTAGTTTGGCTCTAATCATGAATTGGTCACTTTGGTTTTACCTATAAGTTAATTTATTTCAATTGGTTAAACAAATCTGTGAGCCAATCCAACCGAACAAATCGAATGCCCAACCGTATGTGCATGAGAGTAATTCTTAAAGGTGGGGTTTCATTTTCTCCAAAAGCCTGTCATAATCCCTCTCACACATTTATTAATGGGACACTTGAAAGAACAGTTTCTAGTCTCGTTTACAAGCTTTTTGTATTACACAAAAAGCACAATTAAACATTTATCTAGATTATTTGCAACTTTGGGGCTACCACATCATTATGTTAACGCTATCAAGTAACGATCATTGTTCTTTTAACTATTTGTTGATCCACATGGCTTAAAAGAGAAACTGTATAATAGATAAATATAAAGCTTGAAGCTAAAAGAAAAATTGAAGGATGCTAAATTCCTTTGAATCACCAATAAGATGACACTTTTTTCTTCAACTTTCTCTGCTCTCCGTATTCAAATTCTATTCCGCAGGCTGAACTGATTAAATGTCCGAAACTTGTCCAAGATATTTACAAACATAATGTGGTTGGATGTTCTAAAGGCAACCCGTTTGCGGCTTCCAGGGCTGACTCAGAAAGTGACCAGGATGGCCTTTTTTTAATTTTTTTGCATTCTTTGACTACTTGGGTATTAAATCAACTTATTTTGTTAAAATTCATGTTGTTAACGAAGTTGGGTTTTTTTTTTTTTTCCCCTAAATGTATTATCGATTTGCCACCTTATCATATAGTTTAAATTGTCTTGGAAACTCTCTAACAGGTACAAATTTTTGATGGGCCTAACATGCAAATATCACTGGGATATATCATGAAAGTAGCACTGTTTGAGATATCTTGGTGATTAAAGGGACATAAAATTGTGACTCGAGTTCTCCTCAGACTTGACGGGCAAGATCATTTGCTTTAATCAAGATATTCTTAAGAGTTGCAATTGCGCGGGCTGAGTTTGGTTATTTTGATCAGGAGGTAATCCCTCCCATTTATCTTTTACTTCTCCACTGTAGTTCTTCTTGGGCTCCATCCACTTGGAGGTTGGGCTTCCAGCACGCTTTTGCTTGAATGAGGTTTTCCATAGGTAGAGATCCTGCCTATACTCCACCAAGGAGTAACAGACTTTCTAAAAAATACTAATCCGCCTAGCTTGGCTCAATGACTTCCAAAAGAGCAATTAATAAAAACAAGGCTATCAGGTGCAGCACATTTAACAAACTACATAAAAAGTTCATTCCTTACGTAGCAGATATCATTGTTAAAACCTATGGTGCATATAACTGAAAAAAAGTTATAATATACAATTGCAGCACAAGTCAAATAGTATGAAACCAATTGAAAATGAAACAGAAGTGAAATAGAAAAAATAGGTATAAAAAGTTGACAGAAAAACAATCATTAGGTGAATTACCCAAAAAAGCTGAAAGAAGATCCATCTATTATTGAGGTTCATCACATCCTAAAATTATTACATCATATCATAAATATAATCATTAACCAATTTCCTATTATTTGTGTTTGGTTAACTTAATGCACTATAAACCAGACAAAATAGCTAAAAATAATCCCTTTTACCCCAAGTCAAAAGTTCTTCCTAATTCATTTAACTGCCAGAGGACACCTAACAGAGCATGATGGACGGCGGTGCAAATTCAAAGATGATTAGGATAGATTAGGTTCCTTATCAGTGTATACATAAAAGATGATTGTCACCATGTATTAACAAATTGAGGCATTTACAAATATGACACAATTCTTATGTTTTTATATATCTCATACCAAAACTTTCACATTTAGACAAATAGCACTCAAATCTTGAATATCGCATAAAATATAGCACTGTTACCTTTTTTTAAGTGAAATACACATTTTCAGGAATAGATATAAAGCACCAAAGTGCTATGTATGTAAATATGGAAGTTTACGAGTGAGATATGTAAATACAAAAGAATAATGTGCTAGGTATGTAAATTTCCCTTACAAATATGAAAGATGGAAGATGCAGCAAACCTTTTGGAAGTTCAGTATCTAAAAGAACACTAGTTTCAACGGTCCAGCAGCGAGCAACATTTTCTTTTGTATAACCCCCACCACCAGTCACCTATGTCAAGAAAAAACGCATTCAATGGCCATTAGAATTTCAGAAAACTAACAATTTAAATTCACCTACCAAGACTCACCAACAAAGGCAAGTTAAATTTCTTCACAAATCTCACACATTCAGCATGACCTGCAAATATGAAGGTAACCAAAAAATACAAATATATACCAGATCAATAAAAAAAGAGCAATTTTGAGACCAACAAAATTGTTTAATCGATGAAGCTTCAAAACCTTTAGAGTTACAGATCAACTATAAAGCTTTCACAATACTTTGTTTTCTCAAATTTTTAACGTAAAAGCAACGGGTTCTATGATGAGATTTGTTTACTAACATCTTTACATAACTATTACATTGGACATAAGCTGCATCTGGAGTGAGAAAAATGTTTTGGGTACCAGACAACACAGAAGAAAGAAAAGACCTTCAATGGAAAGGTTGAAGCAGCCCAAGCGATCTCCAGCAAGAGAGTCTGCACCACATTGGAGAATAATAACACCTGGTAGATATGTTTCAACAACCTTGGCAATAATCTACATAACTGAAATACTGTGAGGAAATTTTTATCACCAGTTAAAAATAATAGCAAACACGTAAAAGATGATAAACTGAATTAATTAAACAATGTTTTACCGTTTTAAATAGTCTTGTAAAACTAGCATCGTCAATTCCATCCTTAAGTGGGACATTAATGGCATAGTACTTGCCTTCACGTTCACCTACTTCCTTCAAAAATGAGACATTTTTAAACTCGCTTTCAGCTATACTAGGAGAATTACATATTTCTTCAAAGACCACTAGTAAGTATGGTTTAGCTACTAACTGGAAATAAAAAAGAGCAGTGAAGGAATTGCTCCATTTTGCACCGCAACAAATTATCATGCAATTAGCAGGAAGTGTAGCATACACATCACCCAAACAAATACTCAACAAAATCAATGCCCATAACGAAACATGAAAACAAATCATTTTGTTATGTACAAAAAAAGAGGCCCCTGCAGCACGTTGACTATAAACGATTGTGGTCAAGCATGTTGAAAGCATACTTCAAAAGCCAGGCAGTACAAACCGAAAGTTCCATGCATCGCCGCTTCCTCAAATGCAGCGAGTCTGCAATGCAGTTGGTTCGCCTAATCAAGCGCTGAAGCACTGAGTCAAGCACTCTACGTTGTGATATAGTCAAATCTAATTTAATGGTGAGAGTCAATTCAGTTTATAGTTGGCTGTTTGATTGTCTGCAAAGTAAATACAGTAAATTTAATTTTTTTATTTTATTATATACATGTAAAGTAAAATAAAAAATATTGTATTCAAAATAATTGAGCTTCTTTAGTTGTTTATAAAGTAGATGAGCCCAATGATATCAAATTAAATCAAATACAAATACAGTCAAGCCTGGATCAAAATATCAAATCATATTTTGTTTGCAATTTGTACAATTAGCACATCATGGAATCGACAATCATGATAACAATTCAAGCGATACCAATATGCCTAAGTTTGGAGTGTGCGAAAGGTTCAGATGCCCCCGTATAAGTCTCCAAAAAATGTATATATATGTATACATATCAGCTAATTCCTATGTTTAGGTATTAGATACATACATTAATAATTTAGATAGATACATATCAGCTAATTCCTATGTTTAGGTATAAGTCTCCATCTGCTTTGTATTGACATTAAAACCCATTTAGACCCAATAGGTCTTTTATTTGGAGAAAGCTTTGTAAAGGTTCATGTGTCATTTAGATCAAGTGATTGAATCTCCTCTTCAACTGTCTTTTTCAATTTTGATTTTGGAGTGCTTCATGAACAATTTGGGTATTTGCACACTATCAAGGTTAGATATAAATGCTTTCTAAGGCGCTGATAACCGCGTATAGGCAACATATTCCTGTACAGGATAATTTGTGTAACTTTTTCTATCATCTCCACCAAATTTCACCTCCCTCAAAACTTCATAGATGTGCAAATTCAGGTTTGGTTGTGAATAGTTCTGCAGTTCCATCTTGTCTTTACCCGCTCAGTGAATTTATTTCTCCTAGTATACACACAAAGTTCCTTCGAAAGATCATTGTTAATAATTTCATATTAGATGTTTTCAAATGGTACCTAAAGAAGATAAATTTGATCGATTTTGGGTCAAGCATTGTGTGGTTTAGTTGATTAATGTGAACAAAGAAGATACAACCATATATTTTTAAATGAACATTGGATGAGAAGGCTCAAATATTAAAGCATTTTTCCATCAAAACATCGAGGACTTAGAAACCAATAATCCTATTTGTCATTCTATCAATGAAGGTGGTTGTGAAGACATCTTCCCATAAAACTTTTGGGACGACGTGAGAAAAAATTATAGACCTATATAACTCAAAGAGATGTTGATTCTTCCTCTCAGCTATCCCATTTAGTTATGGGGTTTTAACATAGAAACTCACATGGATGATACAATTCTTTACAAAGTAGAGTTCAAGGATAAAGTTGAAGTATTTATTTGTGTTATCAATTTTGAGAATCTGAATTTTACATTGAAACTGAGTGCTAATCATGTTGTGGAATGATTGAAAAATTTGTGCAGTTTCAGATTTCTCCTTCGTGAAAAATATCCAACTATTTCTAGTGTAATCATCAATAAAGGAGATAACTCATCTGGCTCCATTAATGGATTTCAAATTTGAAGGTCTCCAAATGTCACTATAGATGATAGAGAAAGAATGTGATGATTTGTACTGAGACAGATGATAAATATGATTATTATGTTTAGTCAATTGACATATTTAACACTAATACAATTCTGATTTCTTAGTAATAAAGAAATGGGATTATAATTTTGCAACATAATGAAAATTAGAATGACTAAGACAATAATAATATAATAAAACTCGACTTTCAACAGACTCAGGACCATGGGACGAGGATGGTAAAGAAGACAATTGTGTGCTAAAAGAATAGCTATCTTTGAGTAGGCATAAACTTTGATGCAATTCAACACTCTCAATCACCTTCCCTGAATTCACCACCTTCACAAGAGTTAGAATATAATTCAGTAATACAGTTCAAGTCACGAGTAAGCTTGTCAATAGAAAATAAATTGCAATCTAATTAGGGAACAAAAAACACAGAAGAAAGAAGAATATTTTTTACTTCTCATTTCCCAACAATCTTGGAGTGAAATTCATCTGTAAGTCTAACAAATATCGAGGTGATGAACTCTTAGTAGTGGGTGAGAGCATGAATGACTCCAGTCATATGATCAGAAACATGCGAGTTTATCATCCAAAGAAAATATTCCATTGTTAGGGAGATAGGAGGATATGACATCAAGACGGTAGATCGCTCAGTTGTGCTATAAAGAAGTATCTTCAATACCTCTAGCTATTCCTTGGTAAAGGGACTAGGGTCGGCCAACCCCTCAGAAGGAGCGACATGGGTCTTGTTGTCATGGTCCTTCCTCCCTTGTCCAGATTTCTAATATGTAGGTTTTTCATGCAATTTCTGATACTTCTCCTTTATGTGACCAATTTTCTTGCAATGTTCACACAAGAGACAATTCTTCTTTGGCTTTGACTTATAGGAGTTGTGTGCGTACGAGGAGCTTTCAGCGCTAAATGAATGCACACTCACTACCATCATAAGCTTATTTCTACTTTCTTCTCTTTTACCTTCAGCAAAAGTTTTCCAAGTGGCAGGAAGAGGCTTCATCTCCATGATTATTCCTCTGACCTCATTTAAGCTCTTATTTAGACCCAAAAAAAAAAAACTTGATCTTTTTCTTCTCCACTATTGTTTTATGCATTATGGCATTTTGAAGACACTTCCATACATAAGTATCATATGTATCTAATTATAATCAATACCTTGTAAGTTTGTTGAAGTGCCAAGTCACACTTAACTCTTCTTGTTGGAGCTCATGCACGTTTGACTCAATCTCAAACAATTTTATAGTATTTTTGATATTGGAATAAGTCTCACAGGCTACTTCCCAAATCTCTCATGTTGTCTTATAAATCAAGAAATTTTCTCCACCCTTTGTTGTGATAGAATTGATCAACCAAGACAACCATATGAACCTAGATTTTTCGTGAGTGATGGTTATTCTCAGTGAGCCGATAAATTATGTCTTTCTCTCGTGAGAAGTTCCTCTTTTCTATTTTCACAAATGTGCATAAACAAAGATTGAGATTACTGAAGGAAGTTGTGGCCATTAAGTTTATGATTTGGGTGATTTGAGAGAGTTTCAGGATTGTTTGGACAAAATTTCTGGTTTCTGGTTCAGAACTAACCTCCATAATAGAACTAGACATCTTCATGTCATACTTTGTCATAAGCTGATACACGTAAAGGGTTGGAAAAAATCCCTAGCTAATGGTGTTGTTTGCTTGAACGACAAATAACTGGAAGGTTGGGAAGGTTTTGAGATACGAATGACCTGAATAGAGATTGGCGGCTGCAGGAAAGAGGAGCCAGGAAGGTAGACATATGAGGGATGTCGCAGCAATAGCAGGAGAAGGCCGGTGAAGGACGAATAGGAGGGCCGACGAATGAGAGCTGTCGCAGGATTCAGAAGCCAAAAGATGCTTCAGACGAAGCAGACGGGGCTAACCATACGAGCGCTAAAAGCAGATGAGCAATCCAGACGAGTGAATGATGCAGACGAGAAATCCATATGACAAACGATGTGGACGAGCGATCCCGACGCAGTCGAGCAATCCCAACGAAACAAAACCTAGATGATGAACATTGGCCTAATCCCGTTAAAGTCGAACCTGATGCTCTGATAGAATGTAAAAAGGTAGAGAAAATCAATATTCTCTTATTATTTAATCATCAAAATACAACTCTACACCTTATTATAAAAGAAATTCTCTTATTTCTTATTAGGGCAAACTTAATTATGCTAATTACAACTTACCAAAGAAAAACAACTAAACAAAGAAATACATTAAACATAATAAAGCGAAAAAAAAAAGAGAATAAATCTAAATTAGGAAACTCAAAATTCCATATAAGGTAATAGTTGAAATTAAAAGGTTGGGATCATAAAACAAATTAAAAGTAATTGAAGTCACAAATAAGTCGCAAGAGTAGTTGAGCAGCAATCATCAAGGTTCAGAGCACGAATAAATAAAGCACTTGGTAGAAGATTTTTCAAAGCAAAACAACAATGAATGTTTTTGAAAGGATTGTAATTGCAATACCACAACTAGAAGCTTATAAGGTTGAGGTAGAGGAGATCAATAGCAAACAATAATTCAAGTTAGTCACAAGAGTTGATGACCAACAATGAAGAAAACTGAGAGCAAGAGGCTGTTAGCGCTAATGTAATGAGACTACTATTGATCTTGTTTCAAGTAGGCTCAAGAGAGCAAAAACGATCAACGAGTAGAGATCTACAACAAGACTGCTAGGGCTCATGTAAGTGTAAGCAGCAATAAAGGCCAAGGGTCCAACATTAAGAAATCAAAAGGTCTAGGCTGTAATACTATGTGGAGAACATAAAAGAACAAAGGAGTTCTTATTCATTCAAAGCTATTAATATAAGGCAATATACAGACTAACCTATGAAGAAAATGAGAAAAATAATCTATCAAAATAGGAAACGCATTTGCAGCCATACAAACTTAATTGAAACTCACATAATAGCCCTCCAACTTAGAATACATTAATCAAAATTATAGCAAGATTCTCCAAGTAGACCTTCCATGCCAAAGTTGGCAAATTTTTCCTTCATCATTTGGTGCTTTCCTTCTATACCAAATGGTCCTAATTTTCACTTTTAATGCCCATGGATTCCAACAGAAGATATAAAGAATAAAGTGATGAAAGAACAATTAAAATTTAAAAATGAAATTGAGAGACAAACTGATAATCAAGAAGCTGTGGCAGTGTAAACCAAGAGAGTTTGGAGATGAGGAATCAATAAGCACACAAAAAATACATTGACAGGCATTCTTGATAATAAACTTGTGACTCAAAAGCTATTAGCATCAACAACAAAAACTAGTGAGAAGCAAGCAAGAAACCCAATAGAGTGAAAAAAACACCCAAAAGTGGCTAGTTCTGGCAAGAGAGTATAGAAAATTAATGTTCAACAGCCAAACAACCATGAGAACTGGTGAGGAAAAGCGAATGTTCATGCCCTAGTAGTAAAAGTTGATCTGCTTCATGACATATGAATTATAATCTCATTGTGAACTGGAGCTGAGAGTTCAATGCTCTGATGCAATACAACATAGTAGCATGACAAGCACTCATTGTTGAGAGCTCGTACTTTGTAGGCAATGATGTGTCTAGAGCATCACCTCTCTTTTAAAGTGGACTCTTAATAACCGTAATTTCAACAAGCAACCACTTGTCAACATTATCAAGCGAAGCATGCAAAAGAACAGTATTGCCAACAAACGATTTAGGTATAAAACAAACTGCATAGATGTAAACAATTCAAAAAGGAGAGCACCTTGTCAAACAAAACCAAGAAGTCAACCTAAGAAGAAAGCAAGAAATCCAACAATCAATTGCTTACTGCAAACCCTTTCTTGAACGATTCAAGCCTTTCACCAGAAAGAAAAAAGTAAATCTATCAAAAGACCAAGGTATGGTTGAAGTTGAGGTTCTCCCTATATTTTAATTTTGATCAAGCAAAAGATTGATGATGATAAGTTCCATCATCCTGGAAGTTTTCTGTCCATTTAGCACGATCAACCCAAATTGATCAGATTTTGTTAATTCCATGAGAACTGACAGACTATTCCAAGCCAAAGCTAATATGAGTAATAGGCTAAGCAATTCATTCTAACTAAACACATGTTTAAGCTTTCATAGAATCTCATGGGTTCATATAAAACAGTTTACATGGATTACACTTCAATTCAAGCACCTAGGAGTGGCACACCATCACGGAGTGCAATGCTGCATGAAGTGCAATGTCAACAACTAATCCAAAACGAGTTTTAATGGTAACCTACCACAACTCCTCATCCAAGGAGAGAGATGGCCTTTCCTTGCTTTCTTTCCTCCCATTCAAAGAGATGTTATGATTACCATCTCCCTACTTGTTTTGTGGATAAGGTGGCTAAGATACCACTATAACTTTCAATATGAAATCAATTTTCATTCCTACTTTGTTACTAAATGTTATTCTCCCATTATTATAAATAGAAAGCTTATTTATACGTATTGCATTTTTTTTTCCAAATGAGAACTCTTTACTACCTCTCATTCCTCTCACTCTTCACAATCGGTTCCCTCTCCCTCTTTAGTTTGTCTAACCTCTCATTTCTACCTCTCTTACCAGTAAACTATAAGTAAGAGAGAAGAACACAAGGACAGTCAATAGATTTATCCATTTCAATCAAATGAATTCATTTTTATAGATAAAAAATGTGCTCCTCATCAAACCCTAAGCCTAACTACATATATTTCCTTCCTAAGCTTATTCAGATGGAGTCCTTGTGCTGCTCAATTGATTTTCTACTCTTAAATATAATTGGCGGAAACATTGTTGTAGGGATAGCCAAATAAACATAAATCTATACTCTTCTTAATCTAAATCAACTCAAATTCCTGGCCCATTCACTCTTATTCATCCAACCCTGGAGCTCAGTTTTTTCCATTTAACATGGCTTTAGTTCTGAAAATGGGTTCTATATTAAGTAAAGACAACAAATTGATGAAAATAATGATCGTTCAGAATTCATCTCATGCATCATAAAAGATTTACAGTAGATTTTAATCTCAATCAATATTAAAGATGACAGAAAAAAGAAACCTTGACATCACCAGTTCCGGGAAAGAACATATCTCCATACTTGTGGAAGCTAACAGTCATCACCCTGTAATATTACAAACTGTTAGCGCTCATGATAGAACATTAAACTCTACTCAACCAAATGTGATATAGATTTTCTCTTTTTTTCAAAAAAAAAAAAATGTTTCCAAATTTAGTTACGAGAATAACTCAAGTTTTTAGTTCAATGCATGAAAACAAAATAGAAAAGAAGAATACCTATCAGTGAAGTAGAAAGCCTCTTCAACTCCATCTCCATGATGAACATCTATGTCAATGTATAAAACACGGGCATGATATTTCAGAAGCTCCAAGATACCCAAAACTAAATCATTTATATAGCAAAACCCTGATGCCTCGCATTTTTTTGCATGATGTAAACCACCAGCCCAATTGATAGCTATGTCACAAAGTTGATTGTTCAATCTTCGTGCAGCATCTATAATGTTGAATGTAGGTTAGAAACATATAAAACAAGGCAATGTTCGTTAGCGTCAACAGTTTACCTATAGTTCCACCAGCATATATTTGACAGAACTCAAACAAGTTCTCAAATACAGGGCAATCTTCACCGAGGTTATCTGTAGCATTATGATTTTTTTAGCAGCATCATTAAGATAAAATCTAAATAAAGAATGTAACACAATTTCTACTAAATGGAAACTTTTCAGGCATTTGTGTATTAACAATTGTATAAGATAAAGATATACAGAAAGATACCCATCCCCACATTAAGTTAAGAAGATGAAACATCCAGCATCAGCACTACTTTAATAGGATAATTTCCAATAGTAAGGGAATTAGCATTAATAGTAAAGTAGCTCTCGCCCAAATAAATAATACGGGCTCATATAAATTTTCATTTTATTCTGATCCTAACATACACAAGTAACCCTCTCGATATCAAATATCAATCGTCTCTTCTAGACTAACAAGCATAGACTGTTAGCCCATGAGTCCTTGAAAGGTCTCTATTATATTTTTCATGAGAACAAAAATGTATCTGCTATGTGTGCATCATGGAATAAATAAGATGCTTGCAACGATTTAAGCTTGATGCATACTATAATGATGACAGAAAAGGAAGAGCGCAAATAATTAAAAGATTTAGCACACTGAAGAACTCCAATCCAGGAAGAAAAAATTTTAGTTTGTATTACAACTTTCATTAAATAGGACTTTAATCATGGCTCAATCAATAGCATATGCATGAATAAACTTAGAATTCCAATAACTGCTATAATGCTCAACAATTCTTAGTTACTTGGAGAATGTCCATTTAAGTCAAGGACACTTTTGTTCAAATAACATATCATTTGGAACTGATTTGCTCATTTTCACTAATTTAGTGGACTCGGATCATTTGATATATTCATAAATAAACTTTTAGATTAAAAAAAAAATAGAACAATTAATTACGCCATAACCTTCACCATGTAATAAAACTCTTTGAGTACAAGTTTTCATAGTTATATATTATTTTTGAAGATGACTTCTTCCTTTTCTTTTTCTTATCCAACATTGAAAGATGTCATTTTGTTTACAATGAAGCCATAATATATTTGATTTAGGATCACATATTTGATCAGATTAGCTAAAATTTGATGAATATCTCCATTTGGCAAAAGAGATGATGAACATGAAGACAGAAATACACATGAGGATGATATCTATGGTGACAATTATTTTTTATTCCAAAGGGAGATTCAAGAACTGTGACACAATGATCACCATCATCGATTTGATGTTGATTTTCTTTATTTTCATGGCATTCATGATGAGATAGCCACTAATGATTGCACTATTTTTCTTCTCTACTTCATTTTAGATGCCAGAATTAGACACGTGTTAGATTTATCAGTTTGCTTATTGACTGTGTACTTATTTATAACTTACTTTTCTTTTAACTCGCATAAATGCATGCATGTGTTAGGCCTTAAACATAAGATCTTATAATCAAAGAACAAACTTCCAACCACTAGACCAAATGGGTTGCAAACTTAATAGTGTGTTATAGTTATGGACTTGTAATTGTGGACTGGTCAAAAACTCCAATGTTTAATGTGTATTTACAATTTATCTTTTCATGCCAAATGCTTTGATTATCCTTACTATGAATATAATGATATGCTTTGTATACTTATGCCATGTTGCATGTATTTTATGCTACTATTGTTATTCGTGTTTAAATCATTATACTCATATCATATATATGATTTGAGAGAGACCATATTAGCTTTCTCTCAAACAAACAACAGGTGATTGTTATAATCAAAAAGAGAAAGATTGTTAACCCATAAATGCTTGAGAGGTGTCTATCATATTTTAATGACAACAAACATCTATTGAATTGATAAAAAGTTGGTTGTGTGTTCAATTGGAAATGATTGAATTAATTTCAGCTAGTGACTAGACTAAAAGTTTTTTATATTTTTCAAAAAATATCCTCCTAAATAAAATGAAAATATTATCAAAAAAAAAAATTCCACGAGGTTCATCAAATCAAAAATGTGTTTTCAAATTTTATTAACTTTATAACATCTATATATCATTGTATTACTCTTTTAAGGTTGTCATTTCCCTTAGCTAATAAAGAATCTTGTCAATTGTTTATTCGATGAAGTTGTCATGCATTATATTAGGATTCTTTTCAAATAAAATTGATTGCATGATGTTCAATTTCTATATTTTGTTGGAGACAAGTTAATATTATTGATTGCATTATGTGCAATTTCTATAATTTGTTGGAGACAAGCTGAAAATGTATACAATCGCATGATCGTAGTTGTTATTGTACAATAACATCTTCATGGAATGTAGTGGAATTATTTCCACAAATTTTTGGTGCATGCCTCCCTCCCCCTTGGGCTGTGGCTAAATTCCTTTCATGCAAACGTCTGCATGCCTAAAAATGACATATAGAGTTCAATTATGTCCAAAAACTATTGCTTAACACACCACAAACACACACACTAATTATTGTTTCCAAGATTTATAAAATTCTCTTCTTTAGGAATTTAGGAAAAGGATATATATAAGCTAAAAGATTCACGCCCACATCAGAGAACAATATTCCATTATGCCCAAATAAATAATAATACGAATTTGAAATGCCATTGATTGTTTTAACTCAATTAACTTATATCTATCAAATCTAAAGCAAGGTAATGATTTTGAAAAGTTTAAGCAAAATTTAGGCAAAATATCAAGATTCAAACACATCAAAACAGCTGGAAGGAGAATCAGTTGAAAAAAAAATATGTACTAATAATTAAGTTAGCTCCTTTACATACTGGGAATCAACCTTGAACAAATTTGATATTGTTGAAAAGCAAACTAGAAGTGCAAAGCTAAGATCAGATAATAATCATAAAATAAATTTATTCCGATTCTTACATTGTGTCAATTCATTTGCAAACAAATGCTGCGTGTTTGGTGTAATTCGACGTAAGAAGTCCACATAATCTGGTGTATGGAACTGTGCAAGCTCGACAGGAAATGCCTTGTGTGGTCTCTGCAAAAAATAAAATAAAGCTATGCCATAATTCATGCTCCATTAAAAAAGATAGTAAAAATCATTCTTCTACGGAACTAACATATATTTCCATTTTCTTGTGAAGTTCATATGAGAGAACAAGATGATGTGTCATACAGAGACGATGTGGCTTCATTGGATGGTTTGGTCCAAAATAAACATTGCCCACATTCCCTGCAAGAGGAGTGCAATAAAGTATGATCTTAATTGACAAGAAATTTTGTATGGCATCATATATATGGAAAACAGTATTGAATACAGAACAAATATCAGCAGTCCTGATAACGGAGTTAGCTCAAGCCACGACGCAAGACAAAATTTTACTAGTGTCTTAAAACAAGGTTACAACGAAGACTTGAAATAACGAAAGACAACACAAAACAAGAGCACAAAACAAAGGATTACAACCAATGACTCGATAAAGAAGACACAACATCCTTGATGAGGAGGGAGTCCGGTGAGGGGAGGCACGATTGGCGGCTGTGGTGAAGGCCAGAGAGGTGGGGGCTGCTTTGGAATGAGACAGACAACAGGTTAGCGATAGTAACGACATCAAACCACAGCTGGAGAGAAGCAGAAACATTGTTGGAGGCTAGAGGAGGCGGTAGCGGTGAAGGACGGAGAAGTTGGGGCTGCTGTGGAAGAAGGACTGCAACTAGGAAGATTCGCCAGCACTTTCAAGGGTGCACAGCGAGCGGGGAAGCACTGGGAGCGATGGGAAATGTCGGTAGAGCAAGGTAGCTGCAGTAGGGGTGTCGGTGGGCTGCATGGAAGGGCATGAAAGGGCTGGACAGCAAGTTTGAGGGGCTGTGGTGGCTGGACAAGAGCAGGAAGGTGGTTTGCAGCAATGGAAGAGGGGATTGTGGTGGCTGTATTCTGAACTGATAGCAGGGAGATGGAAGTATAGTAAGAAAAATGGCTAAGTTGGGATCGAGTTACAACCGGAGCACCACCAGAACCCTTGAAGACAATCACTGCCTTAGACGAGGGACAGTCGGACCACCACCTTAACGTCGGATACAGCTCTCGAAGGGAAAATATCAAAGCTAAAACCTGAATTCAGATATAAAAAATAAGAACCCTCAATCTAAGCACACCATCCTCTATTTATAATAAATCTAGGACTTTATTTTAAACATTACTTAAAATAAGAAAGAGAATAAAACTAGATTTCAAATTTTAGGAAAGACTTTTTAAAATAAGAAGGAAGAATAAAATAAAATCTCAGAATTTAGGAAAGAGGAAAAAAAATATTCAAAAATTCTGATTTTAAAAGATTTATATTATATTAGGAAGGTGCAA
Source organism: Papilionanthe hookeriana x Papilionanthe teres (assembly GCA_022702705.1). Classification (NCBI taxonomy): domain Eukaryota; kingdom Viridiplantae; phylum Streptophyta; class Magnoliopsida; order Asparagales; family Orchidaceae; genus Papilionanthe; species Papilionanthe hookeriana x Papilionanthe teres. The sequence goes on from CM040434.1 coordinate 36,652,986, forward strand.
AGAAAGAAAGAGGGGAAGCAGAGAGAAGGAAAGGGAGTGGTTGCCCTCCTCCCTTTGAGGAACAATTGGTCCTCCATAGCCCCTGCATCTGTCTCTCGGGGTAGGGGGGCTTCGACGTTATAGGTCGAAGCTTTCGTGTCATTATCAGCCGCCCCTGGATTCCACTAGCGACCATAAATATCCCAGTGTTGGCGAACTATGTCTTCTACTGTCACTAGCTTTCCCCCATTGAGTTTGTTCTTGTTCTTGTAAGCAAGAATAGAAAGCCATTCTAAGACTGCCCAGATCCCATCCTTCTCATAAATATGATCTGAATTTTCACAATGCTTTCTTCACCACAAACCGAACAAGTCCATCATCCATCAAGTTGCCAAAGAATTTCCATTCAGTTGCCACCTCAAAAAAAATTTAGATTTAGATTATTTGCTACAACATCAAGCGTTGCAGAAAGAGAATAAAACTAAATTTCAAATTTTAGGAAAGACTTTCTGAAATACGAAATGAAAATAAAATTGGATTCTAGATTTTAGGGAAATTTTTTAAAATAAGAAGGAAGAATAAAATAAAATCTCAGAATTTAGGAAAGAGGAAAAAAATATTCAAAAATTCTGATTTTAAAAGACTTATATTATATTAGGAAGGTGCTAAGAAAGAAAGAGGGGAAGCGGAGAGAAGGAAAGGGAGTGGTTGCCCTCCTCCCTTTGAGAAACGGTTGGTCCTCCATAGCCCCTGCATCTGTCTCTCGGGGTAGGGGGCTTCGATGTTATAGGTCGAAGCTTTCGTGACGTTGTCAGCCACCCCTGGATCCCACTAGCGACCATAAATATCCCAGTGTTGGTGAACTATGTCTTCTACTATCACTAGCTTTCCCCTATTGAGGTTGTTCTTGTTCTTGTAAGCAAGAATAGAAAGCCATTCTAAGACTGCCCAGATCCCATCCTTCTCATAAATATGATCCGAATTGTCACAATGCTTTCTTCACCACAAACCACACAAGTCCATGATCCATCAAGTTGCCAAAGAATTTCCATTCAGTTGCCACCTCGAAAAAAATTCAGATTTAGATTATTTGCTACAACATCAAGCGTTGCAGAGGTTGGCATGCTACTGGCAACACCCTTCAACCCAGAAGAAAAGTAAGGAATGTACTAACTGAACAGCGTCAGCATTGATGATGGCAATAGAACCAAACGTAGTCACAAAGTACCTTTTACCAAGTATCATGTTACGATTAGCATCACCGTCAGAAGCTGCAGCAAACACAGGGGGTTCACCTCGCTGTTCTGATTTGCCTAATCCTATCTGTACAATTAATTCCTTGGCATAAGTTATGTTAGGGTCTGGATGGCCCCCACCGAAGTCTTCCTTAGGAGTGCAATTTAACAGTGAGCTTTCTTTTGCACCAAGTTCTTCAACAAAAATGCATTTGGCATGAGCTCCAGCAACACCATGAAGTGCATCATAGCAGAAACTAAAATTGGAGAAGCAAGATGCTTTTGGATTGATGAAAAATAAAGAAAAGAGAGCTCCCTATCGATCTGTTCCGATTTGGCATAATCTGAGTTGGAGTTATAGCACCAAATAGATTCTCCCAGACAAATTCTGAGCAAGTAAATATCTCATATGCTTCTCATCTATGACAAGTTGGGACCCAACGAGGTTGAAGATTTGCAAGAGTTTGGTTGATGTGATTCTTATTATCCTCTGGGCCTTCCCTCCGACACTTGAAGTTTTAGAGAAATGACATCTTCTGTTATGTTTCAATAACAAGAGCATCACATTGGTCTTTTATTTCTTCATATGAAACAATGGGGGTGAGGTTGGAAATGTAGCCGCTTGTAATTGTATCAATTGATTGTTACTAAGACCATTCACAGAATTTTAAATCCTGACATCTTCTAGTCCGCGTGATTTTTATGTCTCAACAAAAAGTTCTCTATCTTCTAGGAGGCATGAACCACAATCTCACATAGAGGAAAGGCGTTGGATGTATCCACAACCACGGTAGAAAACGTCATCAAATGAAAATTCTCATTCGAACTGCTCTTCAGTATCTGCAGTGTCTTTACCCGCTTTTCAATGATGCCAGCTTAGTGAAGTAGATCACTTCCCTGATAGTGCATTCTGCTTCAATATATCCAAATCCGTAATACTTGCAACATCTTCTAGCTGTGACAAACTTGTGAATTGGTTTTGTTGGACAGTAGCAATGCGGGTCGCTTGGTGACATGATCTCTTCACTTCGGAAGCTAGAGTATGCCGCTTTTAGCGGTAGTAAATTGGTAGAAACCGACGCTGTATTTCTCGCATCATCTTTATATTTTCTCGTTCTTCCCTTCGACTTTCCAGATCACGTCGAGTGTATCCTCCCACTGGATTTCCTCTTCAATATCTCTGCTAAGGACGGCGGAGCACTCTATATCGTCTCGAGTAAGCTCAAGCATAGAGCTACTTGGTGGCATGGTTATGGTTTGAGATCTGTGGAAATAAAGAAGGAAGAAACAAAGAAAGTAATACAAAAAAGAAAAAGAAAAAAAAATTGTGGTGGATTGGGTAGGGGCAGATGCTAAAAATCCTAGGAGGGAGTCCTGCAAGAGGAGGCTGGATTGGCGGCGATGATACCCAAACCACGATGCAAGACACAATTTTACTACTGACTTAAAACAAGTTACAATGAAGACTCGAAATAACGAAAGACAAGATATATAAAAAAAAAAAAGCAAAAAAAAAAAGTATTACAACTAATGACTAAACAAAGAAGACAACACGCTTGATGAGGAGGGAGTCCAGCGAGAGGAGGCTGGATTGGCGGCTGCGGTGAAGGCTCGAGAGGTGGGGAATGGGAATGTTGTGAAAGAAGTAGGACAGCAAGTTGGCGATAGTAACGGCCTTGAACTGCAGTTGGAGTGAAGCGGGAACGTCATTGGAGGCTGCTATGGAAGAAGTAGGACAGCAGTTGGGAAGGTTTGCCAGCACTGTCGAAGGGTGGGCAGCGAGCAGGGAAGCACTGGCAGCGATGTGAAAGGTCGGGAAAGCAAGGTAGCTGTTGTAAGGGTGCAGCAGGCTGCCGATGGGCTGAAAGGGCTAGACAGCAAGTTGGAGGGGCTGGAGTGGCTGGACGAGAGCAAGAAAGTGGCTAGCAGCGGTGGAAGAGGGGGTTGTGGTGGCTTGATTCTGAAATGGCAGCAAGGAAATGGAAGTATGGTAAGATAAATGCCTCGTCGGGATCAAACTATAGCCGGAGCACCACTCAAACTCTTGAAGAAGATCATGGCCTCGGACAAGGGGCAGAAGGAGCACTACCTGGACGTCGGATACAACCCTCGAAGAGAATATACCAAGGCTAAAACCTGAATTCAGATATCAAAAACAAGAATCCTCTGTTCTAATGAGGCTAAGACTTTATTTTATGCAATAATTAAAATTGAAAAAAAATTAGGAAAGACTCTTTAAAATAAGAAAGGAGACTATAATCAGATTTTAGATTTTATAAAAGGTTTTTAAAATAAGAAGAATAAAATCAGATCTCGTAATTTAGGAAAGAGGGATAAAAATATTTAGAAATTCTGATTTAGAAAAACTAGGAAGGTGTAAAGAAGGAAAGAGGGGAAGGGGAATGAAGGAAAAGGGAGGAACGGCAGCACCCCTCCCTTTGAGGACCGGTCAGTCCTCCCTAGGCCCCATGTCAAGTCCTGTAGTAAAATTCAAGCACTTGTGATATAATCAACTATTAAGAAGCATAGTCACCTATGAAAGCCAATGGTGTTCCTGAATATCAACCTAAATAAAGATGGGCAGTCCAAACTATTCCTCTTGCTATTCTTATGTATAAATATTATCAAATAAAATTAAATTTCATTTATTTCAAAAAGTTGAAATATCCATTTTCTGCAATTCATATGGAAATTCAGGGCATTCAAGATGCTAGGCATGGCTAATAATACATTGTTGGAGGTTTGAGAAGGCGCGTATTTACAAGATCACTGATATTAACTGGTAAATCAACTCCTTTTGAAGGTTTGTAGGTTCCAAATCAGGAGCCCATATTAGACATAAAATCTTAAAGAATTGATTAATGTACAGTGACGAAATGAGAAAACTGTACCAGGAAATAAAACCTTATTGGGTATAGATAACCGAGAGGGTCTTGGCATGTATGTTTTAAGACTTAGTGGTAGAAAATACTCCTTAAATTTGATTTTGGCTAAAAACAATCTATTTCTTAAATAATAAAGAAAAGCTCTGCACTTCAAAACAAAAGCTTTGATCAGACTTTGTGTGGCAACTAATGGAAGCAGAGTCGAAGCATATAGAATGTTTTCATGATATTGTTCCTTTTTTTAAATAGGTAGTAAAGTGGATTCTTATAATGCCTGTGCTCTTTGAGATAAACTTAGCGTAAAAGTTATTAGCAAATAGCATTAGATTGATTAACAGGGACAAGAAAGGCCATTTATACATCTATAGTACAATTTATCTGTTGCTGTAAAAATTGCTAGTTTAAAGATTAAAAAATTATAAGAGACATGTTCAAGTAGGCTTTGACTTTCTTGCAAAGAACACCACTGACTAACAGACTACATGATTTGTGCCTAACTGAAAAATAAAAATGTTTCAAAGGCAATTGTATAATTCTCTTTTTTAGATTCCCTGTGTTCATGAAACTTTATTCCTAAAAATTAAAGTAAATGTATAAATTTTCATCCTTTTTATCATCGTGAACATTTTCCTTTTTTACTCCTATGATATTGCCCAACTTCATTGCTGAATAGTCATGTGATAGATGCTTCGTTATGCTTTGCTACGTTTTAACTTATTAAAAGTTCTTACTCATTAAGATCTTCATAAATCTCATTAATTAAATATTTTCTTACATTCAGTTGGCCTAAGATCATCATTTCATCAAAGTTTGCACAAAGCACGAAACTCAAAGCACGAAAATTTTTGATAATTCTCTGCCAGCTCCTTTAGCTAGTTATTGCAAGAAATTTCAAACCCTGTTTTTATTCAATACACTTATCTATGTATTACAGTCAATCGAAGTTGCACGTTTTACACTATTTATGTTCTTACTTTCTCTCATTCTTTGATTATTCTGTAGTGGAAACAAGCTCTTATGAAAATGCAGGAATAACTTAAAAGACTAAAAAAGCAGAGGAGAAACAAGTAATGATGAGATTAAAAGTGGAATATGAATGCCGTATTTTAACCAGGTTAATAGTTCTAGCATAGCAGCCGCTTCAAGATAATAGCACCAGTTAAAGTCGAGACCCAACTTGTATTTAAGAATTCATAAGATTCCATGAATTATCAGTCCAATGATACAGTTATAGGTCAGCAGTGGTTAAAGAAGCAGCAAAGGTCTAAATGCAATTCTCAAAAAAAATAATTAGAAATGAAAGGGAAAGAACTGAACAAGCCCAACCAATGTTGCAAAACAATGAAGGCATTCCAGCTGAGCAACATAGTGCTCATAAAAGTTGAAGTTGTTGGTTAAGCAGCTGGGTGAAATAAAAATACCACCCAGAACTAGTCAAACACTTGTATGGTTAAAACGTCAAGGTACAAACTCAAGCAAACTGCAAAATAGATAAAACTTCAAGCTTCCCCACACTTGGAATGCAAATGAACTGAAATTATTCTTCACTTTATGAAAGATTTATTTCTTTACTCCTTCAATTTTTAATCTCAAAATTAATCCGTCAGTTCAATTGACAATTGACCAGAAGAAAGACACGTTGACAATCTATCAAACTTCCATTTGTATAATTAAAACATCAAGGGTTCAAACTCAAGAAAACTGCAAAATAGATCAAACTTCAAGCTTCCCCACACTTGGAATGCAAATGACTGAAATTATTCCTCGCTATAGGAAAGTTTTATTTCTTCACTCGTTCAATTTTTATTCTCAAAATTAATCCGTCAGTTCATTTGACAATTAACTTGGAGAAAGACACGTTGACAGTCTATCAGACTTCCCTATCAAGGAGTGACTAAAGGCTATAAAGATGGTGCAATACAAACAGATTCTATCTAGCCATCCAAATACTTGCTTTTAATTTGTGCATCTTTATATTCACTCTTAGCCCTCAAATCCCAAGGCAAGTGCAAAGGGTGTCGCACCAATGATAGTGTAATACACCCAAAAAACCAATCGGAGCTCACTGGAGGCAAGAAACCTTTCACGTAGAAAAGCTTCCTTTTAAAGATGAATCACGGAAGAGAACTATTGATTGACCCCATTCATGGAGCGAAAAATCAACAATTTCTTGTTTGTGTGAATTGCATTTCATAATCCAAGCTGGTTGTAGAGGGAAATTTGAAAGAAGGAAAAATTTCGAAAAAGAGGAACTTCATAATTCCATCAAGTATAGATTTGAGTGGTAGCTTAGCTTCTAGAAACTTAGGAAAAAAAGCAAGAAACACCATTGTCCTGAAACTACAGGACAGGGATTCTAAATAAGATATTTCATTCGAAGATGGTAGATATGGTACCCTTGGCCACTCCCATGCAGCATGAATCAAGGGTGTTTTCTTTTATTTTTAAATTTTATAACCATGATAACAGCAACATGATGCCTTAAAATTGACAAGAAGCGCCTTTTGCCAAAAGAGCCTTCATGGACAACAATTGGCAAGTGAAGTGGTTTCCACACTAACCAACATTGACCTCTGCTTTTATGTGCGTGACAGATGTTGAAGACGAACTCTAGAGAAAAATTAAAAAAAAAAAAGGCAAATTTGTCTTTCACTTGGGTAGTTCTGACCAACTCTAATGCCTTTCATCTAACAAGAAATTCTAGGTGAACTCGTACTTGACTGATAGGTTGATATCCAGTTTGGTAAGAAAGGTACTATCCTATAAGAATTTCTACATAGAAGAATAATTACAAAGAAATTTTTCATCGCATCATCTCATCTTTATCTATATTGAAATTCTTATAGGATGGTACCTTTTATCCAAACTTTGCCCAAGTAGCAACTAAGGATCGTGTCACAAACGAAAAATTATTCCATCCGGAGTACGTACGCAGCGTTGGGTGCGGATTTTTTTAGGTACTGATGGGTACTGGATGGGTATAGATGGGTATGGATGGGTATGAATGTGTATGGATGTGTATTGGATGTTGGGTATTGGCTATTAGGTGAGTATTGGTGGGTATTGGAGGGTACTGGATGGGTATTAGGAGGAGATGCGTGATGGGTACTGGATGGGTATGGATGGGTATGGATGGGTATGAATATGTATGGATGTGTATTAGATGTTGGGTATTGGCTATTAGGTGAGTATTGGTGGGTATTGGAGGGTACTGGATGGGTATTAGGAGGAGATGCGTGCGGATGCGTGCGTTCTCCGTATGGAATAAGCGTTCGTCACAAACAGCATAGTCTCTTGGAATTTGATTCACTAGGGGCTTAGAACTTGAATAAAGAATAAGCTTTTTGACACAAAAATTGATTGTGACATGCAGTCCAGCAGTCACCATTTCATACTGGTTTGGTGATGATGAAAAAACCTGAGGTACAAGTGCAGCCTCCAAGCGAAAGTGGAAAATGTTAGAGCTAGTTTGTCAAGGTTAGGGTAACACAACTAGGACTCATATCAAGGTCTTCTTATATAAGTTTTTTTTCTTTTCTTTTTTTTCTTTTTTTTTTTTTCATTAGGTGCTCTTTTCTTTAATCTTCTAACACCTTTCTCAACCTTTTCAAGAAGCTTAGAGTTTTTCTTCTTTATAATAAAAGTCATGCAACTAGCCGCAAGGTATCATTTGCGTACCAAAGCTTTGCCTAGGAAAACATTAAATAAAGGATAAAACTAAAGTAGAACAGAGAGGAGAAGAAAAACTAAAGAAAGGATAGCAAACTGTATAAGAACTTGTAAATTATATGATGGCAAATATACTTAACACAATAAAGACAATAATTTCCAAAAACTAAAGGAAAAAAACATCAACATGGCAAAAGATTTAACCGGTTATAGAACAAAAACATAAACTTCATAAATTATAGACGAAAATTAGAACCAAGAGAAAATGTAGCTGAGATGCAGCAGACAAGCACAAGATAACGTTAATTAAATGCACCATTAAAATACTAAACAAGCACAACGCGCATAAGCTTAAGCTTTCTCAGGTATAAAATTCTTTAAGGTTTGCAATTTTCTTCTCAAAAAGGTTGACAGACCTCACTTTGAGAAAAAAAGCATTTTTATCATATTGTCCATGTACTATGTGCATATAATGTTCTTTCCCAATCAAAATTGGGGCAGAAAATGCATATTTAAATGCCCGCACTTCGAGAAGAAATACAAATATTTCCTTTGTAACTAGCCAGAACACAAATTTTCAATTTCTACAAGTCAAATGAGTCAAAATAAAGAAAATGACCTCCAAACTTAAGAAATTTAAAAAGAAACTTATTTCTCATTTTAAAGGCAGGCTTATTCCAAACTTGGCCAGGGAATAATATCATGCTGCCATGTCAAAGAAACAAAAGGAGATAAACAAAATTCTATCACAGCTTGACCAAGATATTTTGACCATTATCCTATACCGTATAAATATAACAAAAGTTATGCACAATATAGATGGTAAGAACTAAGAAGTCACTGTAGTTAAAACCTAATTGCAACTAATTTGACCAACCAAGAATTAAATTATGTTTCATCATTATATATGTTAACTGTAGGGAATCATATTACGTGCAAAGAAGAATTTACTCATATTGAAACAGGAAAAGATTTTTTAAGGATCAAGAAAACTTTCAAAGAGAGAGTTTGTTTATTTAGAATGAAATCCTCTAGTCAGGTCATAACCCAAGAAAGCAATGTCATTTTCTCCTTAAGAAAGTGACAATTTGAGAAGGCAATTATGCTAAAAGTTAAGAAGTTAGAATCCTTTCAATTTCTCTCCTTCAGTTGTGGCAGACAAAACCCCATTCCATGGCCAAAAGAAAAAGTTTAGTGGAAACAGAAACAAAGACTCCAACCAAAATCCTGCATTCAGCGTTGTCAAACCTAAGAAATATGTTATCTTCTAGAAAGCTTGCATTCAGAAAAGTAATATGCTTTTCTCTAGAAAAGGTCCAGCTGAGCAAGAAATCAAGTTACAAGAAAAAACCTAAATTTCCCCCACAAATCCTCTTCTATCATTCTTGTTGAAAAATCCAATCCCCTAAACAAAAAAAACCTTAGGAAGCAAAAACCTAGCCTCCAGCTAAAACCTTGCATTCTCTAGCCTATCTCTTCTACCCACCACCATCTCCCTAGGCCGCATTGAATTCTAATAAGCAATCCCCCGCAACACTTCAATTCATAATCACCACCACCATAAACAACCTTATATCAACTACCATCTCAACAATTTGGGTTTGATGATACAGGATAAGAAATGCATCAAATTTTATTCTACATTATTTCCTGATTATTCTAGTTATGGATAATTTAAAGATCTTTTAATTTTAAAACATTAAATGTTAGGATTATCTTTATTTTAAGTTAGGTAGCAGTAAGTTTATAGAAATTATCTAGTTTTGAATTTCAATTTATTTTGAATTTTGAATTGAAACACTATTTTTAAAAATAAGAATAAAATTATTGTTTTTTATTAAACAATTAAGAAGATAATTGCAAAAAAATATACTGAATTTTATTACGTCTCCTTTCCCATCTCTCTTTCCCCCTCCCAATGGATTCTAAATAGGGAGATCGTTGGTGGGTAGAAGAGATAGGGCAAAGAATGCAATGATAAGAAATTCATCAAAATTTATTCTACCTTATTTCCAGATTATTCTGGTTATGGATAGTTTAAAGATCTTCTTTTAATTTAAAAAAATTAAATCTTAGGAATATCTTCATTTAGGTAGTAGCAAGTTTATAAAATTATCTAGTTTTGAATTTTAATTTAGTTTGAATTTTAATTTAGTTTGAATTTTAATTTGAAACACTATTTTTAAAAATAAGAATTTAAATGATTGTTTTATTAAACAATTAAGAATATAATGGCAAAAAAAATATCCTCAATTTATTATCTCACCTCTCCCATCTCTCCTCCCCTATCCAATGGATTCTACATCTTCCAAACCGTTATAGTTCCCTAGCTTTTCCGGCTCATCTTAGCCTTACTACAATTCTTTATCCATTTTCATTCAAGTCTTGAACCCCGAGAATCTCTCCTCACAAGCACATTTCTATTCTCCGCCATCATCCAACAATGAATTTAAGGAATAACACAAGAAAATCAAGCCAACTATGATAACAGAAGAAAGGAACGAGCAAAGTAATCAACAAGGGCCCGTTCTTAAAATAGCAACATATTAATTGCTCTATTTTTTTTACATCATAGCCAACTTTTCTAAAATTAATTATATTTAAACCATAAACACTCGTATTCATCATTTCCCCTTGACACCACCACTGGAATCAAAAAAATATAAGAGAGAAAAAGGAAGAAACAAAACCCTAAACCTAATTTTAACCCAAACTTAACCTCAACATAACATTATCATATGAATTCATTCGTTTATTACCACAAAATTCTTAAAAAGTCAAATTGACAAGCGCAAGATGCATGATTTATTCACAAGAGAAGCATCACAGGAATATAAACTCACTTGTTGAGCTACAAAATTTTCACAAATCAATTTGGAAACAACTTCACAAATTGTTGGGACGTTTCATCAATCTCATGAGCATCGAGTTCAAAACACCATCATAGATAAAATTTACATATGGGTAATAAATAATATGGGTGGGAAATGAAATATAGTTAGTATGATACAAGGCATTAATATTATGTTCAATGGTATAAAAAAATATGTCCTATAATAAACAAGCCTGCATATTTTCTGATGGTAAGAGATAAAGATATTAAAGGATTATACAATTATCATACATATTATTCACATGATTGCACATAATAAGACGCTTCTTATTCTTATGACAACTATAATGAATAATATTATAATGGTTCTTAACATTACAATTAGTTAAGCCAGAATAACATTGCAATTAATATAAACATCTAAGATACCTTAAATCTACCTTCAGTTATATCATTTTTTATGCATATAATAATTTTACCAATATGACTGTACTCATGAACAATATGCATAGAATCAACATATATTTTAGTGATATTAAAATTGGTCGTGTACATTAGTTTTCTACAAAGCAAGTGAATTATCATGCTTTACACAGTAGTGTTGTGTGCATGGCTCTAGCTCGAAGCGAAATTCAAGGTCAAACTTAATGACTTAGTTCAGCGTCTACTGCAATAATTATAGCACAAGCATTGTCTGTCCTTACGAATCTTATTTTGATTTATTACTACTTAATTATTGATTATATCTTGCTTATTAGTGATTCTTCTCTACACCATCTCTCACCCGTTAAATTTTTAAAGCACATCTAATGGTTTTTATTGTTGGCATCAATATCGTCTCGAGAATTCTTCTCAGTTATCCTATGCATGCTTCTCGACGCCTTGTCTCCATACGTCTCACACTTTACTCTACCACAACCTCTCAATCGCTAGCTAGTCTCTCAACCATATGAATGTTTTTTTAAGTTATAATGTTTAACAATGTTTTCATATATTTCATTCTTTTTATTCTACATTCCTTTATTTTTAATTTTAAATAGCTGAAAAAGTATTGTAGTTAATATATCATGATACTTAAGGAAAATCCAAATGTGATTTTTATTTTTAGTTGATAAAATGACTATTATATGAATATAATATATAGATGTATGATATATAATGTACGAGTGCTTTAGTTTATAAAAGTCAAGTGCTTTACTTCAGTCTGTGTGCATTGCAAAAAAGAAAATGAACTCTGTGCATCATATTGCATTTGGAACTTTGAAAATACTGATACATTTTCAAATAGTTATGCATATGATCATCTTGTTCATCACCTTCAAGAACAATCTTATTATGATGACAGATCATATCACATAACACTTTCTCAAACTCCTAAAGTATATAAACACGTACAAAATCTTGAACTTCAGACACTTCTATCACCTCCGCGGGTATAAAAAATGAAAGATCTGTAAATTTTATTTAAGAGGATTAGTATTGTTATGATCTAGATTCTACAGACGAGATTGATGAAGATTAGCCATCAATAATCAAGTCTCTTATTGAGCTTGGTCAGATGGTTGATCCCGATATTATTCCTAAGCATACATTTAAGATTATGCTCTAACCTACTATTGAAACAATGATATATTCTATTATTGTTATTATTGAGATGAAAAAATAGATTGATTCATGGTTTTATATAATCATGTAAAGTTCTTCTCCATGCATACAAGTTTTTTTAACAAATTACAAAATTGTTGTCTAATTCTCACAAGAATTGCATATCGACCTTTTATTACCACTATATAATTGTATGGTGTTGATCAAAGAAAGATATATCATGAATCGCAATGTCAAATCTAAAAATGCTATAATCTACTTCTAATGTTCAGATCGCACATATTGACAATAAAGAAGATATTCATTAATGAATTAAATCTAAAACAGATACATCCTACTTCCAACATTCAGATTGCACATATTGACAATAAAAGATATATTCCTAAATAAATCTCACTGCCTCCATCAAAGATAATAGACTTCCAAGAAAGAACTCCCTCTTGACTCTTTGATAATAGAGTTCTATCAAACCAAGAGAGTTGATAAGAGTACATAAGAAGCAATAAGCTCATTCTAGATTATTTTAGTGTTGCAGATTTTCACTAGAACTTATTTTAGTTTTAATGTATTTAATTTTAGTTTTTTCTTTTCTTTTAATTTATTTGATGTTAAGCTTTTTTTAATATATCTAGTTTTGAATTTTTAATTTAGATTGAATTGTAACTTGACTACATATATAGGTATTTAAATTTTTTTGCTTTTAATTAGCCAATTATGATTAGAGCATGGATTCTAACACTTGCAAATTTGGTTCCCTCCATTCTCCTCACAGAACCCCAGATTTCATACCTCCCTCTCCTTTTCATGAAGGATTGAATGCTGAGAACTACTATACGCTCCCCTCCATCATCACTCTAATGTCACTCAATCAACAACGCTAAGACATCTCCACATTGGCAAAGTAGTTTACTTGCAATAACTTCAAAAAATAAATTTCTTATTCAAGTTCATACACAAAAAACTTTCTAGAAATGAGAGCAATTCTATACTTCTTCATCCAAGAGTAATTAAAAAAATTAATAAAATTAAAATCAAGCCAATTGTGAGAGTCGCAAAAAAATGAAGCAATGCCATCACAAAAGGCGTCATCAAAGTAACAATAGCTATCTATCTCTACTACATCAATCGGCTTCAAGAATTCACATATTCTATTCATTTCCTATCGAGATATTGACCTAACCTCAATCCTCAACTTTTATCATGTGGGAATGTGGTCAGTAACATTGTCTTCATTCTCCTCTGGGATTATGGCAATTAACAACATTTTTACCTCATGCTTTTCAATCATTGTTTGATATTTTCGAGTAAATCCTAGCCAATAGATAGATAAATAAAAAGAAGTATTACAAGAGAGTATAAGAATGAAAAGGACAAGTAAGAAAGGCCATAAGTCCAAATGCAAAAGAAGGGTTCTTTAGAACTCATGAATATACATCAGCTAAATGTAAATTCTCCCTGCATTGCTATGGATGGTAACACCAAAAAGTTATGCAAACTACAATTTGATTTGAGATAACATCATCTTATTTGAAAATACATTTTTGCCTCATGATCCTTTAGATAATTAGTGAAAAAGCAACTCATGCACACCATGGATGCAATAAGCCTAGTGTCAATGGTAAGCCCTTTAAAATTTGTAACTATTAGCTTTGAAAATAGTTTTCCTCATTTATAGTAGTCCTTTAACTTCTACCCATGACTACACAGCTATAAATTGCATGTTCTAGGTCTCGTAGGCATTAACTATTCAACCCGTCAGCCTATATCTAATTGTTATAATGAATTGATCTCTCCATCTATAGTATGACAGTATCTTCCAAACACCGGAATCAAAGGTGAACACAAATTTCCATAATTTTATATTAATCTTAAGCACATTTCTTCGAGCAAATTTCCATCTTTTATTTAACCAAGCTTCCACAAAGAAAGCCTTATTACTACAGGTCCTATAGTTGAATTTTTAACGAGAATGGCAAATTTAATCTTTGCATGAAAAAAAGCCATAAAAAAATGCAGTATGTATATTTAATAGTTCAAAACAAATATTATAGAAATATAAACTATAAGAAAAAGCCTACAAACAGGTTAAAGGCACAAAAAAGTGGCCCTAAATGTATTTTTTTCTCCATCCATTTAAGAATTGTTAGCAATAATACCATTACATTGTTCCATAGCGTCAATTTAATAAAGTCTATATCAGTGAGTAATCCACATAGCTTGCATAATTGACGAATATACCAGCAGACATAAAAGAATACTGAAACTGAATTCATTAACTAACTACTTCATAATTTAACCAGTTTTCTGCCTCAAACTCACAACTAATGGCATAAACTATGCCTTGCTATAACAAGGACATTAAAAAGTATTAAAACCTTGGTAGTAAGCCACCAAGCCATTTCTCCTCTAAGAGTTCGGTAAAACTACAGCTAACCACTCCGAACAAGTGATAAATCTCCAGGGTTTGCTCTTTCTGCCAAATAAAAATTAGGTTTCCATGTATCATCATTAATATGGATAAATGGAAAATATCACTAAATAAGTCTAATCATCAAACATAAAATTCATACAAACTCATACATATGATAAAAGAAAAAACGTTTTAAAGTCGATTAGGGCCTCGCCAAAACGCTCTTCTGGCCAACCCAACACCAACAATAATGAAAAAAATTTTGATTAAAACAATTTCATGAACTTGAGTAAGCCACCAACTAGAACTACGCTCTTGTTTTAATCACTTTCTTTAAAAACAAAACACTAGCAGCCATTTCTTTGATAGAACGATAGGAAACGTTAACTGAGTAGCAAATACTAGGTTACCATCATAGAAATACGCCACTCGATCCTTGGACGGCATTCTGTGCGGGCTTTCAGCAATGGATCGCCATGGGAGTAGAATATCGTCGAGCTTCAATCGGAGACGAAGAGCCGAGAAAGGACCGGAAGCGTCTACTGGCGAGGCGGTAGCGGGTCCCAAATTATAGTTTTGATTCCGCATAAATCCGATTTTATAATTTAACATATTTAAGAGCTGCGGATTTATTAAATTTTGAAATGATTAAATTCTAAAATTTGTTTTACAATAAATTTAATAAATTCAGTTCAGTTTGTTACATTGGACTGTCAAAAAAAAAGCTCGTTATTCGCGAACGGTTCGTGTTCGGTTAGTCAAGGAGTTCTTGTTCGATTCATTCGATAAGTACACGAGACGAACATGAACAATTTTTTTTTCGTTCGATTTGTTAAACGAACCAAACATGAACAACGATGCGTTCATTCGTGTTCGAATAGTTATTGCTCGAAATATAAAATAATTTAAAATAACGATATTAGTAATATACTAATATCGATATTTCTATAATATAAGTTATATAATTAATATAATATATTACTCTTATATATTAATATCAGAGATGTCAAATTGGCTCGTCGTTCGCGAACAGCTCGTGTTTGGCTTGTGTTCCACTCGTTCGTTAAGAAACCAACAGAAACAGTGACTTCATGAATAATTTCGAACACAATCTTATTTCAAACAAACTAAATTTCAAACGAAACAAACACTAACACAAACTCTGTTCGTTCGTGTTCAGTTCGTTTAGATCCCTAGTCTTGTAAAATTGTTTCTCAATTTATGTTACAATTAGTTTGTTATAATGCAAAATTTTAATAAAATTGTAATTATTTCATTTACTATTATTAAATATAATTAAATTCAATAATTTTTTTTACTCCTATTTATGCTAATTTATAATTATTTTCTCACTAAACTAATTGATTATTAATAAAAATTTTATTACTTGTTAAGTAATAAATTAACATATTTCAATTAATAATTATTTATTTATTTTACTAAATAATAATTGCATAAATTTTTATTAAATAAAATAAATTTTAATATATGATTTAAATTAATCAATTATTTTTTTAATAGTTACATATAAATTTATTTTTTCACTCTAAAAGATCATAATTAAAGCTAATTGTGAAGGCAGCGATGGAATCACAGCATACAGAGGCTATCACAACTCCCATCTTTCTATTTCTCTCTATGCTCCTTCTCAAACCATTTAGGAAGGTGAGTTCACACGAGTCTATTTTGTCTATTTATGCCTTTTGGATTTACCGAATCAGTCGAACAGAAGGATTTACTAAATCCAAGACTTACGACCAAAATAGGTAAAATCCAAATTTAGTAAAGTCAGAGATTTGACTTATCTAGAGTAACTGTCTGGATTTAACTTAAATCTTATTCTAAATATGTTACCAAACAACTCCCTAATATTGCTTACATATTCAAATTTTTATATTTATTTTCATGTATATAACTTATTATATAGCCTTAACATAGTGCTTGAATCTTGATTCTCACTTATAAGTAAGAAACCATGAGAAAAATTAGGGTTTATGGAATCATGTGCACTCTAGCCTATACTAACTATACCATTGACCTTATAATGAATTTTTTTCACTTCTCTTTTCTCTACCCTTAGTTGCATTTTCCTATCTTTCATCTATGCTAAGTAAAGTTTGAGTATACCCTTGAACTAAAAATTCATAATTCAATGGCTCGAATCTTCTTTTTGGACCAATATAACACATCTTCTAATGATGAATAACTTATTTGAAGACACCCATAAAAATCATTAATTTGAACCTCATTCAAATTGGGTCTGAATGTATTATGTATGTATGTCTATCTATTTATCTATCTATTTATCTAACTAAAATATATCTATCTATTTATCTATTTATATACCTATATGTATGTATGTAGGTAGGTAGGTAGGTAGGTATGTATATGTATACATATACATGTACGTGGGTATGTATATGCATACATATATATATGTATGTGGGTATGTATATGTACATATATATACATATGTAGATATGTATGTGTGTGTGTGTAAGCGCGTGCATATGTGCGTATTGTCTGTTTATCTATTTCTTCAATAAGTTAATGTGGATTTTTTATGAGCACTCTATTATCTTATGAATGTTGGATTGTTCTCTATTATGTTATTGTTGTCACATTACACTTCATTATATTATAGTTATTGTTGTTTTCTCAATCATGTTAGAGTTCTTAGATTGTAATCTATTATGATATGGTTATGGAATTGAACCTAATTATCTTTTAATTGTTGAATTGCATGTCAATGTATTTCTCTTATACAAATTAACATATTATAGCTGATTTGATAGCAATCAATCGTTCAAACTTAACATAAATCATATTGAATTTTATTTAAATTAAGTTTAGACCCTATTTAACAGACACACACACACACACACACATACATACATACATACATACATACATACATACATACATATATACTATGAGTTATAATAAATTCCATTTAGACGATTCATTTAGAATTGCATATGATTAATGTTGAATCCAAATTTGTCTTGTGAGGCATACATGAGGATCAAAACAGTAAAAACATTGAAGGAGAAGTAGAGAGAGAAGAAGAAAGAAATAAGAGAGCACACGTAGACTTACCCTGTATGGGGCGAACTAGGGTATTCCCGAACTCTGTCACCCATTTTATATATTGTAACTGTGAAATATTCTTACAGAATATTTACATAGAGAGAAGAGCAAAACATAGCATTTTACATAATACAGACCCCTTATTTTGTTATTTTTATCTCTTTTATTTTTGAAAGAGTTGTCAGTTTGCCTGTTCTCGAGTAATTCCCTTCTCTAAATAAATATCTCTTCCGGATCATATGGATGTTCCAAAGAATGGAGGAATCGAAAAAATAAGGACACAATTACTAAAACAGACGAGAGAAATAATTAGAGAACTTTCATACTATAAACCTCGTGTGATAACTCAAAAACGTATGTCCAAAACATATTCAGATGAAAAATACTTTGGAAAATATCCTCGAAGACGACCCTACGAAAGCAATCTACAACCAGAGATTCAAGTGTGTATGTTTGTTCTAGGGTCAAAACCAACTCTCAAGTGAACATATCATCTAAGTTAATTACATATTGGAGAGCACCCAATAATACTCTCTTTTGGAGAAGTCCTGCCTACATTTAGGCGATGTCTATTACAAGTTGTCACAAAGGATCTTACCTTATAGGAATATCCTGTGGCTTTTAAAGCTCTCACTAAGCCACAAAGCAGAGAGTGAGTCTCTCACATCCCAAATGGGTAACGACTCATCGGCACACGAGAGTCGTGAAGTAACTCGATCGACTCATAGGGTCTGCATATGCTTCCAAAGCCAAACCGGACCATGAGGGCAGAGTGTTAATCGCTGTATACCAAATGAGCAACAGTCTATTCGCAATCGGGGTTTGCAAGACAACATCGATGAAACATCAAAAGGAGTGACAAAGCTCAAAAGGGGTAGCAAAGGAAGGGTGAAAGGATCATAATCAGGTAGACATAGCTGAGTCAGGATACCACAAATTCGTCTTCTCAACCAATTAGGACCCTAAGTCAACCTGATCGTGAAGGTAGTCGACCCAACACAACCAGGGAGCTCGTGTCAGCAATCAGTGAATTGCAACATCCAATGGAATCTTGGCAGCCATAAGATTAAGAGAATGAAAATTTAATCCTACGACTCTATGTTGGTAGGAAAAGTACAAGTGAGACATATACATGCCAAAGTGGTGAAGATGCCGCTTGAGTAAAAAAAAAAGATCTAGCTACAAAGTTGAAAACGTTTCCGCAGAGGACTTATTCCTCGTCTGGGTCGGGGAAATCTCTACACCTTAAACACACTAGGCAACCACTTAAGTATAAATTTTATGTTGGGCTAGTTGAGTTGGAGAAACACGGGAACTACTTCTCGGAACATTGAAATACGATGCATTTGTCTAAAAAATTATAATGTGGAGGAATTATTAATTATGACTCGAGTGAAGGTCATGTTATGCAGCCCGTTTAAAATCCGGCCCGAAGGTCATTTAAGAAAGTAAAGTGCTGATTTTGAAAATCTTTAATGTTTTAATCCTATATTTTAATTAGTCTTAGATATTTATTATGATTTTTGAGAAGATATATAATTTTTTAGTTTCATGGAGAGCCTAAAATGATGACGCATGATTCCAGACAATCTACAATAAAAAACAAGAGTGAAACTGGCAATGAAATGCATGATAATGTAAAGCATCAATAGCAAACATGAAGAAATAAACACAGGTGGTGCCGCTGGGTCGATAACAAATCCCAGAAAAGAAAAATGTGGTCAGGCACCACATAAGTAATATATGGTTCTAATTCTATACATAAATAGAATTTAGAGTAAGGTACGGGACACGAGCAAACAGCTCTTGGTCCCCGACATGTGGTTCTGCCCGCCTGGTGCCTCTGAACCTGTTCCTGTACCTTATTTCTAAACATGACTTTACTAATGACTTTAAAAAGTACATATATAAAAGTAAAAAAAAAAGATTTGACCTGTATGAAACAATGTTAGTAGTAATAGTTATCTACATGCATATGAGCCATGACACGTGGGAGGAGCTTAGCAGCAACTGCAGAAAAGAGTTAGTCGTTCAAATCTCACTTACTCCTCCTTGTTACACATGTGTGTATGTTTTAAGCATGGCTTCCTACACGAAGACCACCCCCACGATGCTAATGTGCGAGTCTCACACCCAGTAAACATGCAAAGCAACACAAAGTAATACCTGCCTAAGGCAACCAAAACCAGCAGAGAACAATAATCAGGACATAAAAAAGACTGCCTAACATCATAGTCCTTAGCCTAGCATACTATCTAACGCCGTGTCCTAACAAAACATCTAAGTGTGTGTTGTATGGGCAAAAGACGAGGATATGCTTGATGGGCTTGTAATCCCCAACCCCATCCTAAGGATCCAAGGATTCTTAGAGGTGCCACTGAATGCCAGTATTAACAAACTTTTAAAAGACTAGACTTACATATGACATAAAGTATATGTAGTATGGGAAAAAAACCAGCGTATGCTTTGACAGAGTTGCAATCCCCGACCACATCCTAAGGAACTAAGGATTCTTATAGGTGCGCTGAATGCAAGTTTTAAAAAATTCAAGTTTAAAAGGCTGGCATTACATGTGGGCCAAAGCATAGATGTAAGTAGTTTCAAAATACATTGAAAAATTGATGCATATAAATAATAAAAATATGCATTTTTTATACTTTAAAATAGGCCATAAGAAAGGAAAAGCATGAGTGTCACCTATTAGACCCCTTAGAACCTTAACACGACATGCAAATGCTAGTCGCAATGCGTTACAAGTATTTCCTCCACCAAGTTATCCTCACAGACAATACTCGCTGCCACGTTGTGACCAACAATGGGCCGCTCAGCTAATGAGGCAGATTCGTCGCCGAGACAATCAGAAATGCACACAGATATGCAAAATGATATAGTGCATCATGACCACTCTAGCAGGGTAAAATAGATCATGAATAACAAACATTTGCATAGGTATATGGTGGCATATATCCATGGCGAACGCACTATCAGTGTAAAGATGCAAATGCATAACTTAAACCATATGACACATATATATGACATACAGTGGTGGCGCCATGAGCGACATGACTTGCACACCGAATGAACTTAGAGGCCTTTGGAGCATGATCCACACTAGGTGGTAGTCATGTGCTCGCGTGGTCACACATCGCATACTTGGAGGACTAAGTGGCCTTTGGAGCATGAACCGTGCCAAGAGATGCGATGCGGTATTTCCATGGTATGCATAAGTGACGCCATAGGTGAAGATATGATGTGAAGCAATGTATTTATCGAAAATGAAAATGATCGATCAATCAATTGGACCAGGGGCAGCGCTAATCGATCAAGTGGATCAAGGGTGTTTGATCGATTGAGTGTGTGCGTGGTTAATCGACAAAATTGGTCAATTGGTATGATCTCATAGGCGGCGATCGATCGGTCAAAAGGATCGAGGTTATTCAGTCTGGCTAGAGTGTGTGACCGATCAACGAAGGGTGGTCGATCGATGCAATCAGACCGGTGGCGACCAATTGGTTGAGTGGACCGAAGGTGATCAATCGGGCTGATGGCGGCCGATCGACGAAGGAGGGTCGATCGACAGGATCATACCGGTGGCGGCCAATTCATCTATTGGACTAAATGGTTGATTAGGCCAGCAACGATCGATCGACGAAAGATGGTCGATTAATACAATTGGGCCGTGGTGGTTGATCGATCGAGAGGACCAAAGATGGTTGATCGGCTGGTGATGGTGGCCGATCAACAAAGGATGATCGATCAATATGATTGTACCAGTGGTGGCCGATTGAACGAGTGGATTGAAGATGATCGATCGAGCCAGCTTGGGCAACTGATTGAAGGAGGATGATCCATCGATACGATTAGAAGAAAATGAATCACTTATAAAATCAAAATATTAAATTGTAAGGCGGGGATCAAAGAATAAAAGGAAAAGAAAATCGGACAAAATTTCATTGTTTATAAATTCTGATTTAAGAGCACTGATTGGAAAAACAGTTACTTTTAAGTGGGAGAAATTGTGAAACCCATTAAATAGAAAGATGCTAAACTCTTAAACATCGAGTCACATTTTGGTGTGATGGGTGTAATTTCGATAAATACATCAAAGGTAAAGTGTGCACACACGAAAATACTCTTCATATATGTGACAAAACCTTAAGGTCATCTGGCCAAAACAAACAATATCTCAAGGGTTAAAATTTGGGCTGTTACAGAAGATTTCAGGATTTAAGATGGAAATTAAGAAACTCACTACAAAATCACGAGCTTAAAAAATAAAAACATAAGAATAAGCAACAAATTAAAAAAATGAATAGTAAAAAGATGAGTTTAATAAGTCAACTAAATTTAACAAGTTTATTACAAGCAAATTAGCCTTTGTATGACAACAACAAATAAATAAGTCCACTCGAAACAATAAATAGTGATGTTTTCAATGAACAATGAAGATAAAAAAGGCGAATAAATAGCAAATACGTAGAACATTGATCAATAAATAATGAAAATGAATCAAATGGGTTATGAATAGTTTAAACTAGAACGAAAACATTGCAAGACTAAAGTTTAGAATTTGGTCTGATGGTATTGAAGTTTTCTACACAGTTGATGAGGAATAATCTTACAAATGACTGTTAACAAACTACTTACTGGTGAAACAATTTAAATTGCTGAAATCAGAAATTTCGTTTCAGAAAACACGAAAAAAATATGTTAAATTAATTGCTCTGTGGAATGCTAAGAATTAACAAAATTGCTGTTGTATTTAGAAATCAGAGACGTACAAATGAAGATTGATTATAGCTATTTCAATTTGTTTTAAATTGACATAAAAAAAAATTGTTTGCAAAGTAATTTTCAAATTCAGGTTGAAATGGTTGGAGCTGGCTTAGAATTGATGTAATATACAAAAACAATATGTTTTGCTGCTATGAAATTCCATCATTACATAAATGCAAAAGATTTGCACAATATTTTTTCTAAAATAGGTAAGGTGGTATATATGAAAATATTGAAGTCTAGGTTTTGTATATGTAAACACAATGCTATGTACATAAATCTTCCATAAAATTAAAATCAATTACTATCATTCTCAAATTCAAGTTTATATTTAAATTTTAAACTAGATAAGGTGCTATATATGTAAATATTAAAGTTTAAGGAATTTACTGACTAATGTGTAGATACACATAAATCTCCGTTAAAATTAATATCATTTAGACATCTACTATTCATTTCAAATTCAAATTTAAATTTAACTTTTAAACTCAACAAAAATATTAACGGTAAATAATGCTTACCTAAACCGAGCAACGTGATAAATCAGATAATATAGATTTAAATATTGAAGTTCGGGTTTTATATATGTTAATCAAATAATTTCAAATTAATATCCCTTAAAATTAATAGCAATTACGAATAATTTCAAATTCAAATTCAATTTTAATTTTAACGGAAATAATATCAATTACGAATAATTTGAAATTCAAATTTGAATTTAAATTTAATTCTAACGGAAATAATAACGGTAAACAAATGCTAACTTATAAAAGGAACCTTAAGAGAGAAGAAAATGATCACTCTCTGTTCTCTCCGAGCTCTCGCTTCGCTTCCATTCTCCAAGATCTCCCTTCGCGTCCATTCTCCGAGATCTCTCTCTTTTCGGAAGCTGCTTCCATTCTTCTCCGAGCTTTCCGTTCTGACGCTTATTCCGTTCTCCTCCGAGCTCTCTGGCGTGGCTTGCCATTTCCTCTGCTGCAATGGCCGGAAAAGGA
Source organism: Papilionanthe hookeriana x Papilionanthe teres (assembly GCA_022702705.1). Classification (NCBI taxonomy): domain Eukaryota; kingdom Viridiplantae; phylum Streptophyta; class Magnoliopsida; order Asparagales; family Orchidaceae; genus Papilionanthe; species Papilionanthe hookeriana x Papilionanthe teres. Next base: position 36,676,463 of record CM040434.1, read on the forward strand.
AGGAAGAAATTGGATAATAAACTAATAGAGTCGTCGTCAGCAAGAATGGAGTGCTTCTCAAAGCGCCGCAAAGGCCTATTCAAGAAGGCGGAGGAACTCTCCATCTTATCCGGTGCAAAGATTGCCGTTCTCACGTTTTCTCAGGCCGGAAGGCTTTACTGCTACGACGCTGAAACCTTGGATAAACTTCTCTGTTCTCAAACCCAGCTCCAGACTGACTCCTTGCTCTGCCCTCCACTCGCTATCTCCGCTGAGAAAGAAGAAGAAATATTTTGGGGATTTGATTTCATCGAAGCAATGACAGGAAATACTCTCCCTTTTTGATATAACAAACCAAACGTCCAGTCCATGGACAACGAGGAATTCTAGGGAGAATGCTATTTTGGAGTATGGTCAGATGTAATTGGCCAAAAACTCTTACTTGTAGGTCATGATGCATTTTCATGTATGCATTATTTGTACTTTCATGTGCATATTGTTTGTTGCATTTTCATCTGTAGAGTATTTGTTACATTTTCGTGTTGTAATCATGATTGTGTTTGTTACATGTTCGTGTTATAATTGTGATTGTAATGAATGTTAGTTACTTTGTTTTGAGATTCAAATAATGACTTCGTTGGATGATCTTTAACCGCCTAAAAAAAAAAGAAGAGTCACTGAAGAATTTGCAACAAATTCAAAAAATTGCATGATTTAGTGCCCGTTTGGGGCAGCTTATAAGTGCGGGGGCGTTTTTAAAAACGCCCCCGCACCGTTTGATTCACACTTATCAAGTGTTGAACCAAAAACACATTTTTTTATTTACGAAAGAAGCTACCCGCGATACCACTCCTGCGGGCCGCGGTTCACATCGCGTATTTGGGGGGTAAAGGTTCGTATTACGCCCGTAACCCTCCTTCACGCATCTTCCTCCGCGACGGCAACTCTTCGCGGCGCGCGGCATTGATCCTCTGCGACGGCATCGTGGGCATCGCGCGGCTTCTCCACCGGTACTCCTCCTCTTCTTCGGTACTCCTCCTCTTCTTCTTCGACATTTTCTCTCGATCGTGCGCTTCGCAGAAACCCTAACCCGATCGATCGTGCGCTTCAGTACTCCTCCTCTTCTTCTTCGACATTTTCTTCTTCGACATTTTCTCTCGATCATCCTCTGCTGATTTGTTTTCTAGTTAACGAACTCAGCGTACTTATTTGGGTCCGCTTTTCATATTCGGGAAGAAATCCCTTGGTATGCTAGCGATGAAAACTCCGGGAAATAGGCAATATCCGTTAAAACTCAAAGCATGCTTAGCAAGGTTTTTGAACTTCGTGTTTTTGAGCCAATTCATAATTAAAGCCTCGTCTTGCTCCAGCTTGTAGTTTAACTTCATTCTTTGAAGCTATTTTGTTTACGGTGATACTATTTTGCTCCAGTTGTAGTTTAAAATGGAGATTTGGAAGTGTAGCCATCATCAAATGTTGAATAAGCTCCTTAGCAAGGTTTTGAACTTCTGTGTGTAAGAAAATTAGGAATTTTATCTTCTTAGACCAAATGTTATTTGTGATGACTGAAATTATGCTATTAAGAGAAATTCAGGGGCATAATAGTCATTTTTCCACAAACAGCTGCAAATCAGCTGTTCTCCAAAATTACAAACCAAACAAACAGACAGCTTATCCGGATCGAGCTGGCGATCGACGAGCTTATCTCGATCACTGCTATCGCCAGATGTCTGGATAGTGCTGTACTGCCCCAAACAGACCCTTAAATTTGCCCTAACATTTGCTAGAAACTAGTACCGTAAATAATGATCTTTAAACCAGAATATCATAAAAGATCCTCTCTCAATATAAACAAAAAAATCACATCAAAATATAAAACGTAACAGCAAAGCCCACTGGACTAGAGTTACCAAATTCTAATAAAATACGCACATGAACTGTATACATTTAACAATTAATTTGACTCTGAAGTATCCTAACACGAATGAGAGATCTTCGTCCGTGAGGATTTGTGGTGTCTGTGGCTAATGCTGCCACACATAATCACTGCCAAACATGAACTGTATAGCTCTAGTAAATCAATGTTGAGAGCTTTTAACATTAAACCTTTATCTCTAGTATTATGTTTTGCTCTAGTACTTCCATGCACCAACAAACATAAAGCACATAAATGGACTAAGAGAGCTTTACATTCTTAAAAATAACCATTATTGGTTTGAATTTTCTCTTTGAGAAATGTACATAACATACCACATAATTCTTACTATTTACATATCTAACACCCGAACTTTGATATTTACAGCTATAACTTCTTGGTGTCATAAATCTAGGCATGACAAGGTGTATTTCATTTTTGAAAAGGTAGTAATAGTTGTATTTTTTATCTGATGTTAAAGATTTGAGTGGTATGCATACAAATATGAATGTTTAGGCGTTAGGTATGTAAATACCTGAGAATTCTGTGGGTTAAATGCCCGTTTCTCTTTTAATGTGTTTGTTCTAAATGCTAACATTTTATTCATAACTTCAAATTATACTTATGTTCACCCATCTGCATTCTAATCTTTTAAGTGCTTTGAGAATATGACATCTTAACAAAGGTAGGCATGATTCACTCAGTTCTGATAACCTTTTGGCTATTTCTGGTTGCTTCAGAAGTGGCAAGCTTGATTTCAGCAAGATTCAGAAGATTCAGAGAGTTCCTTAAAGCTGGAATCTATATTTAGTAGTTTACCGGAGAGTTTTAGATTGGTTATGTAAATATCACTCTTCTTATAAAGTTTGATAGCTTGTACACTTTATGTATAATTTTTATCTTGCTTTACTCTTTACTATATATCAGTTATGCTATATGCAGTTTCTGGATTAGCTGAGAAATTTTATTTTCATTTTAGTTTAGGTGGTATAATGTATATGATTTCTATGTTACTACTCACAGACCTGTATATTATATAAATGAAATAATTCAGCAGTACAACTAATAGCACATCAGTTGCTTCTGTGACCATATGTTCCACTAAACAAACCTCTTCCAAAAAATTCAAGCAAAATGGCTTGAAAAATCAGAAAGCAAAAGAATAATCGCTTCAAATTTTTAACAACAAAATTTTTCTAGTTTGTCTTTGAAATTTACAAATTGAATAAATTGAAATTCGTTGCTTTCATTTTGGTGTGAATGAAGAAGAAAATAGTGGCAGTTGTATCCAGAATTGTCCCGTGGTACATGCCCAAGGCATATAGAGCATGAGAACCGAGAGAGAGAGAGAGGGAAGGAGAATGTGACGCCGTGACTGACCCCAGCGGGGCAAAGTGAGGGTGTTCTCTAGCCTCTGTGACCTCTTTCATATATTAGAAGATTATTTACAAGAGAAGGGGAGTGCCAAAATGGCAACAGTCCTTTTATACATAAAATGTCCTCCTATTTATAGATCATAAGAAGACAAATATAGAAGTACAAGATTCACTCTGGGAGTTATTTTTGTTGGCATCTCATGATGTCCCTGGCACCCATAAAAAAAAAACAAAGCATGGAGGAGCCAAATCAGCTCACTTCATTCATTGTAAGTAAATAACTGCTCTTTTTCTCGCTATTTGGGTCCTCAATCCTCACTTATATATGGCTTAGAGTTTTCTATTCATGTAGTTCTGGCGGTTGTTACCAACATGGCCTAATATGTTGAATTTGGTGACCTATCTTCATGGCTGGATTTATGCAGAAATTGTGAGCTCTGCAACTATGGTGACAAACTTTATTGGCGCTACTTGTGCTTTTGCTTTGCTGGGAGCATTCCTGTCTGACTGTTATATCTCTAGATTTAAATCTATGTTGATATTTGGTCCTATTGATTTCTTATCTCAAAATCTGTCTCTATTTCTTCTCTTTGAGGAGGATTATTTCGGCTGTTGTTATGGAACATTTGCTAGTTTTGCAGTTTTTCTTGTTGCTCTAGTATAAGGAAGGTTTAAATACATACCAGTTGATTCCTATGTATTTACAAATCTAACATCAAAAATTCAATTTTTACCCATATATATGTGTCGCATTACCAATGCATGAGAAAAAGGTATATTTCACTTTTTTTAGTGGTATTTTCTATGTGTTGAGAAAGATTTGGGTGCTACAAATGTATGAAAGAGTAAAGTTTAGGTATTAGATATGTAAGCATATAGAAATTGAGTTGTATGTATGTAGATCTTCTAGAATAAATTAGCTGTATAGAGCATCACTTTGATGAAATGTCATGAATTATTTATAAATTCTCAAACCAAGTTTTTGCTGAAATCGCATTTCTCTGATCGAATCACAAAATATTTTGCAGGGATAAACATTACTTACATTGCAAGCACATTTACTCTCTCTTCAACCCACAAAATGTGATTTTATTAACCAATAAACAACTGTAAGAAAATAGCTAATCTCAATGCAGCCATTATTCTCTGTCCTTGTACACCATTGCCTTAGGAGAAGGTTGTCCTCTTCGCTGTTGTATGGCTCCTTCTGGAGAGGATCAGCAAAGATCCAGTTTTTTTAATTGGTACACTTTTGATATCTCTTTGGGGGTTTAGTGGGACTACTTTTTGTAGTCTTGATTGAGAATAATGAGGATGGGATTATGGGTTTGGGATTTGTTCTCTTAGTGTTCTCTTTGGATTAGTTTCAGTGGCCAGTGGCTTCTCTTTCTATGGAATTCAAAGACTGAGAGGAAGTCCTCTTACTCAAATATTGCAGGTCAGCAGAATTCCTATTTATTTACATTTTTAACAACTACACTTTGCTTTTTTATATTTATACCAACCAAATCTTGTGTGCCGGCATATAAGAAATACCAGTATTTTAACTTTTGAAAAGTGAAATATGCCTTTTCATGTAAAAGTCCGGTGGCATATTTAAAAATTAAAGTTTTGGGAGTGAGGTATGTAAATACATAGGAATGGAGTAGTATTTATGTAAATCCAAAACTGTTATATTGCTCTTTTTTGGTCTTGCAAATTTTATCAATTATAAATTTATTTGATTTGGAATGCTGTATTTTGTTAAGGTTCAATGAAAAACATCACCATGCTCATAACTTCGTGGGAACCGAGATGTTCAACTCATAACTATCAATGAAAAACTCAAAACTTCATAGAAACTCAAAAACTCTCAATTCTCTATCTTCAATGAAAATTAGTAAAACACATAGCCCGAAAGCTACATAGCCTTATAGCTGAATCAAATTAAACCCATTAATTTATGCACCCTACTACTCAGTTAAGATTAAGAAATACATACCATTGTTATGGAATATGATGGACTTGTAGAAGAAGATAGAGTAAAGAAAATTAAGGCAACAACTAGAAGGCAGTAGAAGAAATTTCAAAATAGAGATAGGTAAGATTCGTGGGAACTGGGATGTCCAAATAGACCAAAATACTTCGGAGACTCCTGCTTCCCCATTTCCACATTTGACGACACCTCTGGTCAGGCCCTCACCTTGTTGAACCTTCACCCTTACACCAATGAGGAAATGCCTACCAACTGATATAGGAGAGGGATCAAAGTCCAGTGACAAGGCGAACCATTGAGCCAGGCAGCCAGTGACAGAAGACCAGTGGAGTATCTGTGGAGGGACTGGGGCGAGCGGTTTAGAGCCATAGACTGCTCTGAGGTAAGGACAAAAAACCCTAAGTAAATACCACTCTTTGGCTCTTTCAGTTCGCATATTTCGGCGCCGTGCATGGACTATTATAACCCGTTCGGGTTTACGGTCGGTTCTGGTTAATATCTTTAGAACTCGAATCATAACCTGTAAACCAAATAAGCATAACTTAAAAATCATTAACTGAACCTTTGATTTTAAAACATTACAAAAATATTAGAACGGTTTGGTTTGGTTCGATTTATTGGATTTAACCAAACAGTGTACATTCCGATGAATGGGGTCCCTCTCCAATTATCTCTTATTAAAGTTATAGATACCACATTACTTTATTGAAGAATTCTCTAAGATTTGCTTAATTTTTCCTGTGCATACTAAATCTGAATCCACAAATCTAACCATCCATTTTATTAATTTGCTCCAAAACCAATTTAATAGTAACATCAATTTTATGCGCTTGGATGGAGGCAAAGAATACAATAACCTTCTCTTAAACAATATTCTTAATAACATTGGCATTCTACATCAATACTCGTGCCCCTACACGCCAGAATAAAATTGTGTGGTAGAATGCAAACACCGGCATCTCATTGAAACCACTAGAGCATTATTACATCAAGCAAATCTCCTCTACAAATTTTGGATGGATGCCCTACAAATTGTGTTTCATCTCAACAACATAATGCCCACCAAAACTACTAATAATATCTCTACCTATGAACATCTTCACCATTCCCGACCATCCTACACACGCCTTCGAGTTTTTGGCTGCACATGCTACCCATGAAAAAAAACCTCAAACATCACATAAATTTGAACCCGATCCATTAAATGTACATCCTAGGCTACTCACTCCAACCAACAGGCTATAAATGCTTCAAAACTATTACAAACAAACTCATCGTGTCCCGTCACGTCAATCTTTAATGAGCACTCATTCTTTTTTCCTTCACAACAAGAAGTTTCACCGACCTCAACAAACCATACTCCAACTCCTATTCCACCGTTCCTTTTACAACCTACAACCTATCTATCCTCTCCTACACACACCAATCCAGTGCTACCCTCACCTCTCTCCCGTTCCTTTACACCAAAACCTTACATTTCATCACCTACTCCATTTAATTCTACAGCACCACAAGAAGCCACTCAGCCCAATCAGCCCCAACATCCTATGTTCACTTGTTCCAAAATAAGAACACTCAAACCGATCCAAACATTGAGTCTACTTTATCAAATTCTACCACTTCCTGATCCTATTTCTGACAAAAAAGCCTCCAAAAACCATCATTAGTGCCATGCTATCCAAGAGGAATTCCATGCCCTTCAAAGACATGGGACATAGGTCTTGATACCTCCTCCATCGAATCACACCATTCTTGAATCAAGCTGGACATATACACCCAAAATCAACTCGGACGGAAAAATTATGAGATATAAGGTGAGATTGGTGGCCCAAGATAATAGACAAGAATTTGGCATTAACTATCATTAAACATTTAACCTAGCGGCTAAAATCCCAACCATAAGCATACTCCTTACAGTTGCGGCTTCATATTGCCCTGTCATTCTGTTGTAGTAATGATTGGAGTGGTTTGGGGACCACCAGTAGTGGAGTAGTGCCTAATATATATAAAAAAAATTTAGTCTATTTTTAGGCACTAAATAGAAACTTTAGAAGCTTTAAAGATACTTGAGAGGAAAGACTTAACTGGCTAAACACAACAATGCTTTGATTCCACCCAAGTTTGCTTCCACTCTCTTTTTGAAGGGATTGAATAGAAAGTTAACAATTTGTAAATAAATCAACATAGAACGATCTTAGAAATGCAGAATAGTAAAAAAGATGGGCACTCATGCACTATACTCGCTGGAAGTGAAGTCAAATGCTAAAACTAAGATGGCAATGCCGCAGTCTCATCTGTGACAACATCAAATTTAGAAAATGATGAATATATTGTTATCATAAGTCATATTTTACAGTTACTGCACACTGCAGAGCTAACTTTCCTTTTAACATAAGGCTCCTTGTATGCAAGTGTATATATATATGTGCCAGATCTATATATGTACCAAATTCACATGCAGTTGAAACATTCTTGATCAAGTGCAGATTAATACCCTTACTCATGAGTAAATTTGTCATAATTTCTTCGCTATCAAATAGAAAACTTCTTTATAGAGTTCTATTCTTAGATTATAAATATTAAATGGGTGCTCCATTTGTAGAGCAGTTGAAAGGGATGAGTTTAAAGAATATCATCCAACAAAGTCATTGTTTGAGTCTCAAAGCAAAATAAGCAACATTGATTACAACAAGAAAATGTGACAAACACAATCATGATTACAACACGAAAATGTAACAAACACTTTACAAATGAAAATACAACAAACAATCTGCACATGAAAATCTAAAAAATGCATACATGAAAATGCATCATGACCTAAAAACAAGAAATTTTTGGCCAATTGTATCCGACCATACTCCAAAATAGCATTCTCTGGTCATGGGAGTTCCTCATAGTCGAATCCCCAAAATATTTCTGCCTCCTTCTCAACGGTTATGGCTAATGGAGGGCGAAGCAAGGAGTCAGTCTCAAGCTGAGTATGAGAACAGAGAATTGCATCCAAGGTTTCAGCATCAAAGCAGTAAGGCCTTTCGGCCTGAGAAAATGCGAGAACAGCGACTTTTGCACCGGATAAGATGGAGAGTTCCTCCGCCTTCTTGAATAGGCATTAGCGGCGCTTTGAGAAGCTAAACATTCTCGCTGAAGCCGACACTTTTAGTTTATTATCCAATTTCTTCCTTCCTTTTCCGGCCATTGCAGCAGAGAGCTCGGAGGAAATCGCAAGCCGCACGGAGAGCTCTCGGAGGAGAACGGAAGAAGCGTCAGAACGGAGAGCTCCTGGAGCGGTCGGAGAAGAATGGAAGTACCGTCAGAAAGGAGTGATAGAAGCGAAGAGAGAACTCGGGAACGGAAGCGAAGCGAGAGCTAGAAGAAGAACAGAGAGGTGCGATTTTCTTCTCTCTTAAGGTTCCTTTTATAATTTAGCATTGTTGACCGTTATTATTTCCGTTAAAATTGAATTTAAAATTGAATTTGAATTTCAAATTATATGTAATTAAAATTATTCGTAGTTGATATTATTTCCGTTAAAATTAAATTCGAATTTGATTTGAAATTATTATTTACCGTTAATATTTCCGTTGAGTTTAAAATTTAAATTTAAATTTGAGTTTGAAATTAATAGTAGATGTCTAAATGATATTAATTTTAAGGGAGATTTACGTACATACCACTGTATTTACACAGCTAACACCTAAACTTTAATATTTACATATATACCACCTTATCTAGTTTAAAATTTAAATTTAAACTTGAATTTGAAAATAATAGTAATTGATTTTAATTTTAGGGAAGATTTACGTACATACCATTGTATTTACATATATAAAACCTAAACTTCAAAATTTTCATATATACCACCTTACCTAATTTGCATGTAATTGTTAAATTTAGTCGGCCTTATTAAACTCATCTTCTTACTATTCATTATGTAAATCTGTTGTTTATTGCATACATTGAGGTTGTCATTCTCATGGGAAAATTATTCCATACGGACAACGTATGCAGTGCTGCGTACGGATATCGCAAATAACCACGAATAACCTCTGAGATGGTATATTTTATAATTATCGGGAGTTTATTAGGAGGTTATTAAGATATTATTCCAGCGAATAACCTTCTAATAACGCCCCAATAACCTCCGCGGTTTCACTTAGATATTTTTTTATCTGTTATTCGGGATATTGTAAGGTTATTGAGGGGTTATTGCTCAAATAATGTTGTAATAACTTCATAATAACCTGTCAATAACCCCGCAGTTTCATTTTAATGTTATTCACAGAGTTATTATGAGTTATTCGCTGGTTATTCGATGGTTATTTGCGTTATCACGCAGTGCTGCGTACGTTGTCCGTATAGAATAATTTTCCCATTCTCATAAGGTGGAATTTATGAAAAAAATTGAAGTTTAGATATTGGGTATGTAAATACATAGAAATTGAGTTATGGTTTATTACTAATATTTCGTTGATCCGAAGTCAATTGGGGCGAAAAAACATATTTGATATTTGTTCAAAGCAGCAGCAAAAGGAATATTTCACTTCTTATTTAAGTGCTACCACCCACTTCCTATGTATTTACATATCTAACACGTAAACTTGTTACATTTATACCACTCAAATGTTCCATATTCGATCCAAAATACCACCACTTTAACTTTTAAAATAGGTGAAATACACCTCTATCATGCATATGTTAGTGGTGTGTATGTTAAAGTTAAAGTTTAGATGTTAGATTCACATAGGAATTGAGTGGTATACATGTTAATCTTCCGTTCATACCTGCTAGCTTTGAATCTTCGTCTGATATTACGCGGTTATGTATGGCTTTGCTATCTCTAGAGTTCGGAAGCACTTGAGAGAGGAAATCATTATAATCATATTATTATTAGGATTGTAGTCAAGTCGAGTATGTCATGATTTAGACTTGACTCGGTTTGAATCATAAGTTCAATTGGAGCTTGAGACGGGCTTAAAAAGTATGTTTGTATTTGGATTATTTAAACATTTTAATATTCATATTTGACTTAAACATGACTTATTTATATTAATTTAAAATTTTAAAAATTTAAATAAATACTTAAATGAATGAAAATATAATAACAATAATAATAATAATAAAACTAGAAAGGCGCCTTAAAAAGATGAAAATTTTACTGTAGAACCCACTAGATTTAAAAAAGATTATAAATAATTAATTATTTATAATAATTAATCACAAAACCCTTAAATCACTTGTCCCCATCAAATCAACAACATACAGAGTGAACTGAAGATAGAATTTAACACTGGAAAATAGCTTTCATGTGCTCGACAGAAAATATTACATCAGGACTCCACATGTAGAGCTACGTGTGGAGCCTGATCTTAGCCGCACATCACACAATTTTTTTTCTTTAAAAAAAAAATTACAGTGAAGCCCACTCCCATACATCTTTTGGTGAGTATGAGATTGATGTGCGGATGAGATCAGACTCCACACGTAGCTCTACGTGCGGAGTCCTGATGTAATATTTTCCCATACACCAAACCCCCTCTGAAATGATCTAAAAATATTGCGTGAGCAAAAGTTAAGTGAAAAATTCATGCCTAAATTTATTTTGAGAAAATTTCAAATAATTTAACATTAAAAAATAAATATTTTCTTTTAAATATTAAATTTAAAATCTTTAAATAGTGCACGTTCTTAAGAGAAACTAGAATTAAAAAGACTGAATCTATTTTTAACCTGACCTTATTTTCTGCAAGCAAGTGTGCAGAGTTAAAGAGGGTTTGAAATAACAAAACTGGATTATTTAAATCCCTAATGATGATCACATTGATTGAAAAATTCAATCAGGGGTATAAAATAAAATAAATAAATATTAAAATTTAAATATAAATTTAAAAAGATCACCAAAAAAATGATAATGAGCAAAATTCATCAACTCTCCACACTAATTTATCGAGAGTGACAAATGTATAATTAGCTTCTGATCACAAAGAGTCAAAATTATATCAAGTGAACATTTATAATCACTAAAATGATCTCACGACAGTAAGGACACGACTCGTGCCCTTTGTTCGCACGATTTTGATGCTAAATGACATCACAAATAGCGATTATGATCTGCATGCTCCCCAATGACTTTCCCTATTGAGATATGAAACATATAGTACACTTGATATGACGTGTTCTCTTGGACAAACACCAACCCCAAGTCCACAAAAAGCAACCCATGACAATTAAGAAGGAAATTTCTATCAAATTAGATCAGCTGCCTCCTTTGACTAAGTAGACCATGGACTATGATAACTTGGGACGACGGAACCATGAGATCACCATTCGTCCTACCATTTGCTCTAACTAAGGGTCATGAATTTAATTAATTTAAAATTTAATTACTACTATTATATACCGAGCCTGAATATTTAACAGCTAATGATTAACTTTAATTGAAAGTGATTTCTCATTATTAGGTGTAATTAACTATAGAAGTTTCCACCCATCGGAAACTTTGAATCTCATATCATAATGTCCTTGCAAAAATGAGGACAACCTCCAAATAGTGTCTTATCTTATGCTTCATCTGTCTTCTGAATATTTAACTCAGAACCTTAAAGTAAACTTGCTCATTCTCATTCTTCTTTTCGAGAGGCGCGGGTTGTTGAATTTTCGAAGCCCGCAATACCATAACATGAGCAGTTATTCAAAAAATATTTGGTGGGCATCAAGCTCACATGATCTCAATTTGAAAGTGTCCAAAGAACGCAAATGTGAGTAGAAAAAATTAGTCAAAAAGAAAAAAGTTTAAGCACCTAAGAAGTTAAGATACCATAGCAAACTTAAATCACCCAAATTATTTTGAAGTTTCCACATATATATACAGATGCCTACTTGGTAACCAGCAGTTCCAACTCCAAACTCAAGGAAACTGCCAGATTTGAATTTAGGATATAAAATACTAAATTTTTTGAATTAGGAGCTCGTACAGCACAGTAATAAACAAGAGCCATACCTTCAAGAGCATTGTGTTGGAGTGGGAGACCACTTGGGTGAGAGGTTCGTCAACTCCAAAGCCTGGAGCCTCAGCTCCATTGGATAATCTGCCACGCACCCAATTCTCGGGCCAGCACCAGTGGACCATTTAACGGAGACTTGACGCCCGAGCTGGTATGAACCAGATTTCATCTTTGATATGATCCTTTCCTCAATTGCTTTCTCAGAAACATCTGTCTTTGGACTCTGAAGCCCCCCAGACAGAGTCCTTCTGTAAGCTTTGATTTCATTACCTTCTCTATATTCTGTTTCAGAGTCAATGGAGGACACTGTGGATTGCTCTGAAGGTATAATGAAGGATCTGGAAGGGATTTGAAGAGTTTGGGGCTTAGAAAGAGAGTAGACATCGAGCACATCATTAGCTTCACCTTCAGATTTTTTGTTTTCTTCATAGTCTTCACTCGACGAAGAGCGCATCTGAGAAAACCAACAAAATTTAAGATATGGAAGTAGCAGTGCATTTGTTGTCAGGAAGAGAGCATGGGCCTCATACCTCGACTGTAGTTAGATCAATACCAGTTTCTTTGAGGTAGTTCAGAAATTGGTTAAGGTTCTCATCGGATGGTCTGTAATGCCCACTGTATGCCCAAATAGCCTGTAAGCGGTTTGCAGAGCCTTTTAATGGAGCTAGATTTTTCATGGCAGATTGATATGAAAATAAAATGGAGAAACCTAGTATAGTCTCAAGAAAAGATGAAAACAAAGAGTAGAAGTGGTTGCTAGCTAGTTTAATTAATTAATGATTTTAAAAGTTGTAGCAAAGATTCTCAGATCAGATTCCACATAACCAAACTTGTGCTTCAACAATCAGTTTTCTTTCAAAAAAAATCCTAAATACCTAATTTCCGCAAATCTATATCTATGGATAGCGTCTTCTATATAGTATATTGTAAGGGAATGAAAATAGAGAAATACAAAGCAAAGAGTAAATGAAACTAGAGGACACAATTGCAAGCTCTCTCAAAATTTGGACATTCTTAATTCATTTAAATGAGGTAAAGTGTATTTATTATTTAAATACCAAATCAACAAAAAGAGGCAAATCATGTCAATCTAATCAATTTAATCCAATATAATCTATATGTAATGTACTTAGTAGATTCTCAATCTAATTATAAGAAGACTATTCTTTGAGTTTTTTCTATTCATAATATAAGACAATAGCTCAATTTTAAAATGAGATTCAGTTGATTTTTTTTTTAATCCTTTGAATATAAATAATTAATTAAAGAGTAAACTTTAGATATTATATCCTATTATAATTTATTCATTCTCCATATGTCACCAATCACTTGATTATGCATGCATATCGATGCATGAGTCAAATTCAAGATCATATCAGCTCTGATTTTAGAACTTTATAGCCTAACTAAACATTTCGACAATACGAAACCATTGACATTGGAAGTGATTCAATATGATTCTATACGTGTTCGAATCAAGCACTTGAGTTATGAATGAAAATTTTGAAGTATTAATTCAAATATCAAATGATCTCCAAATTTGACATGTTTTCGGTCAAATAGAATATCTTGGTAAGAAGAATCTAACAATCACAAGAATCTCAATTTTGAGGTCATTAAAATACTTAGAAGAAATAATATTAAAAAAAATTGATAAACCTTAAAATTTTTAATTTATTATCAACCATCAAAGAATAATCATAAATGAGATGAACAGGCTAAGACAAAAATCAATCTTTAAAAGAAGAAAACTCAATTAGAAGAATTCAAGAATAACATAAGAATAATTAAATACAAGAAAATTTTTCTTTAGTTTAGCAAAATTTTCAAAAATAAAACTTGTGAATGCCATCCTTCTCTTTTTGGAAAATGAAAAAGCTCATTTAATTTCTCTTCCCATGAAGAAAAAATAGCCCTACTAAGGCACATACACGTTAGATGAATAAAGAGTACCTTGAGTTATACAAAACCGAAATCAATGAACTTCTAGCGAAAAGTATCATAAGAAATCTTATTTTCCCTAGAGTTAATCTATATTTATCTTATGCATGCATTCAAAGGAGAGAAATCTGTCATCAATTATAAACTACTAAAATAAAGTTTTAAAATGGATAAGAAATGTTAATTCTAATAAAAAAGATTTGTTTAACTGTTTACATGACACAACCATTTTTAAAAAAAATTGATTTTAAATTGGGTTATTAATAGATACAAATTCGTGAAGAGAGAAAAATGACATTAAAAAAAGGACACCATATGAGACGTCATAAAATCAGTGTTAGAATATTAATGGATCTCAAATCAAACCAGGACATCACATTTAGAATATCAAAAGTGCATTATGAAGGCCACTCAATGAAAAGACAAATGTCACTAAATGTGATGCCATTCAAAAAAAGTTGAATTGCTTCAAATAAAGTTGAGGTTGCCCAAAAAGATTCCATTCAAAAAACAGGCTCCGTCAATGACAATTTGCATCACTTTTTGATGTTATGAGTGTAGCATTATAGAACCTTGTTTGACACGTGTTAATTCTTATAGTCTGAGACATTCATTAGGTCCCTCCAGTACGTGTTTTTGGCACAAAACCCGGGGTGCTACTGATTCATTCTTACTCGAGAAAGCTCGTCGTTGGTTGGCATCCATTTTGATATAGGACATGTCTGTCGACCACTATGATATTTAAATATCATTCCCTGTCAATTCGAAGCCTCCCGTGGTCAAGGGAAACCATAAAACTCTCCCATGCATATTTTGGGCAAAATCGG
Organism: Papilionanthe hookeriana x Papilionanthe teres; assembly: GCA_022702705.1. Lineage (NCBI taxonomy): Eukaryota > Viridiplantae > Streptophyta > Magnoliopsida > Asparagales > Orchidaceae > Papilionanthe > Papilionanthe hookeriana x Papilionanthe teres. The sequence continues at coordinate 36,691,477 of CM040434.1, forward strand.
AATTTAGGCCAATGCACTTGTGAGGTAGTCCGGAATGCCCGTCGACGATAAAATCGCTGATATAAAATATCAAAAGTGAGCATTCTTAAATTACAAGGCTGTATTTTAGTGATACGTAGTTTCTTGAGGCTTACGGATCCATAAAGACATTAACGAATGCCCGGGGCGCAAATAAGAGTTTGAACTGTTATGACTGTATTGGGGCCTCGACCAACGGTACCTGCTTGATGTGACACATCCTTGTCGGCCATTTTTTTTTATTTTGAAAATAAAATTTTTAAAATTTAAATTAATGTAATAGGTAAAGTATTTTTTTTTATTTTTGAAAATGATAATATATATATTTTTATTATGAAAATAACGAGACCGGATAGATCTCATATTTATGAATAGTTTAAATAATTGAATATAATACTACAAGTGACACATCATCCCGAAAGATGAGCGTACCACTTGTTAAGTAGGCTTAACTATATAAACTTAAAAGTTATATGATTCTATTTTGGTCACGTATTTTATAACCGACAAATTCTCAGTCTAATACACAGATTAAACAAGGTTTAGATTAATCTGGTTCTTAATCCTTATAGAGGCAGTTCTCATGAGCTAACTACATCTTAAGAACCGAAGTCACCTAGTAAAACTCTCGATAAAGATCATGGATTTCGTCTTCGAGAATATCAACGTTTGGGCTTCACGATCGCTCGTAGGAAAGTCGAAGCGAAGCGCTCAATGTGGAACAATTATTTTCATAATCTAACGAAATGAAGAATAGGAGATGTCAAAGATACTGAAGGAGCTTCAGTGACATCTCAAACTAACCTATGATCGGGCTTGATATCTTTGAAAGTGAAGTTATATTTCATATTTTAATATTGTAAATTATTTAGATGATTTGAGATTTATATCTACATGTCATATGTAAATAACCCAAAAATATGAGAGGATTTATGTCGTGTCAAACGACAACCTCGGAATCCTAAACAGTTTAGGACTTATATCGTACGATATACAATCGTACTCAGTCCTAAAAGATAGTGTGAGGGTTTATGTCGTATCAAACGACAACCTCAACACCCTATAGATGTTATTTATATCTACGAAAGTCCGGTTGAAGATCCTTCATTCGTCCTCTGTCGTCTCGTCTCGAGAAGGGATAGAGATAGAAGAGAAAATAGAAGAACATGCCTCGAACGGCCTATCCTAAGGGTATGTGCAAGGGAATAATTAAAGTAAACATGTATAGTAAAAAAAGGAAACAACCATGCCCTAAATGGCCTATCCTAGGGGGTATGTACGAGTGTGCAAGAAAAGTAATAATTAAAATGAACACGTGTAATAAAAAGAAACTAGCATGCCCTATATGGCTACACTATGGGTATGTACAAGTATGCAAGAGAAGTGATAATTAAAAGCATGAATATGAGTAAATATGTACAATAATGAAAAGTAAAGGAATGCACGACAATATATAGTAAATAAAGTAAAAGAGCTGTGCAGTAAAAAAAATGTGTACTTGGCCAATTCTATTGATGCCTCGAACGCAAACTAACAACTACAGATATCTGTATAATCAGGTTTAGTTATAAATATATAAAAGATCAAAGTGGGGGAATAAGAATTCTATTTGAGGATAGACTCAGTCTATAGACTTCTTTTCTATCACAATCCCACAGGCAACCCGAAGTATTGAAGTATGTATCAATCTCAAATAAAGTCACCAACAAATCACCTGTAGAGTAGGCAATCCTAATCCCTACCACTTAATTAATGAGTGAACCAGTTTGTAGTATCTGAACTTTGAAAGTGTAGTATATGTGATTGCAGTATCTGAATTCTTATGAGTGTAATATCTGATGTGTAGTATCTGGTGTGTGATGTGTGATGTGTGATGTGTGATGTGTAATGTGTAGTGTATAGTGTGTAGTGTGTTATGTATTATTTAATATATGGTGTGTGTGTATGTGTGATATTTAATATGTGATGTGTATGTGACATTTGATATGTGGTGTTTATATGTGTGTGATATTTGATATGTGGTTTATATGTTATACTTAATGGAGTGTATTTAGTATGATGAGCTTATGAATTATATGTTGTCTTATGTGATATGTTTGATGTGTTGTGTATGATGTCATTGTATGTGTTGAATTTGATTTGATGTGCTAAGATATAGTATTCGATGTCGTGCGAAGTCACGGTGTTTGTTCATTGTCATGAGCAAGTGTCGATATTTGTTGTCGTAGTATTCATTCATGTATCGACGTGTAATATCTGGTGTCATAGTATCTGTTGTTGGTTCACAAATTTCTTAAAGGTAGGAATTAGAACTACCTAACTCATAAGGTAAAATGAGCATCTAACATTGAGTATTGATTTTATTTTGTTTCAGCTATAAAAGCATGATTATTGAAGTTTGTGCATCATTGTCTGTACCCCGCATTTCCAACTTATGTACCCACTTTGATATTTCATATGTTTATCAATAATGAAGCTTTACAAAAGGCTGCAATCAACATATTTCCAATACATCATTTTAACTAATTAAAGTAAAGAGAGTTGTTGAAATATTCCTTTTAATTTAGCCACAAGTAAACTATTCTGATATCAAATAAAAAAAAAAATTTAAAGCTCTGTTTCAACGAGTTAAGGCAAAGGGTAACCCAAAATTTTCAATACACAATTCCAGAAAGCCAAACTAAGAAGTAACTCCCAAAATTTACGAGAAGCTTCGATGAGGTTTAAACAAAGAGAGCCACAAATTGTCACATTCCGGTTTCAGGAAACACCAAAATGACAACTCCCGTATTTCCAAAATCCTGCTTCAACATGTTAAAGCAAAGAAAGGCCCAAAATTTCAAAGTTCAGCTTCAATAAATCAAATCAAAGAAAATATCCCAAAATTATGAAGCCCGAGGGATTCACTTAAGCAAGTTGGAGTAAAGGAGACTCAAAATCCTACAACTCGAACGAATCAGCTTCAGTCTTCTCGTATACTCAATTCTGAAATTTGGCTTTAATAAACCAAGGCAAAGGATATCTCCAAAATCGAATCCAAATGCTGCTAAGAAAAAAAAATACAAATAATACCACCCAATTTTCTTGTATGTATACATAACTTAATAATTTTGATATAATATGAAAGACTTGGATGGTGTAGATGTAGAGAGGAAGATTTTGAGTGTTTGATATGTAAATACATAACAATTGTTTGGTAATGTATGTAAACATTCCTATTTTTATTTCTTGCAACACATCAACCATAAAATCAGAACTTCAAGTCTTGTTTGAGCAATATCCTGGATCAAAATACAACCCGACAGAGAAACTAGGGATTGAATAAATTTTAATTAAAAGATATGTAAAATTTTAAATAAAATATATGTAACCCTGTACATTTTTTTTATAAAGAATAATATAAAATAGGAGCATGAAATTGAATAAATTTTAACGAACTTAGCCTCCATAAATATCACTGCTACATTAATTGGAACAGTAAGGCTCACTTAACTCGAATAAATATGATTTCAAATTTATTAGGGGGATCGAATGAGAGAAAAGTCAACAGAACAAAGAAACCCCAGGCCAAGTTGAGGCTCTTTTATCATATAAAGATTGAAGAAGCAAAGAAAGAGAGTAGAGAAGCCCATTTAGACCAAGCCAGGTTTAAGGTTTTAATAAAAATAAGATCCAAATTTCATTTGGATAAAAGAGTTTAACTAAGTCAGGATATAGTAACTTTTTCTTTCTTTTAAATTAAACTATATGTATATATATAAGTACGTAAGGGTTGAATGGTATGCATCCCTTTTGCTGAAAACGAGCTCCTGTACATCATTATTTGGACGCTATATATATAAAGGTAATAAGGTTTGGTATCAGATTTGCAAATACTTAGTGGTTAAATAGTATATAGATAGTGTACATCATATGAAATTCTTCAAGTGAAATAATTCTTCTTACAGATACCTGTGAGTCGCGACAGAATTAGAAGCATAAATATAGGGATATTATAGAACATTTCCCTAAGAAAAGTTTGCTTTTCTTTTCAGTATTACCTCAATATATATAGCCCAAACGCCAACATAGTTCCTCATAGCATATAGCTGGTGTATTATAAAGAATTTCAGAATGTCCAACTCAAACACTTCTTCATGCCAACCAATTAAGACTCACCAAATATAAAGAATAACAACTTTCAGGTTCAAATAGACTGAATAATAATAATAAAAAAAAAAACTTAGTTGAATCAGTTGATCCCTTCTCTTCTTTCTCCGTCTATAGTTCCTTTCTAAACAAATCCACAAGAAGACATACAAGAATTCTGAAAGTGATTGAAAGATTTAAAAGAACAACAACAAACAGCCTTTCTTAAAGAAATTAAATGAATATATGTTATTATATCTCAAACATTCTTTCCTTGTGCAAGGTTTGCACATCCTTATAATAATCATATGAAGTGCAAGCATCCGTAAAAAAAACTAACACGAGATACAATACTAAATCACTTACTCAAACTAGTGATTAATCTTCCTTTAATTGAAACAAATAATTTATACATAATTATATAATGTTCATTTAGAGTATGAAAATCCGGATCTCTGATTAAAGATTATTCATAAATCAACCCAAATATTAAAATCTTCATTCTAACCATGTATATCAACTAAACAAATATCTTAACACATATGTTTCCATATAATTAAAGAAGGGGGGAGGAGCGAGGACTTACTTCCAGAAAACGTGAATCTCAGAGAAGGCAACAAACGAAACGAAATCAAATTGAAGAATGAATCGCCAGCCCCCGAATTCCTCTTCCAAAAGAAATGAGAGCAGACAGCCAAAATCTCAAAGTTACACAAAAAAAGACCGCCCCAAATCTTTCCAGAGAAGAGATATTTATAGGCACAGACGAAGGATATGCGCTCACCGTCGGTGAGAATCGGAGAGGTAAAGAAAACCATCTCACCAAGAAGCAACATTCGAGATCGAGCGTAGGGAGGTTACCTGACCCGTTTGGGTGGGAAAAACGGTTACAAGAACATTACCGGAAGTGATGACCGAGCGATGTGAGCCCGAGAAGGAAGCAGGCAACCGGTTCGGAGAGGGGCGACCGGCTAGGGCTTCGCGTGAGTATCGCCGTGAGGAAGAGGGGAGGCACGAATGAGGTGAGGCTAGGTTATCGGAGAAGGAGAGGCGTGCGGGGCATGTGTGCGTGAGTTTTAGAAATATATATTATTTTATATAAAAAATACATTTATTATTATTATTATTTTATTTAAATTCGTCGATTTACGAACAATTCGAGCCAATTCAAAACCCTATCAAAATATATATCCTTCCCGGCTAAAATCGACATTCCGGACGCATCGGCGCAGTCCGTTTCGTCATCCGGGGCCGTTCGGACAAGTTCGCCGACGGTCGCATCAATTTAAATCAAATTTGCGCAACGTGGCAAAAATGAATTTATTTTGACCCGACCGGAGCCACTTATCGAGCAAATTAATGACCGGTCTTCGCCTAAGCGAGAACCATAGCCAAACATATTGCTCGTGGCAAAAAGTCAAACGTCGCACGCAGTGGGGTCCACCTATGGCTTTCAATCCTTATAGGAACTCATGCAGAGTTTCAATACGTCGGCTTTTAATCGACTCAAACGGATGTCGAGGATTTTAAACCGTCCATATGAAACTTCAAGGAGCGAGGAGATGGCTTGAATTTCTAAATATGGTGGGTCTCAGTATAGTCCTCTAAGAGAGTCCAAAATAGAAAAATCCTAAGGCTAGATCCTAGGCTATAAGGAGAAGAGAAAGAAAGACCTCAAAAATGAGGTCAACAAATGGACCCCCAATAGGTGTGGTGTGTTGTACAAGCACGCCGCGCCTATTGGCGTTGACCGAAATGATCAACTCAATCGCAAATGAATGTTTATGTAACCATACTTGAAACAAATCAAAGATCGAATTAGAGTTGAAGTGAAGTTACGTTCCTGCTGGGGATTAGCAGGTGTATCTTCAATTCAACGTCGTGAATTTGAATTTCCAAAATATGTGCAAGGAAATGATTCAGAAGTATGCCTTTGATCGAAGAGAATATGACGAGGAAGGAATAGGACTAAGCCTATCTCAAATATGTGCTGAGGAAAGATTAGGATAAAACCAATCCCAAAGCAATATGAATGTATGCTGAGAAGGAATAGGACTAAGTCTATCCAAAGAATATGTATAAACAGTGTGTATAAAAATTATGTATAAATAATATGTATAAATCATATGTATGATGGATGTGAATCAAAATATATGTATTGATCCCGAGATGAGAACTGGAATATGGGTATCAGCCTCGGAATGAGAATCGGAATATGGGTACCGATCTCGAAAGATGGGAATCGGAAATATGACCCGAGAAGACTCGAAATGGTACACCTCGGAATGAGAATCGGAATATGGGTACCGATCTCGGGAGATGGGAATCGGAATATGGTGCATCGACCCCGAGATGAGAATCGAAATTTGGGTATCGATCTCGGAAAGATGAGAGTCGAATTTAGGTACGACCTCGTAAGGAGAGAACCGGAATATGGGTACTGACCTCGAATGAGAATCGGAATACGGGTACCGATCTCGGAAGATGGAAATCGGAATATAAGTACGACCCCGAGATGAGAACTGGAATATGGGTATCAGGTCTCGGAATGAGAATCGAAATTTAGGTATCGATCTCGAAAAAATGAGAGCTCGGAATTTAGTGCATCGACCTCGGAGATGAGAACTCGAATATAGGTACCGGAACTCGAAATGAGAATCGAAAATATAGGTATCGATCTCGGAAAGTGAGAGTCGAATTTAGTACCGACCTCGAAGGAGAGAACCGGAATATGGGTATCGACATCGGAATGAGAATCGGAATATGGGTACGGATCTCGGGAGATGGGAATCGAATATAGTGCATCGACCCCGAGATGAGAAAAACGATGTATTGTGTAAATTATGTAGGAATGTGATGATTTGTGGCGTAAATGTGTTGGAATTATATAGAGATGTAGTGTTGAATATTGTGAAAATGGTGAAATCTGTGAAATACAGATGTATATATATATAGGAATTGGTAAGAGTATGAAACAAAACTCATATTATTATTATCATTATTTTATTTAAGATTTTGTTATTCCAAAAATACTTTATTAGGTATTATATATATATATATATATATATATATATATATATATATATATATATATATATTCGAGAATTATTATATTTCTTATTTTACGCATCGTTCTTAGCTTCTTAAGCATTTTCAAAATAGAATTGGTAAGAGTATGAAACAAAGCTCATATTATTATTATCATTATTTTATTTAAGATTTTGTTATCCCAAAAATACTTTATTAGGTATTTATTTATATATATATATATATATTTATTTTTATTTTTTCAAGAATTATTATATTTCTTATTTTACACATCGTTCTTGCTTCTTACTTTTCAAAATTGTGATAAACCAAATTTATTGGTTTTCGACAAACAATCGACTGCATTTGCTTTTAAACGCGTCAAAGAAGTTCGATCATATTTGCTTGAAATCGAATATCATATAATAGTGGATGAAATGCTATCACATCGAATACCAAACATGAAGAACATCACTGTCATCATACAACAATAATCTGTACATATCTATATGTTTTTTTTCTACAATATCTTTGGATATCAAATCAAATCTGTGTATCATTCTGAACATCCACCACTGTCTATCATCGTGCTTCGAACGAGTAGTCGTATAGAGACTAGCCTCACCTTCAACATACATCGAGAATCCGGACAGATCTTTCCCATATATAAAGAGGTGTGTCGACTTTAAACAACTTATAGCTCATACGGTCGAGATTCTCTATTTCCGGATCAGATTTATAACGAAACGGCATCTCGTCCTCATTCATCCTTCGAGAGTGATCGAAATCCTCTCGTACGACACACCAGGAATACAATGTTTTGCCACATCGGCACCATTTCCTTTTAGGATTAATATCGAGCCCACTGGTAAAAGAATTTCAACAGATCCCTGAAATTCTCCGTCTCCAACAATCTGAATTTCTGTACCAAACTTAATATTGCATTCATTGATGAACGAGACGAGTACTGAAGGTCTCTCGAAGTCATAGTGGTCAACATGTGGAGGAATACAGCCACCCTCCTTATATATATTTATAATACAATCGTTTGGAATGCAATCGGCGAGGAGCACTTGCTGAGCTACCATCCGTTCGATCATCCGTTTTATGAATGATGGTAGGGATCAACTTCATCATGGCGAATTATGTCAGGAGGATTACCTTCTCTGTCTTTAGCGAAGTTGTAACAGCACCCATACTGTATGGTAATTCATCCCTTTCCACGTTTTCATTTTCTGGGTTCGGAGTAAGTTCTTCTTCTCAGGCGTCCAGCTTGTCCCATTTGTTGCTCTAGGATAACACAATCCACAATTTCTCTTTGTTCTCGCTCAGAAAATACGTCAGTGTATAATTCTAAGCCTTCCAGTATATTGATGTACTTTCCACGAGTCTTTGAAAATGTTCGAAATTTCGTTTCTTACTCTTTCGATACTTTTCTAGTTCATGTTCGAATAATTTGTAATCTACGCGGCCGTCCATAGTCGCGGCACGTATGACATGACTTCCATATTCTTTTTCTCGATTCCTTCTTCCGAAGAGTAGGTTTTGGTATAGTCTTCTCGGCTTTGGTAGAATTACCTCAACGGGCTGATTTGGAATCTTCTCTTTCAACGCGATCGCCATCCTTTCAACAACAGACTTCATCCTCTCCTTGTTCTTTCATCCGTTCCAACATCTCGTGAATCCGCCGGCTTCGGCTTCTCTCCGAGTGCGAGTGAGTGTTGCCTTACCTTCCAACCGATCATTGGTAGGATATCACCAACAAGCTCGCCTTCGAGAATCATCACCATTGAATTAATCTTGTTAGTCGTAGTGTAGTCCGCTTCAACCTCATTTAGTTTCCTCTTCTTTCCGAAAGAATGTCGATCTTTGTTTTGAATGTTAATATGGGTTTCTGACCACGGAATGCTTCCTAATTCACAATCGTCAAAGCTGAGCTTTCATACTCTAAATTTACTTGTTCAAAATCCAGATCAAATTCTATAATTGCTCCCTTTTCAACTTTCTCTTTATAAACCAAGTCCATTCTTAAAGACGAAAATTAGTCTTCCTTCGACATTTTCTGCACAAACACAGAGAAAACGATCAGATATGTCTGGCTAAGCAAAAACAATATGTATTAATCTGGAATGTATTTGTTTTAATTTATATATATATGTGTGTATATATACATATTTTATTTATTTATTTATAAATATAAGGCTTATTATGAAGATTGAAATTCATATGAAAGGAACGAGAATGGTGATTAGATTACGTTTTAGAATATATGAATTCTATTATAGATTGAAAAGGAAAATTTTTATTCAACAATCTTATTTCAAGTTTAAGTTCGGACCCAGTTACGATCGAGGTGTCAGTCGTTCTAAGAACAAGACTTTATTTCAAAGTTTGCTCTTTCGAAACATCACGACGCATAATATTTTAAGAACGCTCATTAATAGGAGCATAGGTCTCTCTTGCGATCCACTAACTCAGTATGCTCCTCCGAGTAAACTTTCTCCACCACAAATGGACCTTCCCGAATTGGTTCGAATTTTCCACTTATCTTCGCGATGTGCAAGGATAGGTCTTCGAGAACAAGTACAAGGTCACCAATTTTCGAAAGTCTGGGCGGATCGATTTATCATGTGCTTGAATCATTTTAGATGATCAATTCCAAATTTTGTTGTGTTAATAATGTCTTTCTTCCAATTTTCCAGTTCTTCTAGACGGAGTTTAGCATTTTCTTCGGTAGTAATTTTGTTGGCAACAATAATTTAAGAGACGAAGTTGCACTTCAAGTGAAGAACGACTTCGGACCCATACACGAGGCATAAGGGTAGACTGCGTTGGAGTTCGAACGTCGTTCGGTAGCTCATGGCTTGACAATCGCTCGTGCCAATTTCTCTTGTTTTCATTTACGAGTTTTCTTTAGAATTTGGACGAGAGTCTTATTAAAGCCTCGGCAGCCGTTTGCTCGAGGATAATATATCAGAGTAGCGCCAATCTATTCTCTACCTTCGACAAAATTATTAATTTTTGTACTTTTGAACGCGGACCCATTATCCGAAATTACTGCGTAGTATGCCGTAACGATAGACAACTCGATTTTCGAAGAATTGTAACACGTGATGCGCTTCACTCTCTGCAGCGGTACAGTCTCGCCCATTTTGAAAAGTAATCGATCGCTAAGATAAATCGGTGTCTTTTGAGGATGGAGGATCTATAGTGACCCACCACATCGTGCCCCAACACTCAAGCGCCACGACGCGACCGTCGAGTGGTACACTAGTGGGTCGGTGTAAGACCACTCACGTACTCGACATCGATGGCGACTTTTGGCGATTTTCATACGGCCGTTCATCATCGCGGCCAGTAGTATCCTGGCCTTTTGATTTTCATTTTCATTTTGAGACTCGATCGATGAGCCGCCACAAAGCCTCGAATGTACTCCTTCACGATTTCGAAGCTTCGCGTCGTTTAAGCATCTCGCCACATTTGATCGAAGGATCTTCGATAAAAGAACATTATCAATTAAAGCATATGACGTTGCTCTTTTCTTTATCCGATGATCGTCATATGCTTTAATCGATAATGTTCTATATAGAAGGTCCTTCGATTAAATGTGGCTCGAGATGCTTAAACAGATATGGAAGCTCAAGAAATCGTGAAGGAGGTACATTCAGGACTTGCATGGCGCTCATCGATCAGTCCTAAAATGAAAATGAAAATCAAAAGGCTGGGATACTACCTGTCCGCGATGATGAACGACCGTATGAAAATCGCCAAAAGTTGTCATCAATGTCGGATACACGGAGTGGTCTTACACCAACCCGCTAATGTGCTCCACCGGATCGGCCGCGTCGCGGCCGTTCGAGTGTTGGGGCACGTATGAGGTGGGTCCTATAGATCCTCCATCCTCCAAAAGGACACCGATTTATCTTAGCGCTATCGATTACTTTTCAAAATGGGCAGAGCCGTACCGCCGTAGAAGTGAAAGCGTATCACGTGTTACAATTCTTCGAAAATCAAGTCGTATATCGTTTTGGCGTACCACGCGTAATAATTTCGGATAATCGGTCCGCGTTCAAAAGTACAAAATTAATAATTTTGTCGAAGGCATGGAATGGATTGAGCGCTTACTCTACAATATATTATCCTCGAGCAAACGGCCCGGCCGAGGCTTTTAATAAGACTCATCCAAATTCTAAAGAAAACTCTAAATGAAAACAAGAGAAATCGCACGAGCAGTTATTAGAAGCCTTATGGGCCTACCGAACAACATTCAGAACTCCAACGCAGTCTACTCCTTATGCCCTCGTGTATGGGTCCGAAGTCGTTCTTCCTTTAGAAGTGCAACTTCCGTCTCTTAGAATTGTTGTTGCCAACAAAATTACTACCGAAGAAAATGCTAAACTCCGTCTAGAAGAGCTGGAAAATTTGGAAGAAAGACGACTATTAACACAACAAAATTTGGAATCATATCGCTAAACGATTCAAGCACATGATAAACCGATCCGCCCCGGGACTTTCAAAGTTGGTGACCTCGACTTGTTCTCAAAAGACCTATCCTCGCACATCGCAAGATAAGTAGAAAATTCGAACCAACTCGGGAAGGTCCATTTGCATGGAGAAAGTTTACTCCGGAGGAGCATACCAGCTAGTGGATCGTCAGTGGAAAGACCTATGCTCCCTATTAATGGGCGTTACTTAAAGAAATATTATGCGTCGTGATGTTTCAAAAGAGCGAACTTTAGAAATAAAGTCTTGTTCTTGAAGACCGACACCTCAATCAGTAATCGGTCCAAACTTGAACTTGAAATAAGATTGTTGAATAAAAATTTTCCTTTTCAATCTATAATAGAATTCATATATTCTAAAACGTAATCTAATCATCATTCCCGTTCCTTTCATATGAATTTCAATCTTCATAATAAGCCTTATATTTATAAATAAATGAATAAAATATGTGTATATATATATATATATATATATATATATATATATATATATATAAATTAAAACAAATACATTCCAGATTAATACATATTGTTCTTGCTTAGCCTGCTCGACATACCGACCGTTTTACTGTGTTTGTGCAGGAAAATGTCAGAAGGAAGGCTGATTTTCGTCTTTAAGAATGGACTTGGTTTCACCCTGAATAAAGAGAAGATTGAAGAGGGAGCAATTATAGAGTTCAATCTGGATTTGAACAAGTGAATTTAGAGTATGAAAGCTCGGCTCTGACGATTGTGGACCAGGAAGCATTCTGTGGTCAAAAACCCATATTAACATTCAAAAACAAAGATCAACATTCTTTCGGAAAGAAGAGAAAAATAAATGAAGTTGAAGCAGACTACACTATAACTAACAAGATTAATTCAATGGTGATGACTTCGAAGGCGAGCTTGTTGGTGCTATCCCTACTAATGATCGACTGGAAGGTAAGGCAACACTTACTCGCACTCGAAGAGGAACCGAACCAGCGGATTCACAAGATGTTGGAACGTGATGAAAGAACAAGGAGAGGATGAAGTCGTTGTTGAAAGGATGACGATCACGTTGAAAGAGAAGATTCCAAATCAACCTGTTGAGGTAATCCTACCAAAGCCAGAGAAAACTATATCAAAACCTACTCTTCAGAAGAAGGGGATCGAGAAAAAGAATATGGAAGTTGTGTCATACGTGCCGCAGTTTGTGGACAAGCCGCGTAGATTACAAATTATTCCGGAACATGAACTAGAAAAGTATCAAAGAGTAAGAAAACAGAATTTCGAACATTTTCAAAGACTCCAGGGAAAGTACATCAATATACTGGAAGGCTTAGAATTATACACTGACGTATTTTCTGAGCAAGAACAAAGAGAAATTGTGGATTGTGTCATCCTCGAGCAACAAATGGACAAGCCGGATGCCCGAGAAGAAGAACTTACTCCGAACCCGTAAAATAGAAACGTGAAAGGGACGAATTACCATACAAGTATGGATGTTGTTACAACTTCGCTAAAGACAGTAGAAGGTAATCCTCCCGGCATAATTCGCCATGATGAAGTTGATCCCTTACCATCATTCATAAAACGGATGATCGACGGATGGTAGCTCGGTGAGTGCTCCCCGCCGATCGCATTTCAAACAAGCTGTATTATAAATATATATAAGGAGGGTGACCGTATTCCTCCACATGTCGACCACCATGACTTCGAAGACCTTTCGTACCGTCTCGTTCGTCAATGAATGCAATATTATGTTTGCGTACAAATTCGATTATTGGAGACGGAGAATTTCGTGGACCCGTTGAAATTCCTTTACCGAGGGCTCGGTATTAATCCTAAAAGGAAATGGTGCCGATGTGGCAAAACATTGTATTCCTGGTGTGTCGTACGAGAGGATTTCGATCACTCTCATAAGGATGAATGAGGACAAGATACCGTTTCGTTATAAATCTGATCCGAAAATAGAGAATATCCGACCGTATGAACTATAAGTTGTTTAAAGTCAAGCACACCTCTTTATATACGGGAAGGATCTGTCCAGTATTCTCCGATGTATGTCGAAGGTGAGGCTAGTCTCTATACAGCCTATCGTTCGAAGCAAATGATAGACAGTGGTGAATGTTCGTAATGATACACAGTATTCGATTTGATATCCAAAGATATCGTAGAAAAAAACATATAGATATGTACGCATTATCGTTGTATGATGACAGATGATGTTCTTCATGTTTAGTATTCGATGTGATAACATTTCATCCACTATTATATGATATTCGCTTCAAGCAAATATGATCGACTTCCTTCGATGCTTTAAAAGCAAACTGCGCTGATTGTTTGTCGAAAACTAATAAATTTGGTTTATCGCAATTTTGAAAAGGCTAAGAAGCAAGAACGATGTGTAAAATAAGAAATATAATAACTCTCGAAAAATAATATATATATATATATATATATATATATATATATATATATATATAAATAAATACCTAATAAGGTATTTTTGGGATAACAAAATCTTAAATAAAATAATGATAATAATAATATGAGTTTTGTTTCATACTCTTACCAATTGCTATATATATACATCTGTATTCCACAGATTTCACCATTCTCACAATGTTCAACACTACATCTCTACACAATTCCCTCATAATTACACACAAGTCATCACATCTCCATAATTTACACAAATCATCACATTCCTATGTAATTTACACAATACATCGTTTTTCTCATCTCGAGGTCAGTACCTATATTATGATTCCCATCCCCTGAGATCGGTACCCATATTCCGATTCTCATTCCGAGGCTGGTACCCATATTCCAGTTCTCTCCATCTGAGGTCAGTACCTAAATTCTGACTCTCATCTTTCGAGATCGGTACCCATATTTCGATTCTCATTTCGAGGCTGGTACTCATATTTCAGTTCTCATCTCGGGGTCAGTACCTATATTCTCATTCTCATCTCCTGAGATCGGTACCCATATTCTGATTCTCATTCCGAGGCTGGTACCCATATTCCAGTTCTCTCCTTCTGAGGTCAGTACCAAAATTCTGACTCTCACCTTTCCGAGATCGGTACCCATATTCCGATTCTCATTTCGAGACTGGTACCCATATTCCAGTTCTCTCCTTCTGAGGTCAGTACCTAAATTCTGACCCTCATTTTTCTGAGATCGATACCTAAATTTCGATTCTCATTCCGAGGCTGGTACCCATATTCCAGTTCTCTTCTCGGGGTCGCACTGATATTCGATTCCCATCTCCCGAGATCGGTACCCATATTCCGATTCTCATTCCGAGGTCGGTACCCATATTCCAGCTTCTCTCTTCGAGGTCGATACTGAAATTCCGACTCACCTTTCCGAGATCGATACCCAAATTTTGATTCTCATCTCGGGGTCAGTACCTATATTCTGATTCCCATCTCCTGAGATCGGTACCCATATTCCGATTCTCATTCTGAGGCTGCCTATATTCTGATTCCCATCTTTCGAGATTGGTACCCATATTTCGATTCTCATTCCGAGGCTGGTGCCCATATTCCAGTTCTCATCTCGGGGTCAATACCTATATTTTGATTCCCATCCAGCATACATATGATTTATACATATTATTTATACATAATTTTTATACATATTGTTTAGACATATTCTTTGGATAGATTTAGTCCTATTCCTTCTCAGCATACATTCATATTTTTTGAGATAGGTTTTATCCTATTCCTTCCTCAGCACATTCTCTACGATCAGAAACATACTTCTGAATCATTTCCTGCACATATTTTGGAAATTCAAATTTACGACGTTGAATCGAAGGTACACTCGCTAATCCCTAGCGGAACGTAACTTCACTTCGACTCTAATTCGATCTTCGATTTGTTTTAAGTATGGTTACTTGAACATTCATTCGCGATTGAGTTGATCATTTCGGTCAACGTCAATAGGCACGACGTGCTTGTACAAGCACACCACACCTATCGGGTCCATTTGTTGACCTCATTTTTGAGGTCTTTCTTTTTCTTCTCCTTATAACTGCAGGATCTAGCCTTAGGATTTTCCTATTTTGGACTCTCTTAGAGACTAGATCGGGACCCACCGTATTTAGAATTCGAGCCATTTCCTTATTCCTTGAAATTTCATATGGACGGCTCTAAATCCTCGACACCTAGTTGAGTCGATTAAAAGCCGACGTATTGAAACTCTTGATGAGTTCCTATAGGGATTTAAAAGCCATAGGTGAACCCCACTGCATGCGACGTTTGACTTTTTGCCACGAGCAATATGCTTGGCTATGGTTCTCGCTTAGGTGAAGACCGGTCGTTAATTTGCTCGATAAGTGGCTCCGGTCGGGTCAAAATAAATTCATTTTTGCCACGTTGCGCAAATTTCATTTAAATTGATGTGATCGATCGGCGAACTTGTCCGAACGGCCCCGGATGACGAAACGGACCGCGCCGATGCGTCCGGAACGTCGATTTTAGCCGGGAAGGACATATATTTTGATAGGGTTTTGAATCGGCTCGAATTGTGCGTAAATCGACGAATTTAAATAAAATAATAATAATAATAAATGTTTTTTTTATATATAATAATATATATTTCTAAAACTCACGCACACATGCCCCGCACGCCTCTCCTTCTCCCGTAACCTAGCCTCACCCCATTCGTGCCTCCCCTCTTCCTCACGGGCGATACTCACGCGAAGCCCTAGCCGGTCGCCCCTCTCCGAACCGGTTGCCTTCTTCCTTCTCGGGCTCACACTGCCGGTCATCACTTCCGGTAATGTTCTTGTAACCGTTTTTCCCGCCCAAACGGGTCAGGTAACCTCCATACGCTCGATCTCGAATGTTGCTTCTTGGTGAGATGGTTTTCTTTACCTCTCCGATTTTCACCAACGGTGAGCGCATACCCTTCGTCTGTGCCTATAAATATCTCTTCTCTGGAAAGATTTGGGGCGGTCTTTTTTTTTAGTAACTTTGAGATTTTGGCTGTCTGCTCTCATTTCTTTTGGAAAAGGAATTCGGGGGCTGGCGATTCATTCTTCAATTTGATTTCGTTTCGTTTGTTGCCTTCTATGAGATTCACGTTTTCTGGAAGTAAGTCCCTGCTCCTCCCCCTTCTTTAATTATATGGAAACATATGTGTTAAGATATTTGTTTAGTTGATATACATGGTTAGAATGAAGATTTTAATATTTGGGTTGATTTATGAATAATCTTTGATCAGAGATCCGGATTTACATATTCTAAATGAACATTATATAATTATGTAAAAATTATTTGTTTCAATTAAAGGAAGATTAATCACTAGTTTGAGTAAGTGATTTAGTATTGTATCTCGTGTTAGTTTTTTTTACGGATGCTTGCACTTCATATTAACATTGCACAAGGAAAGAATGTTTGAGATATAACAACATGGATTCATTTGATTTCTTTAAGAAAGGCTGTTTGTTGTTGTTCTTTTAAATCTTCCAATCACTTTCGAATTCTTATATGTCTTCTGTGGATTTGTTTAGAAAGGAACTATAGATGGAGAAAGAAGAGAAGGATCAACTGATTCAATTAAGTTTTTTTTTATTATTATTATTATTCGATCTATTTGAACTCGAAAGTTGTTATTCTTTATATTTGGTGAGTCTTAATTGTTTGGCATGAAGAAGTGTTTGAGTTGGACCTGAAATTCTTTATAATACCCCAGCTATATGCTATGAGGAACTATGCTGGCGTTTGGGCTATATATATTGAGGTAATACTAAAAAGAAAAGCAAACTTTTCTTAGGGAAATGTTCTATAATATCTCTATATTTATGTTTCTAATTCTGTCGCGACTCACAGGAATCTGTAAGAAGAATTATTTCACTTGAAGAATTTCATATGATGTACCTCATAACTACACTATCTATATACTATTTAACCATTAAGTATTTGCAAATCTGATACAAAACCTTATTACCTTTATATATATAGCGTCCAAATAATGATGTACAGGAGCTCGTTTTCAGCAAAAGGGATGCATACCATTCAACCCTTACGTACTTATATATATACATATAGTTTAATTTAAAAGAAAGAAAAAGTTACTATATCCTGGCTTAGTTAAACACTTTTATCCGAGTGAAATTTGGATCTTATTTATTAAAACCTTAAACCTGGCTTGGTCTAAATGGTCTTCTCTTTTCTCTTTTCCCTTTCTTCCTTTTCTCGAGACGGGACGACAGAGGACGAATGAAGGATCTTCGATCGGACTTTCGTAGATATAAATAGCATCTATAGGGCGTTGAGGTTGTCGTTTGATACGACATAAACCCTCACACTATCTTTTGTGATCGAGTACGATTGTATATCGTACGATATAAGTCCTAAACTGTTTAGGATTCCGAAGTTGTCGTTTGGCACGACATAAATCCTCATATTTTTTGGTCATTTACATATGACATGTAGATATAAATCCCAAGTTATCTAAATAATTTACAGGATTGAAATATCAAATACAACTTCACTTTCGAAAATATAAAGTCTAATCATAGGTTAGTTTGAGATGTCATCATGTTCTTTCGCATCTTCGACGTCTCCTACTCTTTACTTTTCGACTCGAAAATAATCGTTCCATATCGAACCATTCCCTTCGATTTTCCTACAACCAATCGTGAAAACTCGAACGTCGAAATTCTCAAGACGAAACTCATGATTCTTATCGAGAGTTTTCTTAGGTGATTTCGATCCCCTAAGATGTAATTAACTATGTGGTTCGCCCTTATATGGAATTAAGAACCCGGATTAATCTAAACCCCGTCTAATCTGTGTATTAGATAGTGAATTTGTCGATTATAAAATACGCGACCAAAATAAAGTCATAAGCTTTTAAGTTTAGATAATTAGCTCTACTAACAAGTGGTACGCTCGTCTTTCGGGATGATGTGTCACTTGCAGTATTGCTGCTCAACTATTTAAACTATTCGTCATATGAGATCTATCTCGTACTCGTTATTTTCAAAATAAAAAATATATATTATCATTTTGAAAATAAAAAAAATACTTTACCTATTACATTAAATTAAATTTTAAAATTTTATTTTCAAAATAAAAAAATGGCCGACATCGTGAAAAAACTCCTTCATATTTTACCGAACAATTAGAGATAAGCCCTTTTGTTATGTTGTGTAACGGATAGTAACTACATCTTCATCAAAACCTAGATCCTATATGAGATCATTAGAATGAGTTGAATTTGCTATCAAATATGTTGGTTCACATTTACTTGCATGTCCTTCATGATGTCTTGCATGTGGCATTTTGCATGCGTCATTTCAATCGTGTAATCATTTTGATTTGATTGGTCACCACAGCTTGATCGATCAATCACTCTGGTTTGATCAGCCGCCTTGGTCCGATCGACCGATCACATTGATATGATTGGCTGCCCCGACCCGATCTACAAATCACTGGTGCGATCTGTCACCCCGTCCCGACCGACCCTTGTTGGCCCCAATATCTAATCGATCATTCCCTATCGATCCAATAAATCAATTGGCTAAACTCATTCACCATTTCTTGTATGAAATGTTAATTGCTTGAATTCACGCTTGCATGCACCCAAAAAAATGTATTTTTAAATGATATGTGATATTTTAAATATTATTGCATGAAAGAAAAATCAAATTTTACACATGGTGTCTCCTCGAGCACCGATACTTGCGGTATCGCCGCATACATGTCGCTGTACTTGCGTGGCTAGATAGTTGCATATCATTGGTGGGTTGTGGCTAGCAAAGCTAGCACGCTGGTGTGTAAATCTCCTAAACAGAAACTACACCGCTTCACTCTTTATGGCATCTCACATAAATGCCACAAGTACTTCATATTGTGTGCTCAATTCAAGTGAAGCTCTAAAGCCACTGAACCTGTTGAGCGCATAGTATGCATGCACTTGATTGTGTCACTTTGCATATGGTGCAAGTTTGTCATTAAATTTTGCATGATATTTAAATCGTCTTTCGACGTTCGTTGTGATCGCTCATACCTCGATTAAGTGATCACAATGTGTTGAATCTTGTTGCATGTCACAGGCGCATTAGTTACGTTCTTGATAGCAAATTAGACTCATTCGATGATTGAAACGTTGTTGATCGCAATGCTTTAACGAGCATTGATTGCAGAGTAAATCTCTGTGAGCAATGCGAGTTATTGCATCGAGACCAACACATTTATGACTGTGCTAAGACTCCAAGGGTTCTAGCATGGCACCTCGCATTTTATAAACTGGCATTTTATAGTCTGTTATATTTTCAAAATTAGCAAAACTGCTAAGCTCTCCTCCCACCATATATGACTCATTGTGCGTTACATGAATATAGCTCGTATTAACTCTTCTGTAGGTCGACTATTTTTTGGACTTCCTCATTTATTTGTTTAGAGTTCTTAGAGAATTTGTACCGAAAATAAGGTACGGGCGTGAGTTCTGAGACGTTCAATGCACCAAACGGCGTGACAAGGACCAGAAACACCTTGCTCATGTCCCGTATTCTAAATCCAAATTTCTTATTATTTTACAATTTTATGATCAGACATATATATGCGGAGCCTGGCCGCATTTTCCTATTTTCTAGAAATTTTTGCTGCCACAGTGGCACCCGACCTTTTATTCATTTATTTGATTCTTTGTTTGTTTAAATTGCATTGTGTGTTGAAATTTCTCTTTCTTACCATTGCAGTTTGTCTAGATTTATTTATAAAACTGCAATCTAGACTCATTAAGGACCCAACATTATTCTTTCAAAAATTCGAATAATAAAAAAATCAAGAAAAATAAAAATTTAGGATTAAAATATCCCAATTTTAAAATCAAAATTACTTTCCTGCATAGCTTTTGGTTGGATTTAAAATGGGTTTGTAGAGCATGAACATCTCTGAAATCATATTTAATAGATCTTCATGCTTAGAACTTTAGATAATTGCGTCATTTTACATTTTCCTAGGAGGAGCCCCCGTGCCCCTTCAATCGACTAAGCTCAGCATAGATTTATAGCTAGGTGGAAGTCTGTCAGAGGCTCCCCCGACCCAAACGGAGGTGCAAGTCCTTTGTGAGAGTTATTTGGTTTTGAAGTCGGACCTCTTTGCCCTCCATTCCAACGGCGCCTTTATCATTTAATTGATGGGTACCCCACTTTCACCTATTTCACCTCTTGAGGATCATAGAAAATTAGAGGTTTCTTTCCTCGAACTTTAGGTCTTCCTAGTTTCCTTCGAGGATGCAACTAATGGGTTGTTAATAAAAGAGCTCTAATTGGGTTGGGACGACTAACTTCACGACCAAGTGGACTTAGAGTCTTCATTACTTGGGATGACATATCCATGGTGTCCGACCCAGCTACCTCAACCTACTTATGGATTCCTCACATTCCTGTTGACAGTTCTTTTGAGTCTTATCACTCCTTTGAAGAGTCGTTGATATCATATTGTTGGCTTTACATACATAGGCGTCGCCACCTGTAGCAGATACAGTGATTCATCCTCTGCACTATAGTCTAGTATATGCATCAAAAGCATCGAGATTCTCCTGCTAGAGATGATAAAAATCTTTTGGTTTCCCAATTAACTGGACATCATAAATAATGTAAGCAAAGCCCTTCTTATCGAGATTATTCTTGAGCATCCCCCGAGAAACTAATCAAAGGGATACGTTCATTTGAAAATACTCTTAACCCAAAAAAGAGCACAAAAACTTGACTCTCTTGATACATGAGTGACTTATGTAAAGATTTTTTTCAAGGATTGTATTTTAGGATGTTTTGATCCAATATCATTTGGACGTACATTCTCGACCTATCAATGAGAATTACCTTACATAAGTCATCCTTATTTCTATTTAAAATTTGTTTGTCTAACTTTTGCATATATCTTATTTATTTGGAAAAAAGAATAATACGACGATAAAACAAGCTGATAACTCTGAGTCTTTCTTAAAAATGACTTAAAACAGTGATGCGAAAGACTTTTGCTTCCCGCGATCCCGATCATGAGATCGAAGTTGAGAAGTGTCTTGCAACCTTGCTACAGTACCAATCAAGCTTTTATCTTTTCCCTTGGTAATCTTAGTCATGTGGGACTTATGCATCATCAACAAATTTTTATCATTTAACACAAATCTCGAGCCATAACATAAATCTTGAGACAACTTTTTGAGCAAGAAATATCAAACTTTAATTAAAAATATTTCATAACTTCGATTTTAGAAAAACTACAGTCAAACTGATTTGCTCGAAGACTTAAAACAATGATGCAGGAGACTTTTGCTTCCCCTCGATCCCGATCATGTGATCGAAGCAAAGAAGTGCCTTGCAACCTTGCTACAGTACCGATCATGCTTTTATCTTTCCCTTGGCTATCTTAGCCATGTGAGACAAATGCATCATCAACATATTTTTATCATTTAACACAAATCTCGAGCTATAACACAAATCTCGAGAAAACGTTTTGAGCAAGAAATATTCAAACTTCAATTAAAAATCTTTCAGAACTTAGATTTTAGAAAAGTTACAGTCAAACTGACTTGCTCGATGAGACAGACCCAATGATACCAAAGTTGGCTCAATTTGAGTCAAATCAAAACCAGAACAAGCCATCAAATAACTTTTGGAAGCTTTTTGTGCCTAACTGAAAGGTCAAACGGATTTCAAATCTGACAAGCTTTTAGACAAATCAAATGTCTCGACAAGACAAATCCAACATGTCCAAGATCACTCAATTTTGACAACATGAAGATACTTAAATGTCCACAAAATACAGTTTGATTGAGGGAGCCTCATCAGGCTGTCCGATCAGAGTGGTCTCAATATCTTCCTTACTTATAACCTCGAACTCTATAAATAAGGCCCTGCCCCTCTCTTGAGAGGGGACCTAAACCGAGAGCCAAAAGAAGACCAGAGCTAAGAGTTGAAGCTTAACATCATTTCTGCAATGAAAGTAAAACAAATTTCTTTCACTCCTACAATTGTCGACCACCAACTACCAACCATCAGCCACCCTCTCCTGTCGATCATGATCGGCCGCCACCTGCTCCTTGCAGCGAAGTCCCTCTTGGAATCACAACGTGCATTATAGAATCCCAATGTACGTTGGGAAACAATGAAGTGTCAGACAGAGCAATATAGTAAAACGATACATCCCAAAGATAATATAATAATGCACCCCAATACGGTGCAACGACACACTTCTATGACAATATAATAATGCACCCCACACGATGTAACGACACATCCCGAAGACAATATAGCAATGCATCCCAAAGATAATGACTCTTCAAACATCTAAAACACCCTCCTTACAACCCACTACTACGGTTTATGTGACCAACAACAACCTACGATTTATTAATCATGCAACTCCCAATGATCCTGCAACTTATAGAGGTCATCACAGCTCACCATTACGGTATATGTGACCAACTACGACCTATGTGGCTCACAACTCGTACAGCTCCTGACTCCGGCCCCTGCAGCTTACAGACGTTATCACAACTCATCACTACGGCCTACATGGCTCAAAACTTGTGTAGCTCCTTGCTCCAATTCCAACTCCTGTAACATAAGGACGCATCACATATCATCACTACGGCTTACATGATCAACTATGCCTTATGTGACTTACAGCTTATACAACTCACAACCTCTGCCCTTACAGCCTACAAACATCATCATAACTCACCATTACGGCCTATATGATCAACTATGACCTACACGACCCATAGATCACATAACTCCCAACCTCAGTCTCTGCGGCCTACGAACGTTATCACAACTTACCACTATAGCCTATGTGACCAACTACGACTTACATAACTCATAACTCCTACAGCTTCCTATTATGATTTATGTGAGCAACCGACGCTCCAGAAGCAACCATCTGCGACCTACACGACCAACTACTACCATGGCTTCCAACTACGACCTATCCAACAAGTCAGTGCTATAGTCATCATTCACAACATTCACGACAAATTACTACTCCATAACAATTAACAACGACTCTTACAATTTATTATCATTGAGAACTACATTCATTACAATCAGACTATGTCTATTATCGATGAACTAATATTGTATATTTATGATAATCAATTTTGTAACTCCATCTTCCATAATTTAGGAGAAGCGCGAACATGTATCTCACCATTTATAGTGAATTATTTTAACTGGGCTAGACCGCACGATTTTCTACCTTTCCAGGGTTTCACATGTAAGAATTGAAATGTCTTCTCCAGCTTGCTTCTCTTTGATTACCTATGTGTGTGCTCGGTTTTCGTTCATCGCTAAGAAGGAAATTCATTACTCTACAGTTGCGGACCTTCCAATGCTTATCATCTCTGTTATCATTAGCATTATATTTGTTTGTCATTTAGTAATTGTCTAGATTTTGTAATAATGGGAGTGTGTTTCCCATAGATGGTGCCACATTATTGTTTGCCGAAAAATTTACTGTTGTAGAGTGATATTTTAATGTCAACATTGCACAAAGATCCACAAAATGAATAAAAAAATAATGAGGGAAGACATCTGAATTTTTTGTGGAAAACTCGAAAAAAGAAAAAAAATCACGAGACCTAAACAAGACAAAGTAATACACTATGTGTTTGCAAATACAGAGGTTCAACCATCTCTCGCAACACGAGAACGAGGTTACAATTCTATACCGAAAATTATACTAGCATTATACAACATAAAAAAATACAAGTGTTAGACACAATTGTTATAGTTTCACTACAACGGTTACAAGCAGTGATCGTCGATGACTCGTAGCCTGCTGTGGCAACAAGTGGTGACTGTGGGCAGTGGTCGATGATGGTCGCTAGCTACGGAGGTTGACGATTACTCATCTGATTTTGTCTCCAAAACAGACAGTAGAATTTCAATTTTCTTCTCCTCTCCCCCTTGGTGAAGAGATGGACCTATTTATAGCTCTTTGGGGAGAGACATTTTGATCTTTTAGTTAATAACTTTTATTTAATTGATTGGGTTCATATCGATCATATGAAATTTTTTAAGGATTTGAGTGTCTTAATGACCTCGAAATTGAACGAGATCTTAGGCCTGTTGGATTCTTCTCATCGAGATACTTGATTTGATTATAAATATAATAAATTTGGATTTTATTTAACTTTTCAATTGATGATCCAAAATCTCCAATTGTACTTAAACAACTTAATCTAGGGGCTTGATTGGATTAAACCAATTTTGATATCATTGGGATCATCTTGTTGAGACGTTCAGTCTCACTTGCTGAAACCAGGGCCCAGATGATCTTTAGTTCGAATTTAAAAAATCCCTTAACAATACATCGAGACTCTTGGTTGAGAAAAATTCGTTGATGACATTAATTATTTTCTTACTAATATTCATATAATCATTACCATTATCACCAATATGATCATCAAAATTAACATCATCATCATCATCATCATCATCATCATCATCATCGTTGTCGTTATTGTTAGTACGAGTTCACTCAGACTGATTTGAAGTTTAATAAAAGCTCCAAATCAACTCGAACTCAAAATGAACTTGGATCAATTTTAAAGCCAAATCAAATTTCAAGCAATTTTGGAGCAATTTCAGTTTTTAACTAATTTTATTGACCCAAATGAAGCTGAAAAAATTTATAGAAGCCTTAAAAAATTACAATCGTTGTGAAAACTAAGTGCCTATATAAGATTTGGTTATCTGAAAAAATGTTTTTTGTTTAAAGGCCAAAACAACAAAAAGATAATGAAAAAGTTGCATCGTTGACCACAATTTTGCATGTGATAGAGAGGGGAATCCACATAATTATATGAAAACTCAGAATATAGTATTAAACATTCTACATAACAAATAATTATATGAAAAGTAAAATAAAAAAAAAAGAATGGGTTAACCAAAATCAAAATTAAGTTGTTTTGACTCAACTCAAATTGGTATTGACTTGAAGTTTAGTTTGGCAGCATTTTCTTTATTTTTTTCTTTTTATTTTTATTTTTTTATTTTATTATATTTTTTGTCAAGAAAAATACTCTTGGACTCAACTTGATATAAATCTTAAACATATTTATATAATCTGCCTAATATAATCTATAATATGCACTTCAATTCACCATGCACTTTTTTTTACCAATCCACACTCCTTACCTAATATAAAAACTCAAACTGAAAAGAATTTTCCTCTCCTAATAGTTAAAAGGCTAATGCTGTCGTCGCTAGTTTAATTCTAATTGTTTTACATTTAACATAAACCATGGATTTGATAATTGATCTATTTTCAATCATTATAATGTTTAATTGCTTTAAAATATTTTATTATTCTAGATTTATTTAAAAAATGAAGTTAATTTTAATTAAATATACTTTTTTATACTTAAATATATCTTTAATTTTAGATAAATGAATTATCGTCATTTATATTATGAAAAAAAAGACTCTTATAATGAACGGGAAAATAAAATACTATTAACTTCTAAAATTATATACTTACGGCAAAACTCTCAAATTATTAGAATAGGCGTACTATTAATAATCCCAAATAATGAACAACATTACTTCCTTGATTCTAAGTTAATAGAGTGCCTATTTTGCATGCCACCTTAGCACCACTAAGCAATGAAAGTTCTTTCAGAAGACCACAGCCATATCTTCCCATTGCAGGCATCAGTGTTCTAAGAAAAGAACTATGGCAGGGAAAAACATCAAGATCTTTGAGTCCTTATGCAAGTTCCAAATAAATTCCTGTTCTAATTGGCATGTTAATTCCACAAGAGGAATCATTAAATACAAGAGGCCATTTGTGTTTGACAAAATCTTACTTGGAGAAATCCATCCTTTGCAGTGAATCTTCCAGCTATTACAGTACTCCCTCCTGCGAGGAAACTGGAATGTTGAAACACCCCCCTCTGTTTCTGGATAAAATGAGCAAAAAAATTAGCTAGCCCACATCACAGAGTTCGGAATCTCTTAAATTTTCTAGCAAAAGAAGAAACAACAGGAAAATCTCTCGCATCTAATAGTACCACTCCAGCATACAATCTCCTTGAAGTAGACATTACAAATATCCATTTTGCTCCCTTGGGCCCCTTTGTTGTATCAAGTGGTTCAGCTGTTTTCTTGTGCACAATTTTTCCATCAGCTGGCACATATTCATAGTTCTCACGCTCTTGCTGAATCAGTGAGTTTGTCGCATGCAGCAAAAAAGATCAAATTGGTGGTGAAATTCAATTAAACTAAATGAAACCAAAATTCACCAAAATTCAATGCTTGAACATGGGGGACAGAAGTGCTAACAAATTGATAAACAATTGTTCTTTCATTCTAGATATCAACTCTAATAACATTTAAATGATATAGCAGTTTTTTCTCCTAGTTTTCCTAGTGGAGCTTCTTGATATTTCAATTAGAATCCAGAAATATCATGAAATGAATATGAAAAATACTCTAATAATATTCTATTGAAAATGCTCATAATATCAAAAAAAAAAAATCCTTAATTTCAAATTACTGAAAGATAAGGATATGTTTGCAAAATAATTTTAAAACGCATGAGGCACCTCCATTTAGTTGGGATACAGCCAATGAAGATGATAAGTAGAAGCTATGTGAAGCAGCTTAAAAATTCATTTTTTGGTAGAGCACGCAGGAACAAGTTATAAGATAATTCTAACACCTCAACCCCTATGTACTTGCTAACAAGAGAAACGTAAAACCGAACCAGCAGTCAACCTCAATTATATTTGTCATACTTGAGCTAGAATAAGAGGAGATTCTTTAAAACTGGTCACAACTTTTTCTTGGAATACTATGTTAAATGAAACGAGCGACAATACTCCATCCCTTCCAATATCTAAATATTTTTCCAAACACTGATGTCCAAAACTTGTTTTCCCATTAGTGTAGAAAAGAGGTTTTGAAGAGGAATAATTCTCTTGATCCATATTATTCACGCGCGCGCGCGCGCGCTCGACGCACGCACGGAAAACAATTTCTCCTAATTACAAACTTATTAAATATATCTACCTAAATTAGAAAAGGAAATAATTTTAAAATATAAAAATAATATATAATAAAAAAGGAATAAATAAATCAAGAGTTCTAAGTAGTCTCAATCAAATCTTCCATGATCTTCTCAAATTTTCTCCAAAATCTTATCAAATCTGCACACTCTCTCTCAAGTTAGGTTGTAGATGTTGTAAAGGTCAAACCTGGCATTAAACTCTGAGAAGGTGCTTAAAAGAGGAGCTTTGATGAAGATATCAACAACTTGTTGGTATGTCAGGATGTAGCTTACCTATATAAATTCTCAGTTAACCTTTCAGAGATGATGAGTCTACCAATTTTAATAAGTTTGGTCCTATTATGATACACGGGATTATTGACAATATTGATAGACGCTTGACTGTCACAAAACATCTGTATAGGCCTATTGGAAGTACATTTCAGTTCCCTTAACAATCTTTGAATACATATCACTTCACAAATTCACAAGGCGAGTGCTCTATACTCTTATTATGCACTGCTTCTAAAAACAACCTTTTGTTTGTTACTTCTTCATGCCATCAGATTTTCTCATACATAGGAGCAGTAACCTGTGGTGGACCTTCTATCAGTGAATTCCCAGCCCAACTAGCATCAGTTTGGACTTTTACCTCTCTGTTCTTAGTTTTCTCAAAAATTAACCTATAACCAGGAATCTTCTTGAGAAACCTCAGAATTATGTACACTATCTCCAAGTACAATTTATTTGGGTTATTCATGTGTTGGCTCACAATAGTAATAGAGTATGCAATATATGACCTCGTATATGACTAGCAAATGAGTTTTCTTACCAATCTTTGATATCTTCTCTTATTCACAGAGACACTCTTTGACTTCTTGTTGTAATCCATTGGATAAATTCAATCGTCCCTCTCCTTTAGTAGATCTAGGATGTATTTCCTTTGTGATATGACAATGTCTTTCTCGGACCTTGCTACCTCCGTACCTAGAAAATACCTTCTGATTTCTAGAACTTTGATTTCAAACTCCATGTCAAGCATTTCTTTGATCTTAAGAATATCTATTTCATCATCACCTGTAAAAATCATATCATTTACATATGTATCAGTGCAACAATCTTACATTCTTGAGTATGTTTTACAAAGTATGATCAGCTTGATTTTGTGAATGCTCATTAGTGTGGGTTCTGAAAATTCATGACCGTTTCCTAGGAACTCTCCGCATTTTATTTTTCTTTTTTCTTTCAATATAAAAAGAACTTTGGAGCGTCAAATTTTCAGAAGACAATTTGAATTGTACATAAGAGATTACCCAACGATTTCACCCTCATTTTGCGATGGACTTTTTGATCTGGGTTCAAAGTTTCTCATAGGCGCAAACCCTTAGAATTAATTACCCCTCCCAATAATGGGAGAGCATTTTCGATTAAGGCTTGCCATTATGAATTGAATATTTAACATGTGATAGCAGCAGACTTAGGATTTTAAATTGTAAAATTCATCACTTGAAGCTTAAAGAGGATGGCTGAGGAATGAAGACGATAGTTCTGTAATCCTGGGTCATCGCTGTCCTCGATCTACTTATTCAGAGGAGGTAGTCGACCCAACCTGATAGAAAGATTCTCATCAGCAACCCTGGGTTGTGTCGTTCAAGAAATCCTTATAAATCTGGGGTGGATATTTGTCTGTAGGGATAAATTTAAGTCGATCTTAGCTAACATAAAGTTTAATGTCAATCAATTGTATCATTATGATTCACAACTCAAATGATAGAAAACCATTGGAAAACATACGAGCTACGATCGTTACTGTAATATAATGGTGTCATTTTGTGACAACCACCCAATCAGAGGGCTCTGGTCATAACCGCTATCTTGTGTTGCATTTGGCGGCAGAACCACGCGGACAGAGGACTCGAGTCACGTCCTTACTGACATGTAATTACTTAGATTATGAATATCTTTGTACATTTGATATAACATTCGCTCTTTGTGAGCTGAAGTCAATCAAAAGTTTGTCATCGTCAACAAACTGCTGTGAAGTGTGGATGTAATTTGTTTTCAGCTATCAAGTGATTGAATTTTAACTTGAATATTTGATTGGTCACTTTGAAAATCTTGATTTAAAAGATTGACCCCTCCGGTTGAAATTTTGATCAACACGGCCATCATCAGAGATTTAGGCATTTAAAACATTAATTTTGACAGTTTAAACTTTTAATATAAGTCATGTTAACTCCTAACTTTATAAGTAAAAGAACCATATTAGATGATTTGAACTTGTAAATTCTTATTTTGATATTTGGACACTTATTAAGGTTTACTAGATTCGTCAACTCCAGTCCTTACAAGAAGAATGATAAGATTAGTTTAGGTGATTTAGACTCGTAAATTTCTATTTTAGGATTTGAATATTTATTTCAAGATTACTAGACTTGTCAATCTTAGTCCTTATGAGGAGGATCAGATAAGTTTGATGGGACTTACAACCCTATCATATAGATAAAACAGCCAAATTAGCTCTCGTAGCATTCTCGAATCTCGTATTTAAACATTTAATATTTTGGTTGGAGCACATGCAGGCTTTTAAATTTCATATATTCTTATAGCATAAAGAGTTTAATAAGCTTTGCAGACTTGCATTATCTTTAAGCCATAAATTTAATATGAAATTTACAACAAGAAGCACATGCAAGATTTTGAAAATGTGTATAATTAACT
The DNA here is from genome assembly GCA_022702705.1 of Papilionanthe hookeriana x Papilionanthe teres. Taxonomy (NCBI): domain Eukaryota; kingdom Viridiplantae; phylum Streptophyta; class Magnoliopsida; order Asparagales; family Orchidaceae; genus Papilionanthe; species Papilionanthe hookeriana x Papilionanthe teres. Next base: position 36,721,859 of record CM040434.1, read on the forward strand.
TTCTTATATAGACACCTTAATGCATATATAGCTCAAAAGTATCTCAAATGGTACTCATCTAAGTTCTAAAGGTGGACTCACATATCAAAACATCTCATTCGACTTAGGAGAACCAAGAAGTTTTTATAAAATTTGAATTCATCTTGAACTTAATACAAAAGTATTATGATTTTAGGCTTTTAAAAAGGTTCTGTCATCTGTTCACTAGCAGATATGTTGCAAATCCGGTGGCAGGATTTTTTTCAAATCAAACTTAGCTCCTTAATTAGGGGTAATTGAACTTCAGTTTAAGCTTATCCTTATGAATTTGATTCTTCAACTTTAAATTAAGCTAAACCCCAAAATTTATTAGGTTATCTTTGAAAACACAAATACATAATATTTGGGTTAATTCAAATGATTCAAACTTAAAAGTTTAGATTTAAACTTTTCAAATTTTGGATTAATTGTAAACCCTGAGCTCTTAATTTTGAAGGCTCAACTTTAGGCTAATTTATCCATTGAGACTTAAATTTAAAAGTTCTCATTGAATTTTATTTTAAACTTTAGAATTTTAAGTAAAAAACCCAAAAAATTGATTTTTATCTTTAAAAGCCTCTAGTGCCTAAAAATTTTAGAACTCTAGAATTTTGAATACTTTTAAGCCTAAAGAACCTAAATAGCCCCGATATTTTAAAACCCTAAGAGCCTAAAATTTTAAAAACTCGAGTTTTCCCAATCAATTACCAAAGGTACAGACAAGTTTCTAGCAGCAAGGAGGTCCGGCGACAGAAGGATCTAGGGTAAGCCCAATGACTCTAATACCATGTAGAAGACAGGTTTTGGACAATAATAGTTCTCTTGATCCATATTATTCACATGTACGATATATATATAGGGAAAACAATCCCTCCTAATTTACAAACTTATCAAATATATCTAACTAAAATTAGGAAAGGAAATAACTTTGAAATAAAAATAAAATAACATAAAATAGAAAGGAATAAACTAATAAAGAGTTTCCAAAGTTGTCCCAATCAAATCTTCCAAGATCTTCTCAGATTTTCTCCGGAATCTTCTCAGATTTCCTCCGAATCTTCTCATATTTCCACAATTAGCCTTGGCAGGAAGGCTAAGATTAAAATTTTAAGATATAGTTTTTTTTTTTTTAATTATACTCCTATTTAAATTAGATTGCCATAAAAGAAAAACAAAATGTTTTTTCAAAAAAGCAAATGATAAAGCTGCATGCATTATCCACAGAACTGAACATCACCATTCACAATTAGAAGCCACATTATTTTGCTACACCATTTCAGAAATTAGACATTTAAGTGAAAGCTCAAGGATATCAGTCCTTGACATCTTGAAGATATAAGAAGTTATATAAGAATGCTTATAGTTGGGAGTTGAGTTGCGGAACTTACAGGGCCCAAATATTTTATGCATTGTTGTCGAAGCAATGCCCTTGGGCATTCCTTGAGATCCACATTTTTTCCATCACCAATATCCAACCTACACATCATACAAATAACCATCTAAGAAATTGTATATGTGACAGAAGACATGATTCTCATGTTTGATATTACATCTATATGAAAAAAATCAAATAGGTCATGTGCTTTTTTTTATTCTCCCCATCATGATACCCCCATATACCAATTCAAAATGGCAGAGCAATCTAGCAGTCACAAGCTAGCAAAGCTATGTTCAACAGAACATCAGCTGATTTAAGCAAAAACTAATCAAACAACACACGCTGAATTCTTTGGTTCCTCATCCTAGACAAGCCTTTTTTACAAGGGTAAAGATACTACCCATCCGCAGGAACATGATTTTATTAGATAATATTTTGAGTTTAGTTAATGTCAAAACAAACTTTGTGAGCTGCAACATTATGCATTTTCTACAAGTGCATCACATTTTCCTTTTAGCTCTATTTCCATGCAAGCCAAAAACACATCACTAAAAAATTAAAACAGTCAGAATTCAATTTAGAAAATTAATATTTAATATTTCTAATTTAGTAAATGATCGTTGACTTCTATTAAATGAACTTGATGCTGCATATTGCAAAGTTGAAAGTGCACAATCAATCAGCTTGTTTAGCAAAAGCTGCTCAGACTTGTTTAGAAGGAAAGAAGCCATCCAAAAGCTAATGGTAGGCCATGATGTGGAAAGCACACAAAGACATTTGGGAAACATACAAAAACAATATAATCATGATGTCATTAGGATAAAGCAAAAGGGGGGAAAACTTACCAGTAAAAGAAGGGCTGACCAGCATCACTATCACACCATTTTTCATAGTAAAAATGAAGATTGTGCCCATAGCGATGCCTTGGATCAATCTATACAGAAAATTAAAAACTACAATTATTCTGTAGTCTTTGGGGACCAAAGAAAAAAGATTTCAGTATAAAGTGCAAATTGAGCAAAATTCATTCTCAATGTCTATGGCCAGCTTTAAATCCAAGACTGGAACTGTAAGAAGCCACCATGCAACTGCGTGACAAATAGCTTGGCCAAGAACTTTATCACGGTTAAGCAGTAAAAAACCAGAGGAAAATATGTAAAAGCCATAAAGTTAAATTAAATTAAGCTTTTAGAAAATGAGTTCAAATGAAATAAAAGCACAATACAGCCACGTAGAGGCTTTTAATGCCATATTATATCTACTATCTGAAGCCTACGTATAATTATCGCAGTGCTCTATAAACTTCGTAGTAATTAGGGAAAAGATGACTAAATAACATACCTAAGTTGCCAAGAAAAATACAAGGAATATGAACAAAAAAACCTACAGCTTCAATCCAGTGCTGAAAAGCCAGCTTTAGAGCTTTGCTATCCTTCGATAACCCCTGACCAACCTGCGGGAAACAAAGCAATCTTAGTAATTAGCACAATAAGTTCGGCCAAAAATTAATTAAAGTTAAATGCATATAATCTTAAAAATCTTTGGGGGAAAACTAAAGAAACGTGAATGAGCTAACCTTTGAAGCAATAATGCTTACGCGATTCCAACGCGAGATCGCCGTTTCTGGTTTCGAATAGTTGAAAAACGAGATCGTACTGTGATTCAAGCGAACGAAATCAAGCGCTTGCCACCTTTCCACAGATCACCGGGATTAAGCAAACGACAAACTTCCAAAATCCTTTAAAGCAGGGTGAAATAAGGCAACCTACCAGAGCTCTTCTGCAAGCACAGCAGAGTCCGCAAGTCTCCGCCGAGTACGATAACTCTTGTAGACCTTCTGAAGCTTTGTTGCCGCTGCAAATTCCGATCTATCTCCCACCGACACACACTCTGCTTCGCGCACTGCTTCAGTTCCAATGGACGGCGCTAACACTGCTTCAACCATCTCAGTCGTGGGAATGACAGTCGTCATCACACTACCATTTAAGCCCTTGAGGGCAGCTAAGGCGGTCGAGCAAGCATTCTCCGTCAATGGATCGCCGGAAGGATTATGAAATCCATGATTAAGCAGCAGTTCAGGATCAATCCAAGAGCCGATGGCATCCAAGTTCGCGGGAAGTCGTTGGGCTTCCTCCAACGCTCCGGTGACCACTGATTCGAGATCCTGCCGTAGAAGATGGTCATCGGTAGACTCTGATTGGAAGCCCAGATTCATTTGGGGAAGAAGGCCGGCATTATCTTCATGGCGGTTCACAGTCTCTAATTCCATTGACGATTTTTCCGATGCAATAGAAGTTTACAGAAGTCGATAGGAGGGAAATCAGTAGGTGAGAAGGAGAAAATATTAAGTCATGACTCTCACTTAGAGTTACGTGAGGAGTCTAATAAAATCACATCATTTGATACGTGAAAGAAAAAAAATCATCCGGTAATACAGTGAATATTTTCCTGTATTATTCTGATTTATTCAGGTGTTATTGTGTGTTATTCATGTGTTGTTGTATTATTATAACACCAATAATATTCTCGTAATATACATTAACGTAATAACACACAAGAATACACTGAATAACCCACAATAACACTTGAATAACACAAAATAACACGGGAGGGAATATTCTCTACGTTACCTGGCGATTTTTTTTCTGTCGCGTGTCACGTGATATGATTTCATTGACTCGCAAAGAAATGTCTACATGTGAGACTTGATGTAATATTTTCTCAGGTGAGAAGATGTGACATTTTTTCAGCTATTATTTTATTCATGTCTTTGGAGAAAAAATATTGTGTTTGAAATTCCATACGTCAATTACATCTGATATAATGGATATGATACATCGACAATAATTATTTTTCATTTACTTCGTCTAGTGCATCGTGTTTGTCATCCGAACGTAATTTTACATCTGGATTTCAGACTCAATATTTTTTCGTATTACATATTCATTTTACATAAAAAGTATATTTATTAAAAAAATTATTGGTAATTTTAAAGTGATATTTTTAATTTGGGTGGTATAAATGTAAAAAAAAGGAGTGCTATGTAAATACATAGGATGTGAGAGGCGTGCATGTAAATGCTCTGTCTTTTACTACCGGTCATTGCAATGATGAGATAGTTTTACGTATCCCGGCAAAAAGGACGGTGGATTTGCTTTAATAATTGTGCAAATAAAGATAGAATATTGAAATAAAAAAAAAGAACACGAATCTTAATGAAGCTTAGGGGCAGAAATTGAGATATTTAATTAGAGTAGATCTGAGGTTGTCGGACAAGTTGGGCCCACAACGAGATACGGCCAGCCCCTATCATTGTCTGATATGATCTTGCCTGGACAGTGTTGACTTAAAAAGTGGAGAAGTGGTTGGGCTATTACGCTTGTTTTTTTTAAAAAATAATTCAATACCTATTATTTATATGGGTCATTATAACCTTAAAATTTATATAAATATAAAATAGTTCTCAAACATTTTAAATTGTGGCTGAATAGATCACTTAGAGGACTGATACGTCACGAACAAGTTTTTATAGTATGACATGAATTTCAGAGTAATCTTTTGAGCAAGAAATGTTCAAATTTTGATAAAAAGAAATCCAGAGCTCCGATTTCAGTAAACTTATAGTCAAATTGACCGGCTCGATGAGATGAACCCAACGATATAAAAACTAATCCAATCCGAGTCAAATCAGCTTCGCATCAAGTTTATTAATCAATTCTTAAAATATTTCCGACACATTTCGAAGGTCAAACAAACGTCGACACTACAGTAGTCCTATACTCGAATCGAACATCTCGACAAGACGAATCTGACGAGCCTTCGATCACTCGATTCCAACATCATTAAAGCCATCAAATGCCCCTTAAATGCTATCTGATCAAAGGAAGCCCTCTGGACCGTTCGATCAAAATGACTGCATTAATTGCACTCAAAACACTATAAATAGACCCTCAACTCTCACATGAGGGGGCTGAAGCCTAGAGAGAGAGTCATAAGCCTTGAGGAGAAGCTGCAGCTCAACATCACCACCGACCGCTGTCAACCGCCGCCGAACCCCGCCGACCGCCGTCGACCCCGGCCGACCTCCATCGTCGAACACCGCTGACCGTTGTCGACCACCGCCGTACTCTGTCGACCAGTGCTTATTGTCTTCGACCACCATAGTCCTCCATTGACCTTCGTCAATCAGCGTCGACCACTGCTAACCACCATCGTCAATCACCACCAACTATACGGTGTCAATCGACTATGTAATCTGAAGAATATACTTTTTTTTCCCGTCTGTGGTACAAGGGATTTCTGTAATCATCAATCAATAGTGGATTTTCGCAATTGGGGCAAACCCCATGATTTTTCCCTTTATGGGTTTTCCACATAAAAAACTTCTCAAGTTGTCACCGCTTAGTTTTTTTCATCTATGTGAGGGCTGAATTTTCGTACAACGCTAAAACGATAATCAGTTACTTTACCGCCGCGAATTTTCTAGCACGCATTAGTTTAGCGTCGTCTGTGGGAAATGAAGTCTCGCTCGACATTGTCTACAACTCTAAGTTACCGAGCCTTTACTTCATTTACCAGTGATGTATTTCATCTAACGGACAAATGAATCATTTTTGCATTTTGAAGATCATCTCTGGAGCATTATTCGATGTAGGGGGCAACCTTCATCGCAATCTCGAAAGGTCGTTCACGTTAACGTCTTGAGCACGACTGTGGTGAGGATGTCATCCCATATTTTATTCATATTACAAGTCTATAAGAATCGCTTCTAGACTGGTGGGGGCAGTCTTCACTGCAAATAACGCTTCCTCAGCGCCCCATCATCGTACTAGAATTCCTCTTCAACTAGATAGGGAAGCTGATCTCTTCAAGGCCCAATACATGTGTTCTTTTACAAGCTCGCATGGAAAACACCCCTTCTGGGGGTGCAAAAGATTAAAAAACAGCAAATGACAAGTTGTTAAACATTACTTTTGAGTATGACTGCAACTATATTTCCAAGAAAACATATGATCCATTGCGATCTACTCCCTAATCTCGAGAAACACAGAGCATCTCTGACACATCATTCTAGGCTAAATCTATCTCAAGGGGACACAATTCAACATTTTCTAATACAGGCTATAGCTGTCAAGCAAAAGCTTTGACATGTAGCCTCAGATAGGTCAAAAATCCATGATATACTTTCTTTCACCACTTCCACAACAGTTTACTGTCGTCAAGCAAAAGCTTCGACCAACAATCTTGGATATGTCAACTATTCTCAGTGGATTTCATATGACTCAGTTCATTACGGGTTATTACCGTCGAGCATCTCCGGTGATACAACTCAGAACTAGTCTTACATCCTTAATGAATTATCTTTTCTACCATGCCCCTGGAAGACGAACCCAAGAGGTAAGTCTCGATGGGAAGCTAGTAGTGGACAGGGTCCTCACTAGAAAGACTCCTTGAGAGCAAGTGGTTGACAGGGTCTCCACTCAAAGACCTCAGAAGGCTACAAGCCTCAGAATACACAAGTACATCAAAGACCTTAGAAGGCTGCAAGTCTCAAAAGATACATGTGCACTCAAGACCTTAGAAGGCTACAAGCCTTAGAAGACACACGTACATCAAAGACCTCAGAATGCTACAAGTCTCAAAAGACACAGGTACATTAAAGACCTCAGAAGGCTACAAGTCTCAGAAAGCACAAGTACATCAAAGATTTCAAAATGTTACAAGCCTCAAAAGACACAAGTGTATAAAATTCCTCAGAAGGCTACGAGCCTCGGAAGAATTTTGAACAATTAAGAAATTACAACAACCGTGGAAGCAACAAAAAAATACATTATTATCATCTACAATTGTCATATAAGATGATTAAAAATGTTATAAATATCAACATATACTTGTACAATGACTACAACAAATCAATTCATCTTCAATTAGAGTCGACATCGCCTTCCTAAAATTTTAGTACTTCTAATGATCGTCAAGGGGTATTCAAATATCACCACAACATAAGAATGAAAATCCCTTCTCATAACACGGTGAGAAAACTATATTATTTCTTCATCACCTTCAGAATGTGCAAGAGTGGCACATAAATCTCCTCCAGGATATGCGTACATCAAGTACAAGATCCGCGATGCTCCCTTGTAAAGCGTCGCCGCGTCGCACCGCCGCGATGATCCACCACAACGCGTCGCTTCGATGCTCCACCTCAACACGTAGCCGCGAAGCTCCACCGCAACGTGTCATGTTTCTGCAACGCTTCACCGCAACGCGTCGCCGCGAAGCACCGCTGTAACGCTTCGCTGCAACGCTTCAGTGCAATGCCTCAGCACAACGCTTCAGCACAACAATTCAGCTCAATGTTTTGCCGCAACTCTGCACTGTAACGTGTTGCCGCAACTCTGCGCCGCAGCGCTTCATCGCAACACTTTACCGATATTCTACACCGCAACACATTGTCGCAACTCTACACCGCAACCAGCGACACAACTCTTCACCGTGACGCTGCACCGCAACACTTTGCCACAACTTTGCGCCGTAACTCTACACCGCAACACTTTACCGCAACTTTGCGTCGCAACGCTTTGCCGAGACATTTCACCGCAACTCTGCACAATAACTCTTCACCGCGACGCTGCACCGCAACACTTTGCTGCAAAACTCTGCACCACAACTCTTTACCACGGTGCTGCAACACTTTGCCGCAACTCTCCGCCGCAACTCTTTGTCGCAACTTTTTGCTTCTCTGCAACTCTTCTCCACAACACAGGATGACTTTTTCCTTCTCCTCATTTGTAATTCTTCCCCTCATCCATGACCTCTTTTTATAGGCTTGAGATGAGACAAAATTTAATAAAACAAATTTTTAATTTCATAATTTTCGATATTTCAAATTCTGAATTTATGATAATAAATTAATTGGAATCCCTTTAAAAAAAACGGTCCAAATCTCAATATATATAACAGTTTACATAATTATATATATATATATATATATATATATATATATATATATATATATATATATATATATATATATATGTACTGTTTATATGTAGCAGAAATTAACTAGGTATATATATATATAACAGTTTATATTAAAGATTGTCTGCACAAATTCTAAATGGTTTCTATGGTCTGGCTTCCACCAGTTCGGATCCTACAACCCCTCAGCTTCAGCTCGTTCGGTTTCAAACCGTTTGGATCCTACTACTCAGCTTTAGCCCGTTCAGCTTCAGCTCGTTCAGTTTCCACTTCAGCTCGTTCGGTTTCCACCCGTTCGGATCCTACAACTTAGCAGCCTACCCTGTTCTAGCCCACCAATTGCCCAACTGGGCTGATCCAAACTGTTCCAATCCCCGACCCATAAAAAATAAATTTTATTATGTGAGGAGCACAGGATTCGAAGCCCTGACTTCCATCAGGTGACTTAAAACCTTTGTCACTCGGCTAGGCTCAGTTTTTTTACAAGTTAAGGCTTTATTATTATATAATACTAAATTTCATAGAATATTAATAATGTATAAATATATATACACATGCGCGCGCGCATATATATATATATATATATGTATATATATACATATATATATATGTATATATATACATATATATATGTATATATATACATATATATATGTATATATATACATATATATATATACATACATACATACATACATACATACATATACACTTGATAAAAATAAAAATCGCTCCGAATTTTGATATTTTCAGACGATATAAATGATTTATTTGAAAATAGGAGGGCAATTGATACACCACTAATAAATTTTCATCATCCGTCACGAATCTCGCAAGCAATCTTTTGAGCAAGAAACGTTCAAATTTTGATAAAAAGAAATTCAAAGCTCCGATTTCAATAAACTTATAGTTAAATTGATTGGCTCGATAAGACGAACCTAATGATATAAAAACTAGTCCAATCCGAGTCAAATCAAGCTCAGATCAAGTTATTAATCCATTCTTAAAATATTTCCAGACACATTTGGAAGGTCAAACAAATGTCGACACTAGCAAGCCTATACTCGAATCGAACATCTCGACAAGACGAATCCGACGAGCCTACGATCACTCGATTCCAACATCGTTAAAGCCATCAAATGCCCCTTAAATACTATCTGATCAAAGGAAGCCCTCTGGACCGTCTGATCAAAATGACTGCATTAATTGCACTCAAAACACTGTAAATAGACCTTCAACCCTCACATGAGGGGCCGGCTTGAGAGAGAGCCATAAGCTCTTCGAGCGAGAAGCTCGCACTCAACATCACCACCGACCGCTGTCAACCGCCGCCGAACCCCGCCAACCGCCGTCGACCCCGGCCGACCTCCATCGTCGAACACCGCTGACCGTTGTCGACCACCGCCGTACTCTGTCGACCAGTGCTTATCGTCGTCGACCACCATAGTCCTCCATTGACCTTCGTCAATCAGCGTCGACCACTGCCAACCACCATCGTCAATCACCATCAACTATACGGTGTCAATCGACTATGTAATCTGAAGAATATACTTTTTTTCCCGTCTGCGGTACAAGGGATTTCTGTAATCATCAATCAATAGTGGATTTTCACAACTGGGTCAGGCCTCATGGTTTTTTTATTTACGGGTTTTCCACGTAAAAACTTCTGGAGTCCTCACCACTTATTTTTTTTCCTCTGTGTGAGGGCTGAATTCTCGTACAACGCTAAGACGATAATCAGTTACTTTACCGCCGTGAATTTTCTAGCATGCATCAAGGACTATTATATCTAAATTTTAAAATAGGAAAGGTAGGGTTGGAATCGAGCGGAGTCGAGTCGAGTATATCATTATTCAGAGTTAGCTTGATATGATTGTAATTTGTTCATATTCGATTTGAGCTTGTGTCAAGCTTTCATACATTGTTTATGTCTAACTTGTTTAATTTTTTTAATGTTTGGACTTGATTTGTACTTGATTTGTTTATAACAAGTGGACGAGTATTTAAATGAGCAAATGAATGAGTTACAAGTTCAAATAAGCATCTAGATTTCATACAAAAAATTCAATAAATAATTTACAAATTTGATCACTGCTATTAATTTATTGATTATAAACTCTAAACCCTGTAGTATCTTAAATCTCATTTCTCCTTCGTTTTGCTCGAAATCCCTTGCTTAGGAGACATTTGGTAGAATAATTTGTTTTACATTTAAGCATGATTTAACTTAAATCCTACCAAACAACTAAAAATAACAACTTTAAAACCTACATAAACTTAATATCAGTTATTTATATATCATATATCATAATTACTATCATCGAGCTAGTAACAAACAAGTTAGTATTCCAGTTAATTAAAATTTTATTTAAATAGTACATCATATATGACACAAGCTATCATTGAGCTTAATATCGAGTATTTAACGAGTTACCTATTAAAGAACAAACGAGTTTATTAATGAACATAAACGAATAAGCACAACTATGTTCATGTATAGTTCATGTAGCTTTTAAAAATTGTTCAAGTTTGTTTTTTTACTAATTTGAACGAGCATGATAAAGTCATAATCGAAGTCGAGTTCGAGTTGTTCATCGAATGCATTTGTTCATTAACAAGCCTAGACTATTTTAACACTTCGATAAACTCTAGAACTGAAACAACTCTATATAAATAGTTGGGGACTACTTTGACACTTTACTTATTCCATAATATTAATAATCATAAAAATATTCAAAATATTGTGTATTTGTTCGTCTTCCTCCATCATTTTCCCCTCTGGCATCTCATCACAGTTGTTACCACCGCTTCCCTTTTCCCTCTGCTTCCAACAGAGGGGAAGAAGCTGTAAAGGCTATGAAGGTTGCAAAGGCGGCGAGAAGAAGCTTCGAGCTACAGAGGCAGAGAAGGCAGCAGGAAGAAGCTGCAATGGCTACAAGAGAGACAAGTTCCAAGTTGTCCCTTCTGCTCCCAACAATATTATTTGGGAGACAATGGAATTATTATAGACTTTTACTTTTATAACCAAGTTTTAAACTTCTCGTTGAATCTTGAATTATCCTTTACAAACCCACATCAAGAGTTAGAAAACAGACGGAGGAGGAAGAGAGAGTAGAATAAACCCAGAATTCACTGTCAAGAGAAAATATGGAAAGATCTCTTTATTCGTATTTTTGCCTCCAATTTATAGAAGCGTGTTTTGTACATTTATAGAAATGAGGGAGCAGTTATGAAAACTGCTCTTAATTCATTTGATGTTTGAATCAGTTGTATCAATTTCATACTATATCTATATTAAAATTTGAATTCTAATATAACGGTAATTTTTTTGGCTGATATACCTGAATTCAGTTGACTGCGGCAACCGGCTGAGGGGCGATGTGCCTTGTGTAGATCAGTTGAGGCATCCGTTGATCGAGGCATCCGGTCGTGTGGCGATCTCATCCGCCGCGGTAAAATTGTGTCGGTCGATTGGCCGCGATCAAAGGATCACACTAGGACGCTGGTCGGTCGGGACTACATGCGTGGTTTATCGTTCAGATATTTCACCATAGTTGTGCGGTCGATTATTGATCACGCGGTTGGTTGTAGGGTGATAGGATGCCTCGATCGTCTGACTGTCGTATGACCAGTTCAATTGCTTTGAGATACATACCGACAGCTTTGGTGTAGACACATCAATAAGAAAGTTAGAAAAGGCAAACAAAATTTTCTATCCAAATTAACTTTATAATGTAGTTTTCTTCTTTTCCGGAGCTTTTAAACGAATTTTCTGAGAGTTAAAGTCACGTCAATTATCAGTTTCTCTTAAGGGACTAAGACCTCATCCATCCAATACCTAGAAAAAGTCCGCATGCACTTATTAATATTTTGATTATGATTTCAGGCGTCTCGGGTTGGGGTTATAAATGAATCGAGCTTGAGCGAGTTGACCCTCTGTTCGTGTTTGACTCATTACAATTTCGTTCATGTTCGAAATGACTCGTGTTCAAAATAGCTCTTGAAGAATGTGTTCGTGTTCAGCTCGAATAAAAAAAAATCATATTCGTGTTCAGCTCAAAACAGGCTCGGTAGAAAATAAAATACTGCAGACGTTACTCGGGTGTTATTCACGGTGTTATTGGTATCATTCCGCTGACTAACACAAATAACACAACAGAATAATATTGAGTATATTTATATTTTTTTCTTCATTTATTAATTTACTTATTTATTTTCGAGCCAATTTGAGCCGAACACGAGCCACAAGCGAACAAATATTTGTTCCTGTTCGGCTCGTTTATATTTCGAGCTTAAAAATTTATTCGTGTTCAGCTCTCTAAGCTTAACAAATGAGCTGAACACGAGCTACTTAACGGCCGAACACTAGCTATTCGCAAACAATGTACCATTTTGACAACGCTATTTCAGGCGTTTCTTTTTATTCACTCTCTAAAACATCAATGTCAATTATTTTATATAGACCCAAAACAAAAGCTATAAATTGTCACATACTTTAAAATTAAAAAAAAATTCATTGTATCAATAGCTAATGTCAAATCATACAAAAATTTAATCCGAGTCATACCTAATTTTATTGAATTGAGTTATCAACTTTTCACGCTTGAAGAGTTATTTTGAGAGGAAAAAATTTTTCATCCAGACGTTCGCATGTCTGAACGGCCAATCTTTTGGTGTCACGTCCTATGTCGTTGACGTGTATGACGACGTGAGGCCCGACAGTTGACTGTCCAGAAGTACGATAGCTAGCCGAAATATTTTTTTGTCTCTCACTCTCGAGTTATTTTCCTCGAAGATGAGAGGTGTGCTATTTTAGATTTGGCTCTTATTTTCACTTGAATGAATTTCATTTTGTTTTAGTTCATCATTAAATTAAAATAAAATATATATTGCCTCTAAACATAATAAATGATATGCAAACAAATAAGATGCATCAAAAGTCACAAAATTAAAATTTATTTAATCTCAATTTTAATTGACTTAAAATTAAGATAACACCAAATATATAATTGGACAAATTTTAAAAAATGGTTCTATTTATTAATTTTATTTATATTTGGAACCATAATAAAAAAATTTAAAATAGAAGCAAAAACGTGAGTTACACTCTCGTTTTAATTGAAAATTAATTGTTTATTATAAAAAAATAATTTTAATTAAAATGTTAATTTTTTTCCAATTTATAATAACTAATCTTTAATTTAATAGCTAAAAATTAAAATTATTTAAATTAAGAAAAATTTAGGATGAAGTTATATAAATGACATCTCATCAACAAATCCATTATCAAGCACAAATCCTGAACTTGGGACGACATTTTGAGTATGAAACATTCAAACTTCAATTAAAAATTATCCAAAACTCTGATTTCAACAAATTTATGGTCAAACTAACCACATCGATGAGACGAAGCCAACAATACCAAAATCGATATAATCTGAGTTAAATCAAACCCATATCAAATAATTAAACCACTTTTATAAGCCAACAATTATAATTTTGCTAAATTCAGAGTCTTAGATGACTTTTAATTGAAGTTTGAATATTCCTTACTTGAAATATCGCCCCGAGATCAGTGTCATGCTTTCATATTCACATTGTATGATGGATTTTGTCCATGATGTATCATCTATATAACTCCATCCTAAATTTTTCTTAATTTACATAATTTTAAAATTTTGATTGTTAAATTTAAAAAATAGTTATTATAAATCGAAAAAAAATTAACATTTTAATTACAACTCATAGGTGCATTTTACATAAAAAAGTTATATTTTAATTAAAAAGTATGTGTAACACACGTTTTTGCCTCTATTTAAATTTTCTTTTATTGTGGTTCCAAATATTAAACCAATTATAAATAGGATTATTTAAAAATTTGTTCTATATAATTCATTTTTATGGTTCAAATCTAAAATTTCTCAACAATTCCTTGATTTAATGCCTAATGGCAAGCTAAAAATTTGGTCTCCATTGTAGAGGAAACTATGAATAATTGCTTCACACTTCTTTAAGACACAACTCCTTTAACTTATAAGCAAATATAATGTGAAATAGATCTTCTAGTCAAGGCAAGTGGTATAATTGGAGTTGGATTACCATTGGTATAACCCATTTTACTAATTTCCAATGATAAATTCATATATTTATTAAATATCTATAAAGCATTCCAATGATATATGCAATATCCAAACTGACACTGATCTTTAAAAAAGCAAACAAGCTTGAATCTTCTTTCTCATTAAAAGCACACTAGAGAAATCATACAAATGAAAAGTGTAGATTAAGACATTACCAGTAAGCCCAACCAAGATGGAATCACTAGCATTACACATTTAGATGAAAGACATACAGATAAGGTAACAATTTGCTGATATCAAATCATGCAGTGGCAGTAGCATTAGGAACAGCTGCAGAGGTCTCCTTGGTTTCTTCCTCCCAGAGAGTTGTTTTCTTTCCAGTTTTGGATACTGTTTGCAGCACAGCATCAGGCTTCACGTTACCCTTCACAGTTACTTTCTGTTCCTTCAGATCTATATCAAAGGAATCGACTCCTGAAACAGTAGCAGAGATGAGGATCTGCAATATAGTCATTTGGAATGAGAAGTTGAGAGATTGAATGAGTGACCTTCCATCTTAGATAAAACCCTGTTTACAGCGCCAACACAACCTTGGCAAGACATGGCCACTCTGAGGACAACGGTCTGCAAAAATAAGAAGAAATATCTTGTAAAATGATCGAATGATTCATTTGAGATGAGTGCAATAGCTGATTGCTTTGAAATGAGTGCAATAACTATATGATGTTTTGACCTAACTTTGATTCTTAATGAGGTGTAGCTAGTTGCTTCACAAAGTTCAAAAGAATCAAGTAACAACAATAACCAGTACTTTTTCTCCATTGCATCCTATTGTCATATTTTCATTTAATTTTAATAGATTAAGATCATTTTTTATATAATATGCCGAAGTCTTTTTAGGTTTATATCTGTCTTTCTTAACACAAGTGGAATCTACAACATCTACTCTCCTAACCGAATCATTTAATGTGACCAAACCATCTAAGACGACTCTCTCTAGTCTTGTCCGCCACAAGAGCTACACCAATCCTATCACGGATATATTCATTTCACATTTTGTCTCAAGTGTAATGCCGCTCATCCACCTAAGAATTCTCATCTCAATGACACTTAGCTTTATTTTATGCTTCTTTTTTAAAGGCTAATATTCTATGCCATAAAGCACGTCAAGTCTCACCATCTATCTTATAAAATTTTCTTTTTAAGTATAAACGATATTTTTCTACAAAACGGGAATATGCATATTGCTTGAACAAACTGCCTACGTAAGGTTATGAGTTGAAAGATGTCTAAAGAGGATTTAAAATATAGAAGACATGCAGCAAGTCAGTAACCCAATGGAATATTTACATACATACCACTCAATACTTCTGTATTTACATATAAAACTAAACTTCAATTTTTACATGTATGCCACCTTACCTATGCATGAAAAGGTTTTTTTTCCAGTTTTTAAAAATTAAATAGTGATATTTTTTCCATGTTATGAAAGGTTTGGATTTTGTAAATTTAAAAAGTGAAGTTTAGATGCTAGACATGTAAATATATAAGAAATGCGTGGCATGCATGTAAATGACCATACCCCAATTTAAACGCACCATTAAACCTAAACATGATTATAAGAATAATTCAAATTTGAACAGAAGCAGATCATCGACAAAATTCCATGTCATAGATTCTGAAACATCTTTCAATGCTTTACTAGGCCGACCATGGCTACACGAATCTAAAATAACCAATCTTCAGGAGTAATGAAATTGATCCTATGACTCTCTCTCCTTGTTGATTAAACCTACCATTAAACCTAAACATGATTATAAGAATAATTCAAATTTGAACAGAAGCAGGTCACCGGACATGAATTTCTACCAGAACATTAATGAATGGCTCCTTTCCTTCAGTCTATTTCTTTAGTTTTTTCTTTTTTAAATGATGTCATAGACCTAGAGCAACTGAATTAGATTCTCTCTAGCTTCTCAAAAGCTAGAAAATCTGGGAGGAACCTATCCTAAGGTATCATTTGCCAACTCTGCCCTAAAGAAAAAAGTGATATTTACATAAAACACCATGTAGTTTGGCCTTCTGGCAAAAAAGGATTATATTATAGTTTCAAACTTTAGAAATAGAAATAAAACCATTTTCTCAATCAAGGATAACTTATACTAGCAGTCCTGGTAAGGTTTCTATTGTGACTCTTGTAGCAGGACTAAGATTTGTCATGAAAACTATTATAATGTGATCCAAGAGTTTTATGATAAAACTTAATAATAATATCAAATTCCATTACAAATCTAATTAGTAGTGTTGCCAGAGTTTCAATAATCCCTAGAATAAGGTAAGGATTAGTTGTATTAGTTAAATATGTCTAATTA
Organism: Papilionanthe hookeriana x Papilionanthe teres; assembly: GCA_022702705.1. NCBI lineage: Eukaryota > Viridiplantae > Streptophyta > Magnoliopsida > Asparagales > Orchidaceae > Papilionanthe > Papilionanthe hookeriana x Papilionanthe teres. The sequence continues at coordinate 36,738,688 of CM040434.1, forward strand.
TTGTTCTTGTCTGCAAAATATTTAAAGAATTGTATTTTTTTTCACCAATAGACAATGCTAGGGGGAGTTTTATACAAATAATCCTAAGAAAATATGGAGTTGTTAATTAGGCACCCTCGCTTGTTAGTTTGATATTAGCACCTATGCAATTTCCTAGTAGGAAAGAAAAATATATTAGCACCCATGCAAAGGGTAAAATATCTAATACCCAACGCAACTTTTGAAAAAAAAGCTATTTTTCCCACAATATTTTATAGTTCTATAGCTATTTTTATACATACTTACTTTGACCCTGAACCCAATTCAAAATTTCATGTTTTTCAATGTTTTTTTCTTGGAAATTTGTTCAATTTGTTATCCAAATCAGCACCAATTTCGCTACTGCAAAACAAAGAAAAACCCAAACAAACGGCCTGAATCCAGCAACAAAATGAAGGGATGACTCTGATTGTGCAGCACATATCTTCAAGAAAAACTATACTTTAGGATATTTCTCAATGAAGGGGATCTTCATTCTGATGCTTTGTTAGCAATCTGGTTTGATATTGTTAAATAATCAATTACGAGATTAGAAATAAGATTCATAAGAACCAAGAAATAAAACCATGCAAATCTTAACACTTTTAGTTTCCCGGAAACCATTAAGAACAAACAATCCTTCATCCAGAATTTACAAAGCTACAAAATTCATTTGCCCCTAAGCCAAAAGACAAACAGACCAACTCACCAAACTTCTTAACTTGTTTGCCCCTGCTTCATACCTAATTAACAAGCAATAAAATAAAGGCCGAAAACTGATTCCAAATCAACAAAGAATTCATATAAGAACCCCAAAAAATAAAAAGCTAAGAAAATTCCAGAAAAAATCTAAGCTATTAAATACTTTTTTCTAACAAAACTGGCATAGAAGAACTCAATAAGAACAATAACAAGTTAGGGTTCCTTTTTCTTAAAGAGAATAGCACATCTCAAGCTCTCAACAAACAATTACAGAATACAAAACAAATTAGGGCAGACAACTACATCGAAACACAAATCTAACCTAACAATCTCGAAACAGAAAAGAAAATCAGTAATATCTACGCGGCGATCAAAAGTATATCAATAGAAATCAAGGAACAAATCCAACAAACATTGATCGCAAGAGTGATCGGAGCAGAGATTGTTACCTCAGCCATGGCGGATAGATGCGTCTGATCTCCAGAAGACTCCCAATTCACTATCATTTTATAGGCCACGAGAAAACCGGTCCGATGTGGTTTTAGATTGGACCGGTTCAAAAGTCAACGGCACAAAAGCACCCGATTCAGTTTGGGTGCGGTAGTTCGTCACGGCTCACGTCAGCTTTGGGTCAATCGGTTAACCAAGTCGTATATGTACGCATTGACTTAAAGAGGTAAATTGACTTTGCACATAGAAGTGTGAATTTCGCTATAAGATTATTAATTATTTGAAGATTGATTTGAATTTTAACTCCGATTGAAATAAACGAGCTGGGCGACGAGTCAAAATTTTAGCTCAACTTTTTTTTTTCGAGCTGATCCTAGCTCGAGTCAAAATCGGATCGTTAACAACGCAAGTGATGTTAGGGCTGTGAATTTAGTTTGAAGATCGTTAATCGCTCGAAAATTGATTCGAATTTTAACTCAGATCGAGATCGATCAAAATAAATAAGCTGGGCTATGAATCTAAATTTTAAATCAGAAAAATTTTTGAGCGATTTCGAGCGACTCAAGCTTGACTCAAAATCGGGCTGTAATAGCGCTACTTGTCTAGTATTAAACTCGATTAAGCGTGAAATGGATAGATGTCTGTTTCGAACGTTTATTTATTAATTTGACTTTTAATTAAATATGTTATACATATGACTTTCATTTTTTTTAATGATATCTTTTTGTGATGAGAAAGATTTGAATGTCATAAATAAGTAGAATTCAAGTGTGCGATATGCTTAGCTCAAATTCGCTCGATCATTGTTGAAATTTCTCAAATGTTCTTCGATCATAAAATGGATTGCATGAGCACCTTTAGAATATCGAATTCTATTATAATCGATAATCATATTAGATGAGTCAACGCAAGTTAATTGTACGAACAAATTTTGAGTTACCGAGTCAATTTTAATAAACATAAATGAGAATGAATGGGGAATGTTTAAACCTTAATAATTCATTATATATACAATTTATCATTAAAACAATTATATTCCTAACTAGAAGCCAACAAAATTATCCTATTCCTCACATGCCTAAGACTCACTATTTGTTATGAAGGGAAAAAAATATTATGATAAATCATTCTATAGCTCACTCTCTTCGGGTCTCTTTGGGGGCAGTTGTAGCTTATTGAATAATCTGTTAATAAGCTGATTAAAAATAATATGCTGATAAGTTATGTGCAGTGACTATTACAAATTTTTATTTTTTTTTTGGAAAAGTCAGACCGCAGCCAGAAAGCTCCAACCATACCTAAGTAGGTGAGGTGTGAAAATATTGCTTTCAACGTTTTGAATATCCAGTTTACCCAAACAAATCAGGTGCTTTTTTCAAAACGCTACCACTCCAAATAAGCTGCCTCAAACAGGCCATTCCTCATCAACTTTACCGGCTTACATTGATGAGAAAATATTTTGTGCAAAGTACTCTTATAATATGACGACACATAGTCGATTCCACATGTGACATCTTAAAAAGTAAAGCCCCACTGGATAGAGAAAAAAATATTACGTCCAAAGTCCGGATGTAAGCTGTGTCCGGAAAATAGCTGCGATCCACTAGAAATCTTTTTTTATTTTTTCTTCTTCGCTCATTCGGTTAGATCGCGAAGTTAACTTAAATTAGCGTAAAATTTAGATTTCATAAATACAACAGAATTACATGTGTTATTTTTTTTATTATTTTTTAAAATTTGGGCTGTAAAATCACATTTTACAAATTTACCAAACTATATTTCTTCAGAATTTAGGCAGTACAAAATCCTAAAATTAACAAATTACTAAGCTTAGCTAATTTAAAACATCATGAAAAATTTATTTCAATAATGCAATAGAATTACTTGAGATATTTTCTCAGAATTCAAGTAGTACAATTCAACAGTACTGCCAATTTTATTCTCAAATAAATATTTTACTTAATACAACTAACTTAGAATATCATAAAATGTTTATTTTAACAACACTACAAAATTACATAAGATTCTTTATTTTTTTTTCATAAATCAGACAGTACAATCTCATTACAAAAACAACAAGCTTTCAAATGCATAATCATTAAGTGTTGTTAATGACTCCTAATTACTTGGGCTAAGACAATGACACACTAGTATAAATCCCACTTACCGCTCACCTACTGCTCACATACCTCCTACATACAACTCTCTTGGTTTGCATAAGTAGAGAGGGTGTGAGGCTTGTAGTGAGGGGGTGAGGAGAAGAACCAAGAAGTGTGAGAACTAGGAAGAAATAGAGAAGAAAGAAAGAGGCTTCAAGGATTGAGGGGGTAGATCTTGGAGATCTAGGGTCGAGGTTACTCGAGAGAGAGATCTGGAGATGAGAGGTTATTCCTCAATGGTGTAAAAGCCTTGTAATTCTTTTTTATTGTCTTAGTGAATTGACTGGTTGACTCCCTCCCGTGGATGTAGGTCCAAATGACCGAACCACGTAAATCGTTTTGTGTTCTCGCTTGCTTGTGTCCTTTGTTATTTCTTTTAGCCAAGTTACATTTCCCACAACATTAAGAATTTAATTTTTAAATTCTTTCAAATGCCCACATTGAATTTAAAACCAGCTAATTATATATTATTTTTCTTAAACAATAAAAAATTTAATTTTAACATCATACAATCATTAGATATAATTTTCCTTAAAGCATAAATCAGCACACTCCAAATGCATAGTCATTAAGAAGGCTAAAATGAACAATGTTTTTGAATAAATTTCACATAGGAAATCATAGTAATATTGTTTTAGTATCGAAATATAATTACACGAGATAACTCATTAGAAACATACCGATAGTTCAAGTCATCAACATCAGTAGCCAAACTAATATTCATTTTATTCTTCTTAGTATCTTGTTAGTTTTCCAATTTCAAGTTTGTCACTCTGTCCATCCTCTATTGCATCTTTTTCTTTATTTTAACAGTTCTTTTCTTCTACTCTTCTTTTTTCTGAAATTAGATATTTTTTCCTACTGTCGTTTGTTTATACCCTAAGTCCTAAAAATTTTTTTGTTCTGTTTTCTGAATTTCTCAAAAAATCTATAAATATGCTACGTTTTACACATGAAAGGGCTTTGAGTTGTCGATAAGAAATGAACTTAACGAAAGATAAAGTCATGGCTGACATTCATCATCAATAAGAACTATTACCAACTACCATCATTCTATCATTATCGCCTTTATCCAATTAATAATCATTGAATCAACATAATATGCTATCAAATGATTTTGATGACAACTGTTAACTAATTACCTTCGTCAATAGTCAATCGACACTTAGAGTCTGTTTAGGGCAGCTGCAGCCTATTGAATAATCTGCTGATAAGTTGATTAAAAATAATATGCTGATAAGCTAAGTGTGATGGCTATTACAAGTTTTATTTTTTTGGAAAGACCAGACCGCAGACAGAAAGCTGTCACCGTACCAAGATAGGTCCGGTGTGAAAAAGCTATTTTTAGCGTTTCGAAAATGCATAAGCTGCCAAAATACAGTTTACCTAAACAGGTGAAGTACGTTTTCAAAACGCCACCGCACCAAATAAGCTGCCCTAAAAGGGCCCTTAGACTCTTCACCCCCTTATTATTTCTCCCATGTTTTATTATTTTTATAGTAGGCCAAATCACATGTCAAGACTTTGTTATCTCGGCTCTCTAGCAAAGGAAAAGTGGCTTTAATCTCCATGTACATAAAGGATCACTTTAGTCGGGGCAAGTATAGATGATTTAGAGTCTGTTTGGTACAGATTATCTGTTGCGATGGCGTTTTCAAAACGCCACCAACCTGTTTGGAAAGTAAATTTTCACCAGATTATTCAAAATCGTGATTCTTCGGATTATCTAATTTCCATTAGTCGCGGATCGCGGGGTTCTACCCACGATCCGCGATTCATTTCGGAAGTTCCGCTGTTTGCCCCTCGCGAGCCCTAACCTAATCAGCGCGTTCCGTCTCTCGTCTCCTTCCTCGATATCCAGAGGCCGCCGCGATCCGTCTCCTCACCCGGCTTCCTCGCTCTCCAGAGAAGCGTCGCGATCCAAATCCCTCGCCGAACCTGCGGCACCCGGCTTCCTTCCCCGATCCCGCATCACTCGGTTTCCTCCGGCTTCTCAGGTAAAGTTCTCACTTCAACGATGCCCGAAGCCTTCGGTTTGTCATATTCGCCTCTTGCTATCTCTTCATCTTTTCTCTCTGCCATCTGCTATGTCTTCATAGTTTCGATTCTTATGGCAGCTCTTTTATTGGCTTACCAGTAAATCTTTAGTTGCAAGCTTGGTGTGCATAGTCCTGGATTGCATTGCAATATTTTTGTTTGTAAGCCTTTTAATCCATCTTGATGTTACATCTTACATTGTTTTCAGATCCTCCCTCTGTGTGTGTGTGTGTGTGTGTGTGTGTGTGTGTGTGTGTGTGATTCTTAAGAAATATGTGATGTTGAAGTTGTTTTGCTTAGTAAGATTTTATTATATTGACAACCTAGATCGACTATTGTTTTGTTGTATTTGATCTTGAAACCTTAAACGTGTTGTGGATCCCGCATGACTATTTTGTAATTTCTAGCAGCATTTGGTTGCTCTCCGCAGCAAACATTTTGATTTGTAGAACTTGACATTGTTGTGGTGCTAGTAGTGTTTGGTTGCTCTCAGCAGCAATTTATTTTATCAAACTCAACTGGATTTGAATAGAGTGGCGAAATGTTATATTTTGTTCATCATTTTAGGATTTCATTGTCAACGACATCTATTGCATCGCTAGCGGACCATTTTTTCAATCATTTTGTTGGCTGTTTAGCTTGATTGCAGTTGGATGTGTTAATCAAAGTCTGTAGGAGCGACATCATTCAATCACTTTTTGTCTAGACCATTGTTGTTGAGAGAGATGGTTATGATTATTGCAGTGATGCATAAAGATGTTTATGCACTTGGTTTCTTCCATGTGCGATACAGATGAGGAAGCCAAGATATGTAAAATAAGTATTGTAGTTCTCCTTTGATAATTTAAATACAATACATCTTCCTGTTACATGCAGAGACAATACAAATTTTGATGAATTTATGTTAGCAAAAGTTGGACTTTTCTCTGCATGTATAAGGTAGAATTCTGTGATATAATGTATATGTTTTGCTTTTTTTTTTTAATTTGCGTCGCAATGCATTTTCTATGGTGCGATTTGCTTGTAACTTGGCTTCTACGTAATATTTGGAATGATCTGGCATAATTTTTTTATATTATTTTCTACTAATATTACTCAAATATTTCATCGGTGTTTTCTAATAGTTACAGTATGTCTAAAAATAAAGAAGAGTCTTCATCAGCAACGTGGGATAAAATTGTGACAAATATTTTTTGCGATCTCTGTATTAAAGCGATTGAAGTTGGAAATAGGCCATCTTCTACTTTTAGCAAAGAAGGATGGGCTAATATAGCTAAGAAGTTTAACGAAATGACCGGACGAGACTACGATATGTTGAAATTCAAGAACAAGTGAGATCAGCTAAAGAGGGACTGAAAGTTATGGAAGGATCTTAAAAGGGGATCAACTGGATTAGGTTGGGATCCTATGAAACGTACAGTGGCTGCATCAGAGGAATGGTGGACTACGAAGTTAGCGGTAATAATTGTATCGTTGTATACACTTCAGCTTATTATCAATTATAATTCTAATATGTTTAATATGCTACAACCCCTCTTCACATTGCAGGCAGTGCCACGTGCAAAAAAATTTAAGGTGTGCGGGATTGAGCCGGAGTTGGAAGACAAATTGGATGTTATGTTCGAAGGCGTTGTTGTAACGGGTGAACATGCAGTCAACCCCAGCGAGCAGGGCTTTGCTGGTATCTCAGTTGACTTCATACCCGATCAAGTTATGGGTTCTGGTGAAGGCCCGAGCGTGCACCCGATAGACCTTGAATCTACGGGCCAATCAAAGAGGCGCAAGAGCGACAAAAAAATAAAAAATAAAGATATATTCATTCAGAGCTCGATAGAGAAACTGATACAAGTATTTGAAGCTCCACAAACTGTACACACTGTAGCAGTTGATCCCGATGTTGACTTCATTAATCTTTTGGATGAAATTCCAGAAGTTGCGTGTGATCCCACATTCTACCTAAAATGTGTTAAAGTTCTTGAAGACCCAATACGGAGGCAGATTTTCAAGAGGCTGCAGCCCGAGCTTCGTGCCGAATATTTACGTTTATCCATTGAGAAATGATTAGTTCCCACCTTTTTGTTTTGTTGGTTTTTGTTATTTGTCGACTGTTTTAAATGTTACTGTTATCTCTGGATTTTTGGTATTTGAAGACGTTGTTTTTTTCGCATTTTTTCATCATTGATGTATTGAACTGTTTTGTCAAATGATTGCATTTTTTTAAAGTTTGCACAGATACTTATCTGCTAATTGAATAAAATGTTCCTTCATACAAAAACATTTACGCAGGATGTATCAGCTAGCACGCCGCAGAAGATTAGCCGCCGCAATTGTAATATTACTTTTAGAGTACTTCCGATCCAGCACTGTTAGAAACCCACGCATGACGTCATCATTTATCGGGGATAAATGGGTCGGCGAGATTCTTGCTGGACATCCCACAAGATTCCACAATATATTTCGTATGAGTGTGCCCATTTTCCTAGACCTTTTACATGAAATACGTAACAACCACGGACTCGAAGGTTCGCCGTAACATCGACCAGGGAGGTATTGGCAATTACATTGTACATTTTATCTCAGAATCAATCAATTAGAGGAGCTATGGAGCGTTTTCAACATTCCTCTGAGACAATAAGTCGATACTTCGCCGAAGGATTGAAGGCACTAATTAGCCTATCTATCCAAATCATTAAGCCGGAAAACCCGTCATTCAACACAACTCCAGCAAAGATTGCCAAAGACCCGCGCTACATGCCATTTTTTAAGGTTAGTTCCTTATTGTATCACATTCACTTAAAATCTAAAATCTAGATCTCAATACGTACGATCACCTAACAAATCATAACGAATCGCATTGGAGCTATCGACGGTACGCATATTCATGCCCGGCTTCCTAGCCATCAGAAGGTGGCTTATATTGGTCGAAGCGGATCGCCTACCCAAAATGTGATGGTTGTATGTGACTTCAACATGTGCTTCACATTTGTTATGGCTGGATGGGAGGGGAGTGCACATGACGCACCGTATTTTCAAATACACAACGAAAGACAGCAGACAACACTTCCCTCACTCACCTTCAGGTTGACTTAACTTTCTAACCCATTATTATATATTTACAGTAGCAAATAATGATGTCTTTCGTGATAGGTAAATACTATTTGGTAGACGCCGGATATCCCTTACAGAGGGGATATTTGAAGCCTTTCCCAAAGACAAAATATCATATTCCCGATTTTGAGAGATCAAGTGGCGTCGCCCGGGGTCGGAAATAGATGTTCAACAAACGCCACTCCTCTTTGCGCGGGGTGATAGAAGAACTTTTGGTGTTTGGAAAAAGAAATGGGTCATCCTCCGTGACATGCCTACATACCCATTTCGTAAGCAGGTTCATATTGTAGTGGCCACGATGGCGTTGCATAATTTCATTAGAAGACATCCATCCCGTTCTGACACAGATTTTAATATGGTTGAGGGTGACGACATGCACCTCTCGCCCGAGGCATCAGAATTACAAATTGGCCATGACCTTATGGAAGTTGAAGAATTTGAAACCCAGGACGGGGAAGGTGCATCGGAGATGGCTGCTCTGAGGGAGCGTATCACAGATGCAATATGTCAAAGCTGAATTTCCATATCGTCTTTATTTCGAACCTCAAATATGTATTCAATGGGTTTATTTTTATTGTGCATGATGAACAGTTCATTTTATGTAACCTTGGGATGAATTATGCTAAAGCTTTTGCTCACAATATATTTCTTATGCACATGAACTGCTGCTGGTTTACACCCCTAGGCTTGACTATGATATCAGTTTCATGCAGGGCTATAGTTTAATACAGTAGATTCTGGCGTGTACTGCATACTCCTCTTCTAGCGTGTACTGCATACTCCTTTTCATCGGGTGGGCATATGTGCCATGTTTCTGATATCATAGTGTAAATGTGATATTGGACTTGAAAGATTTACATACATACCACTGAAATTTCAATTTTTACATATGTGCAACGTTATTTATATGTGAAAGGTTGTATTTCACTTTTAAAAGTTAAAATTGTGGTACTTCTGATGTGATATGAAAGATCTGGGTTGTATAGATGCAAAAAAGTAGAGTTTTATTGTTAGATACGAAAATTTATAAGATTTGGGTGGAATCTATGTAAATGCTCGTTTGAATTTTTGTATTGAACAATATGATAGCTATAACACTTTAAGGTGATAATTGGGATTGCCTTAATGAATAGATCAAAGTCTGATTCTTCTCCTGGGAGCTGGTTATGATGGGATTTTTGTACTGCTCACTGCTCTGTTTATTTTGGAAGGCTCTGTCAGTTGTCTCCAATGTTTTTGTTAACCTGACGCTTTATCTGTCGTCGATAGCTATGCTTCAAATAAAAAAAATTTGATGACAATCCTGTAATAATTTGCTTGAGCAGTTCACTGGCAATAATTTGTAGCTTCACTGGTAATAATTTGCTTGAGCAGTTCACTAGTAAAAGCTTACAGAGTTATGATTGTTGTCAATTTGTTCAATGAAGTCGACTACCCAGTGCCGTTGAAATGAACTGTAACAGGTATGGCGCACTCATAAATGCTCAAAAATTTTGTATGAATGACTATTGCTCAGCATGAGATTTGAGAATCTTCAAAATGTTTTATTTATAGTCTGAAATTGTTTTTGAAAGAGATGAGCAAGAACATCTCTGTAGCGGTCCTTTTCTTACTGCAACAGCTGTTAACTTGTTTGTCCTTATCGACAATTTTTGCTTAACAGCCGAACCAATTTCTTATTTCAATACAACTTGTCCCATCACTAATAATATCTATCTTTTGCATTTTATACAGGAAAAATAAGCTCAAAGTTTTTGAGGGACTCCGAGGCAGTGCTTTGTCGTTGCTGGATCGCTCATCGTGGTGCTCACATCGCATCTGCCACACATAGCTACTGGCCGGCGATTCTACAGTGCCTACGGTGGACAAACGGTCCCGACAGTGTCAATTCTTCAGTGGATGGACGATCCGACCTATCCCACTTCCCACGATCATCAAAGCTCGACAATATTCGAGGCGCAAAGTGTTCCTCGGTGTTCCACGACAACCTAACTAGAAAACGTTGTTGCGTACATGCCCTCGCTTCATTTACAATCGAATATTATCATAATTTTAGTTTTAATTTTGTTATGCTTTCTTGTTTTTTAATAGTGTCCGTAGATAGTTAGTATTGACTTAGCGAATATATGTTTTTATTTCTTTAAACCGTTTTGTACTCGTTATTTTGGATGTTTATCGAATTAAGTAGTACATTGAATGTGTTCCAATTATATCGACTCATCGCTCATCGCTTAATTTGTTGAAGTTAGGAAGTGTTTCACCATTTTAGTATAGAATATGTGCAATTAAAATAATTGATTTTATATTTCAAAATCATTTTTTGTTAAAAAAATGTACAAAACTATTGTAAATGTAAAATTTTTTTTCTCGCTCCAATTTTAGCGATAAAGATAAGCCCTAAATTCATATTTTTTTCACAAACTGTTGCAAATAAGTTGGTCTCAAAATGCTGAAACCAAACAGCTTAACAGATTATTCAAAACAAGGGCAGAATTGTCATTTATCCATAAACAGATGTGATTCAGCTGTTTTCCAAACGCTCAAACCAAACAGACAGACAGATTATCTGGATCAGCTGATGATCAGCAGATTATCAGGATAAGCAGATTATCCTGATAATCTGGATAATCTGCAGCTGCGCCAAATAGACCCTTAATCTTCATATGCATAGAGATTTTTTTAGAATTCAATCATTCCATATTATAAATAATTATAAAAGCTCCTATATTTTTAATCCATCAATATGTAGATTTGCATGATGTTGGGAGAACAAGCAAAATCATTGTGAATTATTTGTACTCTTCTTTGCTTCTCTCTTGTTTGGATGTTTACTCTTTATTCTTCTTGAATGAAATTCTACACATATCTGTTAGTTTCTCACTTTTACTAAATTTTAAGAAAAATACTTCAAACTAAAACGTCAAGGACGAATACCACGTGAGCCACCATACAACTCAACAAAAGTGAATCAAAATAATCTTTTGACAATCTTTTGTGCATTCAATAGCCATAAAGTTGATGGACCTCACGCCTTTTCTAACAATGATTTGGGAAATACTTGCCAACATCCTAGCACATCACACTCAATCAAGCTTCACAAAAGCAACTAGTTGAAGACCAACAATCCATTCTACCAAAATAATAGTACCTAGTAGTCAGTCGGCTGCCCACCGCCACCGCCACTGCCACCTCATTTTATACATCCATGATAGCCTGTAAAGAGATAAACCTGCTTAATCTTCTTGCTAATATATGTCGGAGGTGTGGCAATCAAAACTGCTACAAGGAGATGCATCACTCCTACATAGGGGTGCAAACGAGTTAAATTGAGCTCGAGCCATGCCAAGCACCAGCTCAACTTGTTTGGCAAACTTTGACATCGAGCTCGAATGGAGAGCTCAAGCTCGACTCGTATTAGTATCACCCAGCTTGCAAGATGGCTAGTGAGCTCGAACAAAAAACTCAATTTTCATGGGAATTTGCCAGAGGATAAGGAAGAGGAGGCAATGGGAGCTCACTTAAAAATGTATCAAAAGGGCTAGTGGTAGGCTAATTATGCCGACTCGTAAGCAAACGAGTCCAGTTTCAACAAGCTTGAGCTCATTTAATAAACGAGCTCAAGTTTGAGCTCATGGCTTCCTAAGTTCAACTTGTGAGCTTGTTAACGAGCCAAGCCTGAGCCGACTTAGCTCGTCCGTTTCTTAGCGAGTCGAGCTCACGTTGGCATTGCTCATGTGCATCTCTACTCCTACCATCATCTCTCAGTGTAACAAAATCATAATTGCAAGTTAAACCAATCTTCAATATAGGAAATTTGAGATCATTTTATTTTCATATTTACATGTTTTTATTTCTTATTTTTAAAACTAAATTAACTTACAAAATGTTATGAAAATTCTGAGTGAACAAAACGCAAATCCAGAAGAAGAACACAAAGAGATTTAACGAGGTTCTGCAAAGACATGTCAATGTCCTCGGGAGCAGAGCGGCGAATTTCACTATTTCAGAGGGGTTACAAATTCGGTTCAAACATACCCATAGGGTTACACATCTATTTATAGATAAAACACTCATACAGATAAAACTACTGACTCGCCTTCGCTCCCCCCAACCCACTAAATATGAAGAGACACACCTCTTCACCAAGAAAACTCCAACTACTAAGTATATGAGCCACATACCTAACAAATCTCCACTCGGTGAATATTCATTCCCTAGAGAAATACATCACGAGTTTCTTAAACCAAGTGAGCTGAGCAACTGCTCAACGAAGTATCGACTAACATTCAACAAGTTCAAGCAATTCAGGAACTTGTTGATAATACCTGACATGGTCAACCGTGCCATCTAGCACCCAAAATACCTTCCTGTTCGCACAAAATTCAGCCGAACTACTGCAAACACCTTGCCTGAAGCATTTTCTTGTTTGTGTCAACGCCTCAGTCGAACTCCACCTGTCGCAACTCCTCCTGTGACGAACTTGCAAACTGTGATTGTTGGGTAATGTGGAGACCCGGTCCACCACATGTGAATTAGCTTTCTAATTAAGAGAGCTACCTACCGCTCACCTACCACATCCCATCTATCGCTCACCTACCTCCCCACCTACCGCTCACCTACCTCACACCTACCACTCTTCTTGATTCTATAAATAACCTCTTTTGGCTATTGGATGAGGTACAAGCCAAGTGAAGAGCTAAGCCAAGCAAAATAAGGGCCAAGCCAAGTCCTCTAAGAGAGAAATAGAGGAAGAGATAAAGAGAGGAAGGGAGATAAGAAAATAGAGATTTTTCTTGTATACGTCGAGGCGCTCGACGGTGTAATTCCTCGGAGTAATAAAATCCTCTGCAGCTCCGTGGACGTAGGCAATTTTGTCGAACCACATAAATCTGTGTGTCGCTTTGGTGTTTGTTTTCTGCGTGCAATTTTTCTCGTTCCATTTTTCACTTTATTGTCGTTGTTTTTCACAACAACCTGGTATCGAGCTTCGGTTCGGATCTAAGGAAGAACGATGGGCGGAGACGAAGTGATGACATCGGGGATCTAGAAATTCAATGACACAGATTTTGCTTAATGGAGGAAGCAGATAGAGGACCACCTATATGGAAAGAAACTTCATCTTCCGTTACTGGGAAATCGACCAGAAAAGATGGACGAGGCAGAATGGAATCTATTGGATCGACAGGTTCTAGGGGTTATACGATTAACCCTGTCAAGATCAGTTTCCCACGTCATCAAAGAGAAGACTACTGCAGATCTCATGGCGTCTTCATCAGGTATGTATGAAATGCCATTGGCGAATAACAAGGTGCACTTAATGAAAAAGTTTCATTTTGAAGATGACAGAAGATGTGTTTGTTGTTCAACACCTAAATGATTTCAACACTATCACAAATCAATTGTCGTCTGTTGAAATTGATTTTGATGATGAGATACGTGCGTCGATATTATCGGTTTCATCGCCAACAATTTCGGAAGTCTATGAGAATCGGCAAGCAATAGCTCGACATGAAATCTAAACCGAAATATAATGATATTCGTGATTCGATTTCTGGATGAAGAGGTACGCAGGAAAGATTCCCGGCGAGACCTCGGTTCGAGTTCGACACTCAATCGTTGATTCCAGCAGATAGCATCACAAGACAGGAGCTCAAACGTAGAAGATCAAAATCAAAGTCTTTTCAACTAGTGAACTCATTGGAATCGTGGCAAGTTGGCCACATAAAAAGCGAATCGCAGGAATCCTAGCAGAGGAGAATGATGGCGCTAACATCGTAATGAATAAGAAATACGAGATGCGTTATTGTCGGAGTTCACAGCCTCGTTGATGACCTGACATCTGGATTCGCAGTGCTTCCTTCCATACATTTTCCCATCAAGAGTTGATGCAAAATTATAATGCAGGAGACTTTGAGAAGATACATCTGGCTGATGGAAAAGCTCTGGACGTGGTGGGGATGGGAGACGTTGATATCGCACTCTCTAACAAGAGCAAATGGACTTTGCAAAATGTCAGACACGTTCCCGAGTTGAAGAAAAACCTCATCTCTATTGGGCAACTCAATGAGATCGGTCATTCTGTAGTTGTTCTTGGATAACACCCGGAAGTGTTACCAAAGGAGCATTAAGATCGTGCTCTGGTAAAAAACTGACACGCTATATGTGACTACTGGTTTGCTCAACATTGTTGCTACTAAAGTTACAGAGAGCGCGAGAGTTCTGCGGCATTGCAGATTTGGACACATGCGTCAGAGGTGCATTATGGGGAAACAGAAGAAGTTCAATTTCTTGAAAAAGTGGCAGAGCGCCAAAGACAAGAAAACCGAACCTTGTACAGACAAATGGTGGAGAACCACAGAACTATCAAAAAATCTTGCAAGATGAAAATTCGAGTAAGTGGGAGCTGGCCATGAAGAAAGAGATGATTCCCTACTGGGAAATCATACTTGGGAGCAGGCAGAACTTCCACCAAGGAAGAAGAGTATCAGACAACAAGTGGGATGTATCTGTGCAAGATCGTATCTGGTAGAAGAAGAGTACAAGTCGGATTTGTTGAAAAGAAGCTTCACAGGGGCAGGGATAACGCACATGCAATGGGAGTCAGAAGCAGATGCAAGAGTAACCCAAGAAAGTGCTTGGTGATACAAGGCTACGTCGACGGTGATATGTCAACCGACGGCGTTACTGCGAGAACTCGAAGTCGTGCTCGACTTCACTTCTGGCCTTCCCGCATGTAAGACAGGGCTTGAGTGGCAGAGGTGGAGGATATCGTGTTTGAGGAAAGTTCGAGATACCAGTGGCAGATGATGCAGCCTATGTATGGCGGCAGAATGAGTGTCCTTGCCTCAAAGTCGTAGAATTGTCGGGAATGCGAAGACCTTGGCCCACCACATGTGAATTAAGCTTCATAATTAAGCATGCTACCTACCGCTCACCTACTACATCCCACCTACCGCTCATCTACCTCCCCACATACCGCTCACCTACCTCTCACCTACCACTCTTCTCGATTCTATAAATAAACTTTTCGCTATCGATGGATGATGTCTGCCAAGGAAGAGCTAAGCCAATCAAAGAAGCGGGTCGGCTCAAGTCCTCTAAGAGAGGAAAAGAGGAAGAGAGGAAGAGAGAGTGAGAGAAGAAAACGAGATTTTCTCGTAGAACGTCGGAGCGCTCAACGTCGTAATTCCTCGAGTAATAAAATCTTCAGCAGCCTCCGACGATAGACAGTAATTTTGCCGAACCACGTAAATCCGTGTCGCTCTGTTGTTTGTTTTATGCGTGCAATTTTTCTCGTTTCATTTTTCACTTTATTGTTGTTGTTTTTCACAAAAGTGTTGTCTCGCGATTCACCTGTTGCAAAATCACCTGCAACAAACCTGCGAACTTCGCTAGCCGAAATCCTCTGTTCGCAAAATCAAGTTCCTATTCACTGGAGCCAAACTCCACCTCGCAAAAAACTCCTTCGCGAAATTGTCTCGCGTCCGCCACTAAGGCTATCGCACCAACCGCCTGTCGACAAGTCTGTCGCCCAAACTGGCAGCAACTGCAGGAATCTCAGGACGTTACCCGACTTGCTCCACTCAATTTGTGAAGTCCTTGTCGTTTTCGCCTCACAAGTCCTCCGCCGAACCAACTGTTCGCGGATCCTTCCACCTGCGCAGTCGCTTTCTTGTCGCTGACGATAACTGCTCTCAAGTCCTCCACAAAGCTAAATGTTCGCAGTAACTGAATATCCATCTGGACTTTCGTGAATCATTCCACTTGACACTTTTTTCGTTCAGCAACTCTTTCAGGAATTAAATAAATTCCTTCTTTGAACGCTCTCCACCTCTTATTTGCTGAGAAATAAATCTTTTATTTCCAGTTCTTCAAACATAAATTAATTCCCGGTTCTCTGCTCCAGAAAGCAATTAGTCAAGCAGTCCTATGCCAGCAGAAACCTAATTCCTCTTCACGAACTTGCTGCTGTTCGCGCCTTTGCTCGGCTCTGTCGCGAAGCCCAACTCGCGAATCGTCGCGCCTCTCCCTACGCGACTCTCCCTCGCGAAACCGCCTGTTCCCGCTCAAACTCTTCCCTGTTCGACTCGACCAACGCCTGTTCTCCGTAAACAGCGAACTGTTCCCGCGAGAGACTCTTCCGTCCGGGAATATTCTGTCCCAATTCCTTCCCGTCCGAGCCAACCGCCCGAACTGTCGCTACTGTTCGCGAAACCGTCGCGAACCTCCGCTGGACCCGTTGCACGAACTGCCTGCGCGAACCGCTCCTCGCCTGGAACTTGCGTGAACGTTCTTGCGTCCAGCAACCGCTGGAACTGTCTGCGTGAGGGGCGTCCGGCCTTGCTCTGCCGAGGAAACCTTGCGGCTTTGTGTATCTCGCGATTCTCCTAGGCCTGCTGGATCGCGCGAATCCAGCCTTCTCGACCTCCGCGGCGATCCTCTTCGGCTTCTTCCAGGCGCGACTCCTGTCGCCAAAAAAAACCGAACTTCTCCGCAACTGCTGTTGTGTCGCGCAAAGCCCCTGAAGCGCGCGAACTCCACCAAGTCACAGATGCTCGCCGAACCGCAGCTCTGTATCTGAACTGCTTCTCTGTTCATTCCCCGATATATCCTGGAACCGAACTGCTCTGTGGCGATCCTTCCCTGCGCGAACAAAAAACCTGTCATGCGAATTGCCGCCTGCTGGAGTCTCGAACTCCAGAAATGGAGCTCCCCAAAGCCTGGTCGCGAACTGCCTGTCGCGCCAAGCCTTCTGTCCGCTTCGAACTCGCCTGAGAATCGTCGAACTCCAACCGTCGCGAACCTCCTCGCGCCAACCGACGCACCTGTTTGCGAAAGCGAAGCCCTTGTCGCAAACTCCTCCCTGTCGCGAAGCGACGCTTTTCCTCGCGGCGACTGACTGTTCGCCAAGTGCTCCTCGCGAACTCCTCCCTGTCACACGAATTCCTTGCCGAATTCGCGAATACCGTGAATAGCTCGCCTCTTCCTTCTCCGAACCGCCGACTCCGAATTTCGCAAAGTCCTACGAATCCTCTTCTTCTTTTTTTTTTCCTCCCTCAGATCTCTCTCGCTCTAATACTAATTGTTATGAAATTTAGGACAGAAAAGGACACAAATACAAAAGAAGAACATGCAAAGACATGCCAACGTCCTCGGGAGGAGAGCGGGAGCAGAGTGGCGAATTTCACTATTTCAGAGAAGTTACAAATTCGGTTCAAACATACCCATAGGATTACACATCTATTTATAGCTAAAACACCCATATAGATATAACTACTAACTCTCCCTCGCTCCCCCCAACTCACTAAATATGAATAGACACACCTATTCACCAAGAAAACTCCAACTACTGGTATATGAGCCACATACCTAACACAAAAAAAAAAAAATAATAATAATAAATAAATAAATGTTCTAAACATTTTCAAAAACAATAATCACCATCAAACATATTTTACTTCAAATCAAATCATAAACAGCTTAGAATCAAAAGTAAAAAAAAAAAACAAAAAATAAAAAGCAAAAATGATACCAAACAACCCTTCAGATATTAAAATCTATCCAAATATTCCAAATCAAATGTCACCATGAAATATCTTAAAATCAAACAAATTATCTGCCTAAAAGGCTCCCATTACATTCAAACAATTAACATTATAAAAGCAAAGTAGCATTCATAGTCTTTAATCATTTCCTGAAAACAAATTCAAAGCTTCATTTACTGAAAACAAATTCAAAGCTTCATTTCCTGAAAACAAATTCAAAGCTTCATTTACTGAAAACAAATTCAAAGCTTCAATTCAAGATCAACATCATAGTCTCCCCAACCATTACTGTATTGATTAGCATATGCATCTCGTTCAGCAGCATAGACATCATGAGGCAATCCCAAGAAGTTGTAGAAAGCCGGTGCTTTACGTGGAGCGGCTGAAGCTTCTCCGCTCCCACCAATTTCTCTCTTCTGCTTACAGAAAAACCAAACAGCTTACTATGCAACATTTGTAGTTCAATATGGTTGCATTCAGATTTGGAAGCAACTTTTGAATGAGAAAGTTTATTGATTTAGCACAGACAGAGAGATTAAAAAACAAATTTCATCATAGAATTCAATCTCATGAAAAATTAAAAACAATGAATCTAAAAGAAAGATAGAAAACAGAAAATAAACATGCATTGTGAGATATGTTACATAGTTTCAACATCAAATGACTTGTACTCGCATTGCCCGAAAAAAGTTGTTCCTTCTATATCTAAGATCAATAATGGTGGGAATAGAGATGGCAAAAATGTCACCCTCTAATAGGATATGACACCTAATGCTGCTTGGATCTTGATTACACAAATCTTGATGCATATAGAACTTAGCGGTTAAGAGGGCGACGCTGCCTAACACACAAAAAATAAGGCTATAGTGTAAGATGAAAGGCTTCTTGGGAGCCATGCTTGAGGTATTTAAGGGAAAGCTTATATAAACAATGCAATGGCTCCAAAACTCTGACAAAAATTAAGAACATATCTTAGAACTCTGAGAATTTCTAAAAGAAAGGGTGCTAAAAAACTACGACTGTAGTTTTTGAATGACCAAGTGGTGTTCAAGAGAGCAAGGAGTTCTTATGAGGGTAAACAAGGGGTGTTTACGAGTAAAGCAATCATAAATAGAATATGCAAACTGAATTAGCTTTATATACTCATCTTTACCTATTCACTTAGGTGATTCGCAAGTCCTCCTTCCTGCCTTCTCTACTTCTTGGTTTTGCACCTTCTTCTTCTTATTTTCTTTTCTTATAGGATAGGATTAAGATCTGATGTCGGTATCCAGTAAATGAGCAAAATAATAAATAAACCCATAGATAATCATCTTATGAGCTTTTTAAAGGAATAAAACCAGGCAAACAAAAGTTCACTCTCTTCTTACGACGCTTCACTAATTTTGGTGGCGTCAAAACACTTAAATTTCTTTTATAAATCCTTAGTTTTTTTAATGATGTATCAAATTAGAACAAATAGACAAAGTTAGCTAGGCTAAACTAATATTTACAGTCAAATTGAATAAAAATTGACTAAAGAGTTGTGTTTTTAAACAAGAAGTGAAACCTACCAATTCAGTTAGATTATCACAACGGCGATTTGATTTTGGCCTCTCCCAATTGAGAGACAAACCGCAATAGATTGCTTGTATTCTGTGTAACTTGCTCTCTTGTTTGATGTTTGTGCTTAACACTGTTATTGTGGGGTCCCAAACCCCGGATGCAAAAAGTTGAGGATTCGACAGCCAACATAAAATTTTTGTCGAAAAATTATGACATGAATCATTTAAATCATTGTGTAGACTCAATATGACACAATGGAGAGAAAGAAGCCGACCACACTTTGTCTTTGTTGTTTGATGTTTGTGTTCATTCTTTATAACACTAACACTCAAATGGGGCTTTACATGTATATCAATGTTTTAATAACCAAAACAATCATATTGGTTGAATTTTATTGTCATAATGGTAGTTTGATTTTAGTTTTATGTTTGACCAATTGATTTGATGTGATTTGATTTAGATTTAATTATAAGTCCTAATGATTTCAAAGCAAATCGCTTATATTCTCGTGTGATTTGCTCTCACGTGGTGCGCACTCATTATACATCTTTGATAAGACAATACTTATTTAAACTTTTTGACTTCAAATAATTTTAACAAAAATCTTAAATTGAAAGCCAAACAAAATCCATCAGGTATGTTTACAATATCATAAAGGCAATTTAATTTGATATCATGTTTGGCTAATGATTTGTTTAGATTTAAATTTAATAGAAGTTATCTGAAATATTATCAAATCATGCGCACAATTGAAAATTCCAAATGGAAATTTGTGAAGTGTTCATACATCTTAAAGAAAAAAAGCCATATCATTATACATCATTTATACTCCCGTGCAATTTATTCTCTTATTTGGAGTTAGTGCTCACTCTTTATACATCTTGAGTTGTATCTCCCGATTTTTGGTAAAGCTAGCACTTTTAAGCAGAAATGAGGAAGAGAAGGAGATGAGGCGTTTGCAAGCAAGGGTTAAGTCTCATGTGCGATACCACCTAAATGATCTTAATCTAGTAGAATTAAATAAAAATATGACACTCAATAGGACACAACCGAGAAAAAGGATTCATGTAGCCGACCTCACTTAGTGGGATAAAGTTTTGTTTTTGTTGTTGTTTTTGTGATATAACCAAATGATGTAATTTGGATGTTGCATCGAGACACACACACAAACACACACATAGATGTGTAAATTATATAGTACATATGATATAGATGTGAAAATTATACAACACAACTAATGTCTTGAATTATCTTGAATAGTCATATTGAAAATATGAACTGTAAAATGCTCTTATATTAATTTTACTGTAAGTTCAATTGACATACATATTATTTTCATTGTGTTACTATAATTTAGAAGTCGGAGTATTTACTAGTTGTTGGTAGATAATCAAATTTTAAATTAGTATGTTTAGGTTTAAAATTTTATTTAAAGATAAGTAACAAAAGCAAAAATATTTGTAAAAGACCAAGATAACCTGAAAATAAGATAAATTTAAGTAAATTTTTTTTTAGTGGCTCTTTCAATTATTTTTTTAATGACTAAACGTTAGTTATAAAAAAGTTGAATATCAAATTATAATTTTCATCGCCAGACCATCTGGTCCCCGCCTTGAAAAACTCTGAGCCCACGGGTCGCACCGAGTCATGACAAAAGTAATATTAAAAAATAAGGTTTATGATTAAATAATACAATCTTGATAAAAGAGTAAATACGATAATTATAAGAAAATTAGTAATAATAAAATTTAAAGTATAGGTTAATTATAATCAAGTAATTATTTAATCAGCCAAATGGATACACCCAAGATTATAGAAGAGAAAAATAAGGTAGGAAATGAGGAATTAAAGCCTGCCATAACCATGAACACAAATATCATGACCTAGATGATGATTGTGATGACGTAGCTAATTCAGGAGTCCATATCGTGGTCTAATGAAAGTGATATAGTTACTGTGAATAAGCAATTGAATATATTTTCAAGATTTATATTCACCTTCGCTTAAGAGAACTGAAGACTTGAATGAAACGGAGTAGTTGATGTGAATAATAAAGACAAAAGACAACAAGGCATGTCAAAGATGAAAGATGGGTATTATCAGCTACATTTGTGCTAAATGGAGAAGCATAAAGGTGGTGGTGTGGGTAGCGTCAAAACAGGCTATGAGACATACACAAAATGATGGTAAATTGAAAGGATTTTGTGGATTTTTTCAAAGTGGTTTGTACCTCAATCTGCTCGAAGATGGATGCAAGACAAATTCATCATACTGGTGCAAAGAGAAAATAATCTCATGCAACAACGAAGCAGGGTTCACTACACTGTCAATGTACGCACCATAGTTGATAGCTACAAGAGAATAAAGTGTTATAGATTTCATTCTGGATTGAAGGATTTGATCAGACGGGTGAAGATTGATTATCAACTTAGTCAAAGCATAAGGAGATGATAAGAGAAATAATATACATGAAGAAAAATGTAGTTTAATCTGAAGGACCCAATGGAAAGAAGCAAAAGTTCAGTTCATATGCATTTAGTAGTGGCACGACTTATAGTATTGTAGCCTCTTGTGCCAAATGTGGAAGACAGTGTAATGGTGATTATTTGATGGGCTCCAATACAACTAGTGTCGCCAGTCTGGTTATATAGCTTTCATATGACCGAAAAATATCGAAAAAATAGAAAAAAGTTGGAGTCCCTTCGTAAAAGACTATATGTAAGAAAATGATAATGGAGCAAACATGTTCAGCTCCCACATAGTGGTGAATGTTTGATGGCTCCAATACAACTGGTGTCGTCAGTCTTGTCACATAGCTTTCACTAGGCCAAAAATCTTAGAAAAATAAAAAAAAGTAGAGCTCCTTCACAGAAGACGATAAGAATAAATATGAGGATAGACTGAATAGGTTTAGCTCTCACTGAATGTCAACAAAGATGGCTTCAACCTCGCCTTTATGCCCTATCACATGGAGAGCCAGAAGAAAGCCAGAAAAACTCACTTTTGCTGATGCTGATACTAATACTAATAGAGTATAATGAGTATTATATTTTCCTCCATGTTATAGAGGTGTCATTTTGGTTATCTTGTGTTGAGTCTTTCTATTTTGATGATGTGGTGTTATCTTTATTGTGTTATCTTACTTTAGTTGATGGAAGAAATTAGTTATGTTATCTTGTATCATATCTTTATTTTATCATATCCATTTTTTATCATAATGAATGAGATCTAGACTTCTTTATGAATATTTAAATTTAGTTCATGTATTTCCTACAATGATTTGAGATTTAGTGTAGAATTATAAATTTTGAAGACAAAATTTTTGAGAGGAAGGTTTTAACGCCCGATTTTTGGTAATGCTAGCAATATGTAAAACAAGGAACTTTTAAGCAAAGACGAGACAGAGAAGGATACGAGGCGTTTGCAAGCAAATGTTACGTCTCGTGTGTGATACCAAGAATCAAAGACGAAAAGCAATGCGAAGAGCGTAGAAACTATGAGCAAAGTTGAGGGAATGATGATGCGCGTGATTTCGGGCAGGGAGATCACACGAGCACTGATCGAATGCGAGACCTAGGGTGTCATACTCATGCGACCAAGCGAAGGATGAAGAAGAAGAAGAAGAAGAAGAAGATTCGAAGAAGGGTGATTCAGAACCGAACGAAGGAGGAAGAAAAAACAGCAGGAATTCTTGGGCATCCTTCAGTTTCGAGCAATACGATGCGAAAGAGAAGACTGAAGAAGCCAATCATTTATATTCTTGGTATTTAATAATTGTTGATAGTCAATTGTGTTTTAAATTAACATTTTCAGGTTTTAGTTTTATTAAAAATGGAGATGAGAAAAATTTTTAGAAGATGCAGACAACCTGCAATAAAGTAAGTTTAACTAAGTTTATTTTATATAGTGACTCTTTCAATTATGTTTGGATAAGTAAATGTTAGTTATAGAAAATGAGAATATAAAAGTTTGATATTCACTGTCCCACCGTTTGTTCTGGCCTTGAAAAGCTCTATGTCCCCAGGCCAGGCCGACTGAATAAGATCCAAGTTTAACTAATTTTCTTTTATATAGTGACTCTTTCAATTATTTTTGGATGAGTAAATGTTAGTTATAGAAAATGAAAATATAAAAGTTTGATTTTCACTGTCCCACCGTTTGTTCTCAAGTCCCCAGGCCAGGCCGACTGAATAAGATCCTACTTTTATTTCTAGTTTATTTTATTATAATTTAATAAAAATAGTAAACTTAAAATCAAACTAAGTCTAATTGTTTTATTTAGGTTGTTATAATGATAGTTTAATTTTATTTTCATATTTGATTAAGTAGTTTGATTTGATGAAAGTATAAGTTCATTTAGAATCAAAGAAGTGATGATAATAATGTACTCATAATTACTTTGGAACTAAACTATAAATTTGGAGATCAAATTCTTTTAAAAAAGATCATATGTTATAAACATGAACTGATAAAAAGTGTAGAATCAGATCGATCCAAACCACAAATATGAACTTCTAATCACACATTGCCCTCCTTGTCTCGCAATTTGCCGTAGCCAGTGTTGTCTCAGTCCTCAACGGATGTGCAAATCTTATGCTTATTCCCTACTTTAGTTTCCTTGCATTACAATTTAAAATACTTGAAAACCTATTTATTGCATCCCTTCAACCTACCATGATCACCTAGTCTCTTCCATAGAGCTTCATATCTTTCTCTCAAGGAACTAACCATAACACTATTCTCCTCCATCTGATCGAAAGCCAACAATAGTGATTACTTTCCTCATTTCCTTCTCTATTGATCGAGCAAACATAAATAGTGAATCGTCACCTTCTTCCTTTTTTTGTTTTCTTTTATCCTTTTCTTCTTCCTTATATTCTTATTCTTCTCTGTCATCTTCATAATTTTTTGAGACTTTATCATTTTGTCGACTCTACATAATATGACAAGAGTTTAGTTTCTTAAATTTGTAATAGAATAGTGTTTATTTAATTACTTATAGTTTAAAAGATTAAGTTAATATGGATCTAGATTAAATTCATAGCATAAGTTGCGTTTAGAGAGCATAATTATAGTTAATTTTAATTTACTTATAATTATAAGTTTAAATATGTAAAAACAATTAACCTAAGTTGGTTATAGGATAACCTAGGTTGGATAAGGTGCGTCTGTTTTAATTAAATATGAACTTTCAATGGTTCTTTTGTGTAATTGATTGAGTTATTTAAGCTTTCAGTTTGGTATTTATCTTTCATCTATTTCAGATTCTAAAAAATTATGATTTAAACTATGCAACCACATGAGAAGCTGTTATTTATTAAAGGATAAACATATCATTTTTTATTAGAGAGATTATTCTTGACAATTATAGAATAATTCTAGATTTCCTTTTAGATTGTCAAGCCTATCTTTGTTACTTAAATATTTATTATTTTAGTAGATCCCTCTTAATGTTCAAAATGAAATAACAAGTTGCATATGTATTTTTTTATTAATTTATTGCTACATAATTTATGTATATTGAACTTATTTCTATAGTAGCAATAACTATATCTATTAA
This sequence comes from Papilionanthe hookeriana x Papilionanthe teres, assembly GCA_022702705.1. Taxonomy (NCBI): domain Eukaryota; kingdom Viridiplantae; phylum Streptophyta; class Magnoliopsida; order Asparagales; family Orchidaceae; genus Papilionanthe; species Papilionanthe hookeriana x Papilionanthe teres. Next base: position 36,763,812 of record CM040434.1, read on the forward strand.
ATATAATAAACTTTATTCTTGTAACTCACGTTTTAATATATAAATAAAATTGATCGTATTATTTACAAAATATATTAAAACTTTGCTTATGATAAATAAAAATTGCATATCTATGTGCAGTGATGTATATATCAGTAGAACCCTTTTGAATATTATCTAAATGCGTCAATTGGCACATAGAATGATGACTATCTATTTGTAATCATCAGATTTCATGGGTTAGTATCCACCTTCCCAATTTAAAAGTTTCTCAATAAAACTAACCATAGATGTGTAAATGGATAGACAATAGAATGATAAATGACTAATATCACATTTAGAAACATATGATTAAACCTGATATAGTTGCATTTGGATAAGTTAAAATAAAAATACATTACGCACAGCTAACATGCAAATGAGCATGAACATCATAATATTCAAAATCATATTAGAATATGCTACACTCTTCATTGAAGCAATATAATTACTCTAGCTTGATTATTCGATGCAACTTATTGCATTGCTATTATATAGTAAAAAAGAAGTTAAAAAGCTTCTTTTTTTGTCCACGTATATGCTATAATAACTTATCATTTACTCTAAATAAATATGGGTTATTGGATTTGAGTTATTAAACTTCAATTTTTTCCTTCTAAAATGTTCAAATCAAGTTGCTTTAGGGACCCTTAACAAAATAAAAATATTTAAATATTAGGATTTTATTTGGAATTTCTATGTTTGGGTACTAGCTCTATTTATATTCTTATTGGGTTTGGGTGACTTGGGTGGTTATGTATCTATAATTATTACTTGCACCTTATTTTTCATTAGTTACTATTATTACCTCCTTATAGTGCCAATGTTATGGACTCTATTAATAAAATAAAATAAAATATTCTTACTTTCTTTCGATTATTCTTAACAATTATAATTGGTTGTATATGAATCTGTTCTCATGCGTACAAAACAATTTTAACTCCCATCTCAATTTTTGAAATTTATTTCAAAAGTTGAGGTCCATCCATTCAATCTGCCCTATCTTATCGAAGTGTATAGCTCTCTTAATCTAGCTTGTGAAATGAGGTGAGTATTGGAGATATAAAGGTAGTCATATTAAGTTTGAGCCATGTATATAATCTCACTAAATTTGCCATGGAGAAATGGCACTAGTGACATCCATTTGTATGATTGGCCAGTTCCGAGTAAAACTATTATAAGAAAATCACAAATAATGAGAATTTTGACGGCAACGCTAAATACTTATCTATAATCAATGTATTTCTCTTGCTTATAGCCTTATGCAATGAATTGCGCCTTGAGTGGTGTAACATTGCCATCAGAGCTATATTTGATTTTAAATGTTCATTTGCTATTGAGGAGTTGAGTTGGGGAGAATGGAATGAGGATCCAAGTGCCTTGAGCATGTCAAGCTTGACAATCTGCACCATAGTTGTTTTCCATTATTACATTTTGATTTTGAAGGAGTAACGAGTTGGATCACTCAAAGTGATAGTTTGAATCAAGGTGAAAATTTGTTTTGGCTTATGCTCATCGTTCCTAAGATGGATTTTTAGAGGTGTCCAGTTGGCACAGAAATTTGGTGGTTTTGAGCTACTAGTCGAGCGAATGTGGGGTGAGAATAAGAAAGAAGCGGTACTGAGATAATGGAATATAATGCAATGGTAAGGATTTGGTCAACAAGCATCCATGTATTGTAATGGGGACTAGAATTGAGAGAAACTTCGTTGTTGATTGTATGTTAGGAAGAACATGGGATAGATCCATTGAGGAACCGGTTGAAGCAATTAGCCTGGAAGAATTTAAGATCTTCCAATATGCATTTCAGGTGACTCTTCGATGAAAATAGGATGTTAATAATGTTTTCGGCTATTAGATGTCAAGATTTTATCAAGAGGGAATAGGGATGTCTCCCATTTTGAGATGAGAGCATTTTTCATTCCTTGAGTTGGTAGTTATTGAAGCTTTGTAAACAACTAACCTGTTTCTTAGCAGCACTGACTTGCTGGACGGGCATGGCTTGGAGGGGTAAAGCACTGCTGTAATCTGAAGGTAAGCATGCCAAGCTAAGTGCGCTTCCGTAAAAAGGTTGGGTGATATCTTCTTCAAAAGTGCGAATCCTCTTCCCTGTACGGTCGTTGCTTAAAACACCATCTCTGAGAATTAAATTGAACAGCTTTATTCAGCAAATAAAGTTATAGGTAAAAAAAAGGAAAAATCAAAATTTTGAATCAAACTTACATTGAACAATCAGTGTTTTCCCGTTGAGATCCATGGATCACAAATGCGCTACAATTTGAATGAGAAATTTGAGAGGGTTCTGAGATAATGATGGACATTTGATTTCCTGTCTCATCGAATCGGAAGGATGATAGACGATTCATGCCAACCATCTACATGTCCATGGCTTGTAAAAATTAGTAAATAAAACAAGAGAATTTAACATAGAGAAATTAATAATAAATTGAAGAAAACCTGATCCTGCTGATCTGCCCAGAGAAAGGTACTCATAATGCCATGATGGCTTTGGTCTGAAGGGAGCTCCATTTCCGTCTGAAGGCCAGCTTCAGGAACAACAGGATGAAATGGCGAGTGATTCACCACCTGAGAAGACAGCAAGTAATTGAAGAGGTATTTCAACAAGCAGTTGGTGATCAACAGTGAAAAACAGAAATAATCGAAGCAATTGAACAAGCCAAGGAGACCTGGCCTATGTGCGGCTGAGGCTCATGTTTCTGCGACCGAAACACAAATTTCTGCCTCCATGGCTGTTCCTTCCACTCGGAGGCGACGAGCGAAGGCGGCGGGTCAGAGCTAGTGGAGGCGTCGCTCTGCGAAGGGCTCCCCAATAATGGCATCGTGCCGTCGCTGGAAGCCCGTGGGTTTAAATCCTGTAACTGATACCGGAACACGGATGAGTTTTCAGCAATGCATTCGAACTGGTAATTGGGATCAAACTCCGGGAGGAAATGGACGGTCCTGTTTGGCTGAGGGCAAAGAGAATCGAAGACAGCGAGTTCACTTCCGTGGGGCAACCATCTCGGCGATTCTTCTCTCGGTGAATCAGGAAACGTGACTTCCCCTCCGGGTGAATCAGGAAACGTGACTTCCCCTCCGCCATAAGAAATCTGGTCATCTTCTTCCTCCATTTCGTAATCACAGAAGCTAAGTTAGGAAGAAAGGCGAGAGCTTTCACAGCGAGGGAAGAAGGAGAAGGAGAAAAGGATGGGCAAGACGAATTTGGGGAGGAAAGGCAGCGTTTTTGATGGACTTGGGGTCGGTGATCGATCGAAGGATATCGGAGATAAAGCTGCGGTAGAGAGCAGATAGCGAATCCATGGGGAGAAATGAAGGGGCCTTCACTTTTATTGCAGAAATCATTGGCCTCGTCTTCCTATGGCTATTTTTAGCTTTTGACCAAATTTAGCTGCCAATGCGAGGTGGCTGCATCCACAACCTCTCCTGTGAATTACAGAAGAATTTTACTATTATTACATTTTTTTTAAGTAAATCTAATTTAAAATTTGAATTTTCATTCATTATTTTATTTTCAGAATGAGCTTGAATTTTCACTAGATTACCATTTGGGCCTTGAAGGTTGATAATTTTCATTGAATTGTGTGAATTGAACTTAACTTTGGGGCAATTATATGCGAGAAAATATTGTGTACTTTATCAGTTTGTACTTACAATGATGGATGAAGTGACTGTCACAATAATTTCACTTATATGTAGCGTATTCCCTCAATCCACACTTCTAAGTACATAATATTTTCTCATTATATGCAGACCACCCCAAACTTGCTCTTTCTAGGTTCGTTTGGAGCAGCTTATTTGGTGCGATGGCGTTTTGAAAACACACTTGACCCGTTTGGGTAAACTGTGTTTTGACAACTTATGCGTTTTCAAAACGCAGAAAACAGTTTTTTCACACCGCACCTATCTAGGTACGGTGGCAGCTTTCTGGTAGCGGTCTGATTTCTTCAAAAAAATAAAATTTTGTAATGGTCACCGCACCTAACTTATCAACAAATTATTCAATAAGCTGCAGCTACCTCAAACAGACCCTTATTAATCGCTCGCTTTCTTCTATTTTTCAAATTCTTACTAGAACACCAAAATTTGTGGTAAAACACCACTCTTATTTTTCATTTTTATCATATTTTTAATAATTTGATCATGACACAGGTAAATGCATGATTCGGTAGTTCAACAAAATCATATTGGGGGATAATTTGTAAATATCAATATTTCAGTTGGTTTTGTATGTGAAGTGTAGATTGCAGTTTGATTATTGTTGTTGATTGGATTGGATTATTGAATTATTTCCTTAAGAGAATTTTTGTGATGATAAATGAATTGTTTGAGAATGTTCTTTGAGCAATCTTTGGCTTGGATAAAAATTTTCTTTCTATTTTAAATTTTGTAGGCTAAAGTTGGATGGATGATTAAGTAACAAATTTGACTACCTAACTTTAGAAGAATTAATTTTCTCCTTTTTATGTGAGGATTAATTTTTTTACTAATTAACTATTTCTTAGTTCATAACTTTGAATGAGTACATTTTATTTATTAACTGATAAACATGTCATTTTTATCTGAGAAATTATTCTTGATAGATGTATTAGAAGATTCCTATATATTTTCTTAGTTTGTTGAGTTCATCTTTATTACTCGATAATTTATCATGTCAGTAGATTATATTTAATGTTCATAATGATAATTTTAAGTTTTCTAAATTCAAACGCACATTATGTGATTTTGACACTAAAGTGTCATAAATATAAAGATCAAACTTTAAATGAAAAATATCAAAATACATAAGTATTATGTGATATGTATTTAAATTCTTAAATTTAGGGGTTACTAATCACTCTTATTGTTGTTTCGTTATATTGTTTATATGTGATGCCCGATTACAATGAAGCAGTCGACCATCACACAAGCATACGTATTGATATGAAATTTGAGTCAGTGTGTCATTCCTAAGAGAAAACTAGTAAATTTTCTAAGTGATGAAGTTCTAGTTTACTAAACATCTAAGTCAAATTTGAAGTGTTTCAGACTTTCAGAAATTAAAAAGTTTTTAAAATCCTGAAATGCAGAAAATAAAACTAGATCTTGGAGTTTCTTAGAGTGATGAAAATCATACTCCTATAAATGTGAATCCTCAAAGCTTTTCTATGAGATCCCAACATAGTTGTTGACAACCAAGGTCAAAACTTCATTTACCTATGTCTATGTCATAAGAAGCGTTGAAAACCTTTATTACAGTTAAAGAAGTTTAAACTATGCAAGATTTCTTTGGAATCTATTAGTCTTATATATATGTTGCAATCTTCTACTGATAATATGTCTATTCCACTAGGTGATTATGTATTATCCTATTTATTATTTTAGACAATACTTAGAATTCCTTGATCACTAGGGATTTTAACTTTCTAATTGGTTAGAATAGAAGTAAATTATGATTAAAAGGATAAAACATCAACATGAGTTAAATAAAAGTCTAGGAAAAGCTCATGGAGAAAACATTTGCTTCATTCACAATCTCTAATCAAAGGTGCACATAAATATTTAGCCACTATGCATAAGATGAGAAAATATCAAAAACTTCATTGCTATAAAGAATATTAACATGTAAATAAGTAAATAAAATCAAACTAGATAATTCTTGTCCTGCTTTACACCTTGATCCTCCTCGTATAATGAAAGCATTCCACACGATCTCCCTCAAATAAGAACTCAATTAATCTCACCCTCTTGATACACTAAAAATATGTTAGGTTTTTTCTATATAATTTTTACTCATTTTTGGTAATATTGCACTTTAAAAAAAGGTATTCTTCATGTTTTGCTACAGGTATGATGATTTTAGGTGACTAAAGCAAAATAAAACAAAAAGAAACAAATTTGGAGCAAAAAGAGGAAAAATGAAGCAAAAGGCTTTTTGGCGCCACCGACGCCCAATTTCAGAGAGTATTGAAATTAAAAGGCGGCTCAACAAGTCATTTTTATCTGAGACATTATTCTTGATAGATATATTAGAAGATTCCTATATATTTTCTTAGTTTGTTGAGTTCATCTTTATTACTTGATAATTTATTATGTCAGTAGATTCTTTTTAATGTTCATAATGATAATTTTAAAGCTTATTTATTCCTAAATCCAAAATTTTATTAGTTAAAAAGTTGTTTTAAGGAACACTTCATAAAACTTGTATCTTGGTTTAATAGAAAAATGATTTTATTCCAGTAAAAGGTATAAAAGAAAAATAAAGAATGTGCATGCATACCACACAATGTTGATCTCATTTTTGATGAGGTCTTTCTTTCCACTTAGTGCTTAGGATCTAGCCACAGGATTCATATTTTATTATCCTAGAAGATTAGAAATTGAGTTTAGATATATTGAATTTTGATTTGGAAATGAAATTTGAGGAATTTGGTTGATCATGAGGTTCAATTTATTGGATTTTGAAAATTGGACCAAATTAGGAATTTTTGTATGCATTAAAATTGGGTTTTGAAATTGATTAAATTGGACTTCAAAATGGTTTCAATTGAGATTTAATATGTTGAATTGGAGTTTAGGATTGAAATTGGAGAATTTTTGAACCAATTTGGTGGAAATTAGGGTTAATTTAAGGATTTGGCCATTTAGGGGTAAAATTGGGATTTTGGTCAAAATTGGTCAAATTGGGGCAATTGGATGACAGGGGATGTTTTAAATTATTTTTGGGATTTAATTGGATAAAAATTGGAATTTTGAAATTTTGGGTATTCCATTGGTATTTTGGTAATTTTGGCTGATTTTGGCCAATTTTGGTCAATTTTGGTCAAAGTGGTCAAAAGGCTGATTTGAAAGCCCGAGGTGGTTTAGGAAGAAATTTAACATCAAATGATAATGTCCGGGGCCATTTTTGATCAATGTGGAAAGTTTTATGATCCCCGGAACATCTTTTAAGTATCTTTTATTTTGGTACCGAGGTGCCAAAAAGTTGTCCGGAGGTATGACAAGTTTACAGTCAAAATTTTTAGTGTGACACAAGGAATGTTTTGGTGCCATTTTCAGGACTCATTGGTGACTCTAGGAAATTTTGGGAAATTTGGCTTGAAAATTAGGATTTGGAATGGAATTAGGGTTTTAGGGGTATGTGCCCATGGGCCTTAGCCATGTCTAACCACTTTGGAACCAAATCTAGCCAAATGGTAAACACTTTATGATCCTTCACATATTGGTCTTAGCCATCTTAATTAAAGACTAGTGGCTTTGGCTCAATCATGTGAATTTCTTAAAGGGTAGAAGGGATAAAGTTTAAGGTTTGAGATTGGGGAACTAATGGTTTAGGGGTGTGTGTGTGTGCAAGAGAAGCTCAAGTCACCCAAGGTTTCTCTAAGTCCAAACATTCTTATGGGAAGTCACTATTGGGTCTCCACATGGTGGTTTTAACCTTCCAAGGTGATTTGGAGGTTTTTGACCATCCATGTAGGGTTCCAAAAGGAGCTAAGAAGTGGTTGAAAATTTCTAAATTGTGGGTTCCAACTCTAGTCTTCTAGGATAGTCAAAGAGAAAATCTTATGACTAGATCCTAAGCACTAAGAGGAAGTTTAAACCTCACCAAAAATGAGGTCAATACTCTCGCGTGGCCGAGCCCTAGCCGTCCTCCTCTTGAAGCTTCTCCTTCAAGTAAGTAGGAGTTGACTCCCTCTAGCCTGGCCCCGACATACCCTGTTATATTTTTATTATGGCTCACATTTATTTTAATAACTTATGATATTTATTTTGATAAGTTAAGTTATTAATTTTCTTAACTCATAACTTACGTCATAAATTATGACAACTTATGATATTTATTTTGATAACTTAAGTTATTTATTTTCTTAACTCATAACTTACGTCATAAACTATGACAACTTATGATATTTATTTTGATAATTTAAGTTATTTATTTTCTTAACTAATAACTTATGTCATAAATTATGACAACTTATAACATTTATTTTGATAACTTAAGTTATTTATTTTCTTAACTCATAACTTATGTCATAACTTATGACAACTCATGATATTTATTTTTGTAACTCAAATAACCCCCTAAAATAAATAAATGTTACTAACTTATGTCATTGATTTTAATAATAAAAATCAATTAATTTATTAAATTGTCATAAATTCTATTGGTTAGTAACCCCCTTGATGGATGGTGGTTAAATAAAGCATGAAATTGAGAATATGTCATCTCTCTACCCAATACACCACGTACATTTCCTTCCATTAGAAAGTACAAAAATTTTTAAAGGATTAGAGAGAGAAACTCCATCTCTTCATGATCAATTTTCTTCAATATCAAATTTCTTCGTCATGAATACAGGTACGTGTTACTTTATTATAGATATGTGAAAATCATAAATTTAAAATATCTTGACTATTATGTATTTTTTTTGGAATTTGTGTCATAAAGTTCAAACATGAATTTCTTACATGTGGTATCAGAGCCTTGATTAGTAAATTTATGATTTTTTATATAATTTTATTTATGTTAATTGTATTAAATTTTCGCTGCTAATTAGATCTTGAATTATACCACTAAAGTAAATTGATGTGATTAAAATTATTATTTATTTGATGTCAATGTTATGTTTAATTTGTTAGTCACCAAAGTGACCAAGTTAGTAAGTTTAATAAACGTCAAATTAAATAAATTCAATTACTCACGAGTTTGTGATGCTTCTTATGAACTAATTTAATATTTTATCACAAAAATATTAAAATTCATTGATTATAAAATATTTCTGGATTGGCCAAATGTTGATCATTTATTTTATAATCTTTGAATATAATTATAGTTTATTTATATACTTAGTTAAGATATGTTTATATATCAAAAGATAATAAACGTATCTAATTTGAGTATAAACAATTACCAATTATTAAATTTAAGTTAAGCATCAATTATGTTTATTATCGTGTATTGTTATATCACCCAAAGGAGATTTCAATACACTATTATTATTATAATTATTATTTTAATCTAATTTTTATATGAATATTTATGTAAGTTTAATGTTCGAAGCATTAATGTGCGAGCATGTTTTATTCATTTGCAGTAACTACTGTTTCTCTTCATTCGCAAGCTACATCTGTTCAAACATTCAATGAGCTTAATTTCTCTGAATGGCGTGAACAAGTCCAGTTTCACCTTGGTGTTCTGGATCTTGATTTGGCACTCACGACTGAAAAAACCCCTGCTCTTACTGATTCTAGCAGTGCTGAGCAAGTATCTTTCTATAAAGCTTGGGAAAAATCGAACATATTAAGCTTGATTTTATGCGAATGACTATAGCAAACAACATTAAATGTATATTTTCTAACACTAAAAGTGCTAAGGAATTTATGAAATTTGCTGAGAATTGTTCTTAATCTGACTTTGCTGATAAGTCTCTTGTTGAGACATTATTGAGTACGTTAACCAACATGAAATTTGATGGTTTTCATACTATGCATGAGCATGTCGTTGAAATGATAAACATATCAGCAAGACTTAAGACCCTGGGAATGGAAGTGAATAAAAATTTCCTTGTGCAATTTATCATTAACTCCTTGCCTCCTGAGTATGGTCCATTTCACATGAACTACAACACTATGAAAGAGAAGTGGAATGTGAATGAACTACAATGTATGCTCATGTTGACCTCAATTTTGGTGAGGTCTTTTGCTTCTCTCTTTAATACTTAGGATCTAGCCTTAGGCTTTTACTTTGACTAATCTTAGAGGACTAGAAATGGAACCCACCATTTAGAAATTCAAACTACTTCTTAACTCTCTGCAAACCCCACAAGCTTGATTGTAGACCCCTAATCACTTAGAGGGTTGAAATCAAATGTGGAGGTTTAAAGGATGAGTTCCTTATAGGACTTTTTGGCCTAGGAATACCCCGGACGGCCCGGTCCAGTAAGGGCCGACTTGCACATACACTCACTCTCACACACATTCCAAGTCCTAAAACCACACTCTCACCCAACTTGACTTCCTGACACATGTAGGTAATTCATATGGATGGTCCTTAACCTCTAAGCCCCTTGCTAAGAGGGTTAGGAACAACATAGTGAATGCCTCAAATGAGTCCTCTCATGGCTCATATGGGCTTAATATGGCTTCATGGCTCAACCAAAATGATTCCATTTCACTCACACTTGATCAATCTTCTTTTTTTTTTTAATTTCAGTTTTTGACCTGGCCCCGGACTCACTAAACCTACCAAATACCCTTGAAATGACTCAAAATTTGCAAAATTACATAAATTACCCAAGATTCCTCAAAATTAATCCTAAATACTTCCCACCACTCAAATTGACCATCTTTGGCCAAAAATACCAAAATTTCCAAAAATACCCCTAAACCCCCCACAAAATTACCAAAATACCCTTTTACCTCAAAAATCCAAAAATTCTAAAAATTCCCAGAAAATTCCAGAAAATCCAAAATATTCTCAATTTCATTTTGTTCAGCTACACCATGGGCCAATTTTTCCAATTTACCCCACTTTTACCAAAACCCCAATTTGACCCATTTTTTAACCCAAGTGAACCCAATGTCAAACCAAACCACCCCAATTGACCACAATTTTGGTCCAATTCAATTCCAAACTTCAATTCAATATCCCCGATATCAATTTAGAACAAATCCAAGTCCAATTTGATTAACATTTGGGCCCAATTCCAATTTGGGGCTTAAGGCCCAATTTTGACCCATGACCTAAACCTAGCCCAAACCAACCCAACTCAACCCCAATTGGCCCCAAATCTTTTCTAAAGCCTTCCTAACATCCCCATAAACAAAAAACTAACTTGATTTTCCCAAAATTTGAACCTAAACTCCACCCAAACCTAACCCAAAACCAAAATCCCTTTAATTGACCTAAGCCCAAACTTAACCCAAATGGGCCCAAATCCCAAAATTAGAGCCCAACTAAAGTTGAAGACTCTTTGTAACACTCCCATAAACATTTTTCAACATTAATTTTACACCAAATTCAACCTTAGCCCAACCTTAGCCCAAGTTAGCCCAATTTGGCCCACCTTGGCCCCATTACCAAAAAAGCCCAAATTCAACCCAATTCTACTCCAAATCACACTAAATTGATTCCAAACCATTCATGAAACATTCCTAAACTAAACCCAACATTTATTTGACATGGTCTTTCACAAAATTCTTCATCCAAAAGTCCATTTTTAAATATAAAGGCCCACCCATTTAAGCCTTTTAAAAAAAACCCACTTCCACCAAACCCAAAAGCCCAAAAATTCATCCAAAGCCCATATGACAATTCCTTCTCATCATCCACTTGATAAAATCATTCCCTAAAGTTTGAAACATATGATTAAATCATTACAAATAAGGCTTTATCCAAATTCCCACCAAAATGCCAAAATTCATAAAATCCCCTTTCATGAAATTAACCAAATCTTTTCCCAAGCCAAATGAAGCCATGGAGCCATGCATAAGCCATATGCAAGCCATGGGAATCACTTTACACCTCACCATGTCATTTATGGAAAATGGAGGGGGCCTCTTTCTTAATCCTTCATTAAGCCTTTTAACCATACTCATGTCACACTCTAAACCAAGCTTAGCCACCTCACCATGGAAAGAGACCTCAACACTCTCTCTTGGCTGACCCAAATGAATCCTCCCAGCCCAAAGTCAAGCCTTGGGGAGGTGCACCTAGCCTAAACCATGCCTTGGACCAAAATGAGCCCAAAATACACTCTCCCCCATTCCACTAAAATCAAACCTCTTTACACATGGCAACATCCAATTGAGCTCACAAACATCAAGCCCTGGCCTCTCTGAGCCAGATGGTGACCTAACCCTGCCGGCCAGCCGCCTGGGTCGCCGGAAAACGCCATGATCGAGAGCTCCATGTGAGCCAAAATTTTCAATTCTTCCTTGCTGAGTTGTCCCAGTCCAATTGAACACCATGGCTGTTCTTCTCCTCCCCTGAGCAGCTGATCCCAGCCTTCAAACCCCCTGGGAAGCCCTCTAGCCATTCCTATTTAAACACTACCCCCTCTCGGCCAAAGAAGGTGTTGAACCAAACCTTACCAAAACTCTGCCAAAATCACTCCATATCCCTCTCTAGATATAGAGAACTTGATCCCCACTGAAATCCAACCCTAAAGCCCTCTCTGTGAGTCCAATTTTGGAGTTTAAATTCAAGCCCAAAACCAGGACACTTTACCACAGTGAGCCAATCTTCAAATTGATTGACTCTACACCTTCACCGGACCAAGAGGAGAAGTTCCCCAACAAAAGCCCCCTCACCGAGCCAGCCATTGCTTCCGACCTGCAAGCTTAGTGATCGGCCTTGGTCACTTTTGTACCTAGGCATTTCCCGCAGCAAGAGACTTCATCCGGAGCTTGCTTGGACTCAATCGAAGGTGACACAACCCTCAGATCGAAGCTTCACTTCTCTGAGCAAAGGTAAGAACTCACTCTTCCTCCCGAGCTCCTGGAGATTCTCCATTTAGTTTGAGTTGATTTCAATGCACCTTAACCATATAGATGTGTTCGTCTCTTCGAGACGAATCGATAGCGTATAAGAATGCAAAAATCCATGGAGAATCGAGTGAGATCTTAAGGTTTTAGTATGGACGGTCACGGGTGCACACCAGTCGGAGACGACGACCAGGAGCCGTTGGATCGAGTGTGTATCGAGCGAACGGTCGAGATCAAGCCGGACAGCGCAATGATACATGAATGGCGGGCCCCCGTAGCGCTGACTCAGAAGGCAGTGTCGAATCACGGAGCGACGCGTGGCTTTCGATCCGGACGAGGATGACGCGGCGCTGAGTCGGATAAGTAGAAAATTAGGATTTTTTGGATTTATTTAAATACCAAAAGTTCAAAAATTCATATCTTTGCATAGAAAAATTACAAAAATAAAATAAAAATACCCTCTTGCTCAGTGAACAGAGGAGAATAATGTGGAAAAGAAATCAAGTTAATTAGATGAGTATTTTATTTTTAATAATTTATTTACTGTTTCTAATTTTTTTGATTCTCCATTTGCATAGAAAATTCACCATGGCATGAGACCATAGGGCTTTTGAAGCCTATGATCTTGGGAACATTCCCTGAATTTTTCAAGGTCAGAGGCCATCTCTGTGAAAAGTTATTGATTTTTCAAGTTCATGTCACTGTTTTAGGTATTCTAATTCCAATAATTAGCATGTTGTAAAATAAATTCTAGGAAAATTTGGTGGTGTTTCTTAGGACCAGGGGACCCTATGAAAAATATATTTTGAGTTAATTCATTCATAATAACCTTAATAGGCATAAACTCCCAAAATTGAATTTGAATTAATTAGGGTTAACCACACACCAAATTGACTTGAAAACAATTCTCCATTGCTCTTTAGGGTTAGAGGAACCTTACATAAAATTTTGAAATCAATTGAACTTGATTAACCTCACCAAATGGATTGATTAAGCCTCATAAGCAAAATGGAACTTTAAAAATTAATAACTCCAAAAATACTTTTCAAAAATTCACAAAAATGGTTTTGGAGATCCTCTGATATCAGGGGAGTTCAGGAAAATTAAAATTGGAATTTTCTAAAAAGTTGATTTTTCACAATATTTTAATATTTTAATAATTAAAAAATAATAAAAATCACAAAAATATTAAAAATCATAAAAATGTCACATTTTGACTCCTAATCACTTAGGAATAAACCAAATATTTTCCCTAAGTCCCTAGGATAAGATATTGAATTTTAAAGGCTTAATGTAATTTTTAATATTAAAAAATGAATTTTCAACCTTTTTCACTAAAATAATTATAATAAATCAAAGAAAAATCATAAAATTATAAAATTTGTTTCTCTGACTCCTTGAGTTCAGAGAAATTTAATAAAAATGTAAAATCTATTTTTCAATTTTTATTTTATTTTAAAATTAATTAATACTCTAAAACTCAAACTAATTATAATAAATAAAATATAATTCAAAAAATCACCAAAATTAGTCCAAGTGGTCCTCTAGTCATTAGGAACATCCCATAATTTTCTTAAGGACATAAACTTTACCTTGGTCATGTTGTTAAATTTTCTTTGAAAACCCCTATTTTCTACTAAAAATAATCATATAAATAAATTAAAGTCAGAAAAATCACATTTTCTCCTCTAATGTCTTAATTGACATTTATGACATAAAAATTTCAAATTCATTTAAGCTCAATTTAGTGAGTTATGAAATAAATAAGCCTAAAAGGGCATAAAGGTAATTAAAGAATTTTAACCCTTAATTAAAACTTTAAGTTTAATCAAAATGGAGGGTAAAATATGTGATTTTAACTTTCTCTCGGATGATTGAAACTTAGGGCAATTAAAAGGGTAGAAACCCATTAAACACTTTGAAAATATCAAAATAAAACTCTAATTAATTAAATAATTTAAAATTTGGAAAGAATATATTTAAAATTTAGATTATTGAAATAGGGATATTATTAAGAGGATATTTGTTTTTTAATTTAAAAATACCTAAATAAATTACTTCAATAATATTTAGTTCTTAATTAAAAATTAAAATAATAATCCAAACTAAATAAATTAAAAATTAAAAGAGGATAACCCTTAAATGTATTAAAGCTTAAAATGTTAAATGGTCCAATAATAGAAATCAAATTTAAAATCTTGGAGTTAAATTAAATTAAATTAAATTAAGTCAAGTCAAAGTTTAAATTAAATTAAATTAACACCTTAACAATTAAATTAAATTAAATTTAAAATATTGAAACTAAAATTAAATTAAATTAAATTAAAATTAAATCAAAATTAAAATTAAACTAAAATTAAAATTAAAATTAAAATTAAATTAAATTAAATTAAATCAAATTAAATTAAATTAAATTAAATTAAAATCACTTAACAACAAACCTAAATCAAATCATTAAGAGTTAAATCAAAACATATCAATAGTTTCAACACCTCTTTCTATTTAAGTAAATTTAAAACATAAACATCAATCTGAAATACTAAGATAATTGAAAGTGTAAAGATTTAAATTAAATCTAAAATAATTTGAACATTATTCCAAACTTAAAATTATTAATTAAAACCTCATAATTAAATTAAATCACTTTAAATCATTAACTCAAACTTTAAATTAAGAATGATTAAAATTCTCAACAACCCAACTTGCCCTTAAAGGCTTTAATTATTATAACTCTTAAATAGAGTATTAAGTGAGATGTCACTTCATTCATCGTGTAATCAAATACCTAGTGTTCACTGAGCAAGAGACAAAGCTTAACTAAACTCATGGATGATTAATTCACCTGAGCAACTAAATTTACTTGAACTCAAAATAATCCCAGAAGTATTGAAAATATGTTTAAGATTCGTCTTAAACACTTCCTCAATATGACCGGATGTTTTAGAAGAACAATTGAATTTAATTGTTCTTTGATGAAGAAAATCATCCTTAAACCAAACCAACAACCTAGACGTCATAGGAGATGACTAGTTATAGGACTAGGATCTTGGTAGACAACCAAAACCTGTCCCTTAGCTTTACCTAGGTATTTGTTGAAATATTTAAATGCCTTAACATGTGTTTTAAGTGCAGCTTGGGATGACGGGAAGACCCTCCAGGTACGCTTTTATTTTATTGCAATTTACTTACATGCACTGTATTTTACTTTTTCTTGCATGTTAAATAAGACTGTTGCATGAAAACCAAAACCTATATGATAGCCACAAAACTGAAACCAAAACTAAATTAAAAGTCACCACAAGATAAAATTCACCTCCACAACATTCCAAAATATAAAACAACTCAAAATTTAATCACAAACAGAACAACAAAACTACAAATTTAACTAAATTAAAACGTCTCGTTGAATGATCGGGAATACCTCGGATGATGTAACCCACGTGTTGTAACGGGATTTCCCACGGTCTAAATGAAAGTGTGGAACTCATTCAGTTGAGTTTAGCAAATTCATTTGAACTAAGTGAATTCGATGAAAATAACGGTGCCGGGATGACGGAACCGTGGGATCTTAATCGGTTCTGTTTAAACAACTTTAAGATTTGTTTTAATTAAAACATTAAAGACATTTGTACTTTAAAATTTCTAAACCAAAACACTTCTCTCATCTCCTGATTTTCACCTTCTAAAACTAAACCTCTGCAACAACAAGGAGCTTGGAGCACGGTGGGCAGCACGGCCATCTTCTTCAGCAAAACTCAGGTCTACATCAGCTAAACATTCCTTAGAATTAAACAACAAAGCCATAGGATTTCGAGGTAGTTTGCTTAGTGCAACATAAATCCTCAACTTTTCGTTAGACATTTGTATAATCATGTTATGCAAATTAAGCCCTAACCGGTCTTAGGATTCGGAGGTAGTCGTTTGATACGACATAAACCCTCACATCTTCGAGGCTATTTATATGATCATGTCATATAAATATAAGTCTTAAGTAACTAAAATTGGCAGGATTGAAACATTAAATAAATTCTCAAGATTGAAGCCAAACCATAGGATAGTTTGGGAAGTTGCCAAGATTCTTCTTGGATCCTCAGCTTCTCCTACTTCTCTTCCTTTGGACTCCTAAAATTAATTGTCCCAAATTTGAGCTAATCCCTTTTGAATTTCCAAAATACAATCCTTTGAAAACCTTAAACTTTGAAATTCTTGAGAGCAAAACCACGGATCATTATCGAGAGTTTTCTTAAATGATTCCCGTCATTTAAGATGTAATTAACTATAGGGGCTTGCCCTCATAGGAAACTTTAAGAACCTGAGTAATATAAACCCCGCTTAATTCCTTTATATTAAGCAAGGGAACTTGTCGGCTTATAAAATTGGTTCGCGGACCAAACAGATGTCACAAATCTTTTAGTTTATTTAATCGAGCCTCATCATCAAGCAGTGTGTCTATTCCTCGGGATAAATACACGGTTTGTGATGTGGTGCTCGTTTATATAAACTATTTGGGATGTGAGATTGGTTTGATTTCATATATTAAAATTTTTTAAACTTAAAATTATTTTCAAAATCAAATGCTACTTTTTAAATTATATATATATATATATATATATATTTAAATTAAATTTAAAATCTAAAATTTGCCGACAATTTCTGTAGGCGACCCCCTTTTTAAAATACAACACACAACATAAAAATATGCCGACAGCTCATTCAAGAGGAAGCAAGGCTTAAGAATGGAACAAATCACTCCATTAATCTTATGGGTCACCAAAGAAGAGCTGTAAAGAAACCTGGAAAGAAAAATGGAAAGAGCAAGCAAGGACCACTAAAGATTAATGTGTCTTTTGTTCCAATTCACAAAGAGGAACATAAAGGAATTAAGTGCACTTTTGCAGAAAGTCTGGACACTATCAAAATGAGTGTCAAAAGCGCAAAGACTGGTTCGAAAAAAAAGGTAAACATTCTGTTTCTGTATTTTTCGAATCAAATTTGGCAGAAGTTCCTTATAATACTTGGTGGATTGATTCTGGTTGTACCGCTCATGTTTCTAATACGATGCAAGATTCCTTACAACCCAAATCATAAACCCAAATGAAAAGTTTGTCTTCATGGGAAACCGAGTCAAAGCACCAGTTGAAGCCATTGGAACCTACCGTTTAATTTTAGATACTGGACATCGTTTAGACCTTTTTCAAACACTTTATGTCCCTTCTATTTCTTGTAATTTGATTTCATTGTCTAAACTTGATTCTATTGAATTCTCCTTTAAATTTATTGTCGGCATATTTTTACGTTTGTGTGTTTAATTTTGAAAAGGGGTCACCTACGAAATTGTCGGCGAATTTTAATTTAAATAAAATAAATAATTTGAAAAGTAGTATTTGATTTTTTAAAAATAATTTTAAATTTGAAAATTTCAAGATATGAAATCAAATTGATCTCACATCCCGAATAGTTTATATAAACGAGCACCGCACCACAAACCGTGTATCTAACCCGAAGAATAGACACACTGCTTGACAATGGGGCTCGATTAAATAAACTAGAAAGGTTTGGGACATCCGTTTGGTCTGCGAACCAATTTTATAAGCCGACAAGTTCCCCTGCTTAATATGAAAACATTAAACAGGGTTTATATTACCTGGGTTCTTAAAATTCCCTATAAGGGCAAGCCCCTATAGTTAATTACATCTTAAATGACGGGAATCACTTAAGAAAACTCTCGATAATGATCAGTGGTTTTGCTCTCAAGAATTTCAAAGTTTAAGGTTTTCAAAGGATTGAATTTTGGAAATTCAAAAGGAAATGGATCAAATTTCGAACAATTTATTTCAGGAGTTCAAAGGAAGAAAAGTAGGAGAAGTTGAGGATACAAGAAGAATCTTGGCAACTTCTCAAACTATCCTATTGTTTGGCTTTAATTTGGGGATTCATTTAATGTTTTGATCCTGCCAATTTTAATTAATTAGGACTTATATTTGTATGACGCAGTCATGCAAATAGCCTCGAAGATGTGAGGGTTTATGTCGTACCGAACGATCACCTCGGAGTCCTAAGACCGGTTAGAGCTTAATTTACATGACATGATCATGCAAATGCCTAACGAAGGGTTGAGGATTTATGTTGCACTAGGCAAACTACCTCGAAGTCCTATGGCTTGGTTATGTAATTCTAAGGAAAGTTTTCGTTGAAGTAGACCCGAGTTTTGCTGATGACGATGGCCGTGCTCGCCCACCATGCTCCGAGCTCCTTGTTGTTGCGAGGTTTAGTTTTAGAAGTCATAAATCGGAGATGAGAGAAGTGCTCGGTTTTAGAGAAAATCTTAAAATCCAGGTGTTTTTAATATTTTAATTAAACAAATCTTAAAGTTGATTATAACAACACCGGTTAAGATCCCACGGTTCCATCCTTCCGGCATCGTTATTTTTATCGGATTCACTTAGTCCGGATGAATTCGCTAAACTCAATCGAATGAGTTCCACACTTTCATTTAGACCGTGGAAATCCCGTTAGCAACACGTAGGCTACATCATCCGAGGTATTCCCGATCATCCAACAAGACGTTTTAATTTAGTTGTAGTTGTAGTTTTGTTGTTCGTTTGTGATTAAATTTTGAGTTGTTTTATATTTTGAAATGTTGTGGCGGTGAATTTTATCTTGTAATGACTTTTAATTTAGTTTTGGTTTCGGCTTTAGGGACTATCCTAAAGGTGTGGGTTTTCATGCAACGATTGTTTATCATGCAAGAAAAGTAAGTGCGATGCGATTAAATAAATTGCAATAATGTAAATTGCAATAAAATAAAAGCGTACTGGAGGGTCTTCCCGTCATCCCAAGCTGCACTTAAAACACAATTAAAATAATTAAGCATTTAAAGCAAGTTCCTAGGTAAAGCTAAGGGAAGGGTTATGGTTTTCTACCAAGTTCCTAATCCTATAGCTAGTCACCTCCTATGACGTTTAGTGTTCTTGTATTTTGGTTTGAGGACGATTTTCTTCATCGAAGAACAATTAAGTTCAATTGTTCTTATAAATATCCTATCATATCGAGGAAGTGCTTAAGACGAATCTTAAACATCTTTTCAATATTTCTAGGATTGTTTTAAGTCCAAGAGAATTTAATTATACAAATGAATTAATCGTCCGGGAGTTCAAGTTTGTTATCTTGCTCAGTGAATTAGGACATTTGAATATCCTATAAGTGAAGTAACACTTCACTTAATACTCCATTTATGAGTTATGACAATAAAAGCTTTCGAGGGCAAATGGATGTCCAAGTGATTTATGATTTAATTTAATTTCAGTTAATGGATTTAAGTTTGGAATAGTGTTCAAGTTGTTTTAGATTCATTTTGAATTCTTTATGTCTTAGGTGATGTTATATTTAATTTAATTTAATTTAATTTAATTTAATTTAATTTAATGTGGTTTAATTTAATTTAATGTGGTTTAATTTAATTTAATTTAATTTAATTTAATTTAATATAATATGATTTAGCTTAATTTAATTTAATTTAATTTAATTTAATTTAATTTAATTTAATTTAATTTAATTTAATTTAATTTAATTTAATTTAATTTAATTTAATTTAATGTGTTTTAATTTAATTTAATTTAATTTAATTTAATTTTTTAATTTTAATTTAATATTTTATTTTAAAAGGGTTTGATTTAAATAATTTAACTTTAATTTAATTTAATGATTAAGTCTTTTAGCATTTTAAATCTTAAGTTTGAATTATCATTTTAATTAGGAATTAAATATTATTGAGATGATTAATTTAGGGATTCTTCAATTAAAGAATAAATCTCTTCCTAATGACATCCCTATTTTAATAATTCAAAATTTATTATTCTTCCCAAATTTAATTAATTATTTTAATTAAAGTTCATTTCAATTATTTTTGAATTGTTTAATAGGTTCCTACACTTTAATTATTTAAATTTCAATCATCCAAATCAGATTAAGATCAAATATTTTACTCTTTCATTTTATTAAGCCTAAAGTTTTAATTAAGGGTTAAAATTTTAATTACCATTTTGCCCTTCAAGCTTAATAATTTCATAACTCACTAAATTGACCTCAAATGAATTTGAAATTTTTATGTGACTTCACTCATATGTCAATAAACACATTAGAGGAGAAAATGTGATTTTTTTGTATTTAATTTATTTATATAATTATTTTTTGTGGAAAATAGAGATTTCCAAGGAAAATTTAATAATATGACCAAGGGAAAGTTTCTGTCCTTAAGAAAATTATGGGACATTCCTAATGACCAGAGGACCACTTGGACCAATTTTGGTGATTTTTTAAATTATATTCTTTTTATTATAATTATTTTGAGTTTTGGAGTATTAATTAATTTAAAAATAAAATAAAGGTTGAAAAATGAATTTTATATTTTTTTAAAAATCTCTCTAATATCAAGGAAATCAGAGAACCAATTTTCACAATTTTCTGATTTTTCTCTGATTTATTATAATTATTTTAGTGGAAATGCTAGAAAATACATTTTTTTTTATTTTAAAATTACCCTAGGGCTTTAAAATTTAATAACTCATCATAGAGACCTAGGAAAAATATGGGGTTTATTCCTAAGTGACTAAAATTCAAAATGTGACATTTTGGTGAATTTTATTATTTTTGTGATTTTTATTATTTTATTAATTATTAAAATATTAAAATAATACAAAAAATCAACTTTTTAGAAAATTGAAATTTTAATTTTCTTAAATTTCCCTAATATCAGAGAGGCTCCAAAACCAATTTGGTGAATTTTTGAAAAGTATTTTGAAAGTTATGAATTTTCAAAGTTTAAATTGGCTAAATCGGCTTAATCAACCCATTTAGTAGGGCTAACCAAGTCCAATTGACTTCAAATTTTTATGGTGGGTTCCTCTGATCCTAAAGGTCAGTGGAGAATTAATTTCAATTCAATTTGGTGTATGATTAGCTCTAATTAATTAAAGGCCTATTTAGGGTGTTTAAGCCAATTAGGGTTATTCCAAGTGAATTAATTCAAAACCTATTTTTCCTAGGGTCCTCTAATCATAAGAAACATCACCAAATTTTCCTAGAATTTATTTCACAACATGCTAATTATTGAATTTAAAATACTCAAAACAGTAACATGAATTTGAAAAATCAATAACTTCTCATAGGGATGGCCTCTGACTTTGGAAAATTCAGAGAGTGTTCCCAAATTCAGAGGCTTCAAAAGCCCTATGGTCTCATGCCATGGTGAAGTTCCTATATGCATGGAGAATTAAAACAATGCAGACAGTAAATGAATTATTAAAAATAAAATACTTGATGAAATTAAATGATTTCTTTTCCACATTATTCTCCTCCGTTCACCGAGCAAGAGGGTATTTTTATTTTATTTTTCCGATTTTTCTACACAAAGTTATGCATTTTTGAAGCTTAGGGAATTAAATAAATAAGAAAATACCTTAATTTTCTATTTAAAACGGCGGCGCCGACTCATCCTAGGCAGCTCCGAAGCGCTGCGTGGCGCTTTCTGATTCGACGCCGCCATCCGACTCAGCGATCCAGGGCCCCGCGGATCATGTACCAACGCGCTGTCCGACTCAATCCAGACCGTCCACTCGATACACGCTCGATCCGACGGCTCATGGTCATCGTCTACGACTGGTGTGCACCCGTGACCGTCAACCTTCTAACCCTAATTTCTCACTCGATTCTCAACGGATTTTCGTGTTCTTATGCTCATGGATTCGTCTCGAGGAGACGAACACATCCATATGGTAAACATGTATTTAAATTGACTCGAATTAAATGGAGAATCTCTCGTATGCTCGGGAAGAAGAGTGAGTCCATACCTTTGCTCGAGAGAAGTGAAGCTTCGATCTGAGAGTTGTGTCACCTTCGATTGGGTCCAAGCAAGCTCCAGATGAAGTCCCTTGGTCTGGTGAATTGTCTAGCTATGAAAGAGACCACAGCCGATCACAAAGCTTGGAGGCTGGGACAATTGGGTGGCCTGGAGATGGGGCTTTCGATGGGAAACTTCTCCTCTCGGTCCGGTGAAGGTGTAGGACCGGTCGATTTGGGGATTGATCCACTGTGGAGAAGTGTCCTGGTTTTGTCTTTGAAGTTCGAGCTCAAAATTGAGCTCGAGCTGGAGGGAATCGAGGCTGGAATTCAGTGGGGATCAAGTGCTCTATGTGTGGAGAGTGATGCTGGAATGATTTTGCGCGAGTTTCCTTAAGGTCTGGTTCAGCACCTCTCATGGCCGAGAAGGGATGGTGTTTAAATAGGAGAGGGTGGAGGGCCTCCCAGGGGGAGTTAGGGCTTGGGATCAGCTGCTCTTGGCAAGAAAAGAACAGCCATGGTGGCCATTGGGCATGGGGCAGCTCAGCAGGTGAGAATTCCAAGTTTGGGCTCACATGTGAGCTCTCGGCCTGGTGGTTTCCAGCGGCTGTGGTGGCTGGCCGGCCAGGGTCAGGTCACTGTTGTCATCAGGGAGGTCAGGGCTGGGACTTAGTGCAGTCAATTGGCATTAGCCATGTGTAAAGGGATTGGATTAAAATGGAATGGAGATAAGGTCACTTTGAGTTCAAATGGGTCAACCCACCATTTTGGGCTTGGTGCACCCTTCCAAGTTCGATTTTGGTCGGGAGGATCATGTGAGTCAACCTACCAAAGGTAGTGAAGTCCACATCAAAGATTAGGTGGCAAAGTGTGGTTTAGAGTGTATCATGTTTAAGGTAAAAAGGGCTTAAGAAAGGTTTAAGAAAGAGATCCCTTCTCTTGCCATTAGTGGTTTGGTGAGGTGGAAAGTGGATTCCATGGCTCTCATGGCTCCTATGGGGCTCATGCATGGTTTCATGGTTCACCTTTGGCTTGGGGAAAAGCCAAGTCAATTTCATGGAAATGGGTTTAAGGAAATTTTGGCATTTTGATGGGAATTTGGCATATGGCTTGATTTGGAACCATTTGATGATTGATTTGAACTTAGGGATGATTTTAATTAAGGGTATGATGATAAGAATTTGTCATATGGGCCTTGGCATGAAGTTTGGGCTTTTAAAAAGGTTTAAGAAAGTGGGCTTTTGGTTTGGAAATAAATTTATGGATGGGAAATTTGTGAAGGATTGGGCCAAACAAATGTTGGTTTTAGCTCATGGATGGGTCATGAGTGATTTGAAGCAAATTTGGGGTGGTTTGGGTTTGAATTGGGTTGGATTTGGGTTTCTTTGGTGAATGGGTCAACATAGGTCAAATTGGGCTAACTTGGGCCAATGTTGGGCTAGGGTTGAAATTGATGTAAAATAAATGTTGAAAATGGCTTATGGGGCTGTTTTAAAGAGTTTTCAACTTTGATTGGGTCTTGATTTTGGGGTTTGGGCCTATATGGGCTAGGTTTAGGTGTAGGCCCATTTAAGGGATTTTGGCTTTGGGTTGAATTTGAGTGGGGTTTGGGTCTAAATTTTGAGCAAATCATGTTAGTGTTTTGTTTTTGGGAATGTTAAAGAAGGTTTAGAAAAGATTTGGGGTTAATTGGAGTTGAATTGGGTGAGTTTGGGCTAAGTTTGGGTCATGGGTCCAAATTGGGCTTTAAGGCCAAAAGTGAAATTAGATCCAAATGTCAATCAAATTGGACTTGGATTTGGTCTAGATTGGTGTTGGGGATGTTTAATTGAAGTTTAGAATTGAATTGGACCAGAATTTGGGTCAATTGGGTAGGTTTGGTTTGACATTGGGTTCACTTTGGGTTAAAATGGGTCAAATTGGGGATTTTGACAAAAGTGGGGTATATTGACAAAATTGGCCCATGGTGTAGTTTAACAAAATGAAATTGGGAATATTTGAGATTTTCTGGAATTTTCTGGGAATTTTCTGAATTTTTGAATTTTTTGGCTAAGAGGGGCATTTTGGGTATTTGGAGGGTATTGGGAAGTATTTTTGGAATTTTTGGTATTTTTGGGTATGGATGATCAATTTGATTGGTGAGGAAATGTTTAGGAATGATTTTGGAGAATTTGGGTAATTCAAGTGATTTTTGCAAATTTTGGGTAGTCTCAAGGGTATTGGGTAGGCTAGGTGGGTGTAGGGTCCCGGGGGTCAAAAAATTGAAAATTTGGAAAATTGAAGATTGGGTGAATGTAAGTGGAATGAAATCATTTTGGTTGAGCCATGAAGCCATATCAAGCCCACATGAGCCATGAAGGGACTCATTCGAGGCATCCACTATGTTGCTCCTAACCTCTAGCCGAGGGCTTAGGGGTTAAGGACCATCCATGTGAATCACCTTCATGAGTCGGGAGGTCAAATTGGGTATGAGTGTGTTTTTAGGAGGTGTGTGAAAGTGTAGTGTATAGGTGTAATGTGTGTGTAAGTCAACCTTCACTGCACAGTGCCACCTGGAGCGGTCCTAAGGCCAAAGAGTCCCATAGGAACTCATCCTTTAAACTTCCACATTTGATTTCAACCCTCTAGGTGATTAGGGGTCTACAATCAAGTTTGTGGAGTTTTCGGGGAGTTAAGAAGTGGTTTGCATTTCTAAGTGGTGGGTCCCAATTCTAATCCTCTAGGATAGTCAAAGGAAAAGCCTAAGGCTAGATCCTAAGTACTAAAGAGAAGAAGAGAAGACCTCATCAAAAATGAGGTCAACATTTATAAATGGTTGTTTCAGTTTACTTAAACACAATCATCTCATAGGTTCTGGTATTATTTGTGATGGTCTATATAAGCTTAAACTTAATAGCCTTTTCACTGAGACTCTGATAACTTTGCATCATAATATTAGTACTAAACGTGGTTTTATGAATGAAAATTCAGCTTATTTGTGACATAAACGTTTGGTTCAAATATCTAAAGAAAGAATTGATAGATTAGTGAAGAATGAAATTCTTAATGAATTGGATTTTACTGATCTTGGCCTCTGTGTAGGAATGCACACAAATCACATACTTAAGAAAGCCGCCACAAGAAGCACACAGCTCCTTGAAATTATACACACTGATATTTGTGGACCTTTTGATGTTCCATCTTTTGGTGGAGAAAAATATTTTATCACTTTTATTGATGACTTTTCACGATATGGTTATGTCTATTTATTGCATCAAAAATCTCAAGCTATAAATGCCTTAAAGGTGTATATAACTGAGGTTGAGAGACAATTAGACAGAAAAGTGAAAATTATTAGGTCTGATAGAGGCGGTGAATATTATGGAAGTTGCAATGAATCTGGACAATGTCCAGGTCCATTTACTAAATTCCTTCAAATTAATGGCATATGTGCTCAATACACTATGCTACAAACACCACAACAAAATGGTGTTGCAGAAAGACGAAACCGTACTCTAATAGAAATGGTTAGGAGTATGATGAGTAATTCTTCTTTACCCTCATCATTGTGGATTCATGCCTTAAAGACTGTTGCATATTTGTTAAACAAGATTCCTAGTAAAGCAGTTCTAAAGACTCCTTTTGAACTGTGGACAGAAAAAAAACCTAATTTAAGGCACCTCCGTGTTTGGGGTTGTTCGGCATAAATAAGGATATACAATCCACATGAAAAGAAACTGGACTCAAGAACAATCAGTGGTTTTTTCATTAGTTATCCAGAAAAATCTAAAGGGTATAGATTTTATTGTCATAACCATAGTACAAGAATCATTGAAGCTGGGAATGCTAAGTTCATTGAAAATGGTGAAGTTAGTGAGAGTTTGGAACCACATAAAGTGGAGATCCAAGAAATTAGGGTTCAAGTTTCTTTACCCAAAATTTCTTCTCAAGTTGTTATTCATACAATTGTTGAACAGTTTGACAACTTACAGAAACAACAAATAAATGATCAAACACCTAACAATGAAACTGTCACTAACGAAGCTGCTTTAGATGTACCACATGAAGTAGCACCTAGAAAGTCTCAAAGACAAAAATGGTCTGCTATTTCTGATGATTATGTGGTTTATCTACACGAGTCTGAATTTGACTTAGGAGTCAATGAAGATCCAGTTTCATTTTCACAAGCCATAGAAAGTACAAATTCTTCTAAATGGTTAGATGTAATGAAAGATGAGTTGAAATCGATGGAACACAACAAAGTCTAGGATATCGTTGAATTGTCTGAAGGTTGTAAAAGAGTCGGGTGTAAATGTTGAATTTTGGGGATCATGCGCAACAGAAGCGAAATTAATTAAAACGCATATTAAAGTCATTTCCCCAAAACCACCAAGGATCTCATGTGCTCATACAAATCAAAACATAAACCCAAAAAGAAGTGCAAGAAATCATACCAAGCAAGAGTTCTACTCTTAGATTTCCTCGGATCTTTAAGGCGCCGAAACCACGGCCCTCTACCGGTATCCACACTCGAACGGATTTCCAAATGGCTTCCAACTCGCTAGATCGGAAACGGGGTTTTCTCCAAAACCAAAAGAACTCTCTTCCTCTCTTGCAAGAGTTCAAAAGGAATAAAAAAAAATTGACTTCATAAGCCATGACCCCTCCTTTTAATTGAAGTGGCACCATTTCATGGCACCTCTTCATTATTATTATAAATTACTCAAGAGAGAGAGTGTTCATCAACCATTCTAGTCCATTCAAATTTTGTGCGACCCTATAGGTTCAATTAACATTGGTAGTAGGCTTAAATCACCATTTAAAAACCTACAAGTTATAGTTGGTCTCTAGCGAAGACACTATAACTACCCAAGTTAGTATGAATAGTCTCAAGATCCGAGACAACTCGATTGTTAATGACATAATCCTTTTATCGCGTGATATCATGATAGAATATAAGGCATGGAATAATGTCAACCTTATATCTCTCTATCTTTAATTTCTCGACTCCCGATTAGATCGATAAAATAAATGCGATTGATCTCCATCAATTCATTTGAGTGTGGCCACACAATTCTCGATCTAAATCATTCGAGGGGCCAGAGATATCTCTCTTATTATAAGAGGGATAAATTCCATCTTGATTACTCATATCTCACTACATGATTCACATTATGCCCAATCATAATCTTTATGGTCATCCGATCGAAAGACAACGTTAGGTTATGTCTAAACATAATATTCCTCTTGTTGAGAACCATGACAATCTCAGGTCAGAGGATTCGATGTCACTACAACTTGAGATTAACATATGACTTATATCCATGATTTAATCTCAAAGCGAGTCGATCCAATATTTTTTCTCCAATAAATACATATAAATCCGATGTGTATCCTCATACATATATTCATCTCATGAATATCCATCAAACTTTATATTAATCTTTATTTATTGTCATTCCCACAACAATAAGCGATTATGGATATTTAGAATAATCTTCATAATAAACATGAAACTATTCAAGGTTCTTCTTCTATCATAAACATGCTAATTAAAATAGAAAAATATTCATAAAATTTCAAAATACATATGCATATAATAGGCCTAGGGCACTATCACTAACAGTAAATGGGTCTTTAAGACTAAGCGCGACTTGAATGACAATATTGAACGATATAAAACTAGACTTGTTGCCAAATGTTTCACTCAGAAAGATGACATCGACTATAAAGAAATATTTTCTCCGGTTTCTAAGAAAGATTCATTTAGAATTATCATGACACTAGTAGCTCATTTTGATTTGGAGTTACACCAAATGGATGTGAAAACTGCATTTCTGAATGGGAATTTAGATGAAGAGGTCTACATGAGTCAACCTAAAGGATTTTCGGTTGAAGGAAAAGAACACATGGTGTGTAAACTTAAGAAATCAATATATGGACTTAAGCAAGCTTCCCAACAATGTTATCTTAAGTTTAATGATATCATTACTTCCTTTGGATTTAAAAAAAATATTGTTGATCGGTGTATATATCTAAAGGTCAGTGGGAGCAAGATCATATTTCTCATTTTGTATGTTGATGACATCTTGCTGGCTACTAATGATCTTTGTTTATTATATGAAACCAAACATTTTCTCTCTAAGAACTTTGAAATGAAAGATATGAGTGAGGCATCCTATGTGATTGAAATTGAAATATTTCATGATAGATCACAAGGATTGTTAGGGCTGTCTCAGAAAACATACATCGAAAGAGTTCTTAAGAGATTCAATATGGAAGGGTGTTCAGCAAGTGTTGCTCCAATTCAAAAAGGAGATAAATTCAGCCTTATGTAGTGTCCAAAGAATGATTTGGAACGTAAACAAATGGAAGAAATTCCTTATGCATATATTCTTGGAAGCTTAATTTATGCTCAGACTTGTACCAGACCAGACATTAGTTTTATTGTCGGGACGCTAGGCAGGTATCAAAGTAATCCAGGAATAGATTATTGGAAGACTGCAAAGAAAGTTTTAAGGTATCTTGACCCGACCCGCAATTACGCAGTAAATTAACTTCCAAAAGATTGCCAAAAACTTGACCCGATTTATAAATAGTGACTAGTGTGCAAACTCTTAAATGTTATAAAAATTAGAAAATATTTTACACACTAGGGGTACTACGCAAGTATACGTATCATTTCAAGTAATATAGAGTTTTCTTTAAAAACCCCAGTATCGATCCCACGAGGAAGTGAAGTAAGAAGTCTTTAGTCAAATTCTAGTCTACTACTAATAGTCCTTAGTTTGGAATGTTGATTAAAATTGTGTTTTATCTAACATCTTTTCCTAAATGCAAGTGTTAAATGTAAAGATAGTAACTATATCTAAATGCAAATAATAATTCTAAAGATAACCCTTTTTGGATGAATTGGTTTGAAGAGTTTTGAGATATTAAAAATTACTATTCTTATGTAATGAAATAGATAATGTATAGGAATGAGATGCATTAAATATTGTATGTGTCAAATAGGAGCAATCCTATTCTTTACCCTTTTGTCCAGGCATAAAGAACATTGACTAATCTCATGCTTGGTTACTGAATCTGCGGCTAGGCTGGGAGGATACCGGTTGCCACTTCGGAGCTCCCACGTTCCTCTTGCCTGAGGGCTAACATCTACACTTCAGCACCCAAACGATAGGACATAATTGAGGATTTTAACCTGTCACTCTAAAATCTCCAATTCTACGCCCGATAATTATATTTCCCTAATTATTTGCATTCAATCCCCATGAACGTCACCATCCATGGAATTTGAATGTGGTTCCACTTTGTTGAGAATTACACCGCCCTTTCGGGTCGATGCAATTACAACTAATTTTAACACTACAATGGGCCCTTATTGCAATGTAAATGAAGTGTAAGTAAAAACCATCACATTTATAATTAAATTTACTTCTACCATGCATCACAAAATCCTAAACATGATTTCTACTCATTACAAAAGAAAAGTAAAAGGAAAATAATGTCATAATCTTCTCATGCCGCTATTTCCTAAGAAGAAGAATAAGTAAGAGAGATACATCACAAAGCACGAAGAAAACATAAAGGAAACTTCATTTAACAAAAGCAAATCCACTAAATAAATGTTTACAAAATTATAAGATAATGAAGAACAATACTTAGCTTTTTCCCCTTGAAAGAAAGACGAAGATCTCTCCCATAAAGTCTCCCGGCGATCCATGCAATGCTAGCGAAATCCCTTACAAATTCTCTCAAAATCTCATCTCCAATCTCTCCAAAAGGGTAGAAATCTACATTTCTACTCTTAATCTAAACATTCCTCTAAGTTTTTCTCTCATTTCCTCTATTGTTTCTCTTTTTTTCTTTTCTAACATAAATTCATCATTTTAAAGAGTATGGACAAAGTTTGAAGAGTTTCCTTAAGCACTCCTTCGAAAAAACGTCCAAATACGTCGAATATTGGCCCAAAACCGCCAAATGTCTGTTCATGGTCGTCCGGGCCGATGTCGGTGGGTTCGAGGCCGCTATCGGAGGCCTTTTTGGGCACTTTTCAGTGGTCTCGGGAAAATCTCGCCGTCGGCGAGATGACTCTGCGCAGCTCCACCGTTTCGCTCCGTTTGGCTCCGTTTCAACTCCGTTTCGCCCCATTTCAGTTGCGTTGTGTTCGTAACAGATAGCCCTACAAAATAAGTATAAAAACAACATTTCTTTAAAGTGTAATCGCATTCAAAAATATGCAAGAAGTGTAAAAGAGATTAAACATCAAAAGACTTATCGAAAGGTGTCAGGGCAGAATTTCATTTCTTGCTCATTTTTGCTCCAAATTGCACCGTTTTTGCTTCATTTTGCTCAAATCACCATTTCTTGTACCTAAAGCCAATAAACATACAAAATACCTTCCTTCAAAGTGTAATATCATCAAAAATAAGTAAAATGATATAGCAAAAAGCGTATATATTTTAGACGTGTCATATCTACAAGGAACGAAGGACCACATGTTCACTTATAGAAGATCTAAAGATCTTGAAGTGATAGGATATTCGCATTCGTATTTCTTTGGATGTGTTGATCCCGTAAAATCAACATTTGACTATCTATTCCTTTTGGTTGAAGGAGTAATCTTATGGAAAAGTGCGAAGCAGACTATCATAGTTGCTTCCACTATGGAAGCTGAGTTTGTGGCTTGCTTCGAAGCTACAATTCAGGTTTTATGGCTACGAAATTTTATTTTAGGACTTGGAATTGTCGATAGTATTGCCAAGCCGCTGAAAATTTATTGTGATAACTCCGCAGCAGTCTTCTTTTCCAAAAACGATAAGTATTTCAGAAACATAGGGTGTCAATTGAGCATATTAACACCAATCTCATGATTGCAGATCCTTTAACGAAAGGGTTGCCACCGAAGACATTTAACGAATATGTCAAGAGAATGAGCATTACCAAAACCCTTTATTAGTTTTATGCTCTTCGTATTTTGACACATTGAGCTCAATTTTTCTTGTTTATGATATTTATAAATCTTATTTTTATTGTTAGTGTACACTTTATATTGCATGATGTTCAACAAGATTTATCTTCTAATAAACATTATGAGATCATGATGTTAATTCTCATTATGCTAAGTATATAATTGATATTGTGATACATGGAAGGGACTGTATCGATAAATTGATATACAACCGCCATAATTCATATTAATTTCATACTTATCAAATAATTTATGATTTAACCAATATAAAGAATGATTTATCTTGCAATATGTTATGCACTATTAAAATTAAGTGAGCCAAGTGGAAGAATGTTATATTTTTATTATGACTCACATTTATTTTAATAACTTATGAGATTTATTTTGATAACTTAGGTTATTAATTTTCTTAACTCATAACTTACGTCATAAATTATGACAACTTATGATATTTATTTTGATAACTTAAGTTATTTACTTTCTTAACTCATAACTTACGTCATAAATTATGACAACTTATGATATTTATTTTGATAACTTAAGTTATTTATTTTCTTAACTCATAACTTATGACAACTCATGATATTTATTTTTGTAACTCAAATAACCCCTAAAATAAATAAATGTTACTAACTTATGTAATTGATTTTAATAATAAAAATCAATTAATTTATTAAATTATCATAAATCCTATTGGTTAGTAACCCCCTTGATGGATGGTGGTTAGATAGAGCATGAAATTGAGAATGAGTCTTCTCTCTACCCAACACACCATGTACATTTGCCTCCATCAGAAAGTACATAAAGTTTTAAGGGACTAGAGAGAGAAACTCCATCTCTTCAGGATCAATTTTCTTCAAGATCAAATTTCTTCGTCATGAATACATGTATGCGTTAATTTATTATAGATATGTGAAAATCATGAATTTAAAAGATCTTGACTATTATGTTTTTTTTTTGAATTTATGTCATAAAGTTCAAACATGAATTTCTTACATACCCTGCCCGAGACCTTCATTTTCCGAAGCTTCTTCTGCTTTGTCCGGCCGAAAGAAGAGGCCTTCGAAAGTCTTCATTTCCGGTTTAGGTAAGTTTGACGCCGCGAGTCTGTCCCCCAAAACATCAAACCGGTAAGTTCCCTCCTTCCCGATACCCTCTGCCCGAACCTTTCCCCGTCACCCCCGCCACGACTTTCTTGGCCATTCTTGGCGCTCGGTTCACCACCGGTAGGGGGAAGGTATTTTTCTTCTTCAGTTTTTGGCTATAAAAAGCCTGCTTGAATGAATGTTGGGGTTGTTGTCCAATCACTGCTGGTTGTGTGTCGTTGCTGGAGTTTTTTTCGTTCGACTCTTTCTAGTCCGAAGCTCTCTTTCTCCTTCTCCTTTCTTCAAGTACTTGGGGGTAATAAATCTTCTCCTCTGCTCCTAATTTAGCTAGAAAATGGCTTCCTCTCTTTACATTTGTCATCATGTTTATGAATGGAGAGGGGATCTCTCAGTTGGAGATCATTTGTTTATAGAAATTTGATGTGCATTCATCTGCCCTTCTTAAGATTCGTTACATTTCTTTAAATGTGTTAGATCTCAGATCATACAATGATAAATCTGTTAGGAGTATGAGCTAGGCCTTTGGCTTTGCTATTTAATTCTTTATACCAAGGTCTGTTGCCTATATATATATATATATAAAATAGATAAAGTACAAAAGTTACCAGAATGAATTTATTAGTCCTGCATTCTTCATTTCTCAACCAAGACCCCATTCTTGGGTGAATTATTCCATGCGGAGGAGCTGCGTGCGTTAGGTGCGGATTTTTGGGTTACGGGGAGGGTACGGGATGGGTACCGGGATTGTGGGGGTACTGGATGGTTACGGGATGGTTACAGGATGGTTACGGGATGGTTACGGGAGGAGATGCGTGTGGATGGGTGCGGATGCCGTATGGAATAATTGCTCCCATTCTTGACGGTTCTTCTTTCATTTGGTACTAAGTTTTAAATAAGGGAGTTTAAAGTTTTCTTGTGAGGTTAATGGTATTGGTTTGTTGGAGTTTTTCTAATTGCAGTTTCTGCAAATGGATGCAATCTGAGTATACCCAGAGAATTGCCGGTTGATGCATGAGAGTTGGTTTCTTAACGATTTTGGGACGCTTTCTTTGATACGATATGTAGGGATGTAAATGAGCTCAGAGTCGGCTCGTGTTCGGCTCGTTCGATACTTGCTCGAGCTCAGAATTGGCTCGTGTTCGAAATGGCTCGTGAAAGGTGTGTTCGTGTTCGGCTCGAATTAAATATTCATGTTCGTGTTCGGCTCGTGTTCGGCTTGAAATTGGCTCGTTAAAATTAATTGAAAAAAATATATGCATAGTGCAGGATTCGAACCTGGACCAAATGAATGGAAACAAGACTAATAACCACGTTACCACACAAGCAATTATGATTTTTAAACTTAAATATAAATATATAAATAATATATATAATAAATTATTATGTAAATAATTATATGAGAATTTTTTTATTTCGAGCTAAAACGAGCCGAACACGAACGAACAAAGAGTTGTTTGTGTTCGGCTCGTTTGTAATATGAGCTTAAAAAATTTGTTCGTGTCCGGCTCGTTTACTTAACGAACAAGCCGAACACGAGCTACTTCACGAGCCGAACACGAGCTGTTCGCGAACAACAAGCTTTTTTGACAGCCCTAATGGTATGTATGTGAACACTTGAGTTTAGTTGTTAGACAAATAAATAAATATGGGCTTGATGGCATTTGTTTAATCTTCTCTATTTTGACCAGAGGTTTTCCCCTTTGTTTGGAACTTGCTCTTTCATATGGGCTTGCTGTTACAAGAAAAATGATTAATTGTTCTCTTCCCTTCTTATTTGCCTTCGCTGTTCTTTCCTTTTCTTTGAATATTCTAACGGATTTAGAAATTTTCTGATACGCCACCCACAAATTTTCATCATCCGGCATGAATCTCGAGGCATGACATGAATCTCGGTACAATCTTTTGAGCGAGAAACGTTCAAATCTTAATAAGAAGTCATCTAGAGCTCCGATTTCAGCAAACTTATAGTCAGACTGACCAGCTCGATGTGGTAAACGTAATGATATAAACATTAGTCTGATCCAAGCCAAATCAAGCACATATCAAGTCATTAAATCGCTCTTAAAAAATTTCCGGACAAATTTGAAAGCTCAAACAGATATCGACATTAGCAAGCATATACTCGAATCGAGCGTCTCGACAAGACGAATCCAACGAGCCTAAGATCGTTCAATTCCGACATCGTTAAGACCATCAAATGCTCTCCCTAAAAGCCGTGTGATTAAGGGCAGCCATCTGGACCGTCTGATCAAAATGGTTGCATTTACCATTAATTACACACAAAATACTATAAATAGACTCTCAACCCTCACATGAAGGGGGGAAGAGGCCTAAAGAGAGAGTCAGAAGCCTTGAGGAGAAGCTGCAACTCAGCATCACCCCTGACCGTCGTCGACCATCGCCGACCTCCGTCGTCGACCACCTCCGACCATCGTCCACCACCATTGACCCTCGTCGGTCACCATCGTCAATCACTCACCAATAAAATGATTTTGTATATATATATATATATATATATATATATATATATATATATATATATATATATATATATATTGTGTTTTTGTGTGCTAATTGAATTTTGTTTTATTTTACTGAATTGTGCTCTTTTTGCAATCCTATTTTGCTCATAAATTATTGTTTGGACTTGTGAGTGTATATAATTTTTTTTATTATTATTTTGTAGATGTTGAGGTTCCTGTTGCATGTGTCATATTGATTTAAGTTTTCACAGTGCAACATTTTGGTACCTATCGAGTAGTATCAAAAATATATTTTGTCACAGTTCTGTATTAAAGAGTTTTACCAAATAGGGGCAGGATAGTCATTTTTCGAAAAAAGCTACGTCAAATTGTTTTCACGCAATACTGCACTAAACATGACAATGCATTTCCCATAATAACTTCACGAGATAATGCCATTATGATTGAGAAAATTTATGAAACTATAACTATGCTAAAACAGAGCCTAAATAAGGTGAATCATGTAGAATTTTGTGCTATGTATGTAAAATTTTCATTATTTTATTTTTATTTTTATTTTAGGGCAATTACATATCGCCCGAAACATTGCTATTTACAAATCTAGTATGGGTTTCAGGAAAGGAGATCCTTCGTCTCTAAACTTATTTATTCTTGCTGCAGATTTCCAGTGGAGATCTCTTAATAATCTTTATTTTGAATGTAAAATTTGTCGCTATAGGTCAAAATGTGACATTTTTGTCTCTCATCCTGTCTCATTATTTTTATTATTGGCACCATCAAGTCTATTAAGCCTTCTTTTTTAGAAAGGTGCTAGAAGTTTCTGACGCGGCAATTTATACCCCAATTCTTGGTTAATCAAATTCATCAAATTAGTTTTTTTTTTTTAATTCTTTTGCATGGGTCTATGGGATCTCTCTCCCCTCCCGATTTTATTTATTTTCTTTCATGCTTCTTGGCTAGGTCTTTGTACTTATGTATGAGGCATAAGTGTGCATGTATAGTCTTTTGCTATATGTGGGTCATCAAGCAAGATTGTAAGCTAGATGGTTTATGGGTTTAAGGCGGTGCTTATATTGCTTATGTGTGCTTAAACGGGGGATATGAGGTAAGACTATTAGAATAGTATCACATACCTTTGAGACCTTCACTGAAGGTGAGTTAGGGACCGACGATACTATTCACTGACACTTGATAGAATTGTTGCCCACGACACTCTTAAGTTGTCAGTAGTCCTAGTTCGATTAAGGTGACTAACCTGTGGACTATAGTATTTTCTGAAACATTACAAAAATGAAACAAAGTGTTCTTTTGCTTGCTAAAAAAAATGGAATTCGTATGAAAACCTAAAACAACAGCTTTTACTATAAAAATTAATGGATTTTGATGAAAACCTATAAAGGTTCATGGTTAGTCATTCAGATCGAGGGTGAGACTACCCTCTGTAGGTGATCGGGTTGGTAGCTCTTATTCAAGGTAGGGAAGCACACAATCCAACTCTGAGCCTACCCCGACCTAATGCTTACGTTCTTCTCGCTTTCTTCGTATTTCTCATACTTTTCCTACGGTTTTTTTCGAGTTCCTGTAGGTTCTCGTGATTTCTTGAGTATTATTCGCATTTCTAATGATTTTCTTTGAGTCACTGTGAGTTATTTTTTGGCTTTCTTTGAGACTTTTAGAGATAGCAGACTGGTCAGGTATACAGGTTTGTCTTATATTTACAGTATTTCGTTTCTTTTACTGCATGCTTACTGTTTTTCTTTACATATTGTACCTTACTGTATATATACTTGTGATTGTTACTGTTTACTGCTCGTTTACTGCATATATACCTGTGATTGCTACTGTGTACTACTCACTGCATATATACCTGTAATGGCTAATGTTTACTACTCATTACACTTTATATCATATTTCCTTTTATTATTAAGTTGCATTTCAAGATTTGCAGGGGCCTTATGATAGAGGCCAGTAGAACACCTGATCTAGGAGGTACCCTACGACAGACCATGAGACCCAACAATTATTTTACATGTAAATATAAAACATAAGCTCTGAACATGTAATTGTTACAACAAGGAGTTTGGAGTTTGGAGCAAAACTTCGAGGGCAGCACGACGAGGATGCAACGAATGAAGGAGGGCGATCTACAACAACAGAACGTGTCTACATCAGCAAAACTCTTCCTCTAGTTTAAATAACAAACCCATAGAATTTCGAGGTAGTTCGCCTAGCGCGACGTAAATCCTCACTACGTCTTTTAGGCTTCTGCACAACTCTGTTGTGCAATATAAGTCCTAACACATTTAGGATTCCGAGGTTACCGTGCGGTACGGTGTAAATCATCCTATCTTCTCAGGTTATTTGTACTATCGAGTATCATGCGAGCGAATGTCATAACTAAATAAAACTGGTAGGATTGAAACATCAGATAACATCTTATCAAAATTAAAGACAAACAAATAGGATAGTTTGGAAGTTACCGAGGTTCTCCTCAGATCCGTGACATCCCCTACTTTTTTGTTCCTTTAGACTCCTAAAATAATTATTCATAATTTTATTCATTCCCTTTTGAATTTTTAATGCCCAATCTTGAAAACTTTAAACTTTGAAATTCTTGAAAGTATAACCACTAATCTTAATCGAGAGTATTCTTAGGAGACTTCAGTCATCTAAGATGTAATTAACTCTAGAGACTGGCCTTATATGAAACTTTAGAACTAAGGTAATATAAACCCTATTTAATCTTTTGTATTAAATAGAGGAACTTGTTGACCAAAAATTGGTTTCACAGATCGAACGAATATTATAAATTCTTTAGTTTATTTAATCGAGCTCCACAATTCAAGTGATTTGTCTTGCGGTGTTGTGCTCGATTAATCCAAACTATTGAATGTATGATATTTTGCCTTACTTTTCAAAAATTAAAATATATTATTTTCAAATATACATACCCCATTATTAAACTATTTTAAAATCTAAACTACATATTGAAATCACACATTTTTCAAAATTTTTGTGGCCGATACACAATGGTTATCTATTTACACATTTAACATATAAAATTTAGTTTTTGCTTATATGGAACTCCATTTTTTAGCATCATATTAAAAATATCACTAATATTAATTTTTCTAAATTCAAATGCACATTATGTGATTTTGACACTAAAGTGTCATAAATATAAAGATCAAAGTTTAGATGGAAAATATCAAAATACATAAGCATTATGTGATATGTATGTAAATTCTTAAATTGATGAGTTACTGATCACTTCTATTTTTGTTTCATTTTATTGTTTATATGTGATGCCTAAAACTACGATGAAGCAGTCGAAAATCAGACAAGTATACGTATTAATATGAAATTAGAGTCAGTATGTCATTCTAACGAGAAAACTAGTAAATTTTCTAAGTGATGAAGTTCTAGTTTACCAAACATCTATGTCTAATTCGAAGTGGTTCAAATTTGCAGAAATTTAAAAGTTTTTTAAATCCTAAAATGCAGAAGTAGAACAAGGTCTTGGAGTATTTCTTAGAGTAATGAAAATCATACTCCTATAACTCTGATTATGTGAATCCTCAAAGCTTTTCTATGAGATCTCAACGTTGTTGTTGACTACCTCGAACAAATCTTCATTTGTCTATGTCTAGGTCATAAGAAGCGTTGGAACCCTTTATTACAATTAAAGAAGTTTAACCAAGCAAGATTTCTCAGGAATCCTTTAGTCTTATATGTACGTTGCAATCTTCTACTGATAATATGTCTATTCCCCTAGGTTGCTATGTGTTAACCTATTTATTCTTTTAGACGATGGTTAGAATTCCTTGATCACAAGAGATTTTAACTTTCTAATTGGTTAGATTAGAAGTAAATTATGATTTAAAGGTTAACACATCAACATGAGTTAAATAAAACTCTAGTAAAACTCATAGAGAAAACATTTGATTCATTCACAAACTTAAATCAAAGGAGTACAAAAATATTTAGCCACTATGCATGAGAGGAAAAAATATCAAAAACTTCATTGCAATAATGAATATTAACATGTAAAACAAGTACATAAAATCAAACTAAATAATTCTTGTCCTGCTTTACTCCTTGATCCTCCCCGTATAATGCAAGCATTCCATGTGATCTCCCTCAAATAAGCACTCAATTAATCTCACCCTCTCCAAATCTCCAGTCTCACATAAAAATATCTTGGGAATTCTCTCCCAAAAAAACATAAGGAGAAAATCCCATGGCACATAAAAGAGAGAACTTTTTTAAGCCTAGAGAAGAGATTTCAACACAAAAATCATCTTTTTAGGGCTTTAATGCATGCAATTATAAAATGCATGCATCAAACATCACCTCAAAACCTATAAAATTTGTCAAATGGCAGAACTGGTTCATCTGCGCCACTGTCTCGAGAAGGAGCCTCACTTTCTTTGTGGGATAGTGTGAGGTTGCTCCCTCCTCTGTGGGGTGGCACAGACATGCGTCTATGGAGCGAGAGTGTCTTGGCTTTTTTTTTGCCTTTTTTAGGTCCCTCAAGCGCTGGAGGTGATTATTCATGTTGTGAGGCCCTTGAATTACTTGAGGGTCAAGTCTCTCAGTGTGGTGTAAAATAACCAACACTTCAGTGCATCGAAGATTTGAGAAAACATATGACTAACTCAAAGGAAGCAATATGATCGGATGGATCACTCTGATCCTTATATGATTCTAATGAAAGCTGTTTGAAGTTCTATGGTGTCTCGGCGTCAAAAAACTACTAAGAGAACACCTTCTCCGGCTAGCAGTAAGCCTCAATACACCAAAATCGTTGTCTGATTAATGGTATAGGCCCATCACTATCCTGGTACCGAGAGTCATCCATCATTTCTGCCCCCTCAGCCGTTCTACGACCTTGGGGTTGTGTTCCTCTTCTCGAGGGTTCTGCTCATAGGTTGCTAGCACTCTTCCATCAAGTACCTCACAAGCCAATTATGTCATTCTACCTGTCATTTGCTCTCTAATTTCTTGGATTTGATATTGCACAAATTCCCCCATGCATTCCATGTTTGTGGTGTCTCTCAGATGAGCTCCTTCTTCGTGGGTGTGCTCATATTCTTATTGATAGCTTGATTCGTGCTCGTCACATCTCATAAGATGTTGAATCCAGATACGCTCTGTAAATCACACACAATGTATAGAGTTTCGGATGAACGAGAGAAACAAAGAGGGGTGGATTGAGAGAGAGTATGCGTGAGTAAGAGGGGGAGAGAGAATGCATAGTAACACAAGAGTTTTAATAGAATAAATTAAGTAGTCCCTTATTGTAGAAATGACCTCCTATTTATAGACTTCAAGGGTATCTAGTATAAAATTACATGTTTGTCCTCATTTTTAATAAGGACATTGTAAGGTATTATGACACATTTTCATATTTATAACCCACTCTGACACCCTTTCATATTCATAGGTGATCTAGGCACGGTTTCATAATCATAACTGCTTGAAGAAGGGCATCTGATGACTCGGTAGTCATATCTCTCAGACAGATGAAAGCCTTTGGTTGGCCGAATGATCGTCAGTCGGCCTTCTCAAGAGAGAAATTTTAGAAGAGGGTCGTCAGGCAGATGGCATACCAGTGTAATCTGACAAGCAGCTCTCCTTGGACAAAGATCCTTCTCAAAGGGTTAGAAAGGTGTTCCGTATGGGACACTTTGGCCATTTTATAAGGAGTTCCAGAATCGGCTGAGGGAGCAGCTCATGAAGGACTGTTCCATGGATTGGGCTCCTTCTATTTATTTGTTCGGATATACTTCCATTTGGTCGACTCAAAAGTTCTGACCAATGAAAATGATGCCTGATGTTTCTACATTTTGACTATCTCAATACAGTATCCTTTGACATTCATAAGTGATATCCATCATATTTCATTGAGATTCGTGCGAACATATTTTTGATTACATAATTATTGGAACTTGCACTTATGATAAACTTTAGACCTCATATATTGAAAATTCTCACAAAATTAGAAGGGATTCTTAGAGTTATTTTTTATCCGTAGTACATTTCATATGATCATTGAAATTTTACTCTGAAACACACGTAAAATTCTCTCTTTTTATACAATCAGAGAACATTATACGTAAATTTTGGGAGCCCACAAATACCCCAACTATTCTTAAAAAAATGTTGTTACCATTGGAAGAACACCATACCTTGTCTCTTGTTGCCTTTCCCTACTATTTTATAAACCATTGTTTTAGTCTAAAGTCAGCCTCGAACCTTCCGCCGGATTGGGAAATATCATAGAAAGATTTACCTACATACCCCTCAATTCCTATCTATTTACAAATCTAACACCTTTACTTTATATTTTACATAAATACCCCCTTCCCCATGCATAGAGCTGTGGGGTTCCTCTCCCATAAAAAAACCACCTTTGTTAACCACATCCTGCTTCCGTAATCAATGACGTTCTTGCACCAAGACCCCATCTTTCTCAGACAGTTATAAAATCCACCGCAAGCAATAGCTCTGAGAAGCAGGAGATCAGAGAGAAACAGAGAGAGAAGGATGGGAGGCAAGAAGGTTATTCTGAGGAATTATGTGAGCGGGTTCCCGAAGCTCAGTGATTTGGAGGTGGTGGAGACTACTGAAACTCCGGCAAGCTCGCCGGCCGATGGATCCGGGGCGGTGTTTGTTAAGAATCTCTACCTCTCCTGCGATCCCTATATGCGCCATCTCATGTCTAAAGCAGAGGAGCCCTCTGTATTCATTCACTATGTCCCCGGAGAGGTTTATCTCATCTCAACTTTACATTTAGCTTCTTAATCCTTTGAAAATTGATTCGAATTTTAGCTCGGAACGAGATCAGACCCAAATAAATGAGCTAAGTTACGAGCTAAAAATTTTGCGTCAGAGTTGCGAGTTTAGTGAATTTGGCTCGAAGATCATTAATCACTTGAAAATTGATTCGAAGTTTGACTCCGATCGAAATATAGGAGTTAAGCTACAAGCGATCGTGCCGAATGTTATGCCACTCAAATCTTTTATATCATGTATGCATGGCTGCATGTGTGATTGATTGTGCATGTATTGCATTAATCTCAAAATATGCATGCAGGTCATAAAAGGATATGGT
Organism: Papilionanthe hookeriana x Papilionanthe teres; assembly: GCA_022702705.1. Classification (NCBI taxonomy): domain Eukaryota; kingdom Viridiplantae; phylum Streptophyta; class Magnoliopsida; order Asparagales; family Orchidaceae; genus Papilionanthe; species Papilionanthe hookeriana x Papilionanthe teres. Next base: position 36,805,809 of record CM040434.1, read on the forward strand.
GTTAGTAAGGTTATTGCTTCTGGCCATCCTGATTACCAAATTGGAGACTATGTGTTGGGCTTTACTGGATGGGAAGATTACAGTTTGATAGATAAACCCGAGGGCTTGACTAAGATTAAGCACTCCGAAGACATCCCGCTTTCTTATTATACCGGTCTTCTTGGTGAGTTTTATGTCAACATATCTTATATACACGCTTCCCCAACGCTCGCGCACACACACACTTATTGAAAGAGTTCGAGGGACTAAATTAACATTTATATAGATTTTGAGACTTAAATGTTTTGGTGTAATCGATTAACTTGGCGTGTAGGAATGCCTGGGCTCACAGCATATGTTGGATTTTATGAGAAGTGCTCCCCAAAGAAAGGAGAACGTGTTTTCGTATCAGCTGCCTCAGGAGCTGTCGGGCAACTCGTCGGCCAATTCGCTAAGCTAATGGGTTGCTATGTTGTCGGTAGTGCTGGTTCTGATGAAAAGGTCAATTAAAGCTTTATTACACACTTTCATTGAAACTTTGTTTTTAGTAGTTATAGTACGCAGAATTTTCACATCATATAAAAATAATTACTATTATTTATTGTTAAAAAGTGAATTATGCCCTTCATATGATTGTCATGTAAATAACTATAAAATTATAATTATTAGATATATATAAATAAATGACAATGGAGTGTAAATCCATTTAATTTTGACATTTCTCAATTGCATGCATATGGCTTAGGTTGAGTTGCTCAGGAGCAAGTTAGGCTTTGATGAAGCTTTCAACTACAAGAAAGAGTCTGATCTCAATGCCGCTTTGAAAAGGTAAGTGATTAACTAGTTATATGACTAATGAGTCGCTAGTCATATGGTATATACGTCTTAAGAAAAATCTAATAATTCGAGAAGCCATCTCACTTCTTTGTTAGTCAAAATTTATATTACATTAATCTCAAAATCAAGTTTTTTTGAAAACTTGAAGGGGATATCTTTGCACAATTCTTTTCATAACATATACTTTATCTCTTGCATATGTTTAAAACATATTTAGGGTAATTGATCCCCTTTTTGTTGAATTCAGATATTTCCCCGAAGGGATCGATATATACTTTGAGAATGTCGGGGGAGCCATGCTGGATGCGGTGCTCCTTAACATGAGAAACTATGGTCGTGTGGCTGCATGCGGAATGATCTCACAATACAACCTCAGTAAGCCCGAGGGAGTTCACAACCTTGGGGTGATAGTCGGTCGTAGGATTGAGATTAAAGGGTTTGTGGTTTTGGATCACTATAACCTTTATCCTCAGTTTGTGGAGACCATTATAAAGTATTTGAGAGAAGGAAAGATTGAATATGTGGAGGATGTGTCGGAGGGGCTTGAGAATGGACCTTCAGCGCTTTTGGGGCTTTTTGAAGGCCGTAATGTTGGAAAGCAGTTGGTGGCGGTGGCTTCCGATTAAGTTCTATCATGTTCAGCTCCATTTTCACTTTATCTATATATATATACATATATATATATATACATATATATATATATATTTATATGTATTTCAATAAATTTTGGAACAAACTTATGCTCGGCTTTTAAAAGAAGTACTCATTTTCCTAAGCACTGTTTTTTATCAATTTTATTTTTTGTTTTTATTATGTTTTATTTATGTTTTGATTTGAAACAAAATATGTTTGTTTCTTATGTGTGCTAAAAAATTTACAACAATAGAGTAATATATTATCGTCTTAACGTGATAAGAATGTTCGACAAATAATCATAAAAGAGAAAATAACTAGTAATAACATCAGAACATTTCACGTAGAAAACTTAAAGAGAAAAACCATGTGGTCTGATCTAGCTGAAGAGTTTCATTATAAAATAATAATTGCAGCTACAACTACTTATCCCAAGTGTGAGAAAGGATTACTAAGCCTCTCAAATTCATAGTTAACGTGTGGGTGAGCTTGTTGTGACGAACAGCTGGCGACTGATAGCAATCAGAGCTGGTCGACGATGGTCGATATTGGTCGATGACGGTCGGCAATGATCAACTGCGGCATAAGTGTTGATGGATTTCAGCTATTTCTCAAAGTTTCATGCTATTCCTCAAGTCTCAAGCTCTCTCTCCAACCCTAAAGCACTCACCTTTCCTCTCATAAGAGAGGTGAGCCTTTATTTATAGAGGTTTGAGTGCAATTAATGCATGAATATAAACCTATCTGATTAGAAGCTCAAATGACATCTCTTGATTAGACGACATTTCATGGACATTTGAGCGCTTTAATGATGTCAGAATTGAGCGATCTTAGACTCGTTGGATTTTTCTCGCCGAGACGCTCGACTATGAACTAGTTGGATTTAATATTTGTCTAACTTTCTAAATGTGTCTGGAAAACTTCCAAACATAGTTTAATGGCTTGATCATGGCTAGATTTGGTTTAGATTAGATCAATATTGATACCTTTGGGTCCATCTCGTCGAGCCGCTTAGTTTGACTATGCATTTGCTGAAATGGGAGCACCGATGACTTTTAATCAAAGTTTGAATATTTCTTGTTCAAAAGATTGTCTCAAGATATGTGTTATGCCTCGAGTGAAAAAAGGTTTAACTGGAAAAGCGCGCAACACAATAAAGAAAATCAAGCAAAGCATAAAAGAATAAACACATGCAGGGTTCCACTGGGTCGATAAAATATCCCAAAAAGGAAAAAAACTGCCATACTCTGCACATACACACCTAATCCTTATTACGTACATCAAATGATTTAGAATTAAGATACGGGACTCGAGCAAGCAGCTCCTAGTCTCCATCACGTAGTTTCATACGTCAAGTGCATCAAAACCTATGCATGTACCTTATTTCTTATGCATGGCTCAATTATAGGGACTCTAAAAAGTGCAAAGTGAAAGTAAATAAAGACTCGACTTGTAAAACAACAGGCTTAATACATGTTATAAGTATGCAACCTAGTGAACCATGCTCGATGGCAGGAGAGCTAAGCAACACCTGCAAAAAATGTGTTAGTGTGAATCATTAGAAATCCTCCCTGTTGAACATGGCTCCTTGCGAGTAGACCCCGCTAACATACTAGTGAGTACGTCTTACACCCCAGTAAACACACAAAAAGCACAAAAAGTATTGTTTAGCTAGGGCAACCAAGCCAGCAAAGAGCTGCAGCTAGGACATCGAAAAAACTACCCAACACTCTAGTCCTAGCCTAGCACACAATCTAGCGTACAATGTCCTAATCACAACATCTAAGTGAGTGCAGTATGAAGGTAAAAGGCTAGTGTATGTTTTGATGAGATCGTTGTCCCCATTCTCATCCTAAGGATCCAAGGATTCTAAGAGGTAATACTATATGCAAGTTTTATAAAAAAAAACTTTAAATGATTGACCTTATGTATGTTCTAAACCATATGCAGCAGTTTTAAAATAGATTTGAAAAATATGATGCACATGTAATAAAAATGTAAATTTTTATTTTTAAAATAGGTCATAAGAAGGAAAAGCATAAATGACACATATTAGATCCCTTAGAACCTTAACAAAACATACGTGTGCTAGTTACGGTGTTATAACTGGTATTGCCCACTGAGACATCCTCGTGGGAAGTACTCGCTGATACATCGTGACTGACAATGGGCCGCTCAACTAAAGAGCTAGATTTGTCGTCTAGACAAAAAGAAATGCACATGAAAATTTGAAGTGATCCAGTACATCGTGATCGTTATATCGAGGAGCGTTCATAAAATAACAAACATTCATCATAAGTATATGGTGGTATATACAACAACAACAACAACAACAAAGCCTTAATCCCACTAAGTGGGGTCGGCTACATGAATCCTTTTTCTCCATTGCGTCCTATTAAGTGTCAAATTTTCGTTTAATTCTAATAAATTAAGATCATTTTTTATGCAATAAGCCCAAGTTTTCCTAGGCCGGCCAGGCACTGGTCACCATCTTGACTAGGGAGGTCAGGGCTTGGCAATGGTGAAGTCAATTGGCATTAGCCATGTGTAAAGGTGTTGGATTAGAATGGAATGGGGATAAGGTCACTTTGGCTTGTTTTGGGTCAACCCACCATTTTGGGCTTGGTGCACCCTTCCAAGCTCGATTTTGGGCTGGGAGGATCGGTTAGGTCGATCGAGATGGAGTGGTGAAGTCTCCATCCATGGTGAGGTGGCTAAGCATGGTTTAGTGTGTGACATGCTTATGGTTAAAAAGGTTTAATGAAGGATTAGGAAAGGAGGCCCTCCTTTTGCCATTAGTGGCTTGGTCACATGTCAAACCTTCCATGGCTTCATATGGCTTGTAAATGGCTTGCTCATGGCTTAGGATAAAGCTTGGTCGATTTCATGGAAATAGAATTTAGGAATTTTGGTATTTTGGTGGAGAATTTTCATGAAGCTTGATTTGGAATGGCTTAATGATGATTTTAAAACTTAGGGGTGATTTTGATTAAATGGATGATGTGGGTAAATGTCATGTGGGCTTTGGATTAAAACTTGGGCTTTTGAAATGGTCTTGGGTGGACTTTTTAAAGTGGTTTAAGGAAGTGGGCCTTTAGGTTTAAGAATGAGTTCATGGATGGGAATTTTTGTAAAAGGTTGGGCCAAATAATTGTTGGTTTTGGTTTAGGGATGTTTCATGAGTAATTTGAAATAGATTTAAGGTGGTTTGGGTTTGAATTGGGTTGAATTTGGGTTTATTTGGTAAATGGGCCAATGTAGGTCAAATTGGGCTAACTTGGGCCAATGTTGGGCTAGGGTTGAAATTGATGTAAAATAAATGTTGGGAAATGTTTATGGGAGTGTTTCAAAGAGGTTTTGGCTTTGGTTGGGTTTTGATTTTGAGGTTTGGGCCTATTTGGGTTAAGTTTGGGTTTAGGTCAAAATTGGGCTTTTTGATTTTAGGTTGAATTTGAGTGGGGTTTGGGTCTAAATTTTGGGCAAATCATGTTACTTCTTTGTTTATGGGGATGTTAAGGAAGGTTTAGAAAAGATTTGGGGTCAATTGGAGTTGAATTGGATGAGTTTGGGCTAAGTTTGGGCATGGGTCCAAATTGGGCTTTAAGACCAAAAGTGAAATTGGATCCAAATGTCAATCAAATTGAACTTGGATTTGGTCTATATTGGTTTTGGGGATGTTGAATTGAAGTTTAGAATTGAATTGGACCAGAATTTAGGTCAATTGGGTAGGTTTGGTTTGACATTGGGTTCATTTTGGGTTAAAATGGGTCAAATTGGGGGTTTTGATAAAAGTGGGGTAAATTGACAAAATTGGCCCATGGTGTAGTTGAACAAAATGAAATTGGGAATATTTGGGATTTTCTGGAATTTTCTGGGAATTTTCTGAATTTTTGGATTTTTTTGGCTAAGAGGGGTATTTTGGGTATTTGGAGGGTATTGGGAGGTATTTTTGGAATTTTTGGTGTTTTTGGGTATGGATGATCAATTTGATTGGTGAGGCAATGTTTAGGATTGGTCTTGAGGATTTTTGGGTGATTTAGGTGATTTTGCAAATTTTGGGTGGTTTCAAGGGTATTGGGTAGAGTTAGGCGGGTGTAGGGTCCCGGGGTCGAAAATTGAAAATTTGGAAAATTGAAGATTGGGTGAATGTAAGTGGAGTGAAATCATTTTGGTTGAGCCATGAAGCCACATCAAGCCCACATGAGCCATGAAGGGACTCATTTGAGGCATCCACTATGTTGTTCCTAACCTCTTGCGAGGGCTTAGGGGTTAAGGACCATCCGTGTGAATCACCTTCATGAGTCAGGAGGTCAAATTGGGTATGGGTGTGTTTTTAAGAGGTGTGTGAAAGTGTAGTGTATAGGTGTAGTGTGTGTGTAAGTCAGCCCTTCACCAGACCAGGCCATCCAGGGCAGTCCTAAGGCCAAAGAGTCCTATGGGCACTCATCCTTTAAACTTCCACATTTAATTTCAACCCTCTAGGTGATTATGGGTCTACAATCAAGTTTGTGGAGTTTGCAGGGAGTTAGGAAGTGGTTTGAATTTCTAAGTGGTGGGTCCCAATTCTAATCCTCTAGGATAGTCAAAGGAAAAGCCTAAGGCTAGATCCTAAGTACTAAAGAGAAGAAGAGAAGACCTCATCAAAAATGAGGTCAACAGAGAGTTACACACCAAGTAGGCTTGATGTACAAACCATCCCCGACTCAGATACATGAGTGTCAAAAGGTGAGTGTGGCAAATAGTGACTCAGGAAGACCTTAACCATGCAATGAACATACACATGTTATGCAAGGCAAATTTGGAAGAGTGGATGATGTAAACGCTAACACACGTGATATGGTGTGAAGTGTTATAATGATGTCATAAAGCAAGTACATAGAGTAATGTGCTCATGAGAGGCATGAATACTCACTACGAGCGTGTGATGACACGTGCTCATAAGTGCATGACAGGGTGCTAATGTGGATGTGTTAATGCATACAATATGAAAAGCATGTAATAAATGCAATATATCATATGTAAATGATCGAGTGATCAATTGGATTGGTGGTGGTCGATCAATCAAGTCGACTGAGGCGGTCAATCAGGCCGGCGTGGGTGACCAATCAATGAAGGACAGTTGTTCGATATGATCAAGTTGATGGCAGCTAATCGATCGAATATACTGTTGGCATCAAATTTTCGATATCACGAGTGTAGAGTGTCTGTTTGTCGGGATGATTCACTGTTCTCTCATAGAGACCCGTAACCTAAGACACCCATCTGAGACTTCCTAATATGTGTTCTGGTCAAAAAACCAGTGTCTAAGATGATTCAACCTTTCCCAGAAGAATCCACCTTTAGATGGCTTCAGTCATGATATGGTACATGTTTGATGTTCACTCTAGTTTTTAGAGACCATAACATATTCATATGAGTTATCCAATGGTCACAGAACGTCGTGAAACCCTTCTAGACTCGTCTCGGGAAAGTTAGGGTTTAATACACCCTGTTCGAGCAGTAGTTTAGAGTGTCTGTGGGTGATAGATTCTCTGAAGAATAATCTATAAAAATTTTCAATTTTGAAGTTATAGGATTATATTTTAGTCATACGTAATCTCCCTTAACTTTCATATCGAAAAAGTCTCCATCGGATGATCTACGTGACAATCACGGATTTCAGGCCAGATCGGCGCCTATTTTACCCATGGGGATCAAAACTGAGAAGACTAAAAGTAGGCGAGCTCCCGGGCACCTAGGCTCCTTGACATCAGTCCAGCTTCTGAACCGCTCAACATCTCTACCAAATCCCGCTGAAAACACCTTTTAGGTAGCTAAAAAAGCTTGCTTGAGAAAATAATCAAGGTAAATTTGGCATTGGAAAAGTTGGAGCAAACATGTGCCCGATTTTGAGACGCTCGGGTTGTTTTGGAGAGGCTATGACAAGCAATCTCAGCTAAGATTGGACAAGCAACCAAGGAAAGTTATACTCAGCTAAGATGGGATATCTCAGTTAAGATTATTTGATTGATAAGCATAACTGAGTTATAAATACTTTTTTATTTAAGTTATTTTAGTCAATAATGCATTAGGTGATTAATTTAGGGATATTAGTAAATAATAATTATGAATATATTTTTCATATTATTAAAAAACAATGAAACACTGAGATAAGAGCCATCATAAAAATTTCAAAAGTTGAAATCATAATATAAAATCACTTGAGGGTAATTAGTGTACAACTTTAGGAGTATTTGATACTTGTGAAAAATGATGTTGTGATATAGTATTTTTCTTACAATTTTTATGGCAGTTTGTGTTTTTATTTGGTATAATTTGTGTATACGTGCAGTATACAAGTAAAAACTTAGCACTGAACTAAGAGTTTGTTTGGGGCAGCTGCAGCTTATTGAATAATCTGCTGATAAGTTGATTAAAAATAATCTGCTGATAAGCTAGGTGCGGTAGCTATTACAAAATTTTATTTTTTTGGAAAAGTCAGACTGCCGACAGAAAGCTCCCACCACACCTAAGTAGACGCGGTGTGAAAACGCTCTTTTCAACATTTTAAAAATGCATAAGCTGCCAAAATGTGGTTTACCCAAACAGGCCAAGTGCGTTTTCAAAACTCTACCACACCAAATAAGCTGCCCCAAACGGACTCTAATTTACCAACCTGAAGACTGATGCCCAACTCCTTAAGGTAGCACCCTTGCTAGAATTGAATAAAACAAATTATGTTAAACTATAGCTTTTTTTGTTTATTTCTTCTTTTTTTTTCCTTGAAGTGTTGAACATAAATATTAATGGTTTATACATCATTATAAAATATTTATTAATATATGCATATATGACATACTAAAATACAACAATAAAAATCCTGTAGATGCAATTTTTATGAGTAGTTGGGCCAACTCTCACGGGTCAGTAAGCCGCTGGGTAGGCCAAGCAAAGCCTACACCCTTATCAACGGAAAAAAAAATGTCTAAGAGTTTGCACGTCCAGACGGCCAACCTCCGGCCACCACGTCACCCGACGATGAGGTGTATGACGACGTGACGACGTGACGACCGATGATTGGGCGTCCAGACGTGCGGTATCCATACACAATATTTTTTTTTCTACTCAACAGGTTTCTTCATGTCATCCCATCCAATAAAACTATACGAGGGAAGCACAGAGCACGAGACGAGTGATCAATACAATAGTAAAAGATTCACCAACCAAACAAAAAAATTATAAATATCATGATGAAGTTTGCTAAGAATTTAATAAATCTCATAAATTCGAATTTACTAAATCTTAAATGGTTTAAATCTGAATTTAATAAATCCAAAATGACCGTCAGACAAAATTTAATCTACATTCAGGTTAAATTCTGCTCTAAATCTGTTGCTAGACAACCCCTTATAGAGCAAGTTTGCCGCCCTCAAGAGTTACATCTCCATCGCCACTTAAAATCTCCTTAAATTTGTTTACTTTCTTGAGAAAAATAAATTTGGAATTTAAGGAGCAATAAGAGGATGGTCGGATTTAAAATTGGTTTGGATTTAATTTAGGCTATGTTTGGGGCAACTTATCCGCCGCGGCGGCATCTTGAAAACACCGTCTCACCGTTTGAAAACTGCATTTGAGCAGCTTATTCGAAAAATACAGTTGATTTTTACATTGAAAGCGGAACGCGGGTTGAACCCTGCTATTTGTGTTTCCAGATAAGCAGCTTATCCAAAGCACAAGCTGCCCCAAATGCACCCTTAATGTGAAATGAATGTTCAGCGGGGCTTAAGCTTAAATTTCGCTTAAATCCTACTAAAATCAGATACATTTTGCAAAAAATAAATTTTGAATCCTAAATACGAAAAATACATACACATTATTTGGCACATATAAATATAAAAAAGGATAATTACATACAAATCACTCAAAATATTGATATTTACAAATTAATTATCCAAATAATTTTTTTAACTATAAAAAATTATTGATAATTTGATAAAATTAAAAAATATAGGTTGACATTTTAGTTCAAAGTTGTGAAAATCGAATCGGACATAAAATCAAAATAAAAACCTATTTAAGATTTATTGATTTGACCCGAGTTGAACTTAGATTTGAATAATATAAAAATTAATTAAATATAATTTAAATAACATAACACTCGTACAATAATATAAATATATAAATAAATAAATAAATAAAATACCTTTAAGTACAACCATAAACTAGTTTTATTCCTAAAATAATTTTTAATAATAAAAAAAAAAGGAGTCATATCTCTCCCCATAACACCACTTCAAAACCCGTAAGCTGTCAAAATGTGTTTTTAAATAGGGCAAGTGTGTTTTCAAAACACTACCGCATCAAATAAACTGTCCAAACAAACCCTTAAACTCGTTATAGCCAGTCCAATGCAGAGGCATTTTTAACCCTCCCATAACCGGATAACTAGCCAGTTAAACCAGCCGATTCGGTCTAAGTTTTTAAACCACATGTTGTAACATGAATTTTAATATTTGGGTGAGAATTTAAAAGAAAGAATGAAAGATGGTGGTTGGTTTGTAAATAACAAATTTTATGTGGGCTCTATGTAATTACCTAAAAATCAAAGTGAGTGTGAGATAAATAAATTCAAACAAAAAAAAAATAAAAAAATAAAAAATTAAAACTCCCATAAATATCACCTTAGAACCAGCGGCCATACCTGGAGGGATATTTTCGCATGGCGATCTATCAGATCTTCGTCAAACTTCTCGATGGCCGGACTCAATGCCTCCAGATCTCTTCACCGACAATCTCCGGCGAAACCCTAAAGAGGCATCTCTTCGCGAAAACTAGAATTCCTCATTCTTTACAGCTACTTATCGCCGGATCTAGGATCGTCTCCGACGAAACCCTAATCTCAGCGTCCTCTGATGGCTTTTTCCCCTCATGCGGTCTTCTTCTCCGCCTTCCCGGTGGCAAGGGTGGATTTGGGTCGCTGCTACGTGGAGCGGCTACTAAAGCCGGGCAGAAGAAAACCAATAACTTCGACGCCTGCAGGGACATGAGCGGCCGCCGTCTCCGTCACGTCAACGCGGAGAAGAAGCTCGAGGAATGGAAGGCAGAGGCGGAGGATAGAAGGCTTGAGAAACTGGCGGAGCAGTTTTTGAAGAAGAAAGCGAAAGAAACGAAGAAGAATTCCTCGGTAGATGTCGATAAATACCTGGAGAAGTACCGGGAGGATTCGGCCAAGTGCATGGAGGAAGTGGAAGAATCTGTTCGTCGGTCCTTTGATGTGTACAAGGATTTGAAGCGGAAGAGCTGCCCGGCATCCGATCTGTCCTCCAAACGATTGAAGATATGGTATGTTTTGGATTTATTAAAGTATCGGTTTTTTTTCCGACTGCTTCGGAACGTGCCGGCGGGCCTGTGCTGTGATGTTTAATTTTTCTTATTGCAAGTCAGAAGCTAAATTTTTATTTTTTTATTTCAGCTTTCCTTATCACCTTTTTGTACAATTTGTTGATGATCTTTTTCATTTTTTAGGCTGGGGAAGAACAAAATAGACGAGAGTTGCAGTGAAGATGATGATGAAAGTGATAATGATGACGATGATGATAAAACTGAAGATAAATCTGTTGTGCTTGATGATGGCCATATTCTGAGGCAAAAAAAGGAAACCAATGAGTTTTCATTAATGGTTGCTGGTTCCTGTGTTAGTTCTGATGGAGAGTCCTCCGGTGGTTCTTCAGGCCAGAGTAATTTGGAGCAAGCAAATGGACGTTTACTTGATGAAGGGACTTCAGGGAATGTTTCAGAACAGAGTCATTCAGAGGTTTCTCCAGAGGAGGGGTTAAATGAAAATTGTGATGTCATATTTCCAGTAGTGGATCAAAGTCCTCCAAATTGGGAGAATGATTTTGGCTCAGATGGTTCATCCGAGTCTGAATCTATCATTGTTTCTGAATCTGCTGCTCAGAAAGATGCTATTCCCAATGCAGTAAAAGAGCCTAAAAAAGATGAGCTGAAACCAGAGTTGCACGGTCAGACAAAGCCTGACGTGGGTGATGAACTGGGTGCTCAAGTCTCTGGAAATTCTAGCACGGAGGAACCGCTGAATTTCAATAAGTACAACTCAGAAACAGCACTAGAGGTATACCGTCTGCTCTACTTTCATGTATGTTTTTTATTTGGGCTATTTGAACAAGAAATATAAATTGCTTGCTAAGATTCAAGTAAAAAGGTAAATTCTAAAAACCATTGCGAAAAATCATTAGTTACTTCTTATTGGAAGGTTTACATGAAATGTAAATATTAGCATATTGAAGAAGGCTTAGATAACTTTATTGATGTGAATAGGGTTAATAAAGATGATATTTAGTTAATTAATCTAATACCTAAAACCAAGAAAAAAACTGTATTGATCCTCAACTTTTGTTTATAAAGAGGTAAGTTAGAATGCTTAAGGGGAGCCTAATCTAATACTAAACTTAACATCATATCACACTTAGAAGTTTTTTATAGGATTTTAGGAGATACATAGAGTTTTAAAATTGGATTAGAGTGCACTACATGCAGTATTATTAGATTTGGAATTTTATTATCCATTAATACTACTTTTAGTTAATTGACACCCGTGGATGTGATATGGTTAAATATGATAAATCTACTATATAAAAAATATGGTATTAATATTGCCATACTATCTGGAGTTAAAGCTTGGTTTTTAGTTTATAAAGAAAGAGGTGCCTTCGATGTATTATGTGAAAAGAGAATATTATGTGGATGTAAAATTCTTATTTATAAAATTTCCTTAGATTTATTTATTTTGTGGATCTATGGGTTAGGTAATGAAAAAGTTGCTCAACACCAAGATCATTGCTGGAAAAAGGAGAAATATTTATTTGTTTGTTTGATTCGAAGATGTGTGTTAAAACGATGAAATGTAGATAAAATTGATCACATTGTTAAGACAATAATAGTAGCAAACACGTGCATAAGATAGTGGAATATACAAAAGACAAAAAAGCATCTCATTATGTAGAATAGAAAGTGAGATGATCATATGGGAAAAAAAAAATGTTGGACCAAAATAACATCTCTAAAGTTGTATAAAAAGATTTTGTGCTTGCCATTTTCAAATATTTTATGAAGAGGTAGTTAATGGAGTTGGAGGTTTCAAGACTAATGGGAGATCATTATATATATTCTTGGTTCTTATGTTTTTAATTAACTAATGAAGTTGAAAACCCTTTCAATAATTTATGGATTATTGGAGCGATACCTCAATGGGGACACAGGATATGAAACTACCCCCAATGTTGAGATGGAGACTATTAATAATTAAACCTTTATCTTTTGCGTTCCGTAGAAGCCATTTTGTGATTAAGGGTCTGTTTGGCAGAGATTATTTGCAGCGGTGGCGTTTTCAAAACGACATAGTTCTGTTTGGAAATCCCGTTTCACCGGATTATTAAAAATCGTGATTATTAATTTCTATTAGTCGCCGATCCGCGATTCATTTCTTCCCTTGACGATATTTGCCCCTCACTAAGCTCTGATCTTCCGGGAGGGAAGACTAAGCAGTTTTTCAGTGTCGAAGGCCCCGAGCATCTCCGAGCAAGCAGGTCAACTCACATTTTTTTTCTTCCATGGAAGAGATAGCAGTGATGGGGGATGTAGATGACATTAACCATGAGGATAGAGACGACGAGATGGCGTCGGCCGGCAGAGCGAGCCCGAAAGACGCGTTAAGCAGCCCTAGTTTTTCAGACTCCGACTCCGACTCCGACGAAGAAACTGCGGAGGAACTCGATATTGGAGACCTAGAGAAGCAGCTTGAAGAAAACCCTTTGAACTACGAAGCCCTTGTCCAGGTGTCAAAATCCCGTCACCCCTACTCATCAATTTTTATGGCTAAACTGTTAAATTTTTATTTTTATTTTTTTGTTTTCATTGAAATCGTCCAATGGATTTAAAAATAACTGCAAATAATTAAATCTAGTTGAAAGTGAGTAAATATTTGAGGTTCATGCGCGTTAAATTAAATTGAATATTTGGTTTTTATGATGACATTTATAATATTTTTTACTATTGAATGTCGAGAAGAGGAGAAGAAAGAAAATGGAAAGATGAATTAATAAATTGTTAGGGAGAGGTTATGAAAGAGAGATTCATGATCTTCCCCTGAGATTCATGATCTTCCCCCCCCCTAATGAAATCATCATTCTATTTATAGTCATACAAATGGGACCTTTATGCCAACCGTTAGCATAATTTGGTGATTATAGAGATTCATTTTCATTGGCGTATACGAAAAGTGACTTCCATTGATGATTTATGGAAACTCACATTCATTCATGAATAGGGGCAGATTTGTCATTTAGCCACAAACAGCTGCAATTAAGCTGTTTTCCAAACGCTCAAACCAAACAGACAGACAGATTATCCGGACAATCTGCTTATCAGTAGATTATCAAGATAATCTACTTATCCTGATAATCTGGATAATCTGCTGCTGCGCCAAACAGACCCTAAAACTCATGAAATGCAGGTCATAGTGGTGGTTACATAAGAATTGGTCTAGGTTCACTTTTTATATATCTAAAAATGGTAAAATAATTATTGGTGGTGCCTTAAATAAACATGTAAGTTCTTGTGCAATAGATTATGAGAGGATTCCTGGTGGAATAAGAAATTGAAATGCTATGATGGATGTTGACATTAATTTTGTATTAATATTTGATCTTGCAGTGGTGAAAATATGATTTTAGAAATATGAACAATGCTTTGTTGCTTCAAAGTGGAGATGTTAAATTCTCATTAGACTTTATTTCACTAGAAAGTAGGTTTTTTTTCATGCATAAAAGGTTTTATGTGACTCCTAGAGAATTTTGACCTCATGATATATGATACTAGTCGTAGATGCTTATATGCATTTTTTTTTTTATACAAGTAATAAAAAAGAAAATTTCTTCGGTTGAAATGATTGAGCTTAAAAGGGTAAGAGTTTTCTATTTGCTAAGATATATTTTAAAGAGAAGAAATTTGAAGTTGAATCTAGAAACTTACAATGGCTACTTGTATTATGATGATTATCATTAAAAAAAAATCTGAATGAAAAAAAAATTAGTATTTTAAAAGAGCAAAACACAATGTGATACATAAATGTTTTTTTTTTTTTTTTGTTTCAATGCGCAAAGGCAAAACAATGCGATGCTTTTATTACTAATGCTCTCATAGTACATATATAATGTGTAAGGAGTAAAACGATTAATAATTTTCAACTAATACAATGATACATCCAGTAACAAACATGGAGAGGAAATGATGTATAAACATTAAAAAGCTGTAACATATAGTCTGCAAAATTAAATTTCTAACAATTTTTGTTATATGCATGAATTAACAAATGATTAGAAGTTTTAAAGTAGTGTAGTAGTTTAATGTATTAATTAAAAACTTAAAGATTGCATAAAAACATATTTGATGGAGAAGTACAAAGATAATAAGGAGGATCTGCATTTGATTTTTATTGATTTAGAAAAAAACTTACGATATGGTTCCTAGAGATGTTTTTTGGAGAGTCATTGAGAAGAAAGGTGTTGATATGACTTATATTCAAGTCATTAAAGATATTTATACTAGAGTTGTTACATGTGTTCAAACTGAATGAGGATTGACCAAATATTTTACTATTTTTGTTGGTTTACATCAGGGATTGGCTTTAAGCCCATATCTTTTTGCTTTATTTGTGGATGGTCTTACTGAACATTTACAAGAGGATATACCTTGGTGTATGCTGTTTGTTGATGATATCCTCCTCTTGGATAAGACGAGAGAAAAAGTCCAGGAAAAACTTGAATTATGGAGGTCTACATTGGAGTCTAAAGTTCTTCGTTTGAGTAGAACTAAAACTAAATACATGGAATGTAATTTTAGTAATAGTAGCTCTAGTGACATAAGTGTAACTTTGGGCGATCAAATTATTAAAAGGTGTGAACGATTTAAATATCTCGGATCCATTGTTCAAAGTGATGGTGATATAGATGGGGATGTTAATAGTAGAATTCAGGTTGGTTGGTTGAAGTGGAGGAATGCGCTCGTCCTATTGTGTGATAGAAAAGTATCGCTTAGACTGAAAGGAAAATTTTATAATATGGTGGTGAGACCTGCAATGCTCTATGGTGCTGAATGTTGGCCTTTAAAAGAGAAGCATAATGCTAAGTTAAGTGTTGCCGATATGAGAATGATTAGGTGGATGAGTGGCTTTACACTTAGAGACAAAATGTGAAATGAATATATCCGTAATAATGTTGGTGTTGCACCGGTGATGGACAAAATTAGAGAGAGTCGCCTTAGATGGTTTGGTCACATTAAACGTCGACCACCTGATGACCCGATTAGGAGAGTAGATGTTTTAGATTCAACTTATGTTAAGAAAGGC
The DNA here is from genome assembly GCA_022702705.1 of Papilionanthe hookeriana x Papilionanthe teres. Classification (NCBI taxonomy): domain Eukaryota; kingdom Viridiplantae; phylum Streptophyta; class Magnoliopsida; order Asparagales; family Orchidaceae; genus Papilionanthe; species Papilionanthe hookeriana x Papilionanthe teres. Next base: position 36,821,662 of record CM040434.1, read on the forward strand.
AGAGGTAGACCTAAGAAGACTTGAGCTTATTGCATAAAAAATGATCCTAATTTATTAGAATTAAATTAAAAATTGACACTAAATAGGACGCAATGGAGAAAAAGGATTCATGTAGCCAACCCCACTTAGTGGGATTAAGGCTTTGTTGTTGTTGTTGTTGTATTATAGTAAAAGAAAATTTTAATTGCTAAATATCTCAAGTTTCATAAAGCAAGTTAAAGAAAATTTATTAGTTATCATCCTTTTTTTCATTCATATAATCCCTTATTCCTTCAAATAAAATTTCTTTATTATGAAAATCATCATCATAATTTTCTTTATCTTCTCTTTTTTAGCCGAGATGAGAATGCTTAGATGGATGATTGTCTTTACACTGAGAGACAAAATGTGAAATCAATATATTCGTGATAGGGTTTGTGTAAATCCAGTGGCGGAAAAAAATAGAGAGAGCCGTCTTAGATGGTTTGGTCACATTAAATGTTGACCATCTGATGATCTGATTAGGAGAGTAGATGTTTTAGATTCGACTTATGTTAAGAAAGGCGAAGGTAGACCTAGAAAGACTTGGGCATATTGTATAAAGGATGGTCTTAATTTATTAGAATTAAATGAAAATATGACACTCTATAGTACGCAGTTGAGAAAAAGAATCCATGCAGCCGATCCCACTTTGTGGGATAAAAGCTTGTTGTTTTTGTTCTTCTTGTCTTTGTAAGCCAATCTCATCTTCGCTGTCTAGAACGATAGAAGTGGAGGCCTGTTGAGATTAATTTTTATTTCTTTTGTTTTTGACTTTTTAAATTATATAGATCATGTTCGATTACTCTTTTTGATACATCTTCAATTTATCTCCAGTTTGGATATTCATCTTGCTCAGAAGCAATCTCCATTTCTCTAATTCTTCACTCGCAAGTTTGTCAATAGAATTAAAACTAATTGGACTATTAAAATTCTCAAATTGATTTATTTTTTTGTTCAAAGTTTAGTTGTACACTATGAACACAAATTGATTTAAACAAGTTTGGTCTAATAGATTTTTCTATTTTTTGCGAATTTGTAGAAATAATTATAATGAATTACATAAAATATGTAAATTATTAAGTGTATTCAAAATTAATGACTTGTTCATTTATATATATATATATATAGTGCGCACTCCGTGGCCTGTCGGCGGAACAGCCTCTTTGAAGGTCGTAAGTCCTCTCAGGTCCCAAGTTTGAATCGCTTGGTGAAGCAGTTAAGCCAGGTGATACTCAAATTATTTGCACACCGGGTCGCCCCCAGACCTAGCGGGAATTGAGCCCATAAGGGTGGGTTGGGGAACTCACGCCCCGGCTCATTCTTTATGTGTGTGTGTGTGTGTGTGTGTGTGTGTGTGTGTAGAGTTTATTATTTCTATTGCAGATGTCAAAGTCAAATGTGAATAAGTTATTAGTATGATTATAAATAGAGTTCCTGATTTATAACCATTCTATTACTTGGGTTTTCCATTAACCTGCCAATAATTATATGTCCTCCATTAATTATCTTTTTGATTGTATCATAAATTTATTCTTGTAAACTAATTATGGATTAAGATAATATCTAGCTTTTGTCAATGATACGAAAGATTTGTACTTTTTTTCTTCTCTTCCAAACACAATATTAATTGTGACTTTCACTTTGGCTATTATTTCATAAATATAACTTATTTTAGATCTCTTGTCACCATTTACTACTTTTAACATCTTCATTAATGAGCTTATAACCTTCATAGTGTACACTTTCTATTCGAAAATATGGTTGTGATAATAATGTCTAAATCTAGACCTGGTTAATCTTCAGAGACATACACCTTAATAGATTATGAATGCTCGCAAGAGTGAGAAATATTGAAAAACAAGTGATGTCTAGTTTTGCTGATTTTACATAATCGGTATATTTTATCATTATGTTAAACAAATTTATGATTTTGTATATATAACCCATTAATTCCAAGGCTTAATTGTGTTTTTCACTTGAGCATTTTCTCACTATCCTTTAACATCTGATTAATGCAATGTGCTACACATGATGTCCAATTCATCTGCATTTTCTTCTCCACAAACATTTAACCTTTTGATAATTTACCATGTGTTCACATTTCCATTCTTAGAAAAAAAAATTAAATGTAGATATATTAAATACTATATATTATTAACTTAGAAGAATGTGGATAGAGTTTTTATTTTTAATCACTTGAAGAACATTTTATTTCTCAGTTTTTACTATTAGTACATCTTATAATTCAATGAGCTTCAATATAATTTTTTATTATTTAAATGTATTTATTTACTTGAAGAATATTATATCGGATGGGAAATTAACTAAAAGTTTTTTATTGTTGCTCTCTATAGTGAGTTAATCCATTTGACATAAGAATGTACTTCTTCTCTTGCTAATTTCTTTTGTGATCCTCCACATCCTTCAGTCACTTGTGTTCCTCTTTCAAGTAGATGAAGTGACTCTGAACTTATGTTCACATCGTGGTCCAGGACCTAGTTTATTTTGTGCAATAGCCTTCAACATATGATTTATGATTTGTTTGGGGCAGCCACAACTGTTTGAATAAGCAGCTGTGAAGATGCTAAAGAAGAATTTGTTGTTAAAAAAGTTGCGTAGGCTATTACAAATTTTTTTTTAAAAAAGTCAGACTGCAACTTTCTAGCAGTCACTACAAGTAGTCAGGTCTAGTGGGAAAACACAGCTTTTAACTACAATTTTTTGAGAAAGCAGACAAAACTCAACATAGTTTTGCCAGTAGGAAAAATTACGGTTTGATGCTGCACCGCCACCTCACTGCGGCCCCAAATGTACCCTTAACCTCTCCAACTTCGTTACATTTAAAGGATGTTTTTGATTGAATCACTTGGTTATATATTGTATAGTTTTATCTTTCATTTTATTTTTTATCTTTTCTTTGATTTTCATTATTCTCATATCTTCTCTCTTTTCAACTTTTTTTTTTCCTTGTTCCTTAGAAAGAAATTCATAGGATATTTAATTTGAAATGCAGCGGCCCTTCCGGATTCAAAACTTCATTCAAATGATTTCTTACCACTTTGCTTGAACATTTAAATATCTAATTCTCTTATAATATTTATTTTTCTTTCATTATATTTCATAGATAAATTTTAGTTGCATTTTTATTGCTTTTCGAAAAACAAACTGCTCTTCGCTTATATTACATTTTTATTTCTTTTTGATAAACAAGCTGCTCTTCACTTATATTTGAAGTTACTTATATTTAATGATATTACTTCTTTTTTGTGCTCTATAAAGACCAATAAGATGCTCCTTAGCTTGATAGAATTGATTTTTCTTTTTAGCATAATATATGCATACACTACAAATAGTACCGAATTTGGGTTTTAATTTGCGTCTTTTCCAAGTTAATATTTTCTCTTTGCATTTTAATCGACCATACTTCAATTTTTGGGTATGTAAATGAGTAGTTTTTTAAACTGAATTTAATATTGAAGGCTTAATACATTCATTTGATTGTATAGCGACCTAGAAATTAACAAAAAAAATTAAATTTATGAATTGTTAATTTAGAATTGTTATTTCTATTAATAATTATCTATTTTAATTCATTATTTGAATTTTAATTCTTTTAAAATAATTTTAGCTATTTGTTTTCTTTTTTTAAGTTATTAAATTTTAAAATTCAATTAAGAAATATTCTCGAACGATTTAAAAATATAAAAGATTTATTGCTTTTAAAATTTAAGTGAACTTATTAATTTAATTTAAATTATAAATGTTATGTTCTCATTAAATGAGGAAAAATGTCATACCAACAAAATTGCATAAGAATATATAGGGTCTGATGAGATAATTGTGATCAAAGTTGGGTGGTTGCATGCCTGTTGCAGTATTTGCAATGATGAATGTTGAGGTTATTGTTGATGTTGTGTCAAAGCTAGTGGGCTTAGTCGGGTGAAGTGGTCTGTGGATGCTAAGTGGGAGGATGAAGTAATTGTCTCGAAGATCCTTTGAAGACTATGTATAGACTAGTTATATGAAATAATGAAAGAGAAAAAAAAAAACTGACAGAGCAACTCACGGTGCTTTGCACTTTTCAGTTGCTTCATGCAATAGTTCCAGTGCTACACACCCATTTGTGAACATGAGATGATGCGGACTTTAGAAGCACAATTTTAACAAGTTTGGTAAAAATATGTTGTTTAAAAAGATTGGTGGAGTCAGAATTAAAGAAAATAAATTTTCTTATAAACAATGACAAATAGCGTTGTATTGAGACTTCAAATAGTTATAAGGACTTATTGAAGAAGGTGGCAAGCAAAGTCGAAACAATCATCGGTGATCTCATGATTTTTAAGTTTTGCCTGCTAAACATTAAAGATGAGAAAAAAGGCACGTATATTATTTAAGACCTGAGTAATGAGATAGAGAGATTTTGACCATGATAGATCTGTTAAGGGTGGAGATAATAGTATGAATTATAAATAAAGGTTTAAAAGTTTGTAAATGCTATTTTGAGACTTATGAAAGTTTTATGTTAGTATTTTTTTAGAATAGCTAAACAAAGAGAATCGTGAAGTCTTAAATATGATATTGTGACTTCAAATGGTTTTAAGGATGCAAGATTTTTTTTGAAGAAGGTAGCAAGCGAAGTCAATGAAATAATAATTGATTATTTCACGATTTTTAGTTTTGCAAGTTAAGCATTAATGAAAGATAAATGAGATAGAGAGAGGTTGACAAAAATGGATTTGTTAATGGTGGAGTTAATAGTTTGAGCCATAAATAAAGGCATAAAAGTATGTAAATGTTGTTTTGAAGATTTACTAGAGTTTAAGTCTGTATTTTTTTCTTAGAATAGCTTAATTAATAGAATCATGAAGTCTCAAATACTATTGTATTGATACTTTAAATAGTTATATAAGGAAGCTTGATCTTTGTTGAAGAAAGTAGCAAGCAAAATCAAAGAAACCGTTATTAATGAATTCATGATATTAGTTTTGCAAGATAAGCACTCAAGATAAGAAAAGAGCTGTCTAGATTATTTAAGACCAAATAAATGATATATATAGATTATGATCGAATATATTTGTTAAGGGTGGATATTATAGCATCAAAGTTATAAATAAAAGAATAAAAGTGTGTAAAATTCTATTTTGAGACTTATTGAAGTCTTTGCTAGCATTTTATTTTAGCAGGTTTAATAAATCAAATCTTGAAGTGTTCTAAAGATTAATTTAGAGAAGTGAAGCTTAGCTAGTTTCAAAGAACTTGCATAAAGAAAGATAATTATTGAGATTTAGAGAGTTACGATAGATATTAACTAATGGTTAATTTTTTTTTAAAATATAAGAATTAGGTAGCTGTCAAATATTTACAGAAGGATTATTTCAGTTCCAATGTTTGAAATATAATAGATACTAAGAATTGTGATAATTGTAGGGAAATAAAACTTCGAGGTAATACGATTTTGCTTTTAGTTTGGGAAATGAAATATAGGTTTTCAAGCGTTATTTTGTGTATAGAGTCAATTTTCTTTTGTTCTAGACAATTTTATTATGGAAGTAGTTTTGATGCTATAAGACAACAATAACAAGCATTTATCCCACTAAGTGGGGTTCCCTATATGAATTCTTTATCTCTATTATGTCCAATTGTGTGTCATGTTTTCGTTTAATTCTAATAAATTAAGATCATTTTTTATTCGACATGCCCTTGTCTTATTAGGTCTACCTCTACATCAGAAATTAAGATTATGTTTTAATGCTTAGACCAAAAAAAAAATGATCAAGTATGAATTTTTTTATCTTAAAATGGCATATGATCAAGTACCATGTAAATGTAGTGAATAAGAAATCGTGTGTTCTATTGATTTGATCTCATTAATAATATTTATGATCTAATAAGCATTAGTATAGTTCTGAAAGGGCTATAGAATTTTCAAATATTTATAGGATTCTACTGACGATCATTTTCTTTGGGTATAAATTGTGAAAAATGCTTACAAGTATAATTAAAACGAGGCATCTAAATGCATATTATTTACAAATAACAATTTTGTAGATGAGATCTTTTAAAGTCACCGAACCTTGGGGCAATAAGAAAATTCAGTAGCTAAAATGCTTTTGAATTTCTGTGTATTGAGCAAACATCAAGTAGATTATATGCATTTTTAGTAAATGTAATTTGACTATTGTTAAGATCTGGTGTCACACATATCGTTCATAGTATGTGGGATCTATTTTGTACAAGAGAACATAATATTGATGATATCACAATTTATATAATTATATGCTCGAAGTTTAAAATGGAGAAGCTTCTTAGGAGTATTATATAATACGAGGACATCTTCTAGACTAGGCAAATTTTATAAAACTTCAAATGGACAAATTATGCTTTATGAAACCAAGGATTGGCTATAAAAAGAATTTGCTTGCTTATTTGATGTGTTAGAAGTGATGTGTGGTACAATTAGGATGTTTAGAGTGAGATATTATTATATATGAGAGATTATGATTAGATAGTGAGTGCAATCTATTGAAGTGAAAGTGATAAAAATTTGAATTCAAATGATTTGGACATGTGCAATACAGCGCAAGAAGTTAATCAATAAGGTTATTGTGTGTTATTTATGTGGAAGGATTTAGAGGCACCAAAGAGGTAGATCTAGTGTTTCATGGCTTGAAATTATCTGAAAAGACAAATACAAGATAGATAATTATATTAGTAGGCTCAACAACAATTTTGTGGTAGGATCTCATATGATTATAATGGCGAATTTATAAAGCAGATTGTAGTTACAATAAGACTGATTGTTATAATAGATATTATGATTAGATAGCTAGTTCAATCCATTGAAGTTAAAAGTGATAAAAAATAGAATTCAAATGATTTGGGCATGAGCGATAGAGCACATGAGGTTAATCAATGAGGTTATTATGTTATTTATGTAGAAGGATTTAGAAGCATCAAAGAGGTGGATCTAGTGTTACGTGGCTTGATCTGAAAAAATAAGTACAAAATGGATAATTATATTAGCAGGCTTAACAGGAATTTTGTGGGAGGATCTCATATGATTATGATGGTGTTTTATGAAGCCAATCCCAAGCAGTTACAATAAGACTTGTTGTTATGGTGATCTTTTTTATTTCTAGGATTGAGGGCGTCAACCAAAATTTCATTTGAACTGTGTGTGATTTTGCCAATATACACTGCAGTATGTTGTCTTACCAAAGCTTTGCATTTGTTTCATAGGTTGCTCCTTCATTCAATAATTGATTAAAGTATAGTGCTGATGATGATGCGGACTAGCGTTACATTTTTAAATATTTTAACAATGACATTATTATTATTATTCTTTTATAGTATTTATAACATGATGCCAAATGAGTGCTGAGTAGATTCACATTTGTCTATGTAGACTTGTATAGCAGACACGATGACATGGTTAACGTATCAAGGAAGAATTTAGGATAGAGCAGAAGTGATATTGGATCGTGGCATTTTAGTAGTGCTTTTCATTCAAATGATAGGAGGGAGCTTTTAAGTAGGTTTGTGTAATTATCGGGGCAGGGGCGATAATTAAAAATTAAACAGGGTTAAATCATACTAGCACTGTTGCTGAATCTTTCGGATGCTAATTTCTTCACAAATGACATCTTGTTTCACAATAGCGGCGGAAAGATCACGCCTTGTACAAAATTTAGAAGGGGTAAACCAAGATTACATTCATGATAAAATTGTTCAAAATGACATAAAGATGGCTTCTTTATACCATTCCTTTGGAGTTATTTTACATTAAAAGAAGATCTGAAAAGCATCAAAAGGTAACAATATAAATTCCAATTGCATGAAAGAAAAAACAAACTAATATGCTTATGGTGATTTATAGCCTGGTGGGCCTAATGATGGTAGCCTACCTGTGAGTGAAGAAGATCTCTCCTATGGAGAGTGATGCTCAAGATGGTCAACGAATCCTGAATCTCATAATGTGTAGCCTAGGTATTATCACCAACATTATAAAATTATCGAAGCAGCAGAAGGGAGTATTTATGATCTCTTCTATTGAATGAAATAATGAAAAAGTTTGATGGTGGCTTGAAAATGCCTCAACACAAATAGTACTTTCTTTAGAAAATATGAATAATGCATTCTTTTCTCTTTAAATAAAATAGGAAGATTTATCATACATACCACTAAATTCCTATGTATTTAGATATGTAACACCTAAACTTCACTTTTTACATATATGCCACCTTATCTATGGATGAAAATGTGTATTTCATCTTTAAAAGTTAAAATAGTTCTGTTTTTGATGTGATATAAATGATTCGGGTGATATAAATGTAAAAAAAAAATAAAGTTTTCAGTGTTAGATATGTAAACATGTAAGAATTAGGTGGTATGTATGTAAATGCTCCCAAAAAGTATAATGTGAGTTTTATTAAGCATCATGGTAAATAGTAATCCAAGTAATAGATTCGCTTTCATTAGCAATTAATTTGGGTACAATAAGCTGTTTTAGTAAAGCAATATGCAGAAGGTGACAAGTTGGGAGAATATTTATGTTTACATCTTATGTCTAACGATTTTTTAAGGAAATATCATTGTATGATCTTAAATCAGTATCATCTTTAATGATGTAGGTGCTTTCTGATGATAAATTGCTGCATCAAAGAATCTGAAACATTGTTTAACAATTAAATTTCCCCCATTAAATTTGGGATGGTTCATACTTGTGAAATTTCATCATTTAAGAGGACGTTTGGGATCTTATTTATCGTCTTTTTATTTTTTGTTTTTTTTTTAAATTAATATATTTTTTGGAAATCCGAACAATTTTTAGGTGTTTTGATTATTTTTTAAAAATAATCATGTTTTACTTAAATAGCCAAATATATTTTGTTCCAAATCAAAATATAAACAAAACAAAATAAAAATAGAAAACAAAAGTAATCCCTATAATAAATATAAATAAATAAATAATAAATTTAAATCTATATTGGCTCGAATCAATCGTTGTTTCTACGATTTCTTCTTAATGATCAAATATCTTTCGAACCATAGTGATAGGAGAAACAAAACCGAATATAAAACCGAGCATGTTACTTTTACCGAAGATTCAACACCATTTTGCAATGCTGAGAGCTCTGACGTGGAGAAGGAAGATGGTTGGCGTGCGTCTATGGAAAGTGTTTGTGTGCTCAACGACGTGAAGATGTCAACCTGAGTGCGTGTACTAGGAGGAAGGAGGTGAGCCAAACCCTGGCCAAATTACCAAGAGTGGGGATACTGCTTGTAGGAGGATTTTATTGCTGTGCACGAGTGGTTTTGTCATGGGAAAAAGGCATCGAAGCTGAAGGAAGAAGGATCTTGTGCATCATGTGCGGTTGCGAGCAGAAGGAAGAGAGGAAGGAGCTCTCGCGTGCGAGTGTAGAGCCGAATCGAGCGGCTTTGCTTCAGGAGAGGGGCTCATGTGCAAAGAATAGGAAAACTTCTTTTCTTATCTCATTTCTTGTGTGAGAAGGGTGAACCGAGGTCAAGAAGACCTCCTGCTGCAACTTCCTTTGTGGTTTTGCGGTTTGGTGCAAAGCTAGGATTGTGATTGGGGGGCGCCGAGGGTTGATTCGAAGCTTAAGACGTATGATTTATCTATATATTTTAATAATTATTATTATAAGAGTAAATGAATTCATTAAGTATGAAATAAAGACTTGTTAAATATAAATAAATAAAGCTTATTATAATCATTAATTAAGTAGAGTAAAATTTAATTAAACAAATAACAGTAAGGGGATGGATGTTATGATTAAATATAGACATAAGCATAAAAAATATCAAATAAACATTTAATTAATTATTATGATTTTTTTTTAATATAGATGTCAAGCTAAATGAGGTGGGTACTAATACCCTTAAGTTATAGTAGCATTTGTATATCTATTATAAACTAGTTGTTTGAACTATTATTGATGCTTGATTAATGAGTTATGATTCCTCTATTCTTAAATGTTATCACTCATTTTGATATGAATGTTTGTAGTCTTTTAATTTGAAATGTTTTTTTGCATTTTTTATTAAGTATTGTATACTGAATGATATGAAAATGTGAATGATATGGATTATATAGAGTGATGATTATATGTGCGTGCTTGATTATGATGTTCACCCCTTTATGACATTAGCAATGGAACCCTAAAGTACCCTGATACGCCTCAAACTTAAAATCAACGGACAAACCACAATGAATTGACAATAGATAGTTCGAAAAACACAAACGAGTATTACTCTTACAAAAGATTAAAGAAAACAAGCAAAATACAAAGTTGATATACTATTTGAGAGGGAGATCGTCTCTCCCACACTTTAGACGTCGCTAGGAACACACTAGAAGAAAGAAAAACAGCAGCTACAACAAACACGCATTAAAGAAAGCAAACCCTAGGTTCTCCCCTTAATAAAATTCCCTCACAACATTTCAAAAACTTTCCCTCCTAATTTTCCCTATGAACGAACTTCTTTAATTTCTCCTCCTTGCATAGTTGATTATGGCCCTAGTGGACTCCACCCTTTTCTTTCCTTTTTTTGCGACTCCCTCTGTCTGTTTCACTTCTTCCCGTTGCCAAGGCCGGGCCGCCTGTGGGCCGGTTATACTGCTTCCAGCCGGTCTAGAGTGGACCAGCGCATGTAAGGACGTAACATACTTGTGCACGTAAATAAAAAAGGATATTAATATTATTGTACCTTTATTGGTGCAAGTTTAGATGATACTCTTGGGATGATTGTATACAGGTTAAAAAGATATCGATATATAAATGATACAGCAAGTCATGATTAATGTTTTGAGTCACCTAGAATGATCATATTAAAATAGTACAAACTCTCAAATATTCTTAAGTTGATTTACATAAAGTTTAATTAGTATTCAAATTATTATTTTTTCATTGTGTTATATACTTTATTAGTATGAGTATTCATTAACTATGATTAGCTCAATTTTATTTTAAACTAACATTGTAGGTTGAACTATTTGATTAAAAGATGAAAAATATAATAGAAAATATTATAACAGTCTTGAACAATCATAAATAAGCTAAATTTTATTGTAATAATTTAATTTACTTTCTTTACTTGCTCTTTCATTTCAATTAGATTATAAATTGTTAGTTTAGAAAGTTTAGTTTCCACTGTCCAATTGTCTATTCCCGCTTTAGTTAATTCTAAACTTCGAGGGCCTGATCTTGACATATCCCAAAAGCTTTTTAGGGCTTGTTTTTTCTCCTGGGAAAGTTGAGCTCAAATTCGAACATCCGATCTTATGGTGGGATACTAAACCTTAAACCAATATTTAATATGATTTTTGTTTTTTATTTTTATTTCTTAATTTTTCTATTTGTTTTTAACAATATATTCGGTTAGTGTCTTTTATATATATATATATATTTTAAGCTTTTTTTGATAAAGCCTTGTTCTTCAAATATGCTCATAAAAAATCTAGAATCAAATAAAGAAATAAAAAAAAAAAAACCAATGTCATAATGAACGAATGACACAAAATATGTTGATTCATGCAAAAGTGGAATTCTCTTACCAAAAGGTTATTGCAGGTTCTTGGCATGGACAGGCTAAAGATGGAGCTGCAGGCAAGGGGGCTGAAGTGCGGCGGCACACTTCAGGAGCGAGCTTCCAGGCTTTTTCTGCTGAAAACAACCCCTCTGGACAAGCTGCCGAAGAAGTTGCTCGCTAAACCCCCATGCCAAGGTAAATAAAGCTGCCATATTCAAGCCACGCTCCATAACAAGTAGGGCTTAATCACTACCATTTCCACACCTCTTCTTTTCTAATACCTTTTTTAGGTGTCATCTGTGATCCGCATGTATAGTTAAAACCATCTACTGAATGGTTAACTGTGCTTTTTATTTTTAAGTTGGTAAAACTTAAATTTGACAAACCCAGGTGAAGGCTACCAGTTCTTTTTTTTTTAATTATATTTTATTTTCACTCATTAACCTCAAAAAAATGATTTGTTGGCATTAAAAAGAAATTCTATAGTTTTTCTTTGGATGTTTAGTTAATTTTAATCAAGAATAGAATGTTTGAAGTTCTGAAATCTATTTTTGAAGATTTTTATTAATTTCTAGAGATATAAAAGAGATTTTGGAATCTTATGTATGGGCTTCTTAATAAATTGAGTTTCTGGTTTTATATTAGATTGCTTTGTATAATAATAAATAACCTGGCTATTTGGAAGAGTATAAAAGGGTAGTTTGATATTGCAAAAATACTGCACAATGAGTAATGCAGCTTTTGAAAAAAGCTTTTATGCCTCTCCTGCAGGTTAGGTGAAGTTAAGTCGAGTGAATGCATGGTTTTATAAACTGCATATGTTTGGTTTGGTGAGAAGTAAATATAGAGTAATTTGGTTATATTTTTAGCATTATGAATTTGCCCAAATGGGAAGAGAATTTAGAATAAATTGTCACATGAATTTCCCCAAACTATGCCAGTTAGCAAGATATCTACTTTTTTTGTCGCAATTGGCGCTTTCTTTATTGTCTAACATTGTCTTAGTATGTGATCCATCCAACCATTCCCTCACATCTTGGCTATTCAATAGTGTATATTAAGATATATATTCATAGGTCAGTTCGCTAAGCTTATGGCTTGCCAATGCCATCTCCTTGGTGGTGCCAATATATATATATATATATATATATATATATATATATATATATATATATATATATATATATATATATATATATATATATAATATCTCAAAAAAATAGTACTAATATCTCAAATACATCAAAACATATATCAATCCATCATTTCAGTTTTCAATAAATTAAAAATTAAAGTATTCAATGAACATAAAAATACAAAAATTCATAATACAAAACATTTAGAATTCATGACATAAAACTTCATCAAAGTTAATAAAAGAAATCAACATATATTAAACAAAAGTGCATAAAGAAAAAATGCTCAATACGTGAAATTCTCCCTTAATTCGTCATTCAGATTAAAGTTCGTTACATCCCTGTTAAAAACAAACACAATTAGTTAATAATTTTAATATGAATAAAATGAAATAAAATATTAAATTACTTAAAAAATAACATACTAAGTTTGATCTTCCTTCTGGTTGATAATCCAGCTGCATTTGTTGAATGAATCGTCTTACCTTATTTCGAAAGAAATGCACGTCATCTTCTATTTTTTCAACTCGATAAAAAATATACGTACTTTTGCTTTCACCTGCAGTTGTGGTACTGCGTGAAAAAAATTGAGTTGAAGTGACTCCAAACTCCTGTGTTTGTACCATTTCAAGATGTTCAGGACCCATTCTAGCCATGAAAGCCCTCTCATTTTCTTCTATATTACCATCTTCTGAAGTTAACCCTTCCATCTCTAACGTCATATAAGCTTGTGTTTACATTGCAAATATATCTAAACTTAAAATCAAAATGAACACACACACACACACACACACACACACACTATATATATATATATATATATTCTCTAAGAATGGGTTGGGGCGTAAAGTCCCGAACCCACCCTATTGGCTCAACCTCTACTAGGTCTGGGGGCGACCCGATGTAAAAATAATTTGAGTACAACCTGGCTTAAGGTAACATTGTGTCACTAGGGGATTCAAACACGTGATCTGAGGGGAGTTACGACCTTCAAAAAAGCTGTTCCACCATTGAAATATTAATTCTATTTAAGAAGTTAGCTTAATTTTGTGTGTATTTTAAAATATTTTAAGAAGTCAAATTTACATGATTTACTAAATCCTACTGACTTAAATCTCATCCATTGTCATACAAATCCTAAGCTCCTAAGGTTAAGTTTCTGATGGATGCTCTGTTGTCCATTAATACTCTTCTTAAACTTCAACATTCAATATAATATGGGCCCTCATCACCTACTTATAAACATTCATTTAATTTCAAAATTGTATTTCAATTTTTATTTATAAAACATAAATATTTTATTTTTCACATATTTGTATCATTTTAACTTATATTTTATTGAGCAAAAATAAAATAAATAAATAAATATATAATAACTTAAAACTTAGAAATTAAATAAAGGATTCATGAGATTAAATGGATATTAAATATGTAAGATAAGTAATTCTTAATTTTTATATAACCTAAACTACCTCATAACAGTTTAAACCACCCCAAAAATTTAATCAGTGGTTTGTAATATTCCGCCGTGATTGCTTCGAGCCACAAAGACATTTAGAAACAAACTTAGATACGGAGTCCGGACGCAGCTCTGCGTCCGGAATCCAATAAAATTTTATCACTTGTATATAACAGAGCCCATCTAAGAAAATGAGGAAAAGATGTCAATAACACTCTAACAACCATATGGTGTTATTTGTTTGGTCCTCCGGAAAACGTTATTGACACTGTTCATGGGTGTTATTGCGGTGTTATTTGAGATATTCTGCGGGTGTTATTGTGGTGTTATTAGCGTGTCCTCCGTGCGGTGTTATTGGTGTGGTTCTCCGGGCGGTGTTATTGGTGTGGTTCTCTTGGCGGCGTTAGTTGCATGGTCCTCCGGGCGAAGTTATTGCGCTGATCACCGGTTGTGGTGTTATTCAAATTGTTTTGTGGGGTTAATGAAGTAAAACCGCGGTGTTATTTGTGTGGTGCTCCGGACAGTGTTATCAGTGTTGTTCACATGTGTTATTGCGGTGTTATTGTGGTATTATTGGAGTTCTTTTACAATAACACCACAATAAGTATTTTTTCGTCATTTTTTTAGGTGCGTCCAATCATATGCACATGGCAAGATTTTATTAGAATTCAGACGCAAAACTACGTTCAGACTCTGCATGCAAGATTTCTTCAGACATTTAACAGTGAATAAGCCTACAACAAACCATCACTATTATGAATAAGCCCCTACATTTTGTTCATAAATGTGCACAAATTTTGCTGACATTTGGTTTGTATTGTCAAGATGTATAGTTTCAAAACAATTTATTTAGTGATACCGCTCTTGCTAATATACAAATCTTTTCAACATTTTAGAAAAAGGAAAGAAAGAATTAATTAATCTTAAGGCTTCCACGGCGGCGGTGGCGGCGGTGCCGCCGGAAAGAGCGGCGGTAAAGAGGCAAAGATTGTATTTTTATCAATTCCAGACCCACCGGTGCTGGTGAGCGAAATCAGAGCAGCGACGAGGCCGGCATTGCCGGCCAGCGTAGGCTCCGTGTAATTATAGTTAGCGCGAACGTCGGAGAAGCCGTCGGATTTATCAGGCCCGCCGACCATGGCGCCGGTAATGGTGTTAGGGTTCGGCGTTCTGGCATCGCGCCATTTCCAGCCGTCAGTGCAGGAATACTTGACTCCGTTGTGTGGGATGGAAGCTCCACGATGGTGGACATGGCGGGGATAGTTCTGGCCGTAGCCGACCACATAGCTCATCTTCCTCGGATTATCTCCAAGAACATAGTTGATCTGCAATGATGAATTCCAAAAAAATAGGAGCTTTATTTTCCTAATTACAAATCAAATTCAATAACTTCGAAAAAAATCTTATATACGGAGCCCGAATGCAGCAGCTCTCGGTTGGGATTACAATAAGATCTTGTCATGTGTAACATAATAATAACGCCCTGATAATATTGCGGCAACACAACAATAACCCTCACAAAACAACTCGAATAACATCTCGGTGTTATTGGCGCTGTTCACGGGTGTTATTGCGGTGTTATTAGAGTAATTTTACGGGAGTCATTGCGGTGTTACCGCGGTGTTATTTGTGTGGTCCTCTTGACAGTGTTATTAGCGTTGTTCACCGGTGGTATTGTTGTGTTATTAGAATTATTTTGCAATAACACCACAATAAGCACATTTTCGTGATTTTTTAAGAGCGCTCGCCAGATACACGGAAAAAAATTGCGTACGTCAACCGTACGCAGAAGCTGCGTACGTAATATATTACACGGGGGTTATACGGAGGTTATAACCCCCTTATACCCTCCGTGTAACTCCCGTGTAACCCCTATGTAATCTTGTAACATATGTAACCTACAATTGGATGAAATAGAAAAGCGGGGGTTACAATTGAGTAACACGGGAGTTACACCATAGTTACAAGGAGGTTATAACATGCTTGTAACCCCCTTGTAACGTCCGTGCAACCCCCGTATAATCCATTACGTACACAGTTCTTGCGTACAGTTGATGTACGCAATTTTTTTTCCAGATACACGGGATAATATTTTATTGGATTCTGACAGAGCCATATGCAGACTCCGTATGTAAAATTTTTCCATAACTTTGAGACTTATAATAAATAAAAGAGAAATTTACACATATACCACATAATTCTTATGCAATTTTCTTTTAATTGTCATTTCAATATATAAAAGTGGCAAACTGAAATGGTAGCATTTACATATATACCACACAATTATTGTATATTTACATACCTAATACCTATAAAAATCAAACTTTAAATATGTAAATTCATATGAATTGTTGTGGTATGAATGTAAATTTCCAAAATTAAAAGCACTTTAATGCAAATATATTTAATCATAAGATCCAACGGTACCTGTGAAGCGGCGAAAGAGCGAAGGACGTCGGTGGAGAAGTAATAAGGGCCGCAATACCAGCCGGGGACCTTGGTGGCATCCATATAATCCGCGTATAGATTGGCCAAAAACGCCGCGTTTACTATATACTGCAGCGGCTGCGGCCGGCCGTGATTCAGCTCAGCCATCCCACCTGATTGTTAATGAAGATGTAATTTTACAAAATAAAAAATAATGGAATTAATGCAAATATTGTTTACAGCTTAGAAATCATTTTATCTATTTTGAGTCAATCATAACACCTTGACAAATTAGAAAAAATTATTGTATAAGGAGTTATGATGCAGTTTTGCATGAATACTCCAATCAGAACCTGACACGTGCATAAACTGACCATCCATATATTAAATTAGGAGTTTGTCTGTACATAAGACAGAACCTGATTAGAATCTTAATGCAAAACTACATCGAGACTCCTAGTGCAACTACGGTTGTGGGTTTTGCTCAGAACATCGTGAATCACTCAGAAAACGAACTGAATTTTAATTCAAATCGTGATCGAGATTGAATCTTATGTATTAAATGAACCGAATTATGAGCCGAAAATTTGGATCATTTTTTTTTCGAGCCATATTGAATCGGTACGAACAGGCCATGAGCCAATTTCGAGCAAGAAATGATCCAAATAACAAAATCCGAGTCAGCTCGTTTCAATTTTAAGCCCGATCAAGCTCGATTCAATTTTGAGCCAGCTCGGCTCCAAATCAAATATAACGAGCCGCAATCCAATTTGAACGACACTAAATTTATTCAAGCCAACTCCGAGCCGATCACAACTCTAATCTCTCGAAATGGAAAAATAAATATTGCATCAGGAGTTCCAATGCAAAATTGTATCAGGACTTCAATTAGGACATGCCACTTGCACAAAAATTGCATCAGAACTCTCATCACGACCTGCCACATGTACAGACAGGCCCACCCATATCAAACAAATGGCAAAACCTAATTGAACTCCTAATGCAATATTTTTTTCCTCGAATTGAGATCCTCAAAGCCCTACAAACAACATATTAATACGCCACAAACAAATTTTCATCATCCGACACAAATCACGATGCAATCTTTTGAGCGAGAAATATTCAAATGTTGATGAAAAGTCATCTAGAGCTATGATTTCAGCAAACTTATAGACAAACTGACCGGTTAGATGAAACAGACCCAATGATATCAAAATTAGTCTAATCCGAGTCAAATCAAGTCCGGATCAAGTCAATAAATAATTTTTAAAATATTTTCGGACACATTGGAAGATCAAATGGATGCCTACATTAGCAAGCTTATACTCGAATCGAGCGTCTCGACAAGACAAATCCAACGAGTTCGAGATCACTCAATTCTGACATCGTTAAGACCATCAAATACCCCTTAAACGCCGTCTGATCGAGGGGAGCCATCTGAATCGTCCGATCAAAATAGGTGCAGCAATTGCACCCAGAACCCTATAAATAAAGTCAAACTCTCACATGAAAGGAGGGGAGGATAGAGAAAGTCTGAGTCCTTAAGGAGAAACTGCAATATAGCACCACCGCCAACCGCTGTCGACCAACCGCCGACCGTCGTCAACCACCGCCACCCTCCGTCCACTTCCGCCGACTTTCATCGACCTCCGCCGTCGTCGGCCTCCGTCACCGCTGACCCCCGTCACCGTGGAGCTCCACTAATCATCGTCAATCACCACCAACCATACAACATCAGTCGACATTGTAATCTAAAACATATAATTACTCTCTCCTGTGTGTGGGAAAAGAGTTTCTGTAAACGTCAATCAATAGTGGATTTTGCAACTGTAGCGCAAGGCATGGTTTTTTCATTTACTGGGTTTCACGTAAAAATTTACGAGATTCTTCAACATTTCTTTTCAATACTATGTGCGTGTTGAATTCTCGTACAACGCTAAGACGATAAACAGCTACTCTATCGCTATCACATATAAATAAACAAAACATGTTTAAAACTCACACAAAAAAAAAAACAAATTGCCATTCAAACCAGTTGATGGGTATAAATGCAAACCTTTTGTATAATTGAAGACATTGAACCTTCTAAGATTAGCGCACATATTAAGCCCCGTAGCATTAAAATAACCTCTGAGCGACTCCTCGTAGGGATAGCCGGGATTCAGGAAGATCCTCAGCCTTGTCCAAATCAGCATCGCCGCCGGCAGCTTGTTATCCCAACTCAACACCCCCAGGTCCGGTATGCTCCGGAAGGCTTTGGCGTTGTTCGGCAGCCGGGGATCGGTGGCGAAGGAGGCGAAGCTCGAGTTCCCGGTGGCGTAATACATCCAGGCGGCGCTCCACATGTACTCGTCCCAATAGCCGGTGGAGTTGTAGAAGGAGGAGATGTCGGGGTTGTTGCGGGAGTAGGGGGAGCGGCGGGAGGCGCTGCGGGCGAATTTGAAGGCGGTGGAGGCGGCGCGGAGGAGGCGGGAGGAGTAGGAGGGGTTGTCGCGGAAGACGATGGAGGCGGCGGCGAGGGCGGAGGAGATTTCTGCGGCGAGATCGGGGGCGGAGGTGACGGAGATGACGGGGCGGGGGTACGACATGTCTTCGGGACGTTGCCAGCAGTAGTGGTCGTCGGGAGTGGTAGAGTTCGTCTTCGCCGCGCCCACCTGTTAATGGCGATGGAGATGAGATAACATGAATCCGGAAATGGAAGCAGCCATTAGAGTGAATCAAACCGGTTACCTGCGCATAAATCTTATCAATATTTGGAGCAGAGGAATTGAAGGTGAGGAGAAGATAATCAGTTCCCCATTTAATGATATCTCTGACATGATCATACTCTCCCAGCGCCTTATACTTGCTGCTATACTCCACCACCGACCAGCTCAAGAGGCTCATGGAGAAGGCCATCGGAAAATGGAACTTTATATTATCTCCGGCGTCGTAATACCCTCCCACCAATCCATGCTTCAGCTCCGTCTCCCCCTCCCCGTCTTTCAGCCCCGAGTCCCCTCGCCATGAAATCCCGTTGTTCTTCGGTAATCTTCCGGCTGCACAATGAATTTATCTGAAATTATCTAAAAGAAGATGCAGAATGAATTGAATTGAAGTGAATGTATGAGAGAGCAATAAAGGCGTTACATTTCTGGGCGTTGAAGAAAAGCAGAGCTTTATGCAGGGCTTTGGAATACTCGTCAGGGGGCGGCGGAGTCGGCTTGTGTTTGGGCAAGGATTTGGATATGATTATGGGAACTGCAATGAGGACGAAGGAGGCGAGGACGGCCCAGAGAATCCACCAGAGGAGTTTGCGTTTGCAGACGAAGCAACCTAAGTCAACATACGTGTTCTTTCGCTTCTTAGCGATCTGTGGTTCTAAAAGCCAGCTCTGCTGCGTTTCGTCGAGGTATTGCCGGCGGCTGAGGGCGTGGGGATCGACATCAAGGTTACGGCTTTGTTCGTCTTCGGTGGGTTCGTCACCGTGGATCTCTAATGGCCCGCCCCAGTGGTTGCCGGGGAGCATGATTGGGACGGATTTGTGAGGGAAGAGGAAGGAGAGAGGGTTAAAAAGATGGGATTTTTTAAGATTGGGGGAAGGTGGCGAAGTGGAGATTAGTGAAGGAAGTGGGGGGAGAAGAGGGGATGGAGAGGGGGAGGAAGCTGCGCGCCTCTTCTGATATTCTACATTGGTTTGCAGGGAGTTCTGTGGTCGTTTTCAACATGAGCAAAAATGTGCAGAGGAGGTTGGGAGGAAAAGGTTGACTTTGACAGAATTGGGAGAGCAGAGGGAAAAGAAGAAGATGATGAAGAAGAAGATTATGGAAGCGCAGTCGGTGCGGAAATTTTAATTCTTATTTGGGGCGTTTACATGCATTGTAACACACCAAACTTGTTATTCCTATAATATTTATATATCGAACTTCTAAGACAAGCAAATCTTCTAAGACAAGTCTGGGAAGTTTATAAGAACGTGATGTTTTTGAAAAAGTTGCGGTAATTTTTGGTTTACGTGTTTTGATAGTTTATTCGAAAATGTAGTTGAGTTTTTACATTAAACTCAAACTGCGGGTTGAACCCCGCAGTCGACCTGTGGGTCTCGTTTCAGGATAAGCTGCTTATCATAAAACGCACAAACTGTCCAAAACACACTTTTAATATCAAATAAAAAATATCATCATTATTATTATTTTAAAAATAAAACACTTTTTTTTTTCAAATTGAGCTAAAAAATTTGGATTTTGTTTAACCCGAATAATTTTTATATTGCATCAAGGTCTATCATGTTTGCATGCAAAATTCAGTTAGTAAAAAAGATTAATTTAATTCATGAGGGTTGTATGTACACATGACAGGTTCTGATTGGAGTCATGATGAAAAACTGCATTTGAAATCCTGATGCAATATTTTTTCTAGTGAGCCTAATATGTTTTTTTTTTGTTGTTGTTGGGTTTGGGTGGACACGCCAATATGAGATTGAAAATATCCCGCAATGAAAATGACCCAAGATTGATATGAAATTGACTCAAGATTGAACGAAAAACAACCTAAATTTGATATGAAATCAATATGAATAGCTATTATGACTTGTGTTGAATGAGCTATATGGGTTGGGCTTGTGTGAGCAGGTTGAAGACTGGTCGAGTTTGGTTGAATCATCTGACCCGTTTAATATTTGGGTCGGGTTCTAGTGAAGTAGTTTTGGGTTTGGTTAATTTTGTGTCTTGACGAACTTGGCATTTACATTTATGATACGCCACCAACAAAATTCATCATCTTGCACCAATCTTGAAGCAATCTTTTGAGTAAGAATTATTCAAATGTTGATTAAAAGTCATACAGAGCTCTGATTTCAGCAAACTTTATAGTCAAACTAACCGGCTCAATGAAACGGACCTAATGATATTAAAAATAGTCCAATCCAAGTCAAATCAAGCCCGGATCAAGTCATTAAACCACTTTTAGAAGATTTTAGGACACATTGGAAGTTCAAATGTTTTCTGAAAATAGCAAGCCCATACTCGAATCGAGCGTCTCGACAAGACGAATCCAACGAGCCCAAGATCACTCAATTCTGACATCGTTAAGGCCATCAAATGCCCCTTAAAAGACGTCTGATCAAGTGGAGCCCTCTGAACCATCCGATCAAAAGGGCTGCATTAATTGCACACAGAACCCTGTAAATAGACTCCAACTCTCACATGAGAAGAGGGGATAGAGATACTTGAAGCCTTAAGGAGAAGATGCAGCTTAGCACCATCGCCGACCGTTGTCAACCAACCGCCGACCGCCGTCGACCACCGCCGATCTCCGTTGACTACAGCCGACTTTCGTCGACCTTCATCACCGTCGACCTCCGTCACCGTGAACCTCCACCAATCATCGTCAATCACCACCAACTAGACACCGTCAGTCGACATTGTAGTCTGAAACATATAATTACTCTCTCCCGTCTGTGGGACGGAAATTTTGTAAACATCAATCAATAGTGGATTATCGCAACTGGGCCAGACCCCGTGGTTTTTCCCTTTTCGATTTTTCTATCTGTGTGTGTGCTGAATTTTTGTATAATGCTAAGACAATAATCCGCTACTCTACCGCCACGAATTTTCTAGCGCATCAATTTATACTACATTTTTTTTTCTATATTTGTATATTTAACACCTAAACTTTTCATATTTACATTCTTAACATTCAAATATTAAATATAATATCAAAAGTTAATTATTATTTTTAAATATATTAGTAGATTGCAGCTGTAGTGATCGTGAAGGTCGAAGGGTGCTTAACGGGCACGCAATTCCAGCGAGTTGGCTTGACTTGCAAAATTTTTATTCCCTAAAATTTCCTTTTTCTTACAAATTTATTATAAGTATTTGCAAAATGAGTCGAAAATCGGTGGAATTTGTAATTTATTAACATTGTTGTTAGTGATATTTTTTTTAAAACAATTAGAGCTGGTTGGGAAACAAAAGATTTACATACAACCCCCTCAATTATTTTATATTTACATATCTGACGTATGAATTTTAATTTTTCATGTAAATGTTCCATAGATAAATATATCAAGATGTAGTAGGTAAGATAATAAAATATTTATAACTATGGGATAAATCTGCAAAGTTAAATGACATAAATTTTAAAAATCATTCAAAATATTTTACTTTACAACAATAATAAGACCAACAACAAGAATAATGATCGTCTAATGCTATCATTCACTTTTCACATCCGGAACTCAGGACAAGATTAAATCGAGATGTTTTGCTATAGTTTTTCCCACACGAGTGGAGGCGTAAATGAGCCGAACACGAGCAAGTCTGGGCTCAGCTTGTGTTCGGCTCGTTAACAAATAGCATTGTTCTTGCTCAGCTCGTTTACTTACCGAGCTCAACACGAGCTATTTGTGAACAAATAGTCGTTTTGACAACTCTAATCACACATACAACGATTAAAAGTGCATTAAAGTTGTAAACAAGCTAAAAGCTTGAGCGAGCCAAGACTTAGTCTGTTACAAAATATCATTTTTTGTGTTCAACTCGTTTATACATCGAGCTCAAATTTTTTTTCGTATTTAGCTTGTTTGTTTATCGAGCTAAACACAAGTTGTTCACAAATAATGAGCTATTAAATAATAAAATAATAATGGTAGAACAAGATTTAAACCTTGTTATTTATATTAAAAAAAAAATCATTTAAATAGATCATGCTCAACATGTTCTTTTTGAGCAAGCATTGTATCATTAAAAAAAAATTCATTTAAATAGATTTAAATCTTGTTATCGAGCTCGCTATATATATATAATTAAATTATTTCGAGCAAAAATGAATCGAACACGAAAGAACAAAATTTAGTTCATGTTCAGCACGTTTATATATGGAGCACAAAAAAAGTATTCATTTTCGACTCATTTGCTTAGCGAACAAATTAAACACAAGCTACTTAACGAATCGAACATGAGTTGTTCGCGAATAACGAGCGGTTTTGCCAGCCCACATATGAGGATGGAAAAATAAAATTATCAAAATATCAGTTTCGGTTTATCCAGAACTAGGGAAAGTATCTAAATTATTTAATAATATAATTAAATTTAAATGACAGACATTAATAAACTGGATTTAATTATATCATCCTTATGAATATATTTAATTTAGCTGTATTTATTAAACTGTATGATAATTTAATTATTGACCAAACATTTTTATTCAAAATAATTAAAATCAGCTTGCCAGCCTTAATTTTATATGAACATCCCTGCATTTATTTTATTTTATTTATTTAATTTTTTTTTTAAATAAAAAGCTGGCATGGGTGGGGGAGTTATGGAGAGCAGCTGGGGAAAAGCTGTTTGGGGAAGGTAGTTTTGGAAAATAAAAAATAAAAAAAATTAAAGATTCAAGGAGAATTTACATAAATACCGCACATTTTCTATGTATTTACATTTCTACTGACTTAAATATTGTGTGTGTACGTGTGTAGCCAGCCGTGACCTGTTGATAGAGCAGCTTCTCTTAAGCCAGTAAACCCTCTCAGTCACGGGTTTGAATCCCTATATGGTCAGTTTGCAGGTAGTGAAAACAGTCCTCGAATAGTTAGATACACGAGAGTGGTTAGGGTCTCCTAGGGTTGTCAAAAAAACTCGTCGTTCGAGAACAGCTCGTGTTCGGTTCACCAAAAAGTTCGTGTTTGATTTGTTCGATAAGCAAACGAGACGATCACGAATAATTTTTTTCGTTCGATTTGTTAAACGAACCAAAAACGAACAGTGACGTGTATGTATATATATATATTATTCATATTAATTTTAATTTAATTAATTTAAAATCAACCTTTTAAATATTTCGAATCGACCAAATCATTTTTTCTATTTAAAAATCAAGTGTGATGATTTGTATTTAAATAAATATTTGTAACTTCTGAAAAATAAAATTTTAAATAAATTTGCGCTTGATTTGAGAGAGATTTATGTCAATTAAATTTCTGTTTTGATCAAAAATATTAAACAAAAATATTATATATTAGGGCCAGTTACATACACACTACAAAATATTTATGTATTTACATGCATAACACCAAAATGGCAGAATCTTTAACATTACATAAAAAAACCCCACTCTTAAACATTTTCAGCTAAAAAACCTAGGGGTGTAAATGAGCAAGCCAGGCTCAGCTCGTGTTCGACTCGTTCATATTTCGAGCTCAAAGAATGTGTTTGTGTTCGGTCATTTGCTTAGCGAGCCGAACACGAGTCATTCAGGAACAAAGAATTATTTTAACAACTCCAATCACATACCCATAAGATCTTAAGGATTGAGACAAGATTTATAAATTATTATTTATATTAAAACAACATTTGAATTTAATTTAATAATTTTTATTTTATTTTCTTAATTAATAGTCTTAATTGATTATAAATCATTATAGCCTTGCAGTTTATTTTTTTAAATACTTGTCAGAAATATATATATATATATATATATATATATATATATATATATATATATATATATATATATATATATATATTTATATATATATATAATTGACGAGTAATATTTCGAGCCAAACACGAGTTTCTTAACAAGCCGAACACGAGCAGCTCGCGAACAATGAGCCATTTTGACAAACCTTAAAAACCCACTTTTTTACGCATAGGTATAATACACCAAGACGTTATAAATGTAAATATCAAATTTTGTGTTAGAAATGTAAATACATGGGAATTGTGTGAGGTTATGCATGTAAATTTGCAAATATTAAAGGTTAGCAAAGAAAAATTTTAGAGAGGTATATTTGTAATTTTAAATTTGTTGAAGTTGGTAGAACCCCATCATATGATATAAAGAAAAGAACAACTACATACTGAAGGAAGCAAGTAAAGTTTTGAAATAAGCTCAAGTTGATTATGGTCGTTGAATTATTCAATGTAATAAGATATGTTATCAATGGATATATTTGCAAATATCCTTTTAATGAAGGGAAAAATGATAAAAGCACTTACAGTTATAGCTTCCTATTCAATATTGATAAGTTTGAACAAATTCTTTAAGCCCGAATTATAAACAAGAGTTGATCGTGTTCGGCTCGTCATAGCAAACACAAACACGCTATTAATGACAGCAATTTTGAGCATGGGCCAATTTCGAGCAGAATTAATTTCGAACGAGCCGAACATGAGCTCGCTCAAGCTCGGCTCATTTACAAATTACAGCCCCAGGCTTGAGCACTCAATATTTGAACATTTGTGGTTGATTTAAGGATATCAACACATGCCAGAAGCTACAAAATTCTAACATTAACCAAATCAATATCATACAGACAATGGCATGATTTCTGTAACTAGAGCAAATTTCAATGGATTCATGCAAAAACTATAGTGAATATACATTAACTTATCTATGCATGAAAAGATAAATTTCACTTCTTAAAATTAAAAAAAAAAAATTGTATTTTTTTATTGTAAAATGAAAGATTTGGGCGGTATAAATGTAAAAATGTAAAGCCTAGAAGTTAAATATGTAAAAATATAAGAATTGGGTGGTATGCCAGCCTTGTCAAATATAAAATTTTACATTTTGTCAACTAGGAATATAGAATGTGATCTTCTATGCTCTGTGTTAAGTCCTACTATTAAAGACATAACATATTTGTTTTTGGGCATTTACATACATACCACCATATTCTTCTGTATTTGCATATCTACCACCTAGACATTCTTGTGGTATTTATGTAATTTCCCTTGTTTTTTTTGGTTATTCCTCTAATTTGGTACACTTTTACACTTCGTCCACCATATTTCCAAACAAAAACCCCGAAAACGGTCTCTAACACAACAATATAACAATAACACGTCGCCAACGCGAACAAATCCTTAAAACCATTAAGTTTTTAGGACAAAACTCCGAAATTTTTGTAAATATTTCGAATGAAATAAGATTACTGTAAGTTAAAAATGAAGAAAAGCGCAAGATAAAAACCTGGGCGACTAGGAACCTTTTTCAGCCTTGGCGGCGGTGGCGGCAGCTTGTCCTCGGAGGCGACCGGTTCTCCTGGCAGCGATGAGACCGACCTTTTGCCCGGGCGGAGCATCGCGGCGAACGGTTGATGCGTGGCCGATATGCTGGTGGTTTCCTCCTCCATGGGGATGCTCCACAGGGTTCATGGCAACACCACGGACCTTCGGCCAGCAGTTCCGCTTGACCCTGTACTTGTGGTAAGCATTGCCGGCTTTGAGGAGAGGCTTCTCCGTTCTGCCACCACCGGCAACCTGGCCGATCATGGCTCGGCATCCGCTGGGAACTATCTTCTTCGCGCCAGATGGGAGCTTGATTCTGTAGGACAATTTGGGAGCAAATAGTTGTTTAGTTCTGCTATAGAAAAAATTTTGAGGCGGTACATTCACAAGAGAAAGATTTACATTTATGGGCATTTACATATTTTATACCACACGTCTCTTATGTATTTAACAACTAAAGTTTAATATTTACATTTAAAACACATAAATCTATAACATCACATCAAAAAAGCCATTTTCCTAACTTTTTAAGAGTTAAATACACCTTTATACATAGGCATATAACATTAAGGAGTTATAAATGTAAATATCAAAATTTAGGTGCTAGATATGTAAATACATTAGAATTGAGATAAGTATGTGAATTTCACATACATTTATCATTGCAATGATAGCTAGACATCAACAAAAAGAAAAAAATAAGTAGGTTATGCACTCAAAATCAACCCAGTGACAGAAGAATATATAAAGAATAGGGCTACAAATTGATGTCATCGTTAAAAAACAAGAGAAATTTACATACCTAGTACACAATTATTATGTATTTACATATCTCCCACCTAAACTTTCATATTTACAAACACTTGGGTGTTTTAAACCTATACATGAAAATGTTCTTTCACTTAATCGCGTTATTTTCATGTATAGGTTTAGGCTTGAGATATGTAATCTCAACCAACAACAGAGATAATTAGTGTACGAAGAGCAAGTGAAATGCACCTTTTCATGCATAAGGTTTAAAGCACTGAAATGCTATGTATGTAAATATTGAAATTTAGGTGTGATATATATAAATACATAAGAGTCGTGTGCTACGCAAGTAAATTTCCCTATTCATATTACTAATCTTCAATTTTAAACTCATATTTTAGTCAATTTTTAGCAATACGAGTAAAATGTAGGCAGTAAGTTAGGCACATAACTTTGATCACGGGCTAGACGATAGAAAGGCTGTGTAACTGGCTGCCACAGCAAGCACAACTATGTTCTAATTTAAGCATGATGTTGACGGCCTAAACAATGTATGTAATACAGCTATGAAGCAATGACACAGCAACACAGACACAGTGACACGTACATGACACGACACAATAAGGGGACATGACGTAATTGAAAAAAAAGAGACACATGTCATGTGCATATTTTTAAATTTAATTTATTATTAATATAAAATATATATTTTCTATCATTCTTTATTAAACATATCACAATATAAATTATACAATAATAAAATTTAAATGCATAAATTTAATTTTAATTATAAAACATCAGGCTTATGAAAATTAATTTTTAAACTTATACATAATATACTTCAAAAAATTCATCCGACTTATTTACTAAAATTTTAAAAATCATATGATTACGAAGAGGGAATTACTAATTCTTGGCTTTAATGAATGTTAGATGTAACTTTGATGCTCAATTTTGATGACAGTTAGAGGGAGTTTCAACACGACGAGAGATGGGTTGATTTCGACTATGAGGTATGATTAAGGTTATATGTATATTCATAATTTTCTAATTCCTGCGCCCCCGTTTATCAAAATTGTGTTAAGTTCAAGTCTGATGGGTGTTAGGGTGTGTCCCGAACATGCTAGGGCCTAAAAAAAATCAATACATATATTTTGTAGTATCATAGAAATGTCAGTGCATTTCAAATAAGTGTCAGTGTTTGATACGTGTCCAACACAACTACAATACATTTTTAGAAGTGTCAGTACTACATAGAATACACCTCGCTACTAAGCAAACATCTACCATTTGTAAGGCATTGTATTCATTCCTTCGACAATCTCAAGCCTAAATGAGCAAAATTCAAATAATGCTAGATAAAGTCCAATAATATACTAGTAAAGTTATAAAATGTCAACTGTGAGAGACAACAAGATTGTGACCCGAAATAGAAAAATAGTCGCAATTACATCACATGTAAGTGTCAATCAAATCATACATACCTGTGAGCAAACGTGTGCAGGAATTGGTGTAGTAAAACACTTAAACTAGCATATTTACATTTCTAACACTTCGGTGTCATAAATTTATATATGAAAATTTTTATTTCACTTTTCGAAAGAAAGTATCAGTAGTATTTTTTATGTGCTATTAAAGACTGCTATAAATATGAATATGAAAGTTTAGAAGTTAGACGTGACAAAACACAAGACTTGTGTGATATACATGCAAATGCCCAAAAATATAAAGAGAAAAACAAAAAATTCATATGATTCCTCGGAATCGTAAAGGAGAAAATACCATAATATCTGACTTGGAGCCCATTAAAAGAAAAAAATGCACACTAATTGTATCTGACAAGCAATTAAAGATTGGTTAGATAAAAACTAACTAGAATTAAAAGAATAATCAGTGGCTAAAGATATGTCAAAAGCAACAAATCACATCAACGATCAATGTTTAACTAAAATCTATCTACAATGGCTAAGGAGATAATTACAATAATTTTAGTGGGTGCAAAATTGACAAGCACAACTCAATTTTATATTAGATTAAGTGATACTTAAGTAAGATCAATTTAATTATTTAGATCTATTATACAGAAGAACCAAAATATTGAAGAGATGAGAATGAGATTTCTAAGTTGACATTAAGTGGTTAAAATAAAGAAGTGTCTTTAAATTATTATGTTCTAAGCTTATAAAGAAGATTGAAAGTTAGATCAATTATGTAATATGGAGCATTGAAAAAAAAAGGCTATATATGAAAATGAGAGATAGAAAATGAGAATATTAAGATGAATATAATGTAATACCATGAATGATAATAAAAAATACATATATAAGATAAAAGTCATTAGTGGTTTATGCATGTACCATGAAGGAAAGAAGATGAACCAATGATAAGATGGGTGGATAAGATATATAGTGCAGAAGATTAAAAAGGAAATGAATAATAACATGAACAAAAGTTGTGCAAATCTTATTTAAAAAATCATACAACACTTTGAAGAAAAAAAGAAGGGGGAAAATGAGGAGGATTTGTAAGCTAAACACAAATAGTAAGTATAAGTATAAGCCTAATGATTATTAGTTTAAGTAAATGTAGCTTTTGCCGGTCAACCAACCTAAACATATGGGATAACAATGAGATACAAAATGCTAAGGGAACTCACTCCACTTCCTTAAAAAATGCATCTTTTAATAGTGTTTATAACAGCCAAAAACATATGATTTAACTATTTTCTATAGCTGAAATGAAATAGAAGAAAGAAATTGCACAAAATGAAATGAATTTTGAATATCCTACACAAATTCAAATCTATAATAAAATTTCATGCACTCTGATCACAGTTTCAGCAATCCTTATATACTATTGAACTGTCTTCCAATCAAAACCCAAATCAATACACTCCCAAAAGAGCAAAACGATAGCATTATTCAGGTACATCAAAAACAAATATTAAACAAAACAATCAAGAAATACTCTTCTTTGTTTATTGTTAGTTCCATCTACATAACCTAAGTAAACAAGCCAATCCAGAATATGCCGAAACTTTTTTAAGTTTAGATCTGACCTAGAAGTCCCGTTATCAGGGTTATGGCTGATAACGATAGCGTAGTCTCCCGAAGCCCTCGCGAGCATACCGCGATCGCCAACATGGTGCTCAACGTTGCATACAACGGCACCCTCCGGGATCGAGCGGAGGGGTAAAACGTTTCCAACCATGAGAGAAGCTTTACGGCCGCAGTACACAAACTGGCCGGTGTACATACCTTCTGCAGCGACGAAGAGCTCCTTCTGGTGCTTGTATCGGAACGGGTGGCGAAAGGTTACGCGAGCGAGCGGAGCTCCACGGCCGGGATCGTGGATGATGTCGGTAACCACTCCCTTGAGGTACCCATTGCGTTCACTGAAGTCGAGGCTACGGAAACGAGCGGCGCCCTTACGGTGGTGGGTGTGGGATCGGAAAACCGATCCCGCTCCCTTCCTCTGTGCTCGGATAACCCTACCCATGAGAGTGGCGGCAGAGAGATGGGAAGGGAAGGGCGAATGTGAGCTTTCTTGCTTGCCCTAATTTTGTTTGCTCCGGGAGTAAACGGGTCCGTGTGGGTGACCTGTTTGCTACTCATTCATGAGTTATTCTATTGGGCTCACCCATGACTAAGAGTGTAAGCGAGCATGGGCTCAGCTCGTGTTCGACTCGTTAAAAAATACCACTATTTGAGTTCGGCTCGTTTATATTTCAAACCAAAAAAAAATTGTTCGTGTTCGGCTCGTTTGCTTAACGTGCATCACATGAGCTGTTTGTGAATAAAAAATCATTTTGGCAACCCTAGTAATACATGCAGTTGTTAGGGGTGTAAACGAGCCAAGATTGAGCTAATACAGACTCGAACATTAACAAATATCATTGTTTGTGTTCTGCTCGTTCATATATCGAGCTCAAAAAAATTGTTTGTGTTTGACTCGCTTGTTTATCGAACCGAACACGCACGAACAATGAGCTATTTTGACAACTATAGTCACACAGCCGTAAAATGTTAAGGGTGGGGTGATAGTTAAATCACATTGTTTATATTAAAATATTAATTTAAATAGAATATAATATATTTTTATTTCTATTTTAATTATTAATTTTAATTGATTATAAATTTAAGTAGCGTTATACTCGTTATATATATAATGAGTCGAGCAAGAACAAACAAAATTTTGTTTATATTTGGATCATTTATATATCGAGCATAAAAAAATTATTCGTGTTTAACTCATTTACTTAGTAAATGAATCAAACACGAACTACTTAACGAGCCGAACACAAGCTGTCCGTGAACAAGAAGCTGTTTTGACAGCCCTACCCATGAAATCCTTAGGATTTATGTCAAATTTGAGCTAATTTAAATCTAAATTTCATTAGAATAGGAAATTTAATGCACTTTTTAATTTAATAAATTTCAAAGAAAATTTGATTTTATTTGGCTGAAACAACTGAAAATGGTACAATGTTTTTCTAAGTATAATGCTCACATATAAAAATGTTTGTACTGCACTAATTGAGAAGTATATGTTGTTGGAAGTTATTATCGGGTCTTTGATACGTCGTGCTCATGGTGCACGGTTGAACAACATTTAGAAAACTGTGTTAAGTCATAAGCAGAATACTTTGTCACTTAATAGAGTAATTCATTACTTCGCAATATGTGTTGTTACTCCGCAGGATATTTCATTAATCTTTGGTGTGTGTCGTGACTCTGCAGAGTACTTCGTTGCATCGCAAAGTCCACCAACAGTGGGGAGCAGGGCAGCCGATGGTTGTCGATGATGGTCGGCGAGCATAAGGCTGTGAATCTAGCTTGAAGATCTTTAATAGCTCGAAAAATTAATTTGAATTTTGATTCAAATAGAGATAAGATCGAATTAACTAGCCGAGCTATGAGCTTAAACTTTGGATCAAATTATTTGCATGCCAATTTCGAGACATACATGGGTCGGCTTGAATTTGCTCGAGAATAGCTCGAAATACTTTTATTTATTAAAATTATACATATATATATCTATAAAATTAAATACAACATTCTACAAGCTGATTTCAACCTAATTTCGAGCTGAAACATATTAAAAACTCAATTTGACTGACTTAATTTTGATTTCGAGCCAGGTCAAGCTGATTTCAAGCTAAACCAGATTCAAATAACTTAATTTAAGACAGCTCATTTCAATTTCGAGCAAGAACGAGCTCGATTCAAATTTGAGTCGGGCTGGCTCGAAATCGACTCTAACGAGCCACGAGTCTATTTTTATAGTCGATTTCGAACCACACTCAATACCTTCAAGCTAATTGCAAGTTGACCCCACCTCAGCTCAAAATTAAATCATTAATAGCACTATATGATCGATCAGCAACTATGAAAGTCGAGAGTTACCATCGATCTTCAGTGTAGAACATAACTTAAAATTAGCTATATTTAAAAATATAATAATATTATTAAAATATAATAATAACATTTTTTACCAACTTAATATGTAACATGTGATCCCACACATCTTCCTTTTAAATATTTTGAATATAATTCTAAATTAAAATTTAAAAACAGAGTATTTTTTAATTTTTTTTATAATTATCTTATTTTTTATTTATAGACATTTGATGAAAATTAAGACCCAAAGATTTATTGATATTACAATTTTCTATGATTAAAATATTATATTTAATATTTTGAATATTGATATGTAAAAACCCCTTATTTAATCACATCTAATTCACAAGAAATAGTGCAATTTACAAAAAAAATTACCTTGCAATTTTTTTATTTCAGATATTGTCACTTAAATTTTGAAATTTACAATAAAGCCCCAATCCATTTTTATCAAGTTCCCAACAATTAACACCCATAAATAGATGGGTTCAATAGTTCAAAAAAATAAAACAAGTGATAATTTTGTACATAGCAATGTTTCGGGTGCTATGTTCGCAATTATCCCAAATGAATATTACATTTTACAGAAAAATTCAGTTCAAATTCCCGAGAAATAATCTGATGTTCAAAAAACTGTGGTGACTATTACAATTTTTTTTAAAAAGTCACCAAAATTAGAAAACTGCCACCGTACCTGATTAAGACCAGCAAAAAAACATAAATTTCAGCAACAATTTTTTGAAAAAAACTGTCAAAACAGTTACCCAAACAGACAAAACTATAGTGCGGTGTCGCACTGCCTACCGCACCACTGCCCCAAACAGACCCTTTTGCATTACCACCCAGTTCTTATGTATTTACCTAAACTTCAATCTTTCACATTCATAAACAACTATTTTAACTTTTAAAAACTGAAATACTTCTTTTCATGTAAAGGTAAAATGACATTTAGGTAAAAAAAATTGAATTGTTAATCTTAGATATGTAAATACATAGAAATTAGGAGGTATGTATGTAAATCTTCCAAAAATTAATATAAATCAGTGACAGAATGGTAAATTTTCACTGCATAAAAATCAAATTTACACAACTCTTACCAATAGAGCTGGTTTGTTGCCATAAATATGTTAATTTACATATATTATTCCTTCATCATGGCCATGCCTGTCCCAATCTTCATCCAGTTCTGATAATTCAGAAGATTTTGATTCCTCTTCTCCATCCTTTCTTTCAGAATTCTCCCTCTCATCCTTTAATTTATCCAGAATTGCAATCACCTTTGGAAAAAAATACATTTTGCATTATCAGTATATCATTTTCCTCAATTTAATATGAGTGTATATCATTCATAGAGTAACTTCATAAAATATTCATTAAACCATAAGGGTCTGTTTGGGGCGGCTGCAGCTTATTGAATAATCTGCTGATAAGCTAGATGCGGTGGCTATTACAAAGTTTTGATTTTTTGGGAAAGTCAGACCGCAGCCAGAAAGCTACCACCGCACTGACCTAGATAGGTGCGGGGTGAAAAAGCTATTTTCTGCGTTTTGAAAACGCATAAGCTGTCAAAACGCAATTTACCCAAACACGCCAGGTGCGTTTTCAAAACGCCACCGTACTAAATAGGCTGTGTTTGGGGCAACTGCAACTTATTGAATAATCTGCTGATAAGCTGATTAAAAATAATCTGCTGATAAGCTAGGTGCGGTGGCTATTATAAATTTTTATTTTTCTATAAAAGTTAGATTGCAACCAGAAAGCTCTCACCGCACCTAAGTAAGTCTATTTTCAACGTTTTGAAAACGCATAAGCTGCCAAAACGAAGTTTACCCACACAGTCCAGGTGCGTTTTCAAAACGCTACCGCACCAAATAAACTACCCCAAACGGACCCTAAAATAGTGGTGTTTTGACGCAAAATAGAGGATTTGGGTGGTATAAATATAAAAAGTAGAATTTAGGTGTCAAATATAAAAATATGAGAATTGTGTAGTATGTATGTCAATGCCTCTTAATAAAGAATAATCACCAGCTAAAATCAAAGTAGTGTAAAATACGGAAAGCCTTACTTTGAGAAAAGAATACCATGATTAAGATTAAGAAGATAAAGGTTACTTACCCTGCTCCCTCTCTCTATGGAGTCATCTGGAATGAAACGAATTTCAGGCGTCAAACGTAGCTTCATCCGCTTCCCAAGTTCACTACGGACATACTTAGCTTTTGCCTTTAGGCCAGAAATGGCCACCTCTTTACCCCTTTCATCACCAAATACAGATACATATACCTTAACAACCTGCAATGAATGAGAAACATATATAAATTAAGTAGTCTTCTTATTTATTTACATATCTGACACCTAAACTTTCATATTTACATGCATTGCACTTTGGTGGTTCAAGCCTAAGAATGAAAAGGTGTATTTCACATTAGTGGTAATAGTCTATCTTTGATGCGATATTAAAGATTTAAGTAACATGTGTGTAAATATGAAAGTTTAGGTGTGAGATATGTAAATACATAAGAATTGTGCGCTATGTATGTAAATACCTCATTAATTTAATGATAACTTCACTTACATGAAGATAAATGAGAAGAAAGCAGTGCTAAAACAACAGCATAGCGTATAATCATAAATCTTATCCTTGTCAATTCAACCAACTCCTAGTTAAAGGAACATTGGGACATTGACATACCACTCAATTTTTATACATTTACATATCAAACACCTAAACTTTGATTTTATTTATATTTATACCACCCAAATCTTTCATATCACGACAGAAATACTGCTATTTTAACTTCTAAAAAGTGAAATACACCCATCCTACATAAGTAAGGTGGTATATAAGTAGAAAATTAAAGTTTAGGTGTTAGAAATGAAAATACATAAGAATTGAGTGGTATGTATGTAAATAACCACAGAACTTTATCATTGAAATGCAAAACCATAGACACATAAAATCAGACCAAACAACAATCCAAACAACAATATAAAGATTTTCAAATTTTGAAGATTGTGAGAAATATAAGAACAAAGAAAAAAAAATATGACATGATTTACAACCAAAAATAAAAATGAGTGTAGTAAACATGACCAAAACTTAATCACATAGGCAAAACCAATCACCAATTTAATAATAACAACAACAAAAACAACAAGTTTTTATCCCACAATGTAGGGTCGTCTACATGAATCATTTTTATCCATTGTGTACTATTGAGTGTCATATTTTCATTTAATTTGAATAAATTAAGATCATTTTTATACAATATGCCCGGATCTTTTAGGTCTACCTCTACCGTTCTTAACATAAGTCGAATCTAAAACATCTACTCTCCCAAATTGATCATCAGATGGTCGACGTTTAATGTGACCAAACCATCTAACTCTCTCTAATCTTGTTTGCCACTGGAGTTACACCAATCACGAATTATTAAAAAAAAAAAAACAAAGATAGAAGTCACCAACTAAAAGATACAAGCATCAGATTGGTATAAGGATAAAAATTCCCCATAAGTTATTGTAACTCGCAGCATATTAATGAATATTTGCATCCAATCGGAGCACAAAAGTTTGAAAAAAAGACCACAACTCTTTATTCAATAATTGACAATATAATCCATGTCTTATGGGTCATATTTATAACCTAAAATGCCCAAAATTAGTAAGGTTTCAGAATCCCACAAGGACAAATAAAAAACTGTAAGTTTTAATTCAATATATTTCAATTAGAAAAAATTTACTTTATTCAACTTGGGAAAGAAACAAATCACAATTCAATGTGGATATAGAATTTCTACAGAAGCCAAGTTGTAGGTGACGCTATAATAGAGAAATCATAAGTAACAACACAAAAGCTGAAGAAGAAAAAGCTGAACAACTCCAAACTAAAGAAAAATTTGAAATAACAACAAAACGTAGGCTTAAGGACAAAATCCGACAACAATAATTGAGGAACCGAAAACAACAAACTCTTGATCAAAACATAGTGGCTTCCAATTCAACGAGTGAAAAACAAAAGATTGTAGACATGCCTAAAAATGAAATCTAAAACAACTAAATTAGAGATTTCTAAGTTTGAATCAAAACAGTTTGTAGCAGTAAAACATACTAATAAAATAAGCAAAACACTAAAGAACATGTACTGGTCTCCAAAACATATTACATAAAAAATAAACTTAGACAATTAGAAAAAATAACAAAGCTCGAATAAAAATAAGCACTCCCAAATGCTCATATCTTGAGCTTTCAATGAGCATAAACTCTAAAATTTTCATCATAACCAATCATATTTTCTTAGAAGTGGCTCACCACATCACTTCAATAAGTGGGAATCTAAAATTTTCATCACAACCAATCATTTTTCAATGACCATTGCTAATCCTTGAGACTATTGGATGCTACTAAATGGAACCAAACCACTCAGCATTCATTTTCCTCTTCGAGGGTGCATTCAAAGGATGTCTTCTTTTCGAGAACCCTATTTGCTTCGGGTTTTTGATTAAACACAAATCTCATGAACATGAAACTTACAAAACCAAGATGATGCAAGTGTTTAAGTTGTTTTAAATTGTTCTTGAATTGTTTTAGGTTGTCCTAAATTGGTTTCAATTTATCTTTAAATTAATTTAACTTATCTTAAAATGTCTTAAATTAATTTAAAATTATTTCTTAAATTATTTCAAATGGGTTTACTATTTTTAAATTGTTTTAAATTAGTTTTAAATTGGTTTTAAATTATTTCTAAATTGTTTCAAAGTTGTTTTAAATTGTTTTCAAATGGGTTTTAAATGTTTTAAATTTGATTTTAAATTATTTCCAACATCAAGTATTCGAAAAACATGAGTCCAAGGGCAGCACCTGACCCAGAAGCAACTTTTCTGCAGTTCGGGATTTAAAGGCTTTGACTTGACGCGAGAAGAGGTTATTTCATCTTTCGCACGAGAAGTTCTCTCTGTAGTGTATACGTGAAGAAAACCTTTGTAAGAATTAGCGTTTGGTGTATGTCATTTGCGAATTTCTCTTGTGCGAAACATAATGAAGGAGTGTCCCAAAGTATTGTTTTAGTTTTAGGAGACTATAGAGACCCAAGTGCATCATAATTGTATATTCTCCTCAATTTTATAGCAGATTCTTTGGTGTGGTGTAGCTTCGTGATATTTTTTTCCCGTTTACTGGTTTTTCCAAGTTAAATCTTAACATACTTTCCGTATTTTTCTAGAATTGTTTGTGTAATTCTATTCAAATTTTTTGTGTTTCGGAAGGTTCTGCATTCATCTTAACTCCATTACAAACTGTATTAGAGCGGGAATTTATAAAAATCTTTGATCCAAGTGAGAGCAATGGCTGAAAAAGTAATGTACAAAATGGAGAAGTTCAACGGTTCGAACTTTATGAAAAATGAAAATTGAAGATTTATTGTATATAAAGTAACTGTACTTACCACTGAAATGAATTACCAAGAAGCCTGAATTGATTTCTTTGGAAGAATAGAAAATGTTTGATCAACATCACCAGATTTGATTTCACTTTCACTTTCACTTTTTTTATATGTTGCTTTTAACATTGTGAATGAGAAAAGTACGATAGATCTTATGACCACATTAACAAAGATGTATGAGAAGCTTTCGGCCTCAAATATATATATTTTTTTATGAAAAAATAATTTAATGTGAAGATGATGAATGATAATTCTGTGGTAGAGCACTTAAATAATTTCAACACTATGACTAATCAGTTATGTTATGTTGGCATCAAGTTCAATGACAATGTTAGAGCGTTATTACTTCTATCTTAGTAATTAATTAGCATACACTAGTCACGTCAGTAACACATCTGATAATAGAAAATTAAACTTTAATGATATTGAGGGTTAGTGCTGAATAAAGAAGTATGCAAGAAGGTGAGCAATTAAATTGCAAATTCAACATTAAATATTGAAAACAAGGGAAGGAATATGGATAGAAATACATGCAGAGACAGATTTATGTCCAGGAGAAAAAAATCTATGCTGTGGAAAGAAAACGACAAAGGTGAATGCTGAAACTACATGAAGAAATGTTCCTTTAAAAAGGTCTACAAAACTCAGAAGAAGGTTGGTTGTGGAGATTCAAATAGAAAATTTTCAATAAATATCTCTACAGATGAAATCCAAGATGACTCCCTAGTTTTATCCCTATATAGTACTGAATCTTGGATAGTAAATTTAGAAGCCTCTTTTCATGTGTGCCCCAAAAAAAAAATGTGTTTAAAAACTACACCCAGAGTGATCTAGGAAAGATGTAAATGGGTGATACTATGGTCTGCGGTATTGAAAAATGGTGATGTGGATATCAAGTTGCTAAATGAAACAGTTTGGAAGCTCGCTGAAGTTAGACATGTTCTATGTTTAAAGAAAAATTTGATCTCGGTGAGCTAGCTTGAAAACTCAAGGTATGTGACTACTTTCATAGTACATTTGTGGAAGGTAATCAGAGGGAAACAATGATGGCTCAGGTTAACATTGAAGGCACTCTTTACCTGATCAATGAAATGTCAAAATCCATTGATGAAGTTGGAACAAAGATTGATGTAGGTCTTTGGCACTGCAATCTTGGTCACATGAGCGAGAAAGGTATAAAGTCCCTTCTTTCTAAAAATAATTTTCATGGTTTAAATTCTACATAATTAAAATTTTTTGAAGATTGTGTCTACGCAAGCAAAAGAAATTCTCCATAAATGAGTCAAAGGAGAAATTCAAAGGGCTAGAGTTAGTGCATACTGATGTATGGGGTTCTAATCCAATTCAGACTATTAGAGATTTTCAATATTTTATCACTTTCATTTATAATCACACTAAAAAGGTATGGGTGTACTTTTTGAAACATAAATATGATGTATTTAATGTGTTTAAGAAGTGGAAGATCATAATTGAGAATAAGACATGTTTGAGGTTAAAGTCTCAAAACCAATAATGGCGTCGAATTTTGTTATCAGATGTTCAAGAACTATTGTGCATCAAAATGAATCAATCAGACATGAGTTCATTGTTCCCATGATAACACAATATAATGGTGTAGTTATGCGCATGAATAGAACCGTCACAAAATGTGATAGGAGTATGAAGTTTCATCCAAGCTTGTCAAAACATTTATGGACAGAAGCAGCAAATACTATAGTTTATTTGATAAATTGTGGTCCATCAATATTTTTTAAATATAAATTTACCTAAGAAATCCTGGAGTGACAAGGATGTAAATCAATATAACTTGAAGGTATTTTGTAGTTCATCGTATGATCATGTTAATGCAAAATCCAAAAGTAAGCTTGATTTGAAATCAGTCGAGTGCACTTTCATTGGGCATGACTCGAATGAATTTGGGTACAAATTATGAGATTAACAAAATAAAAAATTCATTAAGAGCGATGATGTTACTTTCAATGAAATAAAAAGATAGAAGGACGAAAGCATAACTTAAGATTGTCTATCAATTACTTCTGCAGACTCATCCAGATATGTTGAGATAGAAAATAATGATGATCATGAAAATAGAGAAAGGAGAGTTGCTTAATCTGATGTAGCACGAGAAGTTCCTCAATCACTTACTATTGAAATCAGTAGGTCCAGTAGAGTCACGCGATTGAAACAGAGATATTCTCATTTTTTGTAGTATTTTTTGTTAACTAATAGTGGTGACTTGCATGCTAGGAAGAAATCACTTAAATTGAAGACTTCAAAGAGTGGGACTTTGTTATGAATGACGAGATGCAATCACTGAAGTCAAATTAGACATGAGATTAAGCAAAACTATTATATGACAAAAGGACACTGCACAACAAGTAGATCTACAAGCTGAAAAAAAAAGCAATATTGTAGCAAAAATTCTAAAGCAAGGCTTATTATAAAAGGGTTCTAGCAAAAATGAGCTGACTGCTCAGAGATATTTTCTCTGCTAGTGAAGATAATACTTATCAAAGTTATGTTGAGCTTGGTAGCAAGGGAAGATCCACATCTAGAACAGATGGATGTGAAGACAACTTTCTTGTATGGTGACTTAGAAGAATAGTTGTATAAAATGCAAGTTGCAACCACAAAAATTAAAGTTCCAGTAAAAGAAAGAATGGTTTGCAGACTAAAGAATAATCTTTATGGGATGAAACAGACGCCATGATAATAATACAAAAGATTTGATAGATTTTTGTCAAACAATAGGTACATGAAGTGTTAGATCATTATTATTTCATCAAAAAAATTGATA
The DNA here is from genome assembly GCA_022702705.1 of Papilionanthe hookeriana x Papilionanthe teres. Classification (NCBI taxonomy): domain Eukaryota; kingdom Viridiplantae; phylum Streptophyta; class Magnoliopsida; order Asparagales; family Orchidaceae; genus Papilionanthe; species Papilionanthe hookeriana x Papilionanthe teres. The sequence goes on from CM040434.1 coordinate 36,862,639, forward strand.
ATTGCTATATAATGTTTTTATTGTATGTGGATGATATGTTGATCACAAAAACATATATGAAAAAAAATCAGAGACTTGAATGAACAATTATCATGAGGTTGAGTTGATTTAGGCCCAACCAAGAAGATCCTTGATATGAGAATCAGTAGAAACAGGAGTGCAGGCACTATGCAGTTGTCTCAAGCAGAATATACTAAGAAGGTCCAACATAGATTCAACATGAGTGAGGCAAAACCAATTTGCATCCTCTTACGCAATCACTTCAAACTATCATGGAACTATCTCCAAAGTTTGAAACAAAAGAAGCACTGAAGAAAGCAAATTCGTGTGCTTCAACAGTTGAAAGAATTATATATGTGATGTTATGTACAATATCAGATATTGCACATGTAGTGCGAGTGGTCAGCAGGTACATGAATAATCCAGGAAAATATAATTAGGATGCGATAAAGTGGATTCTCGGTTACTTGAGAGGAACAGTTAACATGACAATTTGTTTTAAAAATGAAAGAATTAAATTACAGAGATATGTAGATTCAGATATGACAGGAGATATAGATTGTAAAAGAAGTACAAAATGGTATGTCTTCAAATTGGGGAACACAGTAGTGAATTAAATTTTCAAGCTACATAAGATAGTTAAACTTTCAACTATGTAAGATGAGTAAATTGTTATCACTGAGAATAATAAGGAGATTATTTGATTGCAGAGATTATGAAAGAATTTGGCAGAGTTAGGAATTGGAAAGCTTCATAGTGACACTATAAATGTTATTCATCTAGCTAAGAACACCGCTTTTCATATCATAATGAAGCACATTCAGCTAATGTATCATTCAATTCGCTCCCTCCTAGAAAAAGATCAGTTATATTTGGAGAATATATACATAACGCAAAATTCTATAGATATGTTGATTAATAAGGTTACAATTAAAAAATTTAAGTTATGTTTGGCTTCAGTTGGAGTTCAGGAAGGTGGGGACCGGAGTTGAGCCACACTACAATTCGTTACTATTAAGGGCATAGATTGGAGGACAGGAATTGATTGCAATCCGTCATCAAATGAGAGATTATTGTGTGTGGAGATTAATTAGAGCGCCTTAGAGCCTGCGGCAGGCGACCCAGCACTAGGAAACTCTCCGCTCGGATACAGGCACCCAAAGCCAAGAATGGTGCCCCGGTGCTAATGGGGCGCTTAGGCGCCCATCCAAAAGTTCCCTCAAGTGCACGGGATTTGAACCTTGGACATAAACATGGGAACCATTCGCACAAGGATTGAGTTTTCAGCTCCCGCCCACTTCTATAAGCATCAAGGAGGGCACCATTACGAGAACTCAAGCCGGGTTAACAAGCTCAAACCTAAGCTCACTCCAATTTCACATGATGGATTGAAATGGGGAGCAACAAATGCTTCTCAAGAAAAGGATCAGGTTTCAATCCAAAGCAAAATCTAATCTTCTCCTGTAAAATTTTGTACTAAAAGCATCTTTTAGAAGATGAAATCTAAAAGCTAGCAAAATAGAAATTCTATGTTTATTTATTTAATTTTTTTTTTTCTAAAGCTAGTATTCGAAGATGCCACAAACTAAAACGTAGATTCTTCCAAAAGCATTAAATAGTCCCTAAAAACACAAACTAGGTTTGCCGGTCTCACTCCAATCTCCCATAAGGAACAGTTTCGAAAATTATTGATATCCATAACACCTCACCGAACCCTAGCCACAGCACGCAGATTTCATCATAACCCAGCAATATTGAAAATGGCCAAACAAAACTCTGCGGGACGGAGAAGCACCTGAAGATCTCCGGAGACCACAACGTCGCTGATTGTGGTGAGAGAGGAGAGGTAGCGGTCCGCACCCAGCGAGGCCTCGGGAAGAACTGCATACTTGAGGACCTTGTCCGTCAGCAGCATATCAGAAAGCTCCCTCCTTATCTGCTTAGCCACCATCTTCACTCTCCTCTGATTCGCCATACAAATCACCGCTACACTCCGCGACGGCAACACATGTCTCCAGCATCCCCCGTGTAGGTTCAACCGAGGGCTTCCGGAGACCGCAGAGGAAGTGGAGGAGAGGAGGAGAGAAGAGAAAGAGGACGGCGGCAGCCGATAGAGGCTTGGAGTCGGCGGCAGCCGATAGAGGCTTGGAGTCGGCGGCAGCATCCTTATATCCGCTCCGGTACGCGAGCGCAGAGAGATTTTTTATATACGGGGTTGAAATAAAGTGGTTCCTACAGTGTTAGTGTAAGTGATTTAAGTTTTCGTAATCTCCAAATAATCACTAATTGAATAACATTAAAATAAAATTTTGGAGGTTATTGATAGGTTATTATGAAGTTATTGCAGTGTTATTTGAGTGATAAATTCCCAATAACCTCACAATAGCCCGAATAACAGATAAAAAATATAAAATTAAACTGCAAAGGTTATTGGGGCGTTATTAGGAGGTTATTCGCTGATTATTCGGAATAATACCTCAATAACCTGCTAATAAACTTATGATAATCCTAAAATACACGATCGTGAAGGTTATTAGGTGATTATTTGAGAATTCCGTACGCATATTACGCGTACATTATTCGTATGGAATTATTTTCCCATTATTGGTCGTCTCACACCAGGATAGAAGTTTTTTTCCTCATGTTGAGCTGTGAATTTGCATCTAGGCAGCGTTGCGCTACCTCAGCATATATATCGAGGCGTTGCCTGATTGTTCGTCGACGGACACAATATTCTCTTATGAATTCAGCGATTTAAAGTTGGTCAGAATTTTAGTTCGGATCGAGATCGAATCAAAATAAACAGATTGAGTTATGGGTCAAATTTTCAAATCAATTTTTTTAAGCGATTTTGAGCTGATTCTATCTCAGCTCAAAACCGAATCTTTAAAGGGCCAAGTGATATTGGAGTTGTGATTTTAGTGAATTTAACTCAAAAAATGTTAATCGCTCGAAAATTGATTCTAATTTTGGCTTGGATAGAGATTAGATTGAAATCAATGAGCCGAGCCACGAATCAAAATTTTGGATTGAATTATTTTCGAGCTGATTTTTGAAACTCAGTTAAAAAAATTGGATATTTAAGAGTCCTATGCCAGCCCAGCCCAAGTGAAAACCCAACTCGGTGCATTTACAAACATAGCTAGGGGTGTAAACAAGCCGAGCACGAGCGAGCCAGGCTTAGCTCGTGTTCGGTTAGTTTATATTTCGAGCTAAAAAAATGTGTTTGTGTTCGACTCGTTTGCTTAGCGAGCTGAACACACACCGAACACGAGCAATTCACGAACAAAGAGTTGTTTTGACAACCCTAATCACGTACCCATAAGATGTTATAGATTGGGCAATATTTAAAAATTATTGTTTATATTAAAAAATCATTTAAATCTAATTTAATAATTTTTATTATATTTTCTTAATTAATTCTTTTAATTGATTATAAATCATTGCAGCCTTGTACTCAAGTAATTTTTTTTAAAATACTACTCATCAATATGTATATAATTGATGAGTAATATTTCGAGCCAAAAAGAGCCGAACACGAACGAAAAAATCTTTGTTCATGTTCAGCTCGTTAACTTAGCGAACGAGCCGAACACGAGCTTCTTAACGAGTCGAACACGAGCTACTCACAAACAACGACCCGTTTTGACAACCCTAAACATAGCACATAATTCTTATGTATTTACATATCTAACTGGTACACTTTATTTTATATAAATATTGAAATATTTATCATCACAACAAAAATATCATTACGACTAATCTTTCGAAAATGAAACATATATTACAAAGATGGATGGAGCGGCATGAATGTAAAAAATTGAACTTTAGGCGAAGGATAAGTAAATAGGTAGGATTATGGGGGTATGTATGTAAATCTTTCCTTTTTTTTTAACTAATAAATGATAAAATATATAATAAACTTGAAGTTAATTATTTATTTTTATTGTCATTATAGACTTCTTTTGTTCCTCCCAACCATGTCTATGGTCTATTTAATATAAGAAAATCTTTGTAATGATATTTCAATCAAATTTTAATTATGATACTACTAAAAAAATTGAATTTGTTTTGAGAGGAATATAGTGTATAAATAATTAATCGAGATTTATGTTGTGCACATCTTAAAATAGATTAATGGCACATTTGGGACGGTGGTGCAGTGACTGTGTGGTGTCGCATCTTGTTTAGCAAAAATGTGTTTTGTCTGCGTTCACAAAAAACTGCAATTGAAAGCTACATTTTCTCACCAGACCTGACTACCTACGATGGCTGCTAGAAAACTGGGGTCTCAAAGAACAAGTGGATTCAAACCATCTTCACCATTTGATTTGTAGTTGTGAGTGTAGAATAGAATATTAAACTAAAAATTGAAGGAATGACTCAAATTATTTAAGAAGAAACTAACAAATGTACTAAATGAAAAGGCCTACCTTTACAATAACATTCAAAAGTACATTCAAATATGACAAGAACAAAACTTAGCAATGTACTATTATCTCTAATATTCAACACAATAACAAAATTAGTCTTAGGGCCCGTTTGGGGCGGCTTAAAAGTGCGGCGGCGTTTTGAAAACGCCGCCGCACGCATTAGCTTGCGCGTTTCGTTACTGCTATCCAATGTGCCTGGTTTTAAATTCTTTGAGAAGTTGATCGCGATGAGGGACTGCAGTTCGAGCTATCGACGACACTATGAGAATAAAGCTTGGATAAGCGAGCTCTCTTTCGAATAAGATTTGGATAAACATAAACCGCCCCAAACGGACCCTTAAATGTATAACATCAATAACAAAATTAGAAACATAGATGAAAATTTTATCTTGAAATTTTGTTGTAAAATCATTACTCGCAAATGATAGTAATTGGAGACGAGAAAGGCGTTGAGATTACGAATATTATTGAGCAACATCTTACTAAAAAATGGCTTATATAATACTCGAGCATCTCTTTGAATTTTAGATATATTGTTGTTCGAATAAGGCTTTCAATCATATTTCCTAAGAAAACGAAACAATAGACATATTTATCTAATTTTGGGCCATTAAAGGGATTATAAAATCAAAATGTTCAATCATAACTTAAAAAAGGAAAATGAATGAATCAAAACTTTTGTTGGCCAAAACATATTTTTTTAAAATAGTAACTAAAACATGGTAGATGTCCGATGCTAGAACATACTAGAGTATATAAAGAGTTTATCATCATAATATTACATGAACATCCCGCACATAAACAAACATCCCATAACATGAAATGTACAAATTTTTATATGAAAGTTCTAGAAAAGAAAAGTAAAGTCAAAACCAATGGGAAAATGCAGATTTCAGCGACAGTTTCTTGAAAAAACAGCCAAAATGCAGTTTACGCAAACAAACGAAACTGCGGTGTGGTGCCACACCGCCACGCACCGCCGCCCCAAGCGGATAATAAGTGATGACAAGCTTTGGTTGATGCCAAACAATCATAGATTGGACATGCACAATGGTAGACAAAACATGCACCAAGAACATGAGCAAATAAAACTAAAGTGAAAAGATTGAGAACAAAGAACATAAACTAAGATTTACAGGACTATGAGTTAATGCAAAATGACCACAGAGAAAAATGTTCTCAATGGAGATTAATGAATAAGGAAGATTCATGAAACAAAATCCGAAGACTTAAATGGAAATAGACTGAGAAATTCACTTCATAATTTCTCATTGTAGCCCTCTATAGAATGCTAAACTTGATGACTTACATGAGCAATGTCAAAGACAAGAGGCAGGGCTACAAATCCCATCTTTTCTTCACTCTAAACATAAGCGCGGCGCTATTGATGTCGCCTTGAGGAACTTGAAGCATCATTTGAGCTTTCAACTTCCTCGGGGCCTCCTTCGCCTTGCCACCTTCAGGCCCAACCTATAGATTTGAGAACAAGACAATCTATTAATCAATCATACATTCTTTCAGTGGCAGAAAGACTATTTTTGCAATTTGATCACATTGAATCAAAATTTTTGGGGGACTTAGTCCTCATTATGTATAGACTTTATCACAATCTTTGGATAATGAAAAAAATAATCAAAAGTTTATGAGTCAAAAAATTAAACATGTAACTGATCAAAATACAGAAGATAAGTTCAATAAAATACTTTTTAAGTGAAAGATTTGGGTGTTAAAAATGTAAGAAAATACACAACTTCTTCATTGGAGATAGGGAAACGTAAGCCTACCCAAAGAGAAGCCCAGCCAAGTCGAATCTCTGAATCATAACCAGCTTTAATCTTGAGATCTTTTCCGATCGTGTGTTTATAGACGGCGCTCCAAGCACTCGAATCAAAGTGATACCAGTAACTATAAAAAAAAAAACAAAATAGATGCAAATGGTTATAATGAAACAACTAATAATAAGATTTACATATACACCACTCCATTGTCATGTATTTAAATATCTAAAACCAAAGCTTCAATCTTTACATACAAACCACCTTACCCATGCTTGGAAAGGTGTAGTTCACTTTTTAAAAGTTAAAATGATGGTGTTTTTCATATGATGTGTAAGATTTGGGTGGCACAAATGTAAAAAAACAAAGTTTAGGGGTTAAATATGTAAATGCATAAGAATTGGGTGGTATGTATGTAAATTGTTGATCAGCCAATAGAAGCAATTTAAGATCAATGAGCTCCCCTCAGGCTACCAAAAAAGTCAGCAAATGGTTTGGAGAGCATGTTTGCAAGAACTAAACTGACATTATGCATCATTATGGTAAGAAGATGACGAAAAAGGCCTGCAAAAATTTGCAGGTGTGTAAAAGCTATTTGCGACAATTTAAGTTTTGTGCAATGCCATGGGAGCTGTAAGAAATTTCTAGTCTGCTGATTTTTCTGAAAGATCTTTATGAGGATTGCTAAGATCGATTGGCCCGAGAAGGATGATGAGACCATGTCCTGCTAAAACCCAGATAAGAAATAGCATAAAAAACATGACTGACTGCAATTTTCTTAACCATATGGGCTTATTTATATGAACTTCCCCAAAACCCATAAATTCTTCAGTATCAACAACTTGGCCATTGTGGACCTGTTGTTGAGCCAAGAAATAAAAAATTTATGTGTATATAGCAAGACTATGATGATTTATAAGCCTGAAGTTCACATATAGATGCAATGCATAAATTTTGCAATAAGTCTAAGCAAAAAATTTGAATGAGTGCTTGTTTTTTCATATAAAATTGTTAACCAACAATTGTATAAATCTAAACAGCCACTAAAAAATTTTTAAATTGAATTTAACTAGTTTACACTAATTAAATAAAATAGTATAAGTACAAGTAAGTTTTCTTACAATCAAATAATATAAATGAGTACTATTAGGAGTGTAAACGCCCGAACATGAGCGAGCTCAGGCTTAGCTCATGTTCAGTTCATTAAAAAAAGTCATTGCTCGTGTTCAGCTCCTTTATATTTCGAACACCAAATTAATTATGTTCGGCTTGCTTGCTTAGCAAGCCGAACACGAGCTATTGGCAAACAAAGAGCCGTTTTGACAACCCTAATCACGCAGGCTTAAGATGTTAAGGGTAGGGGCAAAATTTAAATATTTTTATATATATTAAAGTATCATTTAAATATAATTTAATATATTTTTATTCTATTTTTAAAATTAATAGTTTTGATTGATTATAATTCTTTGTAGCCTTGTAAACAATTAAATTATTTAAAAATACTAATCATTAGTTATATATATATATATATATATATATATATATATATATATATATATATATAGATAATTTAATTATTTCGAGCCAAAATGAGCCAAACACGAACGAACAAATCTTTGTTCATGTTCAGCTCATTTATATATCGAGCGCAAGTAAATTGTTCGTGTTCAGCTCATTTGCTTAGCGAATGAATCGAACACGAACTTCTTAATGGGCCGAACACGAACAGTTCGAGAACAACGAGCTGTTTTGACAACCCTAAGTACTATCATATTATTTCATTGAAATTAAAAAAAAAATTTGAATCACATTATATCAATATACATGCATATGTTAAATTATTATATGTTACTATTAAATATGTAATTAAATAAATTCTAATTAATCATTTTTTATTTAAATAATATATCATATATGATATAAGTTATCATCGAGCCTACTATAGAGCATTAACAAGTTATTTATTGAACAATAAATGAGTTTGTTCGTTAACATAACTAATGTTTCAAACTAAATTTATGTTTCGTTTATTTAACAACAAAGTTCTTAAAAAATACTCAAACATATTTCCTAATTTGCACAAGCTTGATGAGTATTAATTGAGGAGTGTTCAAGTTTTTCACCAAGTGCATCGATTCATTTAAATCCCTATGTACATGTGGTCATTTGAGGATCAAATAGAGAGAAAATTAAAGAAAACTATACAGCTCGAGAATGAATGATAATACAGAAGAGACGGCATACCTTAACTTATCCGAAGGACTGAATCTCCGTTTAAATGCGAATGACGCTTTATTCGAAGGTAGGCTAACACTTGGAATGAATGTCAAATGTGTGTCCTAACAACGAATTCCAGTTAATTAAATAATAATAAACACTAAAGCCTTAAGTAAAATCATTAGAAAAATGCAGCTGTAAAAACAGACCATGCAAGAAGACTAAAGTAAAATAAAGATAAATTGTAAACTAATCACCTTATAAATATATCTTAGGCTCAAATCTTTTCCGTTGTACACAGCAGTGGAGACTCCATTCAACAATGGACTTTTTAAGATACCATCAACTGACAAAACATTCCTAACTCCATCATTTTCCTCAAAATTCTGTCTCTGCTCCAATGCAATTTCACCATAAGGAAATTGCAAAGCTGCCCTTGGCTGCAACAATGTTACATTCTTCAGTCACATAGTTTGCTGTTAATTTACAGACATACCACACAACTCTTATGTATTTACATATCTAGCATCCAAAGTTTCATATTCACACGTATAACAAGTTGGTGCCATTTATGCATGAATGGTGTGTTTCACTTCTAAAAATTAGTGATTGTGGTATTTTTTATGTGAGTGTTGAGGGTTATGCATATAAATATGGATGTTTAGGTGTTAGATATGTAAATATATAAGAATTGTGCGGTATGTATGTAAATACACATTTAATTAATTATAAGATCACAAGACCATTCCTTCACTGCCACTAAAGTTAATTCAGATGCCAGATTCTATCAATATTCCCCACTTTAACAGCTATGCTGAGTGACTCACCAACCCGTTCGATGGAACAGATGAAGACAATTCCAATTTCACTGAAGGATTTGGCAGAGCTGCAATCATTGCAACTGCTCCTAGTTGCTCCTGTAAACAAATTAAAGTTTATTTAAAGAAGATCCCATGAGTATAAAATGCAAAATAATTGCAAAATCATTACCAGATGCTTTGTAAGATTCTTCAGATTTTTTTTTCTTCTTCTTTTTTCAGTTGGGAGTGTAATTTCATCTACCAATTTGATTTCGAAGTCTTGCATAATATTTTATTTATTTTATCTTTTTAAGATCGGCAGTCATTGAACTCAAGATCTTACAACTAATTCTAAATACTAGGGCTATCAAAATGGCTCTTTGTTCGCGAGCAACTCGTGTTCGGCTAGTTAAGTAGCTAATGTTCGATCCGTTCACTAAGCAAACACCTGTTCAACTCATTTTGGCTTGAAATAATTACAGTTTCACACACACACACACATAATTGATGAGTATTATTTTTAAATAATTTAATTGACTGTGAGGCTATAAAGATTTATAATTAATTAAATTTATTAATTAAAAAAATAGAATAAAAATATATTAACCTCTATTTAAATGAATATTTTAATATAAATAATAAGATTCCTACGATTGTGCTACTAGGGCTATCAAAATGGCTTCTTGTTGCGAACAACTCGTGTTCGACCCGCTAAGCAAACGAGTTGAACACAAACAAATTATAGGGTCGATATATATATATATATATTAAGGAAGTCCGTTGACAATTTTATAGCTCAAATTTTAAAAGTACAGGTTTTAGATAAGAGGGAGCCACTAAAAAAGACAAAAAATACATCTAACTCACCCCTAGAGTCACTAAAAATACAGCTCGTGTTCGGCCCGCTAAGCAAACGAGCCGAACACAAATAAATTTTTTGGGCTCGATATATAAACGAGCAGAACACGAACAGAAGTATTTTTTAACGCGAGCCAAGCCTAGGCCCACTCATGCTCATCTCGTTTACACTACTTAACACCAAATGTTACTGTATAAAAATTGAAGAAATTAATGGTTATAAGACATCACTCATTATACTCTTTCTAAAGAAACTATAGAAATAGAGGTTAGAGAAGTGGCCGGTGGAGTGATCGAACTACTAATGGGACTGTCAGAGGCCTAGAAGTACCAATATTTCTTCCCCATGTTTTTTGCTTAGGTACAATGTGATTTACATCAACCATTTTGATCTCATAGTCCTCCATAATAGTTAATTTTGTTTTAAGATTGATGATTGTTAAACTCAAAATCCTATTCATATCTCATTTTTCTTAACTACCACATACATTTCTCTATAAAAAAATCAAAATTCAAAGGTAGAAAAACATCACTATTCTTCTCCACTATATAAGTGTGGAGAGTATTGCGCACCGGTTGGCTCATTGGTTGCCAGAGTGTGTAACTCCCCTGAGGTCACGAGTTCGTGGCTCGCCTCGAATAAATGCACATATCTTAAGCAAGGGTGGATTGCAACTATATCTTGTGGTCCATCTCTTATCGATAAATATATATATATATATATATATATATATATATATATATATATATATATATATATATATATATATATATATATGTGTGTGTGTGTGTGTGTGTGTGTGTAGAGGGTAGAAAATAGAGAGAATCATATTATTATATTATTAAATAAAATGAGGAAAATATTTGAGTGTGAATGGTTGTATCATGTTATTTGTAAACTAGAGAACATTTACCTCTCTGTGTAATCATGGATGTAAGTGGATTTCATCCAACCATGAAAACAATATTGTGCTTTTCTATTTTCCTGTGGATTATTTTTCTCATTCCCATGATAATCATTGCCCACTGGCATGCACTTTTCCCACAATTGGTATCAAAGATTGGTGTTTGGAGTTTGCTTTCATCACTGCCAAAAAACTAAAATAGAACTATGATAATTGTCATCGATTCATGCAGGTATATGAAGATCAAGTATACATAACTTAATCTTTAGTGAAGACATTAGGAGAGGCAATAATGGAGATAGATCCAAATAAGCCAATCAAAAGATCACGATTGTGTATATGTTAGCAATTAGGTAAGGCTAACAACAGGAGAAGAGAATCCACATAGGAATGTTACATATAATCTGAAGCAAATGGATGAATCTATGAATCTTGCAAATAAAGAAATCTATGATGTACTAGACCTGAGGTCTGTTCTTACATTCAATTGTAGTCTTGATTTTCAAATTACTAGCTCTCCCATAATTCAAGAGCATACCATCATTAAGATCCATCTTCATGTAATCTCCTCAGAATAATTGGATATAAATTCTTTATAGATTTGAGCAAAAAGACAAACCTAAGTCCACGATCTAAGACACCATATGACCGATGTCATACAGAAGCGTTTCTCTATAGTGTGATTGACAACAACCGTTAAAAGGCAGACATAATGTTGGATTCTAGAGACCTTCTCAAGAGGAAATTAGCAACTTTCATAAGGGCTGGTGATCAAATAGATGGTTTGACATAGGAGACAATGAATTGGTTGACAAAAAAGTTAAAAGGCCAGAAAAAATGTTTGATTCTAGTGATCTTCTAAGAGGAAATTAGCAACTGTCATAAGGGCTAGTGATCAAAGATATGGTTTGACATAGAGACGCCAATTTTCCTCCACTTTTGTGACCATACCTAGCTAAGGAATAATGCTTAAGCTTAAAGAGAGAATAAGATAGAGGAATACTAATAAGATAAAATTGAGAAAACTAAATATCTTTCTTTTTCCACCAAACATGCAAATATTTATCTTTCTATGCAGTCGTGGGCAAAAATGGATCACAACAACCAATGCAAACTTTCTTGTATTCTTTTCCTAATTTTCTCCTCTTTGCCGAATATTTTTCTCATTCTTGTGGTCTTCATTGCTCTCGATTGTGTTTTTTCCCCAATAATTTCAACAAAGATAACAATTACAATTCAAGGTAAAACTCCACTATAACACTTGCTATTTTCTTCTAGTCTTCAATTATTTTCAACTTTCCTCTCTCTATACAACCCAATCGAATAGAAAAGCCAATGTATCAAATTGCTGGTTTTATTTGTCAGATAGTTGCAATCCAAACCAACAAGATTAAAAAATTCCCACCCTTTCAATATTTTTCTTTTCAAGACAAACATGTGCTTTTGTTGAGTTACTGCAAAATTTTTGGTATACTTGGTTCATTGTTCTGAAAATTAATATAAATCATTATACTTATGCACATGCATGAAACTTTTAAGGAATTCTAAAAATACATAATCAAAACAAGCTACTAAGAAGAGCTGATGCCAAGGTGTGACTAACTGAATATCACCAAACTTTGCCAGATAATGTATAGTAGAAGGCAAATTCAGCACACAAGACTAATATTAACAAGCGTTGCATCATACACTAATATGTACTCATTTCAAGAAATTCATCCAAAAGAAATGAAAAAGTAAAGATTTGCATATATACCACTCAATTCTTATGTATTTACATAACTAACACCTAAAGTTCAAATTTTACATATATGCCTCCTTACCTATGCATGAAAAATGCTTATTTCACTTTTTAAAAGTCAAAATGGTGGAATTTTTTAGGTGACATGAAAGATTTGAGCGTTATAAATGTAAAAAAGTGAAGTTTAGTGTTAGGTATGTAAATACATGAGAATTGGGTGGTATGAATGTAAATGCCCCACAAAAATAATAATTGGACCACTTTGTTTCAAAGTGTTCGAACGCGGTTGGATCTCAATTGCATATGTTTGACACAAAGTGCATGGACGTAAGTCTCCTATTTATGGAGCTCATCTTAATAAAAAAGTGACATCTGAGTTACAATTTATGGCGCATGGAACCTTTAGTTTCGCGTTTGCATGTGATAAAAATAAACCAACATAAGTTTCATGAAAAGATTAGTTAAATAAAGGCTATTTTAGCATAAAATAATATAATTAATTAATATAATATATAAGCGCTAAAAATGATTACCATAATAATAATAAATATTAATAAACAAAATAGTCTCTAACTAAGTATGCATTCAATAAATGACAACATCAAATTACCGAATTTATTAGGCAAGCAAATGATTAGAACATTAGTTTAACAAACTTTTGTGAAGCCAATTATGGCCTAAACAAGAACAAGACCTAAGCTCATAAAAAAGTCAGTTCTTGCAAAACAAATATGACAATAACTCACTTCATAAAGCTGGCATTAACAATTTAACTCCAACCACTTTCAACAATTAAATGTAAACAAATTAGCCTAAATGTTAATTTGATAAGTAGATATAATTAACTTACATATAAAGAGGACGACTTTGTGCCTTGTCAAGCAAAAATAAATTTTAGGGGCATTTACATACATAGCACACAGCTTTCATGCATTTATATATCTCACACCTAAACTTTTATATTTACACACATAGCGCTTAAATCTTTAATATCACACCAAAGATAGCATAATTACCACCTTTTTTAAATATGGAATGCACCATTTCATGCATAGAATTATAGCAAGTGCAATATATGTAAACATGAAAGATTAGGTGTGAGATATGTGAATACATAAGAGTTGTGTGCCTGATATGTAAATTTCCATAGACTTTAAATAAATTAAAAAAAACTTCTGCAAGTAGCTAGAGACAAGTCATAATGAATGAAGAACAAGAAAACCTTTGCCCATAAATCTGTTCAATCAGCAGATCCCATCCTAGCTTCCATGCTAATCTAAATATGCTAAAATATGATTTTTAGACTGATTTTAGCACTGGTAAGAAATTGCTATACCCCTCACTTTAGTTATAGCGATCACCTTCAAAAATGCACTATAATTAACAAAAGGGGCAATAAAAACATAGCACTTGAAACATTGCTACTCACAAATCTAGCATCCTATTTCATCCATTTTTTAAAATCTCACTCAGATATCAAAATTCACTACAAAACCCCAATAAATATTTTTCACTTTCCCAATGATTTGACTGTGGCATGCGTAATTTCATCGGTTTGGTAGTTGAAAAAAATCACCTCAGTACTAGTTTTGTAAATAGCAATGTTTCAAGTGTTGTGTATGAAATTATCCCTTCACAACAATAAACCAACGATTTGAATCCATCTTCAAGTTCCAAATCCCGAAAATTCCTTAGCCCATCTAACATCATTCCCCTCCAATTCATAATGATTTCCCTGATCATACCTTGATAGCTCGTTAAAGTGTAAGTCAGCTAAATGAAATAGCCTAGCCATAATTATAGCCATATAAACAAAATAATCACACTAAACATAATCCTCATCTAATACTAAATGCTGCGCAACATTAACAAAGGGAAAGCGCACCTTGTGATACTGATAGTTGAATCTGAGGACACTACCGAAGCACAAGAAAGTAAGAACAGACTTCTTATTTTCGCGTGTGAATAGACCAGAGGAATATTTTGTTGACCAGCCTATACAAATATAACCTGGAATCCAAATCTCACTGCTCTGAAAGAAGAGCCGTCTTAGAGGAAGAATTCAATAGAATTTCTTAATTTAGCCAGTTGAATTCCATAAGCAACTGAAATGTAGAACATAATTGGTGACAAATAACATAAAATCCTTCTATAAACAAGTATGAACCTTAAACAACGCTGGACTTAGCATGCTCCTGACCAACCTCTTATTTTTGTTAAGGTGGGGGTAAAAACTTTATGAATATCCGTGAGAGGAAGATTGAATAATCTTAACAAAACAGTAAGCCCATATTAAATGGCGACAAGGTGTGCATGGTTGAGCAAGCGCATAGTAAATTTATTATACAGTTACTGGAGAAAATCAATGAAAAGATAGGAGAAACTACGCATTTCATGCTAATCTTCCTTATGTACTATTAAAAAAATAAATTAATTAAACAATAAAAATAATCAACAGTAAAAGCAGCATTACCACAAACCATTTGTATATGCCAATAAATCCTTATGCAGTTGGTGGCACTTGAGGGTGTCAAAAATTGACTCAACATGACAACTCGACTCGAACCCAAATCGAGAAATTCAGGTCCAGGCTGACACGATTACTTTTTGGGTCAGATTCGGGTCCTAGATCCCAACACATTTAATTATTAGGATCAGGTTTGAATCAAGTAGTTTCAGTTTGTTTCAATTTTGTGGCAGACCTGAACCCAACCAATGAGCCAGATTTGACACCTTCTAGTGGCTGTGCAGTCTACAAACCTTAAGAAGTTTAGTTATGATTAGAATCTATAGCATTTTTTAACAATTAAGAAGGATTCGTAATCCATTGTTTTTAAAGATAATTCTTTTACAAAATCTGACATGGAACCTGACGGTTTGAGCTAGTGCAAAAGGACCAAATGGTCCATGCAAAATATGAGTATAATTGCACTCTGTAATAATAGACAGCAGAATAGACAAAGTACAAAATTTACCCAAAAAATGTCTACTTTATGCCCTAAAGGCGAAAATAGAGGAGTGGAGGAGCCATGGATATGCTCAAAGATGAAGTTCATTATCAGCTGGAACACCAACTGAAATCATTTTTCCTGGAAAAATAACCTTACTTGCAGAAATTTAAAAAGAAAAACTTTCAAAATACAAATTTAATTTTTTTTTCTATAAGGAGCAGGTACGATCAGCTCTACCTCTCAAGTAAGTAGATCCCTACAGCCACTCGGGACTTGTGGTTCAGGGAGTTTGAGGTACAATCATCTAATTTGAATCAATTTTGTACTTTAATATATTTTTTATACTAACACATGAATTATTTTTACATTGCCGAGGTCCTTCACCTACCTCCCAGAGCACCACTATCAGATCCACCGAATCTTCGAGATTCAGGACAGGCATTGCCTTGGAGACATATTCAAGACAGCACGTCAGAGGAGCGAGCAGCCTACCTGGATCGGTGAGGAGATCTGGGGTCAATTGACCGCAACCTGGGCCTCTCCTGCTTATAAGAGGAAGAGGCAAATGAATCGAGCGAACCGGGCAATGGAGGGGGCCAAGGGAGCTACGCTCCATATTGGCGGATCAATCCTCCATACGAAGCATTACAAGATGCTGGTAATATTCTTTTAAATATTTAAAAATTCAATCTTTGAAGTAATTTTGTGGCACTAACCAATTTTATACATTGCACAGGCGAAGTTGTTGAGTCGTGAGCCCTCCGTTGCGGAGCTGCACGTCCGAGCTCATCGACGCCCGAGGACGCAGTAGTGGGCCTCAGAGCATTCACGGTGGGTTGTTGTAAGTATTAAAAAAAAATAAAACTTTATTTTGACTCTTATATTAAAAGTGTGAAGTAAATATTGGTTTTAATTTTACAGGATGAGTTTGAGAAGCTCTAGGAGAGGCACTTGCTGATTCAGGCCCAGACATCCGCCGGCAACAGTGATAGCTAGTCTACCACTACACAATCCGAGTACGAGCTTTGGACTCAGGTGGCGGGGAAGAAGAAGGGGAGAGTTTATGACATTGGTGCGAAGGCATAGCCTTCGAGGCTGAGATCTCTTGTGGTCTGGTACTGAGTTCCTCGAGCTCCTCACAACCAGAACAGTAGGGTCTTGTCAGGCAGGTCACTGCAATGAACTAAGAGCTCCGCCAATTGCATGAACAGATGCTAAAATGCCAACATAGAGTCGAGGACTCTAAAGCACGCATGACGGAGACTTTAGCAAATCGCTGGGGTAAGCGACCGGTGATAGTCGCAGAGGAGGAGGACGAGCAGAACGAGGAGGGAGACGATATATAGTTTCTTTTTATGTTTTCTTTTATTTGTCAGCATTAGTTTGAACATTTATTGTGGAATTTTTTGTTAATATTATTATTCTTATTTGGGACAATTTGTGACAGTATCTTAATTTTCATTACTAATATGTAATTGAGCTTTGATCTGTGCTGATATGGCTGGATATGATTGATATGTGAATTTTTTATTACGTGCAAGTTATGGAAATGTAATTGTTCTTTTATATTTTCTTGCGTCAGTTTTGCGACGAATAATCTAATGTTAAATCAACAATAATATTCCGCCATTTTTCGATATTTTCTGCTGCTAATCCGACGAATAAAATTATCGTCTGATGTTTTCAGACGTAAAGCTCGACGAACGTGTAGCCTAAATAAAGCCGACGATCATACGACGCAAAAACTTTGCATTGAAATATTTTGATGCAAAAACTAAAATTATCGACTCACGATTTTCCCGCGAAAAATCTAACTTAAATTGGATGCAAATCCGAGGATAAAACTCAAATATCGTCAGATTTACCTTCGATTTACGTCCTATATAGCCGAAACAAATTTGCTTAATTCCTGTAGTGCTCTAATGTAATAATAGCAGACCGATTGTTTCCTAAATCATGTACATATCAACACTTCCACTCAAAAATTGGGTTGCATATGTCATACATCCCAAACAGCGAACAAATTGCAATAGATATGTGTGAAAACCCAAATTATGGCAAATTTTACTAATATCAAAGCAAACAAACAGGATACAAGGGTTGATCTACCATTCAAGAGGTGGACTGTCTCTTCAAAAACCTTAGACACCGCTAGGAACGAAATATACAAGGAAAATTGCAACATGAAAAACCAAACCCTAGGTTCCTAACCTTAATATATACCCCCGCCTCAAAAAACATTCAATCTTTTCCCTCAAAACCCCCCATTAATTTCTTCTCCTCGCGCACGTGATTAGCGGTTGCAAAAGCCTCATATGAGGATTGGAACCTTCAAATTCGTTTGGTTGATTTGCCCCAATTGGGAAGGACTAGTCCAGACCGGTCCTTCTTGGGCCGGCGTAAGCGTGGGCATAATATAGTATTTCCCCTCGAACATCGGCATCTTTAACTTCCTAACCCTAGCTACACCAAACTGTCTCTCCTTCCGGTGGTTCCCCTCACGTATCTAGGGAGAAAATCCCTCCTTCGATCATAGTCGTACCTCATTTCGGCTTCTCTCCTTCCTCTTCAAGCTCCTCCATACCCTTTGCATAACCCCTTCCCCATGTTTTGAACCAAACCCCGCCATCAAAAATCTCTAATTCACCCCCATTGGAGTCGTAGGAGGAAGTTGTTCATGGTGGATGTTTTCCTCCTCATGTTCCTCTTGTCCGATCTCTTTCCCTTAAAATTTGGCCAAGGATTATCCGATCAACCCTTGATTAGGGTTTGTGATTTGAGCCGTCAGCAAGATTTTGGACTGCAACTCAATAAGCCTCCTCATCATCACCTCCAAGCTCTCGAACCGATCCTCAAATCCGTTTTCTGTAAAGGAAAACATTTCTTCTATGATTGAGAAACTTTCCTCCAACCAGATTTAAGTTTTCCTACTCCATCCAATCTATCCTCCAAAACATCCACTTTCCTTGCTGTCATCGCTCCAAGAAATTGCTCTGATAACATATTGATATGAATCGGAAATAAAATCAGCAAATAAATTGCAAGCAATATGTGAGAAACCAACATTAGGGCCAATTTGATTAATTTCAAAGCAAACAAAAAGATATAATGGGTGATCCACAATTCGAGGAGTAGATCGTCTCTCCACAAACCTTAGACGCTGCTAGAAACAAAAATAGGGGTTTCAATTCGGTTCAGCAGGTCAGGTTCGGTTCTTACTCGAAAATTACCTGACCAGAATCGAATCAACCCGAACCCGACCTGAATAATAAACGGGTCGAATTCTCAAACCCTAACCCGACTCAAAAAAATATTAAGGTCAACCCGGATTTTTCGAGTCAAATTTGAGTCGTGTTGGCTTATCAAGTCAATTTTGAATCCTAGGGATGTCAATTCGGGTCAGCAAGTCGGGTTCGTGTCCGACTCGAATGACCCGACCCGAATCAGGTCAACCGGAACCTAATCCGAATGATAAACGGGTTGAATGCTTTGATCTGAACCTGGCTCGAAAAATATATGGGTCAACACTAACTCGAATTTTTCGAGTCATGTTGTCGTGTCGAGTCAATTTTTAACATCTCTAACAAGAAGATTTAAAAAAAAAAAAAAAAAAACTGCAAAAAATCAAAAACAAAAAACCAAATCCTAGATGATTAGCCCTAATAAACACCCCCAAAATACATTCAAACTTTCCCCCCAAAAGCCCCCTTAATTCCTTCTCCCCATGTTTGTGATTAGGAGCTTAGCGAGCCTCACCCGAAAGCTAGAATCCTCCCAGGCAGAACCAGGAATTTTCGCCACAACCTACTGGGCCAGCCTGGCTTTGTTGGCGAGCATCTCTGGATGGGTCAGGCCAGTCCAAGCCGATCCCTCCTGGGCCAGCGTGACACAAGCACATTAACCTAATGGGCAAACCCCAAAAGCAGCAACAAGATAATCAATCAATGGTGGGCAAAACTAAGATCATCATCGATGGATCACTCCTCTAAAGATAGACTTAAAAAAATAAAATATCCACATCAAGATCTACTAGCAAAATTAGGGATGGTCGAAACATGCTTTAACATTAAGTGTATATATTTTAACATGTAAATGAAATAGCTTAATAATTAAAGTTATCTTTCATCTCGTCTTTGTCCTAGGCAACATCATGATCTCGATCTATGAAAAGCGAGACCAATCTACAGTAAACTTTATTTGCATTACCCTATGCTTAACCCCAAGAAAAATTGTATGTGTTGGTTTTGCATCTTGAAAGGGGTCAATCAAACCTTGAAAGATTCAATGCAACCTCTTACATAATGGATTAAGGTCTTAAAACAATGTTCTGGCCAACAACCCTTGTTGAAAGTTATATTCCTTAGCAGATTCAACCTGAATCCCTTCATAACAAACTATGGTTATTGAGTAAGATTTTGACCAACAGTTTTCTAGTATGGTATTAAGGAAGTCTTTCAGTTGACAAAATCTTTGCATTGAAATTTTCTCCGATTATGAGAAACTGGGGTACCTTATAATCCTCTCACACTAATGAAAATTATTCAACTAGGCAAACCTCATGAACTTCCCACATTTGGCTTTTATATGTTAGAATTTTATGTCCACGGTTTCCACTCTATCTGATTGCTCATGCGTGATTAAGGTCTCATGGTGTTTCCCTTCTGAGGTTTTATATAAAATTTGTATTTTGCCCCACTTTCAACTTTTTTAAATGCACGAGTGTGTACTCCAACGCCACTAAGATGATCAGAGATTAATTTTCACTCAACCAGTTTTAATTCCCTCATTCAACAATTCACAACTCATTCCATCCCTGACTATTTCCCTCTCCACACCAATCTCACAAAAAAACTAATATTTTTTCACAGAAGGAGATTTCCATATTCAATTTGAATGCCTGCTCCACAGTTACATGCAAAGGTGCACTTCACTGTCACACAATTTTATAAACAAGCTCAAGCCTACGATTAAATTAAGAAAAGAAAAGGTGATAACAAGATGGGTGAAAGAGGGCTCATTTCCACCAATAAAATGGGCGGCGAATGACGAGATTAGCGTTCATACCTTGACATCATAGCTGGTCCGTAATTGCAGATTTTTCCCCAAATTCAGCGACCCCCTCAGCAGAGCGTTCCGTGATTCAAAATCGTATAGAACTGATAGATTATCGGTGATAAACCCCAGCTGCGGGCTGAAGATCTCACCTTTGCTGTTGTTCTGGAAAGAAAATTTAACCTTGGCGAGGTTGTCGAAGAACTTGGAGGAGATCTTATGCAAGAACAGAGGACCTTCGCTGTCGAACTCTGTGGTGAACCGCAAGGGAGGACGCCGGATGGGCGTGAAGCGGCCATTTTTGGGAGTGCTTTCGAGGGGATCCGAGGTTGGGGATGGAGGCGGCGGCGGCGGTAGAAGATAGATAGGGTTAGGGATTGGAGGGTTTTCGTCCCCCATGGATGGAGATAGGGAGATAGAGACAGATGGGGTTTGCCGGCTTTGTTTTGAACCTGTGATCAGCTTGCTTCGGCATGGGCTTCAAAGTGGTCATACAGCTTTTGTTTAATTTTTGCTGCTAGTTCTCTGGCGCCAAATAAAAATCCTATTTTGGGTCCCGAAGGAGAATTCAAGGTGGAGTGAGAGTAGAGGCTCCGTAGTTCCTTCAAAAAGTGATTTATGATTTTCACGTTTTTAATCTTTCACGTTTGGAGACATTACCAATGCGTGGGAAAAATATTACATTTGGATTACGCACATAGAGTTACGTGCGAAGTTCAATTTATAGGAGACATGTGGAATCCTGCAATAACGCGCAATAAAACGGGAATAACACGAATGAATATTCTTCGTATTCTTTCTGCGGTTAGCAGTGTTTTGGGCGTAATAACACGGGGAATATTCCTCCGTTTTATTCCGCGTTATTCATGTGTTATTGCGGTAGTATCATGTAGCAAGGAATATTCACTCGTGTTATTTCGCGTTATTCTTGTGTTATTCAGCGTAGTATTGATGTGTTATTGTGGTGGTGTTACAATCTAGCACTGATACGCTGAATAACTGAGAATAACACGAAGAATATTCACTGTGTTATTCCGCGTTATTCACGATTTATTCACGCTGGAACACCATTGCTAGCGGAGTAACACGAGGAATATTCCTTCGTGTTATTCCCGTGTTATTGCGCGTTATTGCGGGATTTTCTACGTGTCTCCCATGGATTGGGCTCCGCACGTATATCTACGTGCGTAGTCCGGATGTAATATTTTTCCCAAAACGTTAGATCTTCATGGATAAATAGTTAGGTACAAAGTACACACGTAAAAATATGTGTGTAAGAAAGTTATTCAAAAGTTATTGGGAGGTTATGTCCGTGTTATTTGGATGTTATGTCTCAATAACCTCAATAACCCCCCAATAATCTACAAATAAGTTTTGTGGTTTTGTTTTCATATATTTATAGGTGTTGAGTGCGGCAGAACAGAAGGCGGAAGCAATCTCAAACAAAGTCTAAAGTGCATTTACATAAATACCACATGATTCGTATGTATTGAATTTGGATATGTAATGTGAATCACAACCAGAGAATAGAGGGTGTAGCATAAAAAAGAGAAAACCAGTCTTTGCTGTAGCAATGAACCATTATTAATATGAGAGAACATATAATGTGGATAATTATATGCTTACCCCCTGCTTTAAAAGGGTGTTGCAAAGTATTTTGGGTATTTACATAAATGAGCTTTTAGCTTGGCTATTCTATTGTTCAATCGGCTGTGCATGGCAGTCCTTGGTTTAGCAAGGTTTGTTCGGTTGGCTCTACTTGATCTTTGGTCGTTCGGACTTCGTTTAGTCGGCTTAGGTCTGTTGGCTGACCTTTGGCCTGATTATCTACTATCGTCCCTTAGGCGAGGAGCTCCTGTTCCGATAATGAAACTAGGTTGTTGAGCAAATGGTGAATCGTCATAATACGATTGATAGCTTACACCCTTGAGAAAAGGTCATTGAGGGTGGTTTTGGTGTAAATTGCTCTCGATCTCCTTACGAAGAATCTCGGAGCTCCTATAAGCCAGTGTTGATGTTGGCATGAGGGTTAGGCTGATGCCTTCTCTCCATTTGATAGATCTCGGCCTTTAACTTCTATGATCTTCATTCGACTGACTTCAGGTCTCGACCCTAAGACCAGTTCTTGGTCAATCATTAAATCTTCCATATGTGAGTCATTCTTGATCGCACTTTTGTCACTTAATCCATTGAATTTTCTCAATATTCATGCTAGTATATTTCTGATATACGTAAATAAAAATGTCTCGGGTGCAATTTATGTAATAATCCTTTTTTTTTTCCTTTTTGAATTAACGAATGCTACGGCTGCTAAAAACTAACGGCATCATAGAAAGTTTGCAAATTTGAAATTTCTACAATCACTACATCTGTTACAACGTTCCACATTACCGTTGCTACAAAAGCGCACCGTCTTTATCTAATCTGTTTCTGTAATATTATTCTCCCCCCTCCTTCCCAAAGTGCAATAACCTTAAATGCAAGCAACTAGCCACCACAATAGCCAAACCAAGAACTACAATAAGCCCTCATCTCCTTCTCAGATTTCCACCTTCCTAATGCCATGCCTTCTCGCCGCCGGTGAGCTCCTCCCCCTCACTTCAGTCTATATGTTCTCTTCAGTTGTTCTCAATCCTATTCAATCTTCGTTTAGTATAGCGCAATCAGTACTGTCATACTGCCATATTTTTTCGATTTTTACATCTTCTATTGTCATTTGCTATTCTTCTTATCCATTTTAATGAAATCTCGCCGCCGGTGAGATACTCCACCGGACTTCAATCTATTGCACCGCACAACACTGTAATACTAATATTAGATTATCCGGACAGTAATATTTTCTCCATTTCTACATCTTCTGTTGTCATTTGCTATTCTTCTTATTTATCTTAATGCTTTTGTCTTCCATTAGCTTAACGGAATCGTCGGGCGAGAGGGCGGCCATGAGCAGGGAGCCGCGCTCGCCATGCGCAGGCTGCAAGTTTCTACGCAGAAAATGCCAGCCCAACTGCATCTTCGCCCCGCACTTCCCCGCCAACCAACCCCACAAATTTGCCGACGTACACAGAATTTTCGGAGCCAGTAACCTCGCCAAACTCCTCAACGATCTGCCTCCCGACCTGCGCGACGATGCGGTGTTATCTCTGGTCTACGAAGCTCAGATGCGGCTGCATGATCCTGTTTTCGGCTGCGTGGGAGTCATAATCGTGTTGGAGGATCAGCTGCAGAGGCTGAAGTGTGATCTGTCGCGCGCGCAGGTGGAGCTGATGAGGTTGGAGATGGCTGCGGGGATTAGGAGGAGGGAGATGGAGGGGTTGGTTGTATCGGATTGGTTGCAGGAGCAGCAGAGGATGATGATGATGGTGGTGAACAGCGGTGGGATGGTTGATGATTCGGGTTTAATGGCTGCTGGTTCATTTGGGGAGCAGTGGGGACTGGCTAAGGCTGCCGGAGGAGACGATGAGTGGCATTCTGGAGGTACTATATTTTAAATTTTATATAAAAGTGAGAAAATATTAGTAAGTAAAGTTATGATGGTGCCTCCATGGTTGTCCCCACATGCTTACAAACTATACAATATTTTCTCAGTTTAGGGTATGTTTGGGGCGGCCTGCATTCTCAAAAAGCTGCAACTGAAAATTGTGTTTTCTCGATATATCTGCCTACAGTAGTGGCTTCTACAATCACTAATTTTTTTTTCTTTCTTTCATAATAAATGAATTAATAGATCTTTATGAACTCATAGAATTGAGATTAACCTTAAGCTCGATCTCAATTAATCAAGTAAGTTTAAGCTCAAATCTACGATGGTTCAAACTTCAATCATTTACACTTATGATTCGTTTGGGGCGGCGGTGCGACATCGCACTGTTGTTTTGACTGTTTGGGTAAACTATGTTTTGACAACATTTTCAAAAAGTTACGCTGAAACCTGTGTTTCCCCACCAGTACTGGTCAGGTGTGTCACCATCAAACTATTGAAAATTTTATAAAAAATGAAAAATACAGGTTAGGGTTTTACCATAAATTTTGATATGTTAGTTATAACACATTTGTGCTATAAATCTCTGCATAAAAATTTGCATTCACTTTTAGAAAAATAAGCAAAAATGTATTTGTGAGGTGATGTTAAAGATTTGAGTGTTAAGAATATAAATATTAAAATTTAAATGCTAAATATGCAAATTCATAAGAACTAATTGTTTTGTTTACACATCTAAATACCCCTTTTTTAATGTCTAATTTTATAATTTTTTTTTCTTTAGTTCAAGGAGTTGAGGATTATTTCCCATAGCTGAAGTCAGGAGTTCACTTGTGCTGCTACTTGCAAACCTTCTTTCTTCTCCAAGTCCATTAATGCTCCCCATTCTCCCTCTTTTTAGTGCAATTTTCTTAGGTGATATTTAAGTGCTTTATGAATATAAACTAATTTTGATTTTAGCAAATTTAAGTCATATTTCTATGTTTGGTTGTTAATAAATTTGTGTTGGATGATTGCATTAATGGCTATGTTTATCATATTAATATCAACTTTGGTAGACTGTCATGTTAAGGAATACATATTACATGTGTTACGTGTATGTGTTGTATGTAGGGGCGTAAACGAGTCGAACACGAGCGTGCTTGGACTCAACTCGTGTTCCGGTCATTAAAAAATATCGTTGTTCGTTTTCGGCTTGTTTATATTTCAAACACAAAAAAATTGTTTGTGTTCGGCTCGTCTGCAAACAAAAAATCATTTTAATGGCGCTAATCATGCATTTAGCCGTTATGGGTGTAATCGAGCCAAGATTGAGCTAGTTTAGACTCAATTTGTTAAAAAATATCACTGTTAGTGTTCGGCTTGTTTATATCGAGCTCAAAAATTTTGTTTGTGTTTGACTCGCTTGCTTATAGAGCCAAACACAAGTTATTCATGAACAATGAGCTATTTTGACAATCCTTATCACACAACTGTATGATGTTAAGGATGGGACGAGACTTAAATCTTGTTATTTATAATAAAATATTCATTTAAATAGAATTATATATATAATTATTTCAAGTCAAAATGAGTCGAACAAGAACGAACAAAATTTTGTTCGTGTTCGACTCATTTATATATCGAGCGCAAAAAATTATCCGTGTTCGGCTCGTCTGCTTAGCAAACGTATCGAACACGAGCTATCTAAGGAGCCAAACACGATTAATTAGTGAACAACGAGCCGTTTTTATAGCCCTAGATGTATGTAAAGTGTAGCCGTGAATATAAATACTTGGATTAGCATTCAAAATTAAGATATCTTAGTAGAGATGTTTACAATTTTCTTACATAATATTATCATTGAGGGATTTATAATTGAAATCCAGTGATATGTAGCTATTTTATAAATCCCTCAATTGAAAAAAATAATTTATATTCAAAACTATAAATGTCTTATTCTGAAGAAGTGTTGAAATCCATAAATATATAAATGTCGATATAAGTCATAAAACTTATTTCATGCATTGTATTTATATAAAACACAAATAATGAAATAACATGCATAAAATCGTACTACATATACACGTAAAATCTTGAAATTTAGTCGAAAATGTTGAACACACTCATGTATAAATAAAAGAAAATATGCTCAAAAAATTATCATAGGTGTGTGCGTCCGAACTGGTTGGTACTTTAAGTCCACTGATGTCCTGGGTTCGAGGCTCGCCTCAAATAACAAATTATCAGCCTGTGTGGACTACAGATACTACAGTCCATCTTTAAAATGAAGAAAAAACCATTTGCATTGAGGAATTATAGAAGTGCATGCCTTGAAAGACATGATAGAAATGTTGGATGAGTTCTCTTCAAAATAATTGTATAGAGTAGTGTTCAACCTTGAAGTTATTTTTAAGGGTTGTATGAACCTATATACATGATTCTTGCAATACATCATTCAAGGAGAGTTCAAAATAAGCCGCGAGATGTAAGAAGCCATTGCATTTACAAGGATTGTAACCAATATCATGGGTTGAAGGAATGTCAAAAAGATATTAGTGTTGATGACTCATGAAGTTAGCTAAATTACTCACATAGCAATGAGAACTTATATAGTTGGCAAATGCATTGAAAGATGTGTTAGTGGACCAACAAGAAGTATGTTGGGCAAGATGAGGTAATTGTGACTTATCAAGGTTTGCTAGTAATAGCGCTTCTAAATGGTAAGTGAGATGGGAAAGAAGACTAGGTTAATGCTACAATACAATGGTGAGATAAGAGTTGCACATGAACTCACACTTTTCTAATTTGGTGGAAAAATAAAGTGATATAAGTGTAAGTGGACGATAATCAAGTGAAGCTAAAATAACCAATTCTTCAACACTTAAACTTGATGTTAATGATTATGATGTTCAACTTATTTATCACTTTCCAATAAGAGTTGGATTTATTGTCACACATGTAACATAAGAAGATTCATGTGAAACAGTATTATTTGAAACATATACACTCTCTGGTAATATACATTAAAGTATAACCAATTAAAGGAAATAAACCAACGAATGTGAGTAAGCTGGTAAGTTTTCATGAATTACAATAATGACTTAATAGATGAGTTAAGGGTCAACAAAGCTTGATTGTGGGATTCAAATGATAGTAGACATTTTGCATAAGCATAAAATTTTATATTTTAGATTACGTGTACATTAGATTGATATAATGCTATTATTTTTTAGACATGTAAGATATGATGATTCATTTAAAACGGTATTATCATAAGCATATGCACTCTCTGGCAATATATATTAAAGTATAATAAATTCAAGAAATATACCAACAAATGTGAGTGATCACAATGATGTCTTATTAGATGAGTCAAGAGTCAACAAAAACTTGATTGTGGGATTCAAATGTGAGTACATACTTTGCCTAAGCATAAAATTTTATATTTTAGATTATATGTGCATTAGATTAATATAATGTTATTGTTTTTTACATGCAGGCCAACCTGTTTAATGCCTAACCAATTTGAGGCTAGCACCTCAAAATAAAGGATGCTCACACATATAGAATTTAATGAGCCTAAATTATATAGATGTTACTCACCAATTATATGCATTAATGAGCAGTGTGGGAGAAAAATATGCAAAACAGATGATAGTTTATCTGGCCAAGTTAAATAATATGATTCTAATGACTTAGATAATTTAGACATTATAGATTCAATCCAGTTAAAAAGGCATGATATATTACATGATGTTGCATTAAATAAATTTCTTAATCAAATTATATCTAATAAAGATTTTTCTCAATTTTATCAAAATGCTCAAATACAGGATGCATATGATAATTTTGATGGCCTTTTGACCACCCTATAGAAAGCATAAAGTATATACTTTCTTTTGATTTGTATGTTGGTATGATCTTACAAATAACATTTGTATTACATATGACCTTAAATGCATGATCTATGATCAATATATTGAATATAAGAGATTAGTTTCAAATATATCTAAATTATCAATTACATATGTTCGTCATAACTATGTAATATAACATTATGGATGGTATTTATATGCTACAAAAAAAAAACTTTAAGAGTTGCATGACGCATCTCAACGATTATATGTCTACATATATGTAGTCATTCAATTATGTAAAAGAGACCACAAAACAATGATGTTCAAAATTTATTTGTCATTTCATAATTCTATGCATTCGTCCCCAAATAGATATAAAATTAAGCGAAATAATTGGGCATACTAAAGTCAAATTTAGCGTTCGAGTCTTATTATATATGAAGATTTGGGATGTAAGGAGAAATAAAATTAGAATAATATGACCTTGAATGCATGATCCATTAGCAATATATTGAATATAAGAGATTTGTTTGAAATATATCTAAATTATCAATTACATACGTTCGTCATGATTATGTAATAAGACATTATGGAAGGTATTTATATGCTACAAAAAAAATAAGCTTTAAGAGATACATGGCGTATCTCAAGCATTATATGTCTACATATATGTAGTCATTCAATTATGCAAAAGAGATCACAAATAACGATCTTCTAAGTTTATTTGTCATTTTATAGTTCTATGCATACGTCACCAAATAGATATAAAACTAATTGAAATAGTTGGGCATATTGAAGCCAAATTTAGCGTTCGAGTCTTATATATGAAGACTTGGGATGTAAGGAGAAATAAAATTAGAATAATATTTGGTATTTGAGAAGTGTAATATAAGAATCTGTATCATTTTATGGAATTTATGAGAAATATAATGACCGAATCTATATATAGAATTAATTTTACCCCAACATCATTTTAAAGGTTTGTTTTGAATTTTTGGACTATCACTTTGAGGTTGGTGTCACTGTTGTCTAGTATTAAGTCTTGATGGTAGATTTTTATAAGAAAAGTATAGAGGAATGCTCTTAATTGATATTGGTATCAATGCTAATAACAGACTTTTGTCACTTACATATGTTATAGTTGAGTCTAAATCAAATGATTCATGGATGTGATTTTTACGTAACCTACATAGCTCCATTGAAAGCGTTAGGTCATGACAAGATCTTTGTATAGTGTCAGATAAGTGTTATTTTGACCCCCAATTAGTCACTAAGGCAAGTGGCACTCTTGTAAACTCCTCCTTACTTTAAGCCTCCATTGTTGACTTTAGAAAGGTGCCACCTCATTATGGAAGACCCTAGAAGAGGACATGTGGAAGGACACGTGGAGGCCATGCGGTGGAAGGAGGACATGTGAAAGGACATGTGGAGACCATGCGATGGAGGACTCTAAAGGGTGGACATGTGGAAGCCATGCGATCCTTGAAGGTTACACCTCATCTACTTATAGAATATTATAATGTAATCTAATTTACTATAAATAGATGAGAGGAGGGGAGGCTTTAGAGTGGGTTTTGTAAGAGCGAAAAAAACTCAAGGAGTGGAGGCTAGCTTGTAGAGGGTGAGGAGTGCATCTTGAAGGCCTTGGACTTGAAGGGAGGCCATGGAAGATGAGGGCTCATCTATGTAAAGCTAAGTACTCCTTTTGTTTCTTTCCTTAACGGATTATTTCGATTCCCTCCCGTAGACGTAGGTCAAAAGACCGAACCACGTAAATCCTCTTGTGTTCTTGTGGTTGCATTTCTTTGTGTTGTTTTTCCTTCTTTATTGCAATTAATTTATCCAAGCTATTTTTCCCACAACAATTGGCGTCGTCTGTGGGAAAATCTCGACACATCTTGGTCGGAGGAATCACACCCAAGAAATCGCAACAAGAAGGAAGAAGAGGTGTTTGGCGGGGACAATGGGTTCCACCAAATTCGACATCGAGAAATTCACGGGAAAGAACGACTTCGGCCTGTGGAGAGTAAAGATGAGAGCCCTACTGGTTCAGCAGGGTGTCGCAGAAGCCTTGCAAGGGCCGACGGCACTGCCGACCGACATGACAGAGAAAGAGAAGATTGGCATGCTGGAGAAAGCTCATAGTTTGATAATCTTGAGCTTGGGCGACAAGGTTCTGAGGGAGGTGTCGAGGGAGACAACGGCTCAAGCGCTTTGGGCCAAACTCGAGGTACTCTACCTGACCAAGTCTCTGGCTAATAGGCTATTTCGAAACGGCGCCATACTCTTTCAAAATGCACGAAGACAAATCGATCTCGGAGCGGATAGACGAGTTCAACAAGATCATAGATGATCTTGAGAACATCGACGTCGAAGATGGATGACGAGGACAAGGCGGCTGCCGTTGCTAAACTCTATTCCTAAGAGCTACGAGCGGTTCAAGGATGCGATGCTCTATGGAAGGGCGCAAACGATTACTGCGGAAGAGGTTCGATCATTGATCGAGCCAAAGAACTTCGAAGAAGCACAACATGAAGGAGGAAACCAGTGGAGACGGTCGATGGTAAGAGGAAGATCGAGCGATAAAGGTTATAAAAGTGATCGGAAGCGGATCAAGGTCCGGAAGAAATGTTAGAGGTCGGTCTTCTAAGAGATCCTACAAGTGCTTACCATTGCCACAATGAAGGTCATTTTAAGAAGGATCGTCGGATAGAAAGAAAAGCTTTCGGAGAAGCCTAAAGATTCGGAGAAGCAAGCATAGTCTCACGGCTATGATTCGACTCGAAGCTGCGGTGATCACAGAATGCGAATCTAGCAAGGAGTGGATCCTCGACTCGGGGTGCTCCTTCCACATGTGTCCTCACAAAGACCGGTTTGAGACACTACAACCGGCAAATGGTGGATCCGTTCTACTTGGAGACAATAAAACTCGTAAGGTGATCGGCAACGGGACGATCGAATAAAGATGTTCGATGGAGCCGAACGGATACTACGGCATGTCGGTACGTCCCAGAACTTAAAAGAAATTTGATTTCTTTAGGGACGCTGGAGTCGAATGGATACTCATTCAAGGCAGAGAATAGTTGTATCAGAGTAGCTAAGGGCTCTCTCATAGTCATGAAAGGAGTCAGAAAGAATGGGCTATACTCCCTAGTTGGAAGAACTGTGATCGGGAACTTCTCAAATGCAGTTCAATCAGAGCCTGACAGATCCGTACTATGGCACATGAGGCTGGGGCATGTAAGTGAAAAGGGCTTACGGGAATTGTCCAAGCGGAACACACGTTATGCGGAGATCGGGTCGACAACCGGAATTCGTGAACAATGCGTATTGGGGAAGGCCACCAGGGTGAAGTTCTCCACTGGAATACATACATCAAAGAAACCTCTTGATTATGTACACAGTGATCTGTGGGGCCCAGCTAGAACTCAGACTCATGGAGGAGGAAGATACTTCATGTCTATCATCGATGACTACACTAGGAAGGTATGGGTCTTTATCCTAAAAACAAAAGATGAAGTTTTTCAACGATTCAGGGATTGGTTAACTCTCACCGAAAACAAGATGGGAAAGCTGAAGCACTTGAGAACCGACAATGGCACCGAGTACCGTTCCGAAGCGGCTTGAGGAGCGTGCGGGAGGAATGGCATCACAAGGCACAAGACGGTCCCGGAACACTCCTCAACGAACGACATAGCCGAGAGGATGAACGGGACTCTCCTAGAGAGAGTGAGGTGCATGTCGCTTAAATGCGGGTTTACCCAAAAGTTTCGGAGGCGAAGCCGTGTCAACCGCTCGCTACCTTATCAACGGATGCCCATCGATAGCCGTTGATATGAAGACCCCTTGGAGATGTGGTACGGAAAGCCGGGTAACTATGATAATCTTAAAGTCTTTGGATGTATTGCATACGCTCACGTTAGACGGGATAAGGCCGGAAGCGAGGGCTTTGAAATGCATCTTCATCGGATACCACACGGAACCAAAGGTTACAAACTTTGGTGCCTAGATCAACAAAAATGCATCATCGGTAGGGATGTGACATTCGATGAGTCCGAAATGGGGAATGCTGAAAGCTATGTTACCGGGAACGGTGTCACTAAGGAGGATTCGTCGATTGAGGTGGAGTCGCGACAACGAAAACTTTGACCGATCGAAGGACAACCGTGAACGATCAAGACGAAGTGGCAGAAGACCGGCAAGTGATCGAACCGGAAAGAAGATCCGACGACTACGAGCTTGGTAAGGGACGGACAAAGGAGAACTATCGGACCGCGGAGAGATACGGACATGCGGATATGATCTCCTTTGCTCCGAGTGTTGCTTGAAGTGATAGAAGAAGCGGAACCAAGAAGCTACAAGGAAGCCCCGAAGAGCGAGGAAAGACACGAGTGGGAAGAGGTAATGGATGAGGAAATGGCTTCTCGATGAAGAACAAAGCACAGGAACTTGTGGATCGACCCAACGAACAAACGCGTAGTCGGTTGCAAGTGGACTTTTAAGAAGAAGGAAGGCATGCCGAATGCGAGAGGATCGGGTACAAAGCCGGACTCGTTGCAAAGGGATTCACACGGGTTGAAGGAATTGACTTCGACGAAATCTTCTCACCCGTGGTGAAGCACTTGCTCGATTAGGATAGTCTTAGCACTAGCGGTTGATTGACTTGGAATTAGAACGGCTAGATGTTAAGACTGCGTTCTGCATGGAGAGCTTGAAGAAACCATCTACATGGACCGGCCGGATGGGTACAACACACCGAGACAAAGGACAAAGTTTGCTTGTTGAAGAAGGCACTGTATGGGCTGAAACAAAGCCCAAGACAATGGTACAAATGATTTGATGATTTCATGCTAAAGATCGGTTTTGTCAGAAGCAGCTACGACAGCTGTGTGTACATGAAGTGGCAAGACGGTGAAATCGGTACGTACTTACTCCTTTATGTGGATGACATGTTAGTAGCCGGCGAAGCAAGGAGGAAGTCCGGAAGATCACGGTATGCTTAATTCGGATTTGACATGAAGGACCTAGGACCGACTACAAAGATCCTAGGGATGGAGATTACCAGCAGACAAGAAAAATGGTAGCTTATTCTTGTCTCAAAAGTCATATATTCGAAGGTTCTATGCAAGGTTTAACATGCACGAGGCTAAGCGAGGTTGCAACACCTGTTGGCCAACACTTGAACTATCGAACTCCCGAGCACTCGGAGATCGAAGAGGAGAAAATGTACATGGAGGGTGTCCCCATGCCGGTGGGGTTGGTAGCATCATGTACGGTATGGTCTCGACGGACAGATTTAGCCTACGCCATCGGTATTGTAAGCGGTGTTCATGGCAAGCCCGGGACGGGCTCACTCGGGAAGCACTAAAATGGATCCTGAGATACTTAAGAGGTACCGCTGATTTGGGGCTACTCTTCAAAAGGCGGGAAGACAAAGAAGAAAAGATAGTCGGTTACGTAGATTCCGACTACGCAGGAAGCATTGACACCAGAAAGTCACTAACTGGATTCATCTTCACTGTCTTCGGCCGTTGCAGTCAGTTGGAAGTCTAACCTCCAATCAGTTGTGGCCCTCTCAACGACGAGGTCGAATACATCGCTGTGACTGAAGCAATCAAGGAAGCTATGTGGCTAAAGGGCATGGCTGAGGAGCTTGGAGTACATCAGAAGGTGATAACTGTGTTTTGCGACAACCAAAGTACCATTCACCTAACCAGGAATCAGGTATTTCATGAAAGATCCAAGAACATAGATGTGAAGCTTCATTTCGTAAGGGACGTCGTTACTAAAGGCTCAATAGTGATAGAGAAGATACCAACCGAAGAGAACCCTGCTGACATGCTCACCAAGGCACTGCCCATAGCTAAGTTCAGACACTGTCTGGACTTAGTGAACTTTTCTACTGGCTGAGGGCCCCTCAGGGGCCAGGTGGAGGGAATCACTACTTTAGAATCTCATAATTGAGGGTCAAGGTGGAGATTTGTTATTTTGACCCCCAATTAGTCACCAAGGCAAGTGGCACTCTTGTAAACTCCTCCTTACTTTATGCCTCCATTGTTGACTTTAGAAAGGTGCCACCTCATTATGGAAGACCCTAGAAGAGGACATGTGGAAGGACACGTGGAGGCCATGCGGTGGAAGGAGGACATGTGAAAGGACATGTGGAGACCATGCGATGGAGGACTCACAAGGGTGGACATGTGGAAGCCATGCGATCCTTGAAGGTTACACCTCATCTACTTATAGAATATTATAATGTAATCTAATTTACTATAAATAGATGAGAGGAGGGGAGGCTTTAGAGTGGGTTTTGTAAGAGCGAAAAAAACTCAAGGAGTGGAGGCTAGCTTGTAGAGGGTAAGGAGTGCATCTTGAAGGCCTTGGACTTGAAGGGAGGCCATGGAAGATGAGGGCTCATCTATGTAAAGCTAAGTACTCCTTTTGTTTCTTTCCTTAGTGGATTATTTCGATTCCCTCCCGTGGACGTAGGTCAAAAGACCGAACCACGTAAATCCTCTTGTGTTCTTGTGGTTGCATTTCTTTGTGTTGTTTTTCCTTCTTTATTGCAAGTAATTTATCCAAGCTATTTTTCCCACAACAATAAGCATTCTGGTTTGATCCGTGGTTGCAGAGACCTTTCCTTGTGGTGCATATCATGATTATTTTTGTCATTTATGGGGGACTTTAAGAAATATGAGCACCACAAGAGATTGAAAGATGTAGATAAGTCAGAAAATGTATTCTACTGAAAATACAAATCTTTTTAATATAAAAAAGAAATGTTTTGACGCTATCCGACGCTATTCAGGCACTATTGCGTCAATTTATCGTCAAAGGCTCGATGCAAATCTCCTGCATCAAAATTTTTCAGTCTTAAAACAGCGGGCAATACTAAAAGATGTAAATCAGACGCTAATTTTGCGTCAAATTTGAGTCTGCTAATCTGTAATTTTCTTGTAAATTACCAATTTTTCTTTATTGTTTAAACTTCAATATGTACTCAATATTTTAATGAGTGCAAGAAATTTCTAAGATTCCAACAAGTCAGATCTGACTAAGTTTATACCTTTGTGAGGGCAGTCTGGATGAAGTGCTTAGCATGCTCGACTCCTCGAGTAGATAATTGGTTGTAGGGTTTCATAAGACTTTTCGTATAGGATTCTAGCAAGTTTTATGAAGCATTTCAGCAGGGTGTGAGCAAGTTTTAAGGCTTTCTATGAGCTTTCTAGCCGCAGTATTCCAACAGCATTTCAAATGGATTCAAGAGTTGGTTCATGGCTGATTTGATATAGGTTTTGGGTGGTGTTAAAGGGGCTGTTTGGTGGCTGATTTAGAGCAGATTTTAAGAGGTGTTTATGGGGGAGGCAAACTTTCAGGAGGAAGCTCCTCCAAATGAACAAATTTATGTATGCAAAGATTGAAGTTTATGTGCTGGATATGCAAATGGATAGGAATTGAGTGATATGCATGCAAATATTTAAGTATTTCTGAGGGATATGTAGACACATAAGAATAATGTCATGTGCAATTCTTATATTAATTCCCACATAAAACAGTCAAACTTCAAACAAATTTCCGGAATCAATGAATAATACACAAATGAATCGTATTTTGGGATGTTCAAGCCTCAATGAGATCATTTATGTATTCACCATGCATATTTGCCTTTTACAGGCAAGAGAGATGATTGAAAGGAAGTGTCAGCAGTATATGAGATGTTATACATATGCATGATCTTTCCAACATAGATGAAATTGAATGAGGCGAATTCACCATAAAGATCAATCTATGGAACTTAATGTAAGCAATAAGAAATCTATCACATTCTCCACAAGCATTTTGTTAGATAGGTGGTGTTGAGAAATTTAGGGCAAAGCAAACAAGAATCGACGCAATCCAGAAGAACACAAAGAGATTTAACGAGGTTCGGCAAAGATGCCTACGTCCTCGGGAGCAGAGCGGCGACTTTCTTTTCACTAATCAGAAAAGAGTACAGAATACAAGATTCAGCATAGGTCCTAGGGTTACAACAGGACCTATTTATAATCATAGAGTACAACATGTAATTACTAAATTACCCATGTACTAAACCGCGGGGCGTAGGCCCCGCACCCCCAACCCACATAATAAACTCCCCAGATTCGCTCGCTCCGCTCCAACATTAATTTCATATTAGGTATATGAGCCATACCTAACAAATCTCCACCTTGGCGAATATCCAGCCCCTTATGAGATAATACCTGGGAGTTTCTCATGCACCAATGTGGGTTGGGCCACCATGCTTCTCTAGCAACTGTGGATGCTCAACAAGTCCAAGCAATGCAAGAACTTGTTGATAGTAACTGGCTTGGTCAACATATCAGCTGCATTCTCATCAGTATGAACCTTCTGCAACAGTATCTCTCCAGAAGTAATCAATTCTCTGATCTTGTGATACCTGACATCAATGTGCTTGGTCCTCGCATGGTACACACTGGTTCTTAGCCAAGTAAATAACACTTTGACTATCACGATGCAAGCTGAACTCCACCTTGCTCAACGCCCAGTTCCTTCACTAGCCCAGTAAGCCATAAAGCTTCTTTAGCAGCTTCAACCACTGCCATGTACTCTGCTTCAGTTGTAGATAATGCCACAATAGACTGAACTGTTGATTTCCAGCATATAGGCCCTCCACCAAGAGTAAACACATACCCAGTTGTAGACCTTCTGCCATCCAAATCACCAGCATAGTCTGAATCAACGTACCCCACAACTGAAGGATCATTCTGCTGACTGCCAAAGATAATTCCATTTCCTATAGTGCCCTTCAGATACATGAAAATTCACTTGACTGCTTCCCAATGTCGCCTTCCTGGTTTAGACATGTATTTGCAGACTTCACTAACAGCATGAGCCAAATCAGGACGAGTACATACCATTGCATACATCAAGCGACCAAGCTGCACTTGGCATAAGGAACCTTTGCCATATCTTTGATTTCCTCATCCGTCTTCGGGCATCGTTACGAAGAAAGCTTGAAATGATTTGCCAATGGAGTGCTTACGAGGCTTAGCATTGCTCATCTCGAACACTGTCTCAGCACTTTCTCGACATAGCCTCGTTGAGATAGACACGATCGTCTTGAGCCTCTATCCCGTTGAATCTCCATTCCGAGAATCTTCTTTGTAGTGACCCAAATCTTTCATGTCGAAATTCTCGGCTTAACAAAGCTTTCAAACCACGGACATCATTCATATTCTTTGCAGCAATCAGAATATCATCAACATACAGTAGCAGAAAAATAAATGTACCATCATCAAGGCTCTTAACATAAACACAACAATCATACTCACATCGCCTGTAGCCAATCTGAATCATGTAGGAGTCGAACCGCTCGTACCATTGTCTCGGAGATCGCTTGACCCATACAACGATTTCTTTAATCTGCATACCAGATGCTCCTGTCCAGGTTGAGTGAACCCTTCTGGCTGCTCCATGTAAATCTGCTCCTCCAAATCACCATGTAAGAAAGCAGTTTTAACATCCATCTGCTTCAGATGCAGATCCCAAATAGCTACCAATGCAAGCACTGCCCTGATTAAAGTATGTCTGACTACAGGGGAGAAGATTTCATCATAATCTATCCCCTTCGTCGAGAAAATCCCTTTGCTACCAATCGAGCCTTGAACTTTTCCCCTTCTTTTCCGATACTGCCTGGCTTCCTTTTATAGACCCACTTGTACCTAATAGCCTTCTTTCCCTCAGGAAGCTGAACTAGCTCCCAAGTCTGATTCTTCTGCAAAGACTCCATCTCCTCAACCATTGCACCCATCCACTTATCTTTCTCCTGACTGGTAATAACTCCTTGAAAAGTGGCTGGATCGTCACTGCTGGCGAGAAGTGCAAAAGAGACCAAGTCTTCGTAGCCCAATCTGCTAGGAGGCCTTATACTGGTGCGTCTCTGTCTATCTCTTGCTATATTTTAATTCTGCATATCATCTGGAATGGAATCACCAGGTGTCGGATCTGAACCTTCAACTCTCTCAGCTCCTACTGAACGCTGCTCTAGATCCATCTGCACTGTCTCTAAACTGGAACTGTTCCCTGACACCTTGTCTTGATTGTGCTGCAACATGGATTGCTCATCAAAGACTGCATCTCTACTAATCACCGCCTTCTTTGCAATAGGATCCCAAAACTTGAATCCTTTCACACCTTTCTTATAGCCCAGAAAGATGCACTTCTTGGATTTTGGATCAAGTTTCGATCTTTCATCTTCAGGTACATGCACATAGGCAGGACAACAAAAAATTCGTAAGTTATCAAACTTAACTGGATTACCTGTACATACCTCTTCTGCAACCTTGCCACCTAATGAAGCCCGAGGTGATCTATTGATGAGATAGCATGCCATATTCACAGCCTCTGCCCAAAAGCTTTTAGGAAGCCCTGCATTCAGTCTCAAGCATCTTGCCCTTTCAGCTAAGGACCTGTTCATCCTTTACGCAACACCATTCTGTTGTGGTGTCTTCCGAACTGAAAAATGCCTTTGAATCCCATGCTCCTCGCAAAACTTCTTAAATTGTGAATCTGTGTACTCTGTGCCATTATCAGATCTCAAATACTTGATCTTTCTACCAGTTTGGTTCTCCACCTCAGCTTTCCACAGCTTGAATTTAGAGAAAACTTCAGATTTCTGCTTCAAGAAATACACCCAAACTTTCCTGGAAAAATCATCAATAAAGGTAACATAATACCGAGATCCTCCCACTGATGCTTCCCTGGTAGGGCCCCATACATCAGAATGCACATAATCAAGAATCCCTTTAGTTTTATGCTCTCCAGTCATAAAACTGACTCTGGTCTGTTTTCCAAAAATGCAGAACTTACAGAAATCCAGCTTGCAGCTTTTCACACCATGCAACAAATTCCTTTTATGCAATTCAGTCATCCCACGTTCACTGAGATGACCCAGACGCATATGTCATAGCTTTGTACTATCATCATCTGACTCAACAGAATGAACTCCACCTACAACAGTATTCCCTAACAGTTTGTAGATATTACCTGCAGTTAACTTTCCTTTCATCACAGTCAGTGCACCCTTCACAATCTTGATGGTTTCCCTATCCTCATCTGCCTTAGGAATAAAACCATTTCGATGTAGAGTGCCCAAGGAAATCAGATTCTTTTTCAAATCTGGAATGTGCCTGACATCACATAATGTTCTAACTGTGCCATCATACATCTTAATTCTGACTTCTCCAATACCAGCAATATTGCAGCATCTATCATCACCAAGTTAAACTGAGCCAGAATTAGTTGACCTGTATGATGTAAACCACTCTCTATTAGGTGTTATGTGATAAGAGCATCCTGAATCAAGAATCCATGCATCCATGAACTGAGTTGCTGAAACTGAAAGCATATCACCATCACTGACATCTGAATTTTCATCCTGCACCACATTCACAGACTTCGATGATACATCACCTTTCTCATCAGTCTGTTTCTTCAGCTTTGGACAATCCCGCTTTATATGACCTGACTCCTTGCACATGTAGCAACGAATCGTCTTCTTGCCTTTGGACTTTGATCTGGAATTTCGCCTTCCAGATCCCTCCTTCTCTTTCTTCCTTCCACGATCCTGTTTACCCTTAACATATAAACTGTCGCCATGAGAATTTTCCTCTGCATTCTGCTTCCGCTGGTTGTGAGCCAACAACGCTGCAGTAATCTCATCAACTTTAATAGTTTCTTTCCCATATGTCAGAGTAGTCACCAGGTGTTCATAGGAAGAAGGCAACGAACACAACAAAATCATCGCTCGGTCTTCATCCTCAATATTCACATCAAGCCTTGATAAATCCGTGATTATTTGATTGAAACCATTAACGTGCTGCGCCAGATCAGAACCTTCCTGCATCTTCGACCCATACAGTTTTTGCTTCAGATACAATTTGTTCGTCAGGGATTTCGCCATAAATTGAGCTTCCAATTTCTTCCAAACCTCCCCTGGAGATTTCAGATTCATCACATGGTACATAACTTCATCTGCCAGACATAATCGTATGGTTGCTGCCGCTCGTTGTTGCAATTCTTCCCAATCTTCATCCTCCATGACATCTGGTTTCGTTGCTTGCAAAGCCTTCAGGATCCCTTGTTGTGCCAACAAATCCTTCACCCGTGTTTGCCACAATCCGAAGTTACCAGTTTCATTGAACTTCACCACCTCGAATTTCGTACCAGAAATCGCCATCTGAAAATTGATCCTTTCTTTAATTGAAAGATTTTCCTTGTTAATCAAGTTTACTGAAAAGCTCCTCCGCGGCCAGCACAAGAAAGATATTTCCCTTAATTAATCATGTTAATTGATCATGCCTTAATTAATGCTTAATTAAATAATGCATGGCCAAGCAAAAATAGGAAAAATCTTTCCAGCCTTCCTCTCTTTCCTCGGCAAAAAAATTTCCTTCCTCTTCTGTTCAAGCCTGGCTTCGCCAACTCCGTGACCAGCTCCCGTCGATGCCACGAACGAATCTCCACCTGATCGCGACCGCGTCCTTCTCGCGCTCTCCGAACAGCTCCCGAAGCCGTCGTAGCCCTGTTCGCTTGTTCCGCACGAACCTTCGCCACAGCCAAACTTGCGAGCGAATCTGTGCCGATCTCCTCTGCCGAATTCCTCTGCACGGAAATCCGAACTGCCGCGAACCTTGCTGAAATCCTTCGCCGCTCCGAATACACCGAAGCCCTAGCCGTCTAAACTTCTGCCAAATCTCCCTCTTCCCTGAGCCGATCTCTTCTATGCCCTCGAACCTCGCTCTGATACCACTTGTTGAGAAATTTAGGGCAAAGCAAACAAGAATCAACGCAATCCAGAAGAACACAAAAAGATTTAACAAGGTTCGACAAAGATGCCTACGTCCTCGGGAGCAGAGCGGTGACTTACTTTTCACTAATCAGAAAAGAGTACAGAATACAAGATTCAGCGTAGGTCCTAGGGTTACAATAGGACCTATTTATAATCATATAGTACAACATGTAATTACTAAATTACCCATGTACTAAACCGCGGGGCGTAGGCCCCGCAC
This sequence comes from Papilionanthe hookeriana x Papilionanthe teres, assembly GCA_022702705.1. Lineage (NCBI taxonomy): Eukaryota > Viridiplantae > Streptophyta > Magnoliopsida > Asparagales > Orchidaceae > Papilionanthe > Papilionanthe hookeriana x Papilionanthe teres. The sequence goes on from CM040434.1 coordinate 36,903,761, forward strand.
CCCCAACCCACATAATAAACTCCCCAAATTCGCTCGCTCCGCTCCAACATTAATTTCATATTAGGTATATGAGCCATACCTAACAGGTGGCATGCGGTCATAGAGCCTATGCAAGGATGCATAAGTTAGATTATCAAGAGCAACCACGTATATAATTTGTCATGATGTACACAAACATTTCACTTGAATGACTAATTTGGACATCCAACACGTTTACATGAAGAGAAACTAAGAAAACTGGGTTTCTTATACCTTCACGAGGTGGATCAAGATCGGCCATTTCGCTCTTTCGACTCGTCTTCACATGGCTTTGCAATAAGTCGTTGGCGTTGAGACATGACCGGATTTACCTCACAAGGAATCACATAAAGGTTTTTATGAGAATTCAATGCAAAATAAGATCGCAAAATATGACATAGATGTTAGAGGTATACATGTACATAAATATGTATTCGAGATAATTCTGCGCAAAGACATATGTCGAACGAAGTGTCATACCTGTAAACACATAAAAGGAAAGGAAAGTTGCATGTATATGTTTTTGAAGTGAAGTGTTTAGACGTGTAAACAACTAAAATTTAAGAGAATCTGAACCACATGTATTTTGAAGTTTATGTTAGGATTTTCAATAAATACGAGGCTTATATGTTTTAAATAAATATAAAATGTTTGAAAAATAAATTTTAAAGTTTAGGTGTGGGATATATATATGTATAAGAATTTTGTGTCGTGTATGTAAAAATTGTTCATGTTTGGCTCGTTTGTTTAGCGAACGAATCCAACACGAGTTGTGAACAAACAACGAGCTATTTTGACAGCTCTAACGGCGGGTGGGGGCAAATAATGTCTCTAAGGATAAATCTTATGATGATTAGTATAATTAAATAAATTTAAATTAATATAATATCATCATTGATGCTTTATAATGTTGGATTAGTGGCTAATTAGGATAACTATTGCTGATTCTATCCCATCGCAAGATTCTTATCAACCAACTAATGCATATGTGAAGGAATTCATTCTATGATAGTGAAGGCCTTCTATATAAGGTTGTTTTGCTTAATCTAACTTTCACTTCATGGTTTGCTAGTAATGGTGCTTCCAAAAGGTAAGTGAGATGGGAAATAAGGCTTGTTTAATGCTACGATATAATGATGAGATAGAGTTCTAGAAAATTTCACACCCACCTAATTTGTTGAAAAGAATCAAGTGATATAAGTGCAAGTGGAGTGACATCGAGATAAAATAAAATAATGAATTCTTCGATATTTAAACTTTGATTGTAATGAGTATAATGTTCATTGTGTTTGTGACTTTCCAATAATTCGTGGGTTTATGGCTACATATATTACAGAGGACGATACATGTGAAACAATATTATCAGAAGCAATATGCACTCTCTAGTAATATACGTTAAAGTATACAAATTGAAGGAAATGTGCCAACAAATGTGAGTATGTTGGTAAATTTGCATGAATCACAGTAACGATGAGTCGAGAGTCAATGGAATTTGATTGTGGGATTCAAATGTGAGTATATATTTTTTATAATAATAATTTTATAGTTTTAGATTATATGTGTATTAGATTAATTCAATATTATTATTATTTACAAGTAGACTAGCTAGAGCATTGCCTAACCAATTTGGGGCTAGCACCTCAAAATATAGCATGCTCACATATATCAAATTTATTGAGCTTGAATTATATAGAAGTTAATCATAATTATCGTAAGAAGATACCTTAATCAATGTTGCTTAATCTAATATTATCCATTATTTAATGAGAGAATTTTGATATTTTACAAAACGGGGCCCTACTGTTGTATCACCCATCATAGTGTGCTCATGTCATTCTTTAATGGCTCAAGAGGAGGACCATCCCAAAACAAGCCTCTGAAGAGAAATCCAATGCTCATTACTATGATTACTCATAACCATTATAAGATGATATCATAATTAATCTAACATAAGCTAATCTTATTCACTATTAATGACAGTAATTTCGATCTTCTCCCATTACATGGTACATACATGGGGCCCCACTAGTATAACCACACATTATGGTGCAGTCACATCGTTCACTAGTGGCTTAAGTGGTAAAAAACTTAATAAGTAATAAATGCACATGGTTAGGAATCCAATCTCCACTACCATGATTAATCATACTTAATATAAGATAATATCTTGATTAATCTAGCATAATTCAATATTTTCTTACAATAATGAGAGATAATTTTGAACATTTCCAATTACTTGGTACAAATATCCAATGCTTGTGCTATAAGTTTATATGAGGTTGGTTACTAACATGTTATATATTTGTCTAGTCCACTTTTAAATTCAAGCTTTGTCAATAACAGTTCTTGTGAAGAGCAAAAGAAGCGAGGAGAGAGTCAATTTTTTTTTCCTCGGAAAAAGGGTCTGATTAATGCTATGAAATTATGATGAGCCTAAGGGTTATTGAAGATTTCACACAAACTAGTGTTGATAGCTACTCATAAGCCTTCTAAAGCATACCAAAAGACATGTTCGGGTGAGAGGGCATTGAATTTCTCCTCTTGATCGATTTAAAAAGACTTGTGAGAAATCACAAAATATAATGACAAGCTTATTTTTCTAGTAAGACACATTTTTAAATATCTTCAAAAAGTAAGATTATATACCTTCAACAAAAGACATATTATTAGATGAACTAATTCAAATAAAATGTTGAAGTGGATTTTCATAAGGTTTTATTATTCAAATTAAAAAAATTTCTAAATATAAATAAACTTTTCATGAACATAAAATAATTTTATAGATAATTTCTGATATTTTTAAGCTACTAAAAATAATTTAAAGTTATACTAATTATTAAATTTTAAGAAAAAAAATAAATAATTATAAGAATTTAGAATAATTATTTTTAAATATATACACCGCGTTTCCAATTATTTTTTATTTAAATTATTTCTTGTAGTTAATATAATATTTATGATTTATTATTCAAATAACTTACGATAAATTTAACTAGTTATTACATTTTTTAAAATTATGATTTAACTTAACAAATATGGATAAATTTTTAATTTTAACACTAGCAAAATTTTGTTGAAATTTATTCATATTTGTTAGATATTTTATATAAAATAACTAAAATATTAAAATATTTTGCAGCAAAAAATTTTAATATTAAAAAATCTATTACATATTCCAAATATTATACCTAAACTTTACATATTTTTTAAATTATTAAAATTATTTTTTTAAAGAAATATTCTATATATTACATTTATCAAAATTAAATTAATATTTAAAAGAATATATTGTCCTGCTGGGCCTAACCGACCAGACTCGTCCCAACCGCTCAATAATTTATCTGACTTTGATATGGGGGGGGGGGTGAATGATTGGGGAACTACCAAAATACTACAATTATACCACAAATACACTGTTAGAATACTACCAAAATACCACAATAGTACCACCACAATATCACCATAATACTACAAGAATATCACTAGAATACCACCAAATTATCATCTTAATATAACCAAAATACCATTACAATATCACTAGAATACCACAATAATATCATCATAATAACAAAAAAAAATCACAATAATATAAACAGAATGTCACAAGTATAACATAATAATACCATCAAAATACAACTAGAATACTAATAACGCTTAAAAAATGTTCAAATTTTCATATACTTTTAATGCATATATTTGTTGATTTTCAATAATATTGCACTTTAAAGGAAGATATTTTGCATATTTTTGGCTTCAGGCATAAGAAAATGAACTTTTGGAGAAAAAGAAGCAAAAACGGTGCAATTTGGAGTAAAAACGAGCAATAACGAAAATTTTGGCTTGGCACATTTCGATGTCTTTCTATTCTTAATCTACTTTACATTTATTGCATATTTTTAAATGAAATTACACTTTAAAGAAATATTGTTTTATGCTTATATTGTAGGTAAATATGTTAGGAATGCAACACAACTAAAACAGGGCGAAATGAAGCTAAAACAGAGCCAAATAGAGCAAAAAGGTGGAGCTGCTGCATATGGGGGCTGACGGAGCCTAAGTTCAGAGAACGACAAGAAACGGCCCCGACGGCTCCCAAAAATGGCGCTGGCGGCGCTAGAGATGGTTTGGACAAATTTTTGGGTGGTTATGGCTGAAATTCAATTTATTATGACGTTTTTTGGAAGGTTGCTTGAGGTAACTCTTGGGAAATTCGTCCCTACATTATAAAATAATGTTTTGATGTCAAAAAAAGTGGTTTTATGTTAGGAAAAACGATAGGAATACTTATAGATTATAGAATAGGAGTAGAAATGTAGATTTGTATCTTTTTTTAGAGATATAAGAGGGGATTTTGAGAAAATTTGTAAGAGAATGTACTAGCATTGCATGGATCAGCGAGAGACTTGTGGGAGATATATTCATCTTCTTTCAAGGGTAGTATTATATTCTTCATTATCTTATGATTTTGTAAACACTTATTTATTGGATTTGTTTTGATGAAAAGAAGTTTTTTGTTGTGCTTTCTTCGAGTTTTGTGATGTGTTTTTCTTAATATTTCTTCTTGTTTGGAAATAGTGGCATTATAAGATTATGCCGTTGTTTTCATTTTACTTTTCTTTTGTAATGAGTAAGATTCATTTTAGGATTTTGGGATGCATGTTAGAAGAGGTTTTAATTATAATTGTGATGGTTTATACTTGAACTTCATTTACATTACAATAAAGGCCCGTTGTAGTGTTAAAATTTATTGTAATTGCATTAACACCCCAGAGGGCGGTGTCATTCTCAACAAAGTGAAACCACATTTAATTTCATGGATGAGAATGTAGTTTATGGAGTTAAGTGTAAATAAATAGGGAAATATACTTTAGTGGGCATAGAATTGGAGATTTTAGGGTGACAGACTAGTCATAATGCTTGGAAACTAAAGCGAGAGTTAGCCCTCAGGCGAGAGGGAAGTGGGAGCTCTGGAGTGAGAGCCAGTATCCTCCCAGTCTAACCACATATTTAGGGATTAAACCTAGGATTAGCCAATGTTCTTTATGCACTCGGAAGAGGGTAAAGAATATGATTGCTCCTATTTAGCACATACAATATTTAATGTATCTCATTCCTAAAATTTATCCAATTCACTACATATGAATAGTAGTTTTTAAACATCTCAAAATTCTCTAAACTAATTCATCCAGAAAAAGTTATCTTTAGAATTATCATTTTCTTTTAGGAGTAGTTATTAGTTATTTTAAACTTAAGCTTACCTTTAGGCGTACTTGTTAGAAAAACCACTTTAATCGACCTTCCAAACTAAGGAAGTCTAAGAGATTTCTTAACTCGTTTCTCTGTAGGATCGATACTAGGGTTTTTAAAGAAAGTCTTATATTACTTGAAGCGATACGTGCACTTTACGTAGAACCCATATTGTGTGAACTATTATCTACATTTAATAACATTTCAATTTTGCATAAATTGGGTCAACTTTTTTTGCCAAATTTTGGAAGCTAAATTACTGCATAGTTACGAGTGGGGTCTAGTTTTTGGCGTCATCTCAGAGGAATTAAATTGACATAAAATACCCAAAAAACAACACACGCTAGGAGCTCATCAAATACCACTAGTATACTACCAGAATACCACAAAAATACCACAAAAATGTCACTGTAATATAACTTTTTTTTTTCAATGCAACAAGTGGTCTTTGGGCATCACAAAAAAAAAAAGAAAAATTTTCCACATTTTTTTAATTCATGAAACTGGTTCCAACCACTTTACAAATGACATCGTATTATTGGAGTCTAGACACAAAACTCGATCCGAAATCCGGACATAATATTTTCCCCAAAAGAAGTCAAGTTAAAAGGAGACAATTTGGGGGATGGAGACAAGGAATAATGAAGGTGTTGCATTTCTTTGATTTTTTTTTATTTGCTTTATCTGACATTACTTCTTGTTCGTGACTTTCTTAACATGAGTGACTGAGAATCCCCTCTGGATTGCAAATCAATGTTACATGCAATATCACCACGGTATCATCAATTAACTCACATGAACACCGTACATAATATTCTGTTTCAGATTACAAACAAACAAAACCGATAAATTTGAATCGAGTTGAACTTTGAGTTCGAGCCTAGCTAATCAATAAAAGAGAATTTTACATTTCCCAAAAAAAATAAAAGAGGTTGGTACGTATCTATCACTCAAAATATATCTAACACCTTTACTTCAATTTTTAGGTATGTTTTTTTTCTCTATAAATGTAACATTATCTTTTATCTTCTATGACTTCAATTGAGGTGCAAGAAAATTTTCATTCTGCCGAGAACTTCATTTTAATTGCAAGTCTAAAAATTAAAATAGTGATATATTTGACGTGGTAAGAAAGATTGGGGTGATATAAATTTAAAAGCTAAATTATAGCTATTACATATGTAAATAAACAGGAAATGAGTGGCAAGTAAATCTCTCTCTCTCTCTCTCCGTGTCTAGGCTCAGCTCGTGTTCGACTTGTTTATATATCGAGCTAAAAAAGTGTGTTCGTGTTCGACTCGTTTGCTTAGCGACCCGAACAAGAGCCATTTACGAAGAAAGAGTTGTTTTGACAACCCTAATCACGTACCCATAAGATGTTAAGATTTGTGACAGGATTTACAAATTACTGTTTATATTAAAACATTATTTAAATCAAATTTAATAATTTTTATTAAATTTTCTTAATTAATACTTTTAATTGGTTATAAATCATTATAGCCTTGTTGTCAATTATATTTTTTTAAAATACTACTCTTTATATATATATATATATATATATATATATATATATATATATATATATATATATATAATTAATTGATGATAATTTTTTTGAGTTAGAACGAGCCGAACACGAACGAAAAAAATCCTCGTTCGTGTTCGGCTTGATGAAATAGCGAACGACCCGAACACGAGTTGCTCGCGAACAACGAACCGTTTTGAATGTACCTATCCGTGTCTCTTCTTTGAGAAAAAATATTGTATAAGGAGTCCTTATACAAGTTTATATCATGACTCCATTCAAGACCTATCAAATATACACATACAGGCCAACCTATATATAAAATTGGAGTCCTTATACAAGTTTATATCATGACTCCATTCAAGACCTATCAAATATACACATACAGGCCAACCTATATATAAAATTGGAGTCCTTATACAAGTTTATATCATGACTCCATTCAAGATCTATCAAATATACACATACAGGCCAACCTATATATAAAATTGGAGTCCATAGTAGGGTGTAAACGAGTCGAACATGAGCGAGCCAGACTCAACTCCTGCTCTGCTCGTTTATATTTTGAGCTCAAAAAGTGTATTCGTGTTCGACTCGTTTGCTTAGCGAGTCGAACACAAGCCGAACCGAGGCATTCACGAACAAATAGTTGTTTTGATAACCCTAATCACGTACTCATAAGATGTTAAGGATTTGGAAAAGATTTACAAATTATTGTTTATATTAAAACATGATTTGAATCTAATTTAATAATTTTTTTATATTTTTTAATTAATACTTTTATTTGATTATAAATCATTATAAACTTGTAGACACACACACACATAATTGATGAGTAATATTTGAGTCAAAACGAGCCGAACACGAGTTCAGTTCTTTAACTTAACGAACGAGTCGAACACAAACTTCTTAACGAACTGAGCACGAGCTGCCCGCGAAGAACGACCCGTTTTGACAGCCCTGGTCCAGAGTACATAACACTACTTAGATTGAAGTAGTGATGAGCGATAATTTCACTTCGAAGCCGTGAAGCTCGCACATCGCAAATGGCGAAACCTTATCCTTCCTCCAGCTCGGTGAAAAGAGTCAATTGTCGAGCCCTCCTCTACAAACGCCGATTGCTCTGACAGGTCCACTCCCCTTTCTTCAATCCTTGGAGCTCACTCTACACTTCCGTTAGTTTTGCGTTGTTAAGTACTCGGATTCCCACTGCGTTTAAAGCTCAAATGGAAGGCTATCTCAATACCTTCTTCCCCAAGAAATCCTTCCAACCTTTTTATTTCCCGATCGTGAAATGTGTTTCTGGTGTGGTTAATCCTAAATCTGAGGCCTTATTTAGTAGAAGAACTAGGGTTTTTACTTGCAAACTGGCGAACAATTCTATGCCGTTGAGGGGGATTGAGGAACCAAAGCATCCTACTCCCATCTGGGAATTAGAGTTCTTGGGAAAGGTACCTTCATCAAGTTCTCATCAAATCAAGAAGAAGCATACTGAAAAATCCAGGTTGCTTAAGGACACTGAGAGCATGGATTGGTGTGTTAGGGCTAGGAGGGCTGCGTTGAGGACAATTGAAGCGAGGGGTTTGACGTCATCAATGGAGAAAATGGTAACATCCAGGAGTAAGAAGAAGAAGAAGAAGGTTAAGGGAATCAAGGAGAAAGTGAACAAGAAGGAAATCTTTAAAGATTTAGACGATGCTTTAGAAGGCATGGATTTAGACGAAGAAATAGAGGTAGATAACAGCGGCCTTCTCAGTAGAGTTACCATGTTTGCTGATGGGATGTTTGAAGAAAGGAAAGAGAAAGCCAAGGAGACTTTTATTGAGAAATTGTCTCAGCTTTCAGGACCTTCTGATAGGAAGAAAGAGATTCGCCTCAATAAAGACATTGTTGATGCACAAACTGCGGATGAAGTTCTCGATGTAGCAGCAGAAGCTATATCAGCTGTGGCAAAAGGATTAAATCCTTCTCCTTTAACTCCTATCAATATTGCAACTGCTATTCACCGCATAGCCAAAAACATGGAAAAAGTCTCCATGATGAGAACTCGCAGGCTGGCGTTTGCCCGCCAAAGAGAGATGTCTATGCTTGTAGGCATGGCAATGGTTGCTTTACCTGAATGTTCAGCTCAGGGGATATCAAACATTGCTTGGGCATTGTCGAAGATTGGTGGTGAGCTACTGTATATTTCAGAGATGGATAGAATTGCTGAGGTGGGAGCTATGAAGATTGGGGACTTCAATGCACAAAATTTGGCTAATATTGCTGGTGCTTTTGCATCAATGCAGCACTCTGCGCCCCAACTCTTCTCGAAATTAGCTGTTAGAGCAGCTGAAATAGTGCAAACTTTCAAGGAACAAGAGCTTGCTCAGTTGATATGGGCATTTGCTTGTTTGAATGAGTGTGCTGATCCTTTGCTGGATTCACTAGATAAGGTTATCAAGGAAGATGGAAGGCTAAGTTCACCGGTTATCGTGGGTGATAAGCCTTTTGAGACAGTTGATAATGCCATGGACAATGTCCCAGAAGAGAATGTAAGGATCTCTGTGTTTCAGTTTAGCAGAGATCAACTTGGCAACATAGCTTGGTCCTATGCTGTTCTAGGCAGGTTGAATAATTTATTCTTCTCTCATGTGTGGAGAGCTTTGTACCAACATGAGGAGCAGAGGCTTTCAGGACAATATAAGGAAGATATAATCTTTGCATCACAGGTTTATTTGGTAAATCAGTTTTTGAAGCTTGAATACGGTGAACTTGGCTTATTGTTGAAAAAGGATGTTGAAGAGAAAATATCGCAAACAGGAAAGACTAAATGTTTCAATCAGAAAACAACTTCTTCATTCCAAAAAGAGGTTGCACGGCTTCTTATCAGCACTGGTCTTGATTGGGTCAAAGAATATTCTCTCGATTGTTACACTTTGGATGCTGTACTGGTTGATAAGAAGCTTGCTTTGGAGATTGATGGTCCATCACATTTCTCAAGGAATTTAGGTAAGTTTTGATCTTTGATTCGACGGGACAACATTGCACTTATTTTAAGGTTTCTTTTTAGGGAAATTTATTTACGTAGCACACAATTCTTACGTATTCACACCTAAATTTTCATATTTAATTACATATCACATAGGTGCTTTAAACCTATGCTTGAAAATGTGTCATTGACTTTTAAAAAATGGCAATAGTATTATTTGTTATGTGATTTGAGTACTATGTGTGTAAATATGAAAGTTTAGGTTTGAGATATGTAAATACATAAGACCTGTGTGCTATGTGTGTAAATATGAAAGTCAGGTTCGAATTATGTAAATACTTAAGAATTGTGTGCTATGTATATAAATATCCCTTTTTTTAAGGGTACTTAATTTGGCAATATCATAGTTCATTTCAGTGACTCAAATGACTTTTATACAGGTATTCCTTTGGGTCACACTATACTCAAACGGCGATATATATCTTCTGCAGGCTGGAAATTAGTCTCTTTGTCATATTTAGAGGTAACTTAACAATAAACTGTATGTTCTCTTGTGGTGAAAACTGAGAAAGTGATTTCTAAAAAAAAGTCATTCTTAAATTTTATGCTTTTGAATTCTTTTTAGCTAGATTTTTTTTTCTTTTGATGGATATTTTTATGATCTTAGCAACATTTCTAAATCCCATTTGCATGTATGGTGAACATAATTTTTTGCTTTTACCTATGGAGATGAATATGTGCAATATGAAGTCAAATTTTTAATGCGCTTGTTGAAAAAAAATGACATTGTGTGTTGATGGCACTTGAGGCGGTAAGACACCCCGAAAGAGAAGGGGACCGGGGGCACTTAAATTTTGAACTTTTTCTAGTATATGGAAATCCAATTAATTTAACTATTAAATCAACAATGGAAGCACACACACAAATTGATTAGGATGTGAAACAAGATACATAAGATGTGATAAATTAGTACAAATATATGTTGAAGTGCTAACTTCAATTAAATGATATTATGCTGAAATATGTTTGAAAACACACACCTGTAATGAATTGATTCAATCCTTAAAATGAGACCACACAAATGTGTGTTACAATCCGACGTTAAATTTGGCACATTTTTCTACAAAAAATTAGGCAAACACAAATTTTTATTGCAATAATAAAAAAAGCTCACACGAATAAAAATGATAAGCACCTACAATTTGAGAGGTAGGTGATCTTTCCCAATTCCTACAATTAGAAATGTAAGAAATCTCTCCCAAACCCTAAACCTAAGACTCCCAACAACAATTTCATGCATAAACCTAACTCTAGACATAACAAGTCTATTTATTCCCAACAACAACAATAATAAAAGATTAACTTGTCCTTAGGCATACAAAAGACAAATTTGCCCTTATGCTATGTGCTAACTTAACAATACTCTCTCCCAAAAGATACCTTATCCTCAATGTGGAAAAAAGTGAGAGTGTTCCTTCTCCTCTTCCACAACTGTCTCTAGTTCTTCATTTTCTGCCTCCATGTTATGCATTATGAGAACTTGTAATTTTGGATAATTGCAATTCTGTCTTGGGGTAAACTTCTAATTCTACTGAAAGTATAACCCCTTAGCTCTCTTCTCTCAAATCTTTGTCTCTGTAAGGTGCTTGAGTGTTGCTCCCAGTAATGACCCAAATTTCGTGTCTCGTGCAGCCTCCCTCTTGACTTCCATTGTTTGAGCTTTTGGTATTGTCGTGGCTGTAGTAGTTTGGTACGACATCCTATCTGTGTTGCTCCTGTCAGCCTTCTTTATCTGATTCTTGTCCTCTACCATCTGAGCTAGCTGCATCTTCTTCAATAGTCGGAGTGATGCCCGTATGTTGGGCTTTAGGCCCTTCTTGAAATATCCCTCCAATCTTGCTGCAAAAATCTCCCTCAGAGGTCCCGATAATAGCTCATATCTCTCCATGTATTCCATGACGGTTCCTTCCCGAGTTAAGGCATTGAATTACTAGTTTTGATCTCCTTTTCAAATTACTCAGAAATGTTCCAAAAAACAATATTTGAATTTCTCCCACGAATGGATCGGGTATCTAGTCTTCTTCCACTGAAACCAGGCTAGAGTTTTCCCTTCCAAACATACCCATTCACCGCGAAGTGTCGCTCTACCCGCTACACCCACCCACGCGTGTTTTCCCCCTCAAAGTTCATTATCTTCAACCTCCCAACTCTTAAATCTTCACTCTAATTTCCTCTTCCTCCGTTGTTTCCTCCCATATATTGAGACTAAATCTCCATCATTCGATCATAGCCACATCCCCTCCCTGCTTCCCTCTTTTCTTCTTCGTGCTCCTCACGCCTCTTGCATAATTTCTTCTACATGTTTCTGCCCAATCACTTTCATCAGAATTTCTAATCCACCACCAATCGGAGCCTTGAGAGGCGGTTAGTGATGGTGTATGTTTTCCTCATGTTCCACATGTTTGATCTCTTTTACTTTCGATCTTGCCACGAATTTTCTAGTCAACCTTTGGTTAGAGTTATGCAAATTAAGCCGTCGTCGGCAGGGCCTTGGAGTGCATCTCACTGACCCACTTTAGCATCTCTCAAATTTCCCCCATGCTCTAGAATTGGTCCTCTTGTCTATTCTCCATAGAATATAACATATCCTCTATGGTGGTGAATCTTTCTTCTATCTCAGATATGATTTGACTCATCTTTTTCTCTAACTTATTCTACTAATCATCTTCTTTCTTGACATGCATTATTTCATATCACTAGGGTACGCTTGATTTCGGATCCTGTTGCTGACTTATAGGATCACAGTTAGGACACGACCGATCCTGTCGCAACCTTCCCCGTTATTTCTGATCTGATTGAGTCTACTTCACGTGGTTCAGTGAGACAAAGATGAATGTAAACCGGAATCCTTCTATTTTCCAAGTAACTCGAACCGTTGTGGTATCATAAGCTTTCTATCACGGTTTGATAAGATCTCATCGTTGCCTTTCTCATAAGCTCTGATTGTGACTTTATTGCAGGGTTCGGTCACGACGGCAACAAGCAGCATTCCCAACATGCTTTGATTGCGACTGTAATGCAGCAAGCTTTGATCGATTGTATCACAAGGTTTGGTCACGACAGTGCAGACTAACAAAGGCTTTGAAACCGTCATTGCCTTCTTCTATAAGTCGCAAGCCAGTCTTTGCCTTCTTCTATAAGCCTCCAACCCGTCATTGCGTTCCAAGCAAGCAATGATTGCGATTGTATTGCTTGGGTTCGGTCACGTCGCCGCCTTCCCGGTAAGTTATGATCACGACTATATCGTAGTGGTCGGTCAAGAAGGTGCGGGATCGTGCTATGTCTCCTGGGGAGGAGACAGACATGAGTTTTGCATCTCGGTAGGCTGCGATCTTTTTGTGGCTTTCACTTTACTCCTAGATCTTGTCGTCGATCGAAAATCTTGGTCTCCATGCTTGATCTTTGCTCTTTGATTCCTAGAAATGACTGTTTTGAAACCGACTTGTTCGATCCGGAAATAAATTCTGTACGTTTTATCTGATAAATTATTGCAAAGATAAAATTTTATTGCAATAGTCTAAATAACTCACACTAATGCGAACGATAAGCATATATAATTCAAGAGATGTGGGATCTCTCCCATTTCCTACAATTCAAGGATAGACGATCTTTCTCGAACCCTAAACCTAAGACTCACAAGAACAATCTCATGCATAAACCTAACCCTAGACGTAACCAGACTGTTTATACCCAATAATATAATAATAATATTAATTAAAGATTAAATTGCCCTTAGGCATATAAAAGATAACCTTGCCCTTAGGTTAGGCTCCGACGTAACAATGTGTTTAGTTTAAAAGATTAAGCAACTGGGACAGTCAATAACTATTAAGCTCAGCGGGAATGAAACATTCAATTACACGAGCTATGATATTTAAATCACAAACACCAAAGCCATACAGTTGTCTATGCTGCCATGGTGATGTAAATAAATCTATGTTATATCTGAGAGCAATTTTAAATCACCAGTAATATCTTCTCTACACTAGATAATAACATCAATTCATGTAAAAATTATGACGCTAACATGCAAGCATATAAGATAAATATTAAAATATGGAAGAAACACAAAGATACAACAATAGAGAAAATTCTGGGATAATACAATTTTTTTGTGGTATGACAGCCAATTAAGCTTCATTCATGTCTGTCATACGAATCAGAGCCAAAATCAGTGACAAACTGCAATAGATATTTGGGAAAAAGTGTTAGTTTAATCAACATTAAAGCAAACAAATAAGATATAAGGGGTGATATACAGTTCGAGAGGTGGGTCGTCTTTCTACAAACCCTTGACGCTGCTAGGAAGACCATGATATTAAAAGAAAAAAAAAAAAAAGAAAATTGCAGCAAATCAAACCTCAAGCAAACCCTAGCTAATTACCCTTAATAAGTACTCTCCAATATCTATTCAAAATTTCCCTGCAAAATACCACATAATTCCACTCCTCTTGTAAGTGATTGACGAAACCGGAAGCTGGAATTGTCCTCAGCAGCTCCTTGGGATTCTGCCCCTTTAGGCCAGGTTGGCTTGCTTGGCCGGGTTGGTTGTTCTAGTTGGGTCTAGCCAATTCGGACCGGTCAGCGGGAGTCTCCTTTGTAGGAGCAGGCTTATCAGTCTAATCTTCACTTGAATTAGGATTCCACTATTGGAATTTTAATCATATAAGTCTATTTTGCCATCCCTTTAGTTAGTTGGCGAAGGAAACAATAATAAAAAACACCATCAACCAAACAATAAATAAACTATTTTCCATACAATTTTCTCCTCAATTGAAGGAGTAAAATAAAGATTAATTTTTATTTAATTTCATCATCATTCCCTTTTTACTTTCCTCTCTATTGATTCCTTCAAATCAAATAGAGCCTTAGCCACCTATTAGGGAAGGTCCAGCATGGTGCTTAGATGACATTTATCGGATATATTGCAAGGAAAGCTACAGAAATAAAAAATGTTAAAGTTAGATGTGCGAAGAAGCTAAGATAAATAAATTAAGAAATAATTATATAAGAGAACGTAGGTACAATAATATCTATCGAATCAAAATGAATGTATGTAGATTCACATGATTTGGATATTGACAGTAAAGTGTTGGAAAATATCTGTTAGATTAGTTGATGAAATTAATATTAGGGGATTAGAAAAGAATAAGACCATAAGATTATATAAATATAAATTATTTAAAATGTCTTGTTAAGAATATATTTAACATCTCATATAGTACTAAACTAAAACAAAAGAAAAATAAGGATTCGTTACATCAACACCATAATGATGATCACCAAGTTATTTTGAACCCTTGATTCTGTCTAAATAAATTCTTTTGTGAGCACGATGTTTAAATTTAGGGGCATTTGCATACAGAACACTAAATTCCTATATATATGCTATCTAACACCTAATATTTGATTTTTACATTTATACCGACCAACTCTTTCATATCACATAATACTATCAATTCAATTTTAACACTGCCGTTGCCGGTCCCAAGCCCGGATGTGAAAAGTGGAGGGTTGCGTTAGGTAGTCGACAGCTAAGCCGTAAAAACTTGTCGAAAAAAATCATGACATGAATCCTTTCGATCATTGTGTAAGTGCTTAGGCGTCCCCAGAAGCGACGTGCTGTATAGCTCGAATACAGGTGGAAAGTGTGCTAGGGCCATTACTGCCTGGCGCCGGGTGTAGTGTCAAGTAAGCGAGGTTCCCACATTACGGACGGATGCGGGTAAAGAAGTTAGTCCTAGATACTTAGTATTAGGATAGGATCCCGGAATATAGGTACTCTCAATGAGTAAGCTAATGGAATTGGTTGATATTATGATCCATAGAAAGATAAATATCCTATGTATTCGAAAGCTAAATGGGTTGGAGAAAAAGCTAAGGAGATTGATAACTTAGGTTTTAAACTATGGTATTCCGGTAAGAATTATCTTAGAAATGGTGTAGGTGTAATTATAGATAAGAGTTTGAAAGATAATGTTGTCGAAATTAATAGAGTTGGAGATAGAATTATAAAGACTTAAGATTATTATTGATACTTAAGATTTTTAATATTATAAGTCTTTATCTTTCATCGAGTTGGTTTAGATATAGAGTCTAAAGATAAATTCTCGAATGATTTAGAAGACTTAATACACTCGATACTCCTCGAAGAAAAAATTTTTATCGGAGGAGATTTAAATGGACTATCGTTTAGTAGTATGAAGATTTCGAAATATTCACGGTGATTACTGATTATGAGCGATTAATGAAGAACGTAGTAGCCATTTTAGATTTGCTTTAGCAGTATGATATGATTATTACTAATACTTTATTCGAGAAAGATATGAAGCATCTTATTACTTATAAGAATGGATCTAATAAAACACGAATTGATTTTCTCATGGAAGAAGAGATCGTCGAGATTGTGAAGGATTGTAGAGGTTATTCCAAGTGAGCAATTAAGTACTCAACATCGATTATTGAGCTACGATTTTAAGATGAAGAGTTGTAAAATAAAGAATACTAGGATTCAACATCGTAGAATAAGATGGGTAGCACCTAAAAGACATAAATAAAATTATTTTTATGAGTAAAATTCAAGATTTAAATATTTGGGATGTTCATGAAGACGCGAATATTATGTGGGAAAAATTAACTAATACTATTAAACAAGTGGTAAAGATGATCTTGGAGAATCGAAAAAAAAGTTTCATAAATAAAAATAGTTGGTGGTGAATAATAATGTACAGAAAAGATAAAATATAAGAAGTTATGTTATAAAAATTGGTTTAAATGTAAAGGCGTAGAGAACCGAGAAAAATATAAAACGGCGCATGAAGTGTAAAGAATTATCTCGTGACGCTAAAAATTTACTTTTAGTGATCTTTATAACATGTTAGATACTAGGAAGGTGAAAAATATACGTATAAACTACCAAACAAAAGAAAAGAAAAGAAAGATTTAACTCAAGTAAAGTGTATTAAAGATTGAAAATCAAAAAGTGCTTTTCTTAGAAAAAGATATCCAACATAGGTGAGTGAGTTATTTTGATAAACTTTTTAATGATGATGCTGAAAGTACGATTGACCTAGTGATCTTAATATCGTTAATAATAATAAAACTTTTCATTTTTACCGTCGCATTAGTAAAAAGAAGTTGATGAGGCTTTAAAGAAAACACAAGGGGAAAGTGCTGTAGGACACGATGATATCTCAATTGAAGTGTGAAAATGTTTAGGTGATTTGGGAGTTTCCGCGCTTACTAAACTTTTTAATATTATTCTAAAAACTAAAAGGATGCCCGAGGAGTGGAGAAAGAGCATTTTGGTCCCCATTTTTAAGAATAAAGGAGATGCACAAGAGTGTGCAAATTATAGAGGAATTAAATTGATGTGTCATACTTTAAAATTATGGGAGAGGGTAATTGAACATAGGTTAAGACGTATTACGAAGATTTCTCATAATCAATTTGGATTTATGCGGCAAGTGTCTACCATGGAAGCTATACATTTATTGAGAGGTTTGATGAAGAAGTACGAGAGATAATAAGGAGGATCTACATTTGATTTTTATTGATTTAGAAAAAGCTTACGATAAGCGTTCCTAGAGATGTTCTTTGGAGAGTCCTCGAGAAGAAAGGTGTTGATATGACTTATATTCAAGTCATTAAAGATATGTATGCTAGAGCTATTACATGTGTTCGAACTGAAGGAGGATTGACCAAGTATTTTACTATTTATGTTGGTTTACATCAAGGATCGGCTTTAAGCCCATATCTTTTTGCTTTATTTATGGATGGTCTTACTGGGCATTTACAAGAGGATGTACCTTGGTGTATGCTTTTTGCTGATGATATCCTCCTTGTGGATAAGACAAGAGAAAAAGTTCAGGAAAAACTTGATTTATGTAGGTCTACATTGGAGTCTAAAGGTCTTCGTTTGAGTAGAACTAAAACTGAATACATGGAATGTAATTTTAGTAATAGTAGGTCTAGTGACGGCAGTGTAACTTTGGGTGATCAAATTATTAAAAGGTGTGAACGATTTAGATATCTCGGGTCCATTGTTCAAAGCGATGGTGATATAGATGGGGATGTTAATAGTAGAATTCAGGTTGGTTGGTTGAAGTGGAGGAATGCGTCGGCCTATTGTGTGATAGAAAAGTTCCGCTTAGACCGAAAGGAAAATTTTATAAGATGGTGGTGAGACCTTCAATGCTCTATGGTGTTGAATGTTGGCCTTTAAAAGAGAAGCATAATGTTAAGTTAAGTGTTGCCGAGATGAGAATGATTAGGTGGATGAGTGGCTTTACACTTACAGACAAAATGAGAAATGAATATATCCGTAAAAGGGTTGGAGTTGCACCAGTGACGGATAAAATTAGAGAGAGTCGCCTTAGATGGTTTGGTCACATTAAACGTCGACCACCTGATGATCCGATTAGGAGAGTAGATGTTTTAAATACAACTTATGTTAAGAAAGGCAGAGGCGAACCTAGGAAAACTTGGGCTTATTGCATAAAAAATGATCTTAATTTATTAGAATTAAACGAAAATTTGACACTTAATAGGACGCAATGGAGAAAAAGGATTCATGTAGCCGACCCCACTTAGTGGGATTAAGGCTTTGTTGTTGTTGTTGTTGTTGTCACATGCTTAGGTAAGGTAGTACGCATGTAAAAATTGAAGTTTAGGTGTTAGATATCTAAATACATAAAAATTGAGTGGTGTGTATGTAGATCTTCTTTGAATTAAATTATAGTACAAGCAATTCTTATCGTCTTTTATATGTCATTGTCTTTGATAATTGTAGATTCATTTTTCTCTTACAATTTACTATTCTCTTTTAACTTTTCCTGACAGTGGGAGGAACTCAAAGGAGGATTTGAGCAGTTGGAACATCTAAGAAAAATCCTTGGCATAAATTCAGACGGCAGTTCAGAGGACCAACCTGAAAATTTGGCCAAGTCATAGTATACTCCAATGGGCTAACTTCGTCAATGTTCAACCTGAAATATATATTTGTGAGATGACATTTAGCCCCCCTTTTTAATGTTGCAATTACTGTCTTCGATTCAAAAACTGTCTCATTTATTATGAAAAAGAAAAAATAAATTTGATTCAAATACTCGTGTTGAAATAAAAAATAATAAGAAATCATTTGATATTTAAAATAAATACAATACTTTCAACAATTTTAACAATTTTATGCCTAAATTCTTGATTCCTAATAAGTTTAAATATATGTTATATTAATATTCTTTAAACAAGCAGACTTACGAGCTAATAAGTCTGAGTTGGGGATGTCTCAGGGTGGCTCATTAGCTCATCAAGCTATTCTCACAAGCACTTCATCAAGCCATGCAAGAGCTGGCTGGACTCAGTTACACCCTTAGATGGACTGTATAATGCTTTTATAATCTAAGGTTTATATTTCATTGGGCTAATGTTTTCAAGTTACTTAGCTTGAGTTGGATCCCATCAATAGCTCCATGATAGTTTGCTATTTTAACCAAGTCATCAATGTCAAACATAAATTTAATCCTATTGGCATTACTTTCGACAAATTGGTAGATGCATTGAACGGATTAAGGGTTAGGGCTAGGCTAATCTAACTTTAGATTATTATTCAATATGCAATTGTTTGTGGATCACACAAGCGAACCAACTTAATCTTCATATAAGGCGCATGATGATTGTGAATAGATGAGCAAATTGAAATTATATACTAAGGACATATGAGTCATATTTTTAATACAAGCTTAGTGCAAGTCCTATGTTATGCTTTTGTTGCATTTGGTTACTTTGCTGTCATCTTTTATTTTCCTAATTATGAAATATGTATTTTTGTAATGCAGTCCCTTATATTACTTAGATGTAAATCATTCTTTTTTACTTTTTTCGGCAAATAGTTTGGATGTAAATCCCATCCTGTCTTCATTAATTCAAAACTCTGTTAAACTATGTTTGAAGCAGTAATGAATATTCATTAGTTATATAACACACTAATCACTATAAACATAAATTAACTACACAAACTATCCACAAATCTAAGGAGCAATTGAATATCGTGAACAATGAACAAAGAAAGGGAGATGATTCTCCAACACAGCCATTAACTCATTGAACTGATTTCCTTCATTAACAGCTCCATTAGTGAGCCTTCCCGTCACCTCCACAAGCTGCCCTCTTAGTCTTTGAGGCGGAAGCCGACCGTTGGCCGCCACACATTCCCTGTACAACGGCAAGCACGCAATAGCCGTTAACAATGGCATTGGAAGCTCCCTCAACCAAAGATCTGATTCGCCTCTTTTTAGTATTCTCATGAGGTTCACATAATGGTCCTTCCCTTCCTTCATCCCCTCCAAAAAAGCTTCCTCCGACCACTGTTCCTGAAGGAAAGCTTTCAACTTTGGAGCCACATTCGCATTGTCCGATAGAGCCATGTTATCTGCCACTCTATAAGTTGCAGAAGAGTCGCCAAGGAAGTTTAGATGGAGGAGTAAGGAGACACCATGGAGAGAGTTGCCACCGAACTTGTAAGCAAATTTGATAATCGTTTGGCTTTTTAAAGCGAGGAAATGAGGTGGGATTTGACGAAGAAGGAAAGTGGTGACTTCAACTTGGTTGCTGGAGGCTGCGACAGCTAAGGCTGTAGCAAGATAGCAATCTTGGCAGCCATGGCTGAGAAACCATTGAATTACAGGCAAGCAACCAAGTCTAGCAGCAGTACACAGTGGCTTTAGAAAGACTGTTGCTTGGCCTTCTTGGACTAAGCAATCCATTGTTCTGAGTTGTCCGAATTGGGAGGCATGGAGGAAGGCGAGGTCAACGTCGACAGCCAAATTTTTCTGATGGGCAATCTGATAAATGAAGGAGATTTGGTTAGGAAACAGCCAAGTAAAATGCTAGTTTGAAGCAAAAGCTTATTTTTTAAGCTCATTCATTATTATCATTCCCATTCTCTAGGATTAAAGTAAGAGACTTAATGCAAGCAAAATGGTTCAAAGGTTAAGAACTTTCTTCAAATATCTTTTAGGGGGCGAAAATGAGCCAAATGTGAGCCAATACCAAGTGTTTTTTGGCTTGGCTTGTCAAGCAAACAAGTAAAATTGTTATGTTTTCATGCGATCGACATGGTAGCTTGTTGAGCCATATAGGAGCTTTTAATTAGTATGAAATCTAGTTAAATGGTATATACAAACTATAGAATCGAATTGCTGCCATGTATATATTTTTTTACATTTATTCCACCCAAATTTTCATATGATCGCACAAAAAATATCACTATTTTAACTTCAAAAAAAAAAAAAATGAAATACACATTATCATCATGCATAGGTTATGTGACATGTAAAAATTGAAGTTTATGTACATGTTAATATGTAAAAACATAGAAACTGAGTGACAAGAATGCAAATCTTCCTAAGGGGGTGTTTGGCTGTATCTATGGTTCAAGTTAAGTAGGATTTAGTAAATCCGATAAATCCAAATTTACCAAATACCTATGTTGTTAAGCCCAGAATAGTGTTTGGATCAGTTAATATTAAATCCACTTAATTATCTTTGATATGTTTGGCATAAATCCTTCAAAGGGGATTTAGCCATTGATTTAGTGTAAATCCAACCAAACATCAAAAAAATCAAAATTAAATCCAATGCTCCGTTAAATCAAAAATTTTTGCGTTCCGACTTTCTTTCCTACAGTTCGTCTGTTTTAGGACGAAAATCCGGATCTAGTAAACTCATTTCCGTGAAACTAAAGATCGGATTTACAGGATTTGATAAATCCTTTTTAATCCAAATCCCTTAAATCCATCAAATGATCTGATTTAGTAAATCTAGATTTACGTCTGTCGGACGGAAAAGTGAATTTAGCCGGAGTTCATCCAACTAATTTTCATGTCTGACATGATTTGGAAGCCAAAACACAACTTACCTGAAGAATAACGCGCACAAGTTCCACACAGCCCATCTGAGACGCTCCCAGAAGGCTTCGGTTGACATCATTTGCTCCCACCTCCACAAACATCGTCAGCAAACCTTCCATCAAATAGGCAGAGATTCCAGAAGACCAACAGGCATCGAATGCAGGAAGGTGAGTGAGAAGGAAGCAGACATTTCTAAACGCCTCGTTGAAATGGTTTGCTGATAGATTTGTTGCAGCGAGATCCAAGAAGGCTCTGAATGATGAGAGCTGGAGCTGGACTTCCCTCACACTGCTGCTGCCTTTCCTCCTGCAATTCTTCTGCAGCCTCTCAACATGAATCCCAATGCATTTCAGTGCCCACTTTGTGAACTTCTGTAACCTATCTCTTGCTTCCGCTTTCAATGATGCTTCCCGCTTTGATGCTTTGATGCGATCTTCCAATCTTGTGTAGGAAAATGTAAAACAAAATTACAATTCAATTAATTATTCAGAATATTTGATCTGCAAATAGAACGGTTAACGATCCGATTTTGTTTTTGAGTCGAGCTGGGGTTGGGGAAAAATATTCGATCTAAAATTTTGGCTGGTAGCTTGGCTTGTTTTGATCTGACATCGATACGAGCCAAAATTCAAATAAAGAAGATAGGGCTGTTAATGATCTGATATCAAAATTGGCTCGAAAAAGATTCGATCGGAGCTAAATAATAGGAAGCTTTTTAATAGGAGTGGTTTGTATATGTATTTTCTAATATTTAAATTTTTATATTTATATAATGGGAAAATATTATATGCTTAGAAAAATGTATCTCGCTTTAATTAGATTAATGTTAGTAATTATTATTATCATTTTTTTTCAATCTAATGTTAAGAAAAGGTTATGTTGTTATTTAGGTAGAAATTATGTAATTATATGATTTAGTTACATATTTACATATCTAACACCTAAACTTTATTTTTTTACATTTGTCACCCACTGTTTCAACTATTTTAACTTTTAGGCACAAGATGCGGGCTCTCATCGTAGGCCTAACAGCATGTAAAAATCGATATTTCGCAGCTCTGCCAAATATCAGTTCCCTTTATATATATATATATATATATATATATATATATATATATATATATATATATATATATATATATATATATATATATATATAATACTAATTGAAATTGAGTATAACAAGTCATGAGCCAATTTCGAACCAAAACAAATCCAAATAACTCAATTTGAGCCAACTCATTTCGATTTCGATCCGACTCATCCCTCGAAATCAATCTGACCCTAACTCACCTTAAAATTGGACCATCAACAACCCTAACGAGAAGCCTAAACAGAAATATGTTACCTCTGAGCCATCACAAGAACAGTACTTTCCAAGCTCATCCCCAAGTTTTCAAAAAGTTGCCGCTGAAATCTGCATTTTTCCACCTGTCATAGTTAGGTGCGGTGTTAGCGGTGTTAGCTTTCTTGCTACATACTAATTTTTTTTAAAAGAAAAATAATTGTCGCTGCACAGTTTTTTATCATCAGATTATATTTCAGCAGTTTCACAGCTATTTTTTAATATGTTGCAGCTGTCCTAAACAAACAATAAGTGTTGTTTTTATTTTTGCTTTTAAATTATATTTTTATTTTTAAATAAAATTAGTTTTTTTTTAAATGTTCAAAATAACTGTTTTTTTTGTATTTTAAAAAATAATTATTTTAATCAAAATTTAAGAAACATTAATGCATTATGCTGTAAATGAATTAGATGACTGCTTATATTCACCTAACACATTTTAAAATTTTATTTATTAATTTATAATTAATCTAATCAGCTTCTTTTTTTTTTTCTATTTTCGACTGCATTTATGACATAAAATGCTATTCAATTTTAGGAACTAAAATAATTTTTAATAATTTATTTGGCTTTAAATTCTGATATTTCTGTTTTACATAAAGTTAATATATTTTTCAATCTAAAATGCAATTGCATTATCAACACATACTTTTCTTGAAATTATCTAACAAATTAGCTATCACATTATAATATTATATTACATTGTGTATACCTTCTCGAAATGTTTTACAGTCATTTTGGTTCTGTTTAGGGGCGGCAGTGCGGCAGCGCACCACAGTTTTATTCATTTGGGTAAATTGAATTTTGACAGTTTTTTCAAAAAGCTGCCGCTGAAATCTATATTTTCTCACAAGCCCTAGCTAAATGTTGTGACAGTTTTCTTGCTAGGGTGACTTTTTGAACATCATATTTCATAATCTATATAATTTATATGTAAATTATAATCTAAATAACCTAATTATAACATAATTACTTCAAATCAAAAACTATGTGGACTTCAAGAGTTAAATATCAGTAGTCGTCTCAATTTAGCCAACCTCGCATACTCGGTCGAATGGTACAAATTGATTTTCTTGATCGAAAGTACTTTTATTTAACATTTAAGTGTCTTAACGAACTTGAAATTAGATGATATTGAGCTCGTTGGATTTCTCTCATCGTGACGCTTGATTTGACTATAAACATGTTTAATTTTAAGATCTTTTGACCTTCTAATTGATATATCAAAATCTTTTTATCTGCAGTTGGAATGCTTGATATGAGCTCATGCGAACTCGAATTAGAAGCATCATTGGACTGGTCTTATAAAGATGCTCAATTTTACTATAAACTTATAAAAATCGAGGCACGGGTAATCCTGAACTCGAAATTGAAATATTTCTCATTAAAAAATACGTCAAGATTCGTGCTTAATGAAAAAAATTAAAGTTATTGATGATTTATCAGTGTATTTTTTAGGCATTAATACTTTCTCGAAAGGTTTTAAAGTGATTTGATCTTTAATAAAATTATAATGCAGAATTAATTTTTATTTATTTTATTTACAATAACAAAGGGCCAGAACTTAGCTTTGGACGGGCCGGGTTTGGAGTGGTAGAAGCATATTCAATCTTCATCTAGTCAAGTCGGGCACGGGTCGGGTTTGAACTCGGATTCTATTTATAATTTTATAACCTCGGGCCAACCTTTGGGTTGCCATGGGCGTTAAAAGGAAAGTGATTTTTTTTATACCAATAAATAAATAAATTATAAAATCTTTAATATTTTCTCTACAATGTTGTTTTATAATATTAAAGAAATATGTAATATAAACGTCTCAAACATGAAAGGCTGTGCTTAAATTAAAATTTTAAACTGATAATATCTCTATATGTAAATACGAAGAATTTGAGTAAAATACTATGAAAAAAATGATTTATGCACATACTACTCATCAATTTCTATTTAATTAAATATCTATCACATGCTCTTAAATTTTCACATAGTTGCCTTCTTATAATTGCATGAGAGTTTTATCCCATTTAAAAAAAAAAAATTAAAAGTGATAAATTTTATGTGATATAAAAGACTTGGTTGATATCAATAAAAAAAATTAATATTTATGGCAAGAAAAAGAAGAGGAAGGATGAGGAAATTAATAGCCTCAAAAACTTACAGTCGTGAAATATACTTCTAAGACCAGACTTATTGGTAAGTCGAGCTTGGCGCGGGTGGGGCTCATTTGAGCTTTGACTAAGTCAAAGCAGGCTCAAGCCGAGCCGAGCCCGCAAAATTTTAACTTTTTCATAGCCAAGTCCGTCCATCCTAAACGAGCTTATGGCGAGCCCATCATGCCGCCCGCCCAATGTCCAGGTCTACTTAGGGAGAGTAAACAAAGTGCAATACAATTGGTTTTTTATATTTCTCTAAATAAATAGAACCTCTAGCAGATGAATGATTATAATAATATGAATTGAATGACCAAAATGATACCATAATCCTAAAAAGTAATAATAAATCATTATAACCATCAAAAAGAAAATTTCCTCTAAACTGTTATGAAAAACGACGACAATAAAGCAAAAATTGGAACGAGAAAATTACACCAGAAAAAGGCGACGCACAAATTTTACGTGGTTCGGCAAATTTGTCTATGTTCACGGAGCTGTAGATGATTTTATTAGTTTGATGAATTATACTATCGACCACGTCGACTTACAAGAAAGAACTCTCTCTCTCTCTCTCCCCCCTTCTCTCTCTCGCTCTTTGCCCGAGAGAGTAGCAACCTTCACGCCAAAATCAAATTTCTTCACCTCCTATCTCACCGTTTCACGCATCAAGCATTGCCTACAGCATTCTCTTCTTCGCTATATATAATGGATGGTAGGCGAGACCTCCTTTGGAAACAAGAGAGCTGGGATGGTAGGACATTGATTTAGGAAAGGGAGAGATACGCATTTAATTTAATTCCATCATGAATTAAATGATGCCTCGATTAAGGAATTAATCAAGTAATTAAAGAAAATCCAATTAATTGTTTCCTTTTCTCTTATGCAGTAAACTTGGAAGGAGACACTCCCAAAAATAGGCAAAGCAAAGAAAGAATTTAATTACTCAAATTAAATTCAAATATTTGCCAATTCAGTGGACCGGGCTCCACAACTCAACAATTCTCCCACTCGAGATCTGAGGCACTCTGGCCGTACCATCCACTCGACTATATCGTCATTTTCCTCAACATGATATCCTCCATCTCTCCAACTCAAAGCCCTTGTCTTCACGCTAGAAGATCAACCGAAGTCGAGCACAACTTCCGCTTTTCAAGAATAACACTCTTAGCCAACATGTCGCCAGGTTTTCTTCCACAAATTTTCTCAAGTAGCAACTGTCCGTCATCCAACAATGACCGTATGAAGTGGTACTTGATCTGAATATGCTTGGTCCTGGACTGAAATGCTGGATTCCTGGCAAGAAATATAGCACTTTGACTATCACTGTAGAGAATGCCCTTCTGAACCTCCTTACCCAATTCTTCCAAGAAGCCCTGTAGCCATATCATCTCCTTTGCAGCCTCTGATACTGCTATGTACTCTGCTTCTGTAGTAGACAACGAAACTGTCTTCTGCAGATTGGAGCACCATGATACTGCAGTGCCACCAAAAGTATAAATATAGCCTGTAGTGCTCCTTCTGGTATCAATGTCTCCAACAATCAACGCATCAACATAGCCACGTACCTCCGTAGCTCTTTCCCGAGAAACACAAGCGTGTTTCGAAGAGCCTCTAGGTATCCGAAGATCCACTTCATGCTCTTCCCAATGTTCTTTTCCTGGATTACTCATGTATCCGCTCACAACTCCCATCGCATGAGCAATATCCGGTCCGGTGCGTACCATAACATACATAAGTGAACCAATAACCGAAGCGTAAGGAACCTTACTCATGTAGTCTCGTTCCTCATCCGACGTGGGTGACCGACTTCGCCGAGTCCGAAATGACCGCCCAAAGGTGTGCCAACCGGCTCGGCCTCGTCCATATTGAACCTCGTTAAGCACCTTTTTCACATATTCAGCTTCGTGAAAGTCTTAACGTACCTTTCGACTCGTCTCCGATAATTTTCATGCCAAGGATTTGCTTTCGCCGCTCCCAAATCCTTCATTGCAAAGTGTTTTGACATCCGCTTCTTCGCATTATCGATCTCATCAATGCTAGCTCTCGCAATAAGCATATCATCCACATACAACAATAGGATGATATATGAATTGTCAAAATACCTGACATAACAGAAATGATCTGTCTGACATCTGCTGTACCCTGCATTGAGCATGAATTTATCAAACTTCTTGTACCACTATCTAGGAGCTTGCTTCAGGCCATACAAGCTCTTTTTCAATCTACAAACTGAGTCTTCCTTTCCCTGTACCACGAACCCTTCAGGTTGGTGCATGTATATGTCTTCTTCAAGGTCTCCATGAAGAAAAGCTGTCTTCACATCTAACTGCTCAAGGAAGAGATTTTCAGCAGCCACCATGCATGCAGTACCATTCGATGGTTGTAAGCTTCACCACAGGAGAGAAAATCTCGAATAATCAATACCATGCTTCATCGAAAACCTTTAACAACAAGTCTCGCTTCGTACCTTTTATCGCCATCATGTTCGCCTTTACCCGATACACTCACTTGTTGTGTAAAGCCTTCTTCCCCGTGGAAGATCTCGTTAGCTCCCAAGTCTGATTTTCTAGCAGAGAATCCATCTCCTCCTTCATGGCTAGCTCCCACTTGCTCGAATTTTCATCTTGCAAGGTTTCTTCATAACTCTGAGGTTCTCCACCATCTGTCAGCAGAATGTAGTTTAAAGTAGGAGAATACCTCTGTGGAGAACGTCTGGCCCTTTCGACCTCGCGAACAGAGTTGGAGTAGTGAATGACTCGAACCCGATTGCGGAACAATGAGAACGGGTGCCCCGGACCCACTCTCGTCGTCATTCACGTCTCGATCATGACCCGCGACCTCCGTAGATCGTCAAACTTTACGAACTTGATTCCTGAGGAGCTGCTTTAGAATTTGTACTAGCCTTGTCTTTGTACATCATCTTCTCATTGAAGATCACGTTCCTGCTCCTTATGATCTTCCGATCCTGATCATCCCAGAAACGATACCCAAATGCATCATCTCCATAGCCAATGAAGTAACACTTCTTCGACTTAGCCTCAAGCTTACTTCGAGCATCTGGATTAATAAGAACATATGAAAGACAACCAAAAGTCTTAAGGTGAGAAAATTTGACCTCTTTACCGCTCCGTACTTCCTCGGTAATTCGCGCCTAATGGAACAGATGGCCCCCTATCGATCAAATAGACCGCAGCGGCCGACCGCATCCGCCCGTAAAGCCGGTGGTAGTCCCGCGTGCAATCTCATGCTTCTAGCTCCTCTCATCGATGGTCCTGTTCATGCGCTCTCGCAACACCATTTTGCCGTGGTGTCCCCGGAATGGTCTTCTCCATTCCGATGCCCCGAGCCGCACAAGCACTCTCGAACCCACCATCGATGTACTCACCACCATTGTCGCATCTCAAACATTTTAGTTTTAGATCCGTCTCTGTCTCAACCATGGCCTTCCAAGTTTTGAACACAGTAAATACATCAGATTTGTGCTTCATAAAATAAACACATACCTTTTTGCTGTGGTCATTTATGAATGTGACGTAGTAGCGAGAGCCTCCAAGAGATGCCACTGGGAAGGCCCCCACACATTGGTGCATACAAGTTCTAATTTTCCTCGCCTTTAACGTTCGCCACCTTTCGAGAAACCGACCTTCTTCTCGCTTCCCCATGATGCAACTTTCACACATGCCAAGATCAATCGACTTCGCTTCCGGCAGCTCGCTCTCCGGACCGAAGCTCTTTCATGCCTCTCGCACTCATGTGTCCCAGCTCGCAATGCCACATGTCCGATGTGCTCTCTCGCAACCGTAGTATCAACATCGTTAATTAAACCAAGTAGTTATATACAACGTACCAGCTTTCTCACCTCGAGCCAGTACTGCGTTCCTTTAGTTACCTTCCGTGTGTTATCCGAGAATACTATCGTATGCCCTCCTTCATCTAGCCGCCCAACAAAAATTAAATTTTTCTTCAACTCGTGAATATGTCCGACCTTTGCAAGATCCATTTGCTTTTGTTAGTGAGTGCAATTTCAACATCTCCCATCCCCACTACGTTCAAAGCCGCTCCATCGCCGAGGTACACCTTCCCAAAGTCACCCGCAACATAGTTTTGCATTAACTCCCGTGGGAAGATGTATGAAAAGACGCCACCGAATCCAGAGTATCCAGATCATCAATCGGAGCCGCGAACCGCAAGCAACAACGCATCTTCGAACTTCTTCGACCATGCACATTAGCACCGGTGCTCTCCGTCTTTCGAGAACTTCGCAGCTTCTTCTTTATGTGGCCGCTACACAATTCCAACATGTCGTTGTTGACTGTGCTTCGATTTGCTTTCGCTCCGTGCTTTGATTTTGACATTCCTCTGCTTGAGTTCCCGTCATGTGATCTCCCTCCGGAATCAACATTCGAGGCCGAACTCGAACCCAAAGTCTCGCCGAATCTTTCCGCGCACCTCCTCGCCCAAAATTAAATCACGAATATCATCATATTTTAGCTTAGATTTACTCGTAGAATCTGTTGATCACATCGTCATAGCTTTCCTACCTATTTGGCAATGAAGCCAATAATATCAACGCCCGTATCTCATCATCAATTCAATTTCGACAGACGACAATTGATTTGTGATGGTATCGAAGTCATTCAGATGTTGTACATTCGTTCGTCTTTAAATTGAATAACTTTTTCATCAGATGCACCTTGTTATTTGCCGGCGGCTTTGCTTTTCGTACATACCTGACAAAGCCGCCATGAGATCCACAGTGGTCCTCTCTTTGATAACGTTGTGTGCAACTGATCTCGACAGAGTCAATCGAATAACCCCCAAAACCTGTCGATCCAACAGATTCCAATCGGCTTCGTCCATCTTCTCCGTCATCGTCCCGCACTGGAAGATGAAGTTTCTTCCCATGAGGTAGTTCCTCTATCCGCATCCGTCGCAAACTGCAAATCTGTGCCGTCGAATTTCTCGATCCCTGAAATCTTCACTTCGTCTCCAGTCATCGTTCTTCTTCAAATCCGAACCGGGGCTCTGATACCAGTTGTTATGAAAAACGACTACAATAAAGCAAAAATTGGAACGAGAAAAATACACCAAAAAAAGACGACACAAATTTACGTGGTTCGGCAATTGCTCACGTCCACGGAGGTCGCAGAAGGATTTATTAGTTTGAGGATTTACACCGTCGATCACGTCAACTTACAAGAAAGAACTCTCTCTCTCTCTCTCTCCCCTTCTCTCTCTCGCTCTTTGCCCGAGAGCTACACCGAGAAAGAAAACCGAAGGGAGTTGCAACCTTCACGCCAAAATCAAATTTCTTCACCTCCTATCTCACCGTTTCACGCATCAAGCATTGCCTACAAAGAATTCTCTTTCTGCTATATATAATGGATGGTGGCAGGACCCTCCTTTGGAAACGAGAGCTGGGATGGTAGGACATTGATTTAGGAAAGGGAGAGATACACATTTAATTTAATTCCATCATGAATTAAATGATGCCTTGATTAAGGAATTAATCAAGTAATTAAAGAAAATCCAATTAATTGTTTCCTTTTCTCTTATGCAGTAAACTTAGAAGGAGGCACTCCCAAAAATAAGCAAAGCAAAGAAAGAATTTAATTTACTCAAATTAAATTCAAATATTTGCCAATTCAGTGGACCGGGCTCCACAACTCAACATAAACATTGCAGTTTATTTCACATTAAAAGAACATATTCTCTCTAATAACTTGTAAACTACACAAAATTGAAAAACTGAAGGTTTACATAAAAACAATCATGCTTTATCTATATTTCTATGGCAATGATGAGATAAACACTAAAGGAACATATACAAAAGATAGCAAATATGTAGGAAATAATACATGCTCATGATTTGTGGTTGCCATTTTGGTTTTTTTCATGTATATTTGAACCTGAATCAACTTCAACAATCTCAACTCGGCTCTCTTGCGTGGGAGGATCTGAGTGAGTGAGAACCTTTTGAAGCTGAATGCCGTCTTCTTTCGGCCGAGTACTCGCACCGGAAGTCGCCTTTCTTCCCTTCATTTTCACCTTTTGTGCCCATTCTACAAGACCCTCTTGCACATGTTCCTCGAATATCGCCGGTTTGAATGAACTCCCCATCTTAAAACCAAAACAATGTCACATTTAAGCAATCAAATCAGAGAGTAAACATAGAGTCTGTTTGGCATTACTTTCACTTTTTTATCCTTTATTTGTAAAAAGATGTTTATTTAGTGTATTTTTCACATTCTTTTCTTTTTACTTTTTAAATAAATCAACTTATCATTAGAAACACTCAAAAGAACTTAAGAATGCTTTTGAGTTTTTTTAAAAATCATTGAACATAACATATATACATAAAACAAAAAAACTCCTAAACAGTCCCATTGCTTGAAGCGAAAGTAAGATTGCAGTCACCTGTGTAACGATCGCATAAAGAGGTAGTGTACTGTAGCTGCAAATAATCTGTACAACAACACTGTACCACAAAAAGAGCAAGAAGGTTCATAAAATTGTTTAGCGGTGTAAAATAAACTTATAGGCATGCAAAGAGAGAAAAATTCCTGCATTTTTCTGGAAAAATTTACATATATACCACACAGTTCTTATGTATTTTACATATCAAATGTAATGGTTCTACTACTTCGGGGAAGAGGAAATGAGACGGAAAAGGAAACGAAGAAGCCAAGAAGAGGAATAGAGGCGTCGGCAGCCGATCAGAAAGAAGAGGAAGTGAGGGGGGTTGGAAGCCAAACAGATGAATATAGCCTATAAATCAATGCGAACGAAAAAGCGGCCCCAAGGGGTCCCCCACAGGCTTCGTGCAACACAAAATAGAAACTTGTGTTTTTCAATAAGCTCCAATAAGCGCAAACCAAGCACTGCGGCGACGTTTTTAAAAACGCCATTGCACTTATAAGTTGCCCCAAACAGGCCCTTATTCAGCATCGAGTTGAGCACTCCTACTCTTAAATTATTGCATCATTTTGATATTTATTCTAAACTAATTCTATGGGTTGTTAATTATGTTTGATTAATGCAACTGATTGTTTTATTATTAAATTTTATCGGTCGTTTCAATGTGAATATTTATAATCTCATACTATGAAATAATCAATGTATTATAGTTGAGTGATATGGAATTATGAATGATATGATTTACATCTATTGTTTGTATGTGCATGACTGACTATGATGGAATCACCACTTAATGATAGTAGAGGAACACTAATGTAACCGTGCACGTAAATGAAAAAGAATGTTGATATTTAAGTACTTTAAGTGGTACAATTTTTACATGATGCTTGTATAAATATGAAATGATATTGACGTGATATTGATATAAACTCTTTGAATAACATATTAAATATTTATATTGATTTATAAAAAAGCTTAAGTAACATGCATGTTATTCTTATTTTTTCTTGTAACATTATACTTTAAGAGTATAAATATTCACTGGTTTGCTTAGCTCATTATTTTAAGCTAATTTTCCAAGTAAATTTATGTGATTAAAAGTTGAACGATAGAAGAGAAAATGCTTATAGAAGACACGAACTACCAGTAAGAATGTAATTTTAATTGTACGTTTTAATTTAATTAATGGTTCTTTCATATGTTAAATTATAGATTAATATATAAAATTTAATTCACACAGTCCGACCGTCTGTACCTACCTTGATTAATTCCAAGCCTTGGGCCGGGTGACATCAAATACCTAAAATTTAATATTTATACCTATTAATACTTGTTGTCACGAACCTATGCACAAAAAGGTATTTTACTTTATAATTGTGATATTTTCGATACTATGCTAAGATTTTGAGTGTTATAAATATAAATATATAAGAATTGTGTGGGGCACGTATATAAATATGCCTTTTTGTTTACCAAATTGAGACTCTGGGAATGATGTATTTGCTGCTACCCATGATACATGAGTGGTATCCATAAGTTGTCTGCAAGCATAAAGTATTTTCCATCAAAATTCAATGTAGAAAATATTGATGGTATAAAATACAATCCCAAACCATTCAACTATATATTAAAAAAAAATTAGGAATAATTATATGCATAGTACTTGAAACATTGCTATTTACAAAATTAAAACCCAAGTAAATTTTTAAACTGCCAAACCAATGAATTTACGCATGACACGATCAAACCATTGAGAATTTGATTAAAATGAAAAATATGGGTTGTAGTTTTATGGTTAATTTTGATGAGTGGGAAGTTGTAAAATGGATGAAAGAGGGTGCTATTTTTGTAAATAACAAAGTATCGAGTGTTATGTGTGTAATTGCCTCAATTATGTTTGTAAACATACAACAATTGCTTACCAATATCAAGAAGAAATACGCGATCTCAAATGCATTTTGGAAGAGGATCAGATGGATCAAGAACAGGACAATTTGAGGGCGATGGAACCAGAAGTGGTTATCTGAAGGTTTTACAACCAAATCTCCTTCAATGGCTGTGTTTTTTTCCGCAACCTCATGAGCCAACTGAGTGATTATATGCTCCAATTTGGTACCAACAGTGAACAGAAGCTGCAAGCACATAAAGGTTACAAAACAGAGCAGCCAACAAAATACAAAGAAATTTAGATATAAATGTCCTTTTTTGCAGTAGAATTACGCTAGAATTTGCTGGAAAATGTAGAAAATTGTAGATCAACCCTGTAATTTACATTTTTTCCCTTGGTTTTTATTTCGCCATCATCTAGATGGACGAATTAAAAACTAGGAGTCGGCTTTGCAGGTATTCGAAGATGAGATTGTTTGTTAACCATGTAAATGAGGAAAAAATGGAAATTAAAATGGTTTATCAGACTCAACAGGTTTACCCAAAAAAAAAATAAAAAAAAAAGACTCAGATGGGGTGATGCCGAAAGTTCATTAAGCAGTGAAAACATAGCTAAGCTTTAGAGAATTTGTAGAGGATTCTTAATTTTTAGCCCGGTAAACCTCAAAATGCAGACTGATAATCTCTCGCTGATGATTCGAAGAGCTGTCGTGATCTAATCAATCGATGAGTCTAATCTTACCTTGGACAACTGAGCTACTGATGCCAAAATTCTCACCCACAGAGGGAGAGAGTGCAAAATCAGACTCATTATAGTGGGCCCCAAAAATTGACGCCCCAACACCCCTCAAATGAATGAGTAGTTTTATTTCAGGGGCATTTACAAAACTAGCACACAACTCGTGTATTTACACATCTCACACCTAAATTTCCATATTTACACAGATAGCACTCAAATATTTAATATCACATTAACAATGGCATCATTACTGCTTTTAAAAGCGAAATGTACCTTTTCATGCATAGGTTTAAAGAACCAAAGTGCTATGCATGTAATTATGAAAGTTTAGCTGTGAGTTTTGTAAATACATAAGAATTGTGTTGCATATGCAAATTTCCCTTTATTTAAGGTTCCAGATCAAATTTTCAAAAGTAGATGAAATAGTAGATAAAACACTAATCAATTGAATTGGCAATGATAAATTTATAAGAGAGAGAGAGAGAGAGCAAAAAACTAGATGCAGAGAGAGAGAGAGAGCATGAAAAACTAGACGCATTAAACTCTTTTCATCCTCTAATTTCATATTCCTATTTGGACAACCGTTGAAACGTTGAAAATTTGATTCCCCTACGCATCCCCCCATGTGGATTATGACTCCACTATCCATTGTGCTTTTGTGCTAGCTATAGAATGAATTGGTTGAACCCAATGTGCCATATATTTGGATGTAATGTTCATAAACCTCTAAATTACTGTTAGCCATGCTAGTCACATTAGGTCTTTTCCATCCAAGACCAACCTTGGGTCTCACTTTAAGGGATGCGCCTTTTAACATATTGTCATCCTACTCTACTTCGATACCAAAGAGAAGCCAACTCAGAACTGCTAATAAAACTCCTTGAATGGTGTGGCCTTTCAGCATTCTGGCATTGATAGATCCAAGACAATGTAACTATGAAACGTTGATCAGTTGATGATCCATCCCTATCCATTCCACCCAATAATAAATAAAACTTTCAACCATCAATCCATAGCACAATGGTATTCTTAATTGAGAGATCTCTAGAGCATCGAGCTTAGAATGAAATTAATTATAGAGTTTGTTCCCACAGAAATCATCAATCCCTTACAGTTAAAAAAAAAAACCTTAGTCTAGAGCAAAAAATATCTCGAGAAATTCTATGGAGCCTTTCATACTAGAGTGCTTTGAAAATTTCAAGCTGATAAGCTACTCTCTCAAATCTCCAAAAGAGAGACCAAGAAAACAGACTGCACCATAAGCTCATGAAAGCCTTTCAAAGTCTGCAAACAGGAAATATCAACTTCATTTATTCAACAGCATGAATAATTTAAAGCTATAAAATATTTATTGTTTATATGAATATATATCCGATCCTACCCAACTTAAAGAAAGAATCAAAATTATTCGGTATTTTTTTATTCAAGCAACAAATCCTTAAATCAACTTCTTGACGCAATGCTAATCATCATACTTTTCTTCATTTGGTCGACCCAACTTTCCAAACGCTTTGAATTTTTGGATTCCCCTCCATAGTTCCTTCTCTCTTTGGGCGTGACAATTGGTGCAGCCTTTTGGAGGCCTTGATCTCTTAATATTTTCAAACTTGTGTTGGTTTGGTGCCTTCTTGAAGTCTTCCCTTTTCTATCATATTTTGTTCGTTACATCAAAACCTTAATAATGCAAATGATAAGAGAACGGCGAATAGTGAAGAGTAGACAGTAAAAAAAATCAACTATACGCTCAAGAGACTACAATACAGCAGGGAAGTGTTGAAACCTCGGCCATCCCTAAGATTCTCTAGTTATAGATAGAAATTGGCCTTGAACACTATGAGAAAAACTATAGAATAAGTTACACATAAAAATATGATAAATGCTTAGTCTAAGATAGATAGTTGTCGAGTAGCCCTCCGAACATGGGCGACTGTCGGAATATAGTTGGTATAATGAGTCCCGTGGTAGAACTGGGTGAGTTCTTTGAGAGCCTAATGGATATATTCCCAAAATTGGTACGCCCCGAACCTAGCAGGTAGTTGCCTTGACTCGGCATGGCGAGTCCTTCAGGGATCCGAGTTTACTGGCGATCTCCTTTGCGGATCAAACTAGCATATCTGTCTTGAGCTCGGCCCAGTTTTTGTCCTGAGCTCGGGCTTGTCAAGCTCCCAAACGCCAAGTGTGTTTCCTAGCCTTGGCCTCAAGATAAATATTCTAGATCAAAAAAGTAATTCTTTACTATCTGCATATCTATTATCCTCGCTGATTTATCAGATATTCTAGATCAACAAAGTAATTATTTACTATCTGCATATCTATTATCCTCGCCGATTTATCAGAATCAACCTATCTTTTTTTCACCATTTTCTCTGACAAATACTTCAGAGACCAAGGTCATGCGAGACACGCTTTGACCATGTGAATTAATGTTACATAAACAGGCTTACACCTAACCAATATACAGTAAAACAAAACAAATATTCCCAACACTACAAGCACGTTCGTAAGTTTCCTAAACCTAAAAATAATCTATCACCTGAAACTCATGTAGATATTTAAATAAAACAAAAAACAATCAAACTTCCTCCTCCGCTACTCCTTCAGATGTATATTCAATCAGTTGCTCATTATCTTAGCTTCAATAGTTTGATTTTCCTTTTTCAAGTCCTTTTAAAAATTATTGGTTATAACGATATATCTTAGTTAGCACTTATGAAATGTTCAATGACTTGAATGTATATACTCAAAATGTATCAGTAAATAAATTGAAATCAAGTCTTTAAAAGCCTAAACTTCAAAGACCATGAATAGATAAAACCTAATTTACCCTATTTAACAATTTACAACACTATTGCACATACCGACATCAAAATTCTCAATAAAAAACCAAAAGGTCTAAAGTTTAAATATCATAAAAAATATTTAGCATGTACTTACAATCAAAGGAATGAACGATATCCAGAAATATGCATGCCACCCTGTTCAAAAAAATGGCAAATTCAGTGAGAATGCAGGTAGAACAATAAGTTCAGAAGTGCAGATTTAGGAACAACTACAATATTACAATATTACAACTGGACTGAAAATGTAAATTTTTTTAATACTAAAAGTTCAATATTACAACTGGACTGAAAATAAAAAACTAACTGAATCGAAATAGAAATAATAACATAGAACAACTATCCAGATCCAACAAAACAAAAAATGCAATAGCTAGAAACAAATACTAAGGAAAATACCCAAAACTGGAAAACTAAAACTGAAAGTTGACTCCTATGAAGACGGTCCTACAAGTAGTTGAATTGAACTAAATCAGTAAATAACA
Organism: Papilionanthe hookeriana x Papilionanthe teres; assembly: GCA_022702705.1. Classification (NCBI taxonomy): domain Eukaryota; kingdom Viridiplantae; phylum Streptophyta; class Magnoliopsida; order Asparagales; family Orchidaceae; genus Papilionanthe; species Papilionanthe hookeriana x Papilionanthe teres. The sequence goes on from CM040434.1 coordinate 36,941,351, forward strand.
ACTATCTATTAAAGCATAAATGACAAGGAAAATGGGACATGCAATATGAACAAGGAAGAATCACTAGGTGCATATGTAACACTGTAAAATCAACAAAAAGGGGGATAAATATCAAATATGCATATCGTAAGAAAACATGCAATTGTTTTCTATCAAGTTTCTTATTATTATGTTTTTTTTTATTTATATTTATATAGGCGATTTTAATAGACAACTTGAAACCGGAAAGATCAAATACCAACCCAATAAAACTCGATGATTTCCTGTAGAGTCGCCACTTTGTGGTCCGTCGGCCCGACTAGCCAAAATTCAAAAGGGTTCTACTGACCTACAGACCATCACATACAAGCATGACAAATTGTTTCCATAGGTATAACATGTTAAAGTTATAATATTTTATACGGACTTGTGATATAATAGATTAAAACTGCATTTCAATAAACAGTAAGAGCAATTGGCAAAATTTGTCAAATATAACCTCGCCTTTAGTTTATTAATTAACATAAAAGAAAATCATGATAAGAAGAAAATTTTATCAGGAGCTCCTCACACCAAATGCTTCAGGAGTGCAGGACATTAGATCAAAATAGCAGCACATTTATAAAAACTAAAAAAAATTATAGAAAGAAATTTAGAGAAATAGTAAAAGATAAACAGTGAAAATCATTATTTTTCTTAAGACAAAATTTGACTGTCTTGCAACTTTAACAAAATGACCCGTTATTGATTAAATAACATGCACTCTTGATAAATATTTGTATCAGCAGCACCGTATACAATTTTTTTCTATCATGTTGTGACATAAAATGTAATGGGATAGCCTTGAGTTAAGCATATACCTCCAACATTCAGCAACAAGAAAATAACCACAAAAATCCAGAGATACCAACTGCAGGGAAAGAGAAACACGGGTATAAGGACCACATAAGCTTCATAGGGCACAAAATAATAATCTATTGCATTACAAAACCTTATAATTACATAGTCTGCACCATCCTAATGATAAAAATTAAAGGACCATTTACATACATATTACCTAATTGTTATATATTTACATATCTAAAACCTAAACTTTAACTTTTACATTGTATACCACCAAAATCTTTCATATCACATCAAAAATACCACCATTTTAACTTCTAAAAAGTGAAATACAGCGTTCCATGCATACGGAATGTGGTATGTATGTAACAATTGAAGTTTAGGAGGAAGATATGTAAATACATAAAAATTAAGTGGTATTTCTTTAAATCTTCCAAAATTAAATTGTACACATATAAAGCATGGACACCAACAAAGGACAGGTAATAGCAATGGGAAGAGTGATCTAAAAAACTTTAAACAATGAAAACAGTGCACCTAGTGCATGCGATTAACACTAAAGGTTTGACTTTTCGTAACAAACATATTTACATTCCACAAAACATGTAATATTAGCTATCATAGTGTAAAACATGAAGCTTAGGAATATATCTACTGAGAACCATATAGAATTATATAAAGAAATAACAAGTGTGAGAATCTAAAGAAAGAATTTTTTAGAAAACCTAATCCGTACATTCATAACATGGGATTAAATAGGGTATTACAATGGTTTTACAAATAAACCCCTAGACTTCTTCAATATTCCCCTTTTACCAATAGGACCCAAAATAAGATCCAATTCTCAACACTCCCCCTCAAGATAGGCAAAAGATATCCACTAAGCCCATCTTCTCACATAACATAGAAAAATTTAATGAATAAGTCCTTTAGTGAGGCAGTCTGTGACTTGCTCTTCAGTGGCTACATCACTCAACTGCAGTAGCTCGTTATTTAACTTTTTCTTGATGAAGAATCTATCAAACTCCACATGTTTTGGTTCTATCGTGTTGCACCGGATTGCAATGTTGATTGTTGACTTGTTGTCGCGCCACAACTTCATTTGAGTTTCTTGGTCTACCTTGAGCTCGACCAACAAGGCTCTGAATCACATCATCTTAGCAACTCTTAAGGCTATGACCCTGTACTCCGCCTCTGCTATTGACCTCGCTATTACATATTATTTCTTGCTTTACCAAGAGACCAAGTTTCCCCTTACGAACATGCAGTATCCTGAGGTGGATCTTTTCTCATCTGCACAACTCACCCAGTCGGTGTCACAAAAGCCCTCAATGTCTACATATCCATTCTTCCCGAAGATCAATCTCTTCCCTCGTGCACTCTTTTAGTACCTCAGAATCTAATACATTGAATCCATATGACCCTTCATTGGATCATGCATGTAGCGACTCACCACACTCATAGCAAAAGAGATGTCGGGTCGAGTGTGAAACAGATAGATCAGACGGCCTACCAATCTTTAGTACCTCTCACGATCAGCCGGTTCTCTTACCTCTGCACTCAATTTGGCCTTTTGGTTATTTGAAGAGACGTCATGTTTGCACCCTAGAATATCTCTTTCCGTGAGGAGCTTTAGTACATACTTTCTCTGGGACTAGGCCTCCCCTCAATTCATCCAAGATCCTTCACCTCAAATTCATTACCCAATCTCACATTTAGTTGGACACTCTTTGACTTATCATCACCAGTGAAAATGGTGTATCAATATATAAAACATGTATGGTGGTGTGACCTTGTCACCTACAACAAAATTTCCACCTACAACAAAATTACTTTTCACCTATAAATTTATATGCATGCAAACCAAAACGAATTGAAAACTAGTGAAGGTCCACTAATTACTTCCTGCCGAGGCTAGGACCGCCTCCGTAGAGTGTCGGTCTCAGTAGTCTCTTATCCAAGACTTGGAAGCACACGCGGTCCAACTTAAGCTCCTCCCCGTCACCATACTTACGGTCCTTTTCAGATGTCTCATGGCTTTCTTACGGTTCGCCGTGAGTTTAGCGGGACATCTGTGTTCTTTTGGTGTTTTTGTGGTTTTCACTACGACTTTTTCGTGTTTTTTCGTGATTTTCTTCAAAGTTTTCTACGGGATTTCTTTGTCTTCTTTCTTGATTTTCATTGTTTTCCTGTCGTCTTTCTTTTGGGTTTATTCCCGGATTTCGCACTTCGCTTCTCCTGCACGTACGGTAGTAACCCTACTTAGTCGGGTTTTCCTTACTACGTTCACTCTTGTTTTGTTTTGGTGTTGACGCCTTTTCTGCAGGAAAACGATAAGATAGACAATAATAAATGCAGTATAACAATACACCGCGTAATCAGCGCCTACGGTACACTTGCAGAATTTTTTTTACTTCTTTCCTTTAACATCAAGTTATATGCTTTACTTTCTAGCACTCGTCTTCGTTAAGTATAAGCGTGTTTTACTTGTTACAGCAGCATATTCACGTTGAAGATAAGATGTTTTATTTCCCGTAAGCATGTATCTTCTAGCAAGATAAGATATTTACTATAAGATACCAAAGATAACTCGCTTGTAATGCCGCTCTCTCGTTATTCACTATAAGCATGTCCTCGTATACCCGTTTTAGCGTGCCTTTATTTTACTACTGCTCCGAGCCATCATGTAGTAGTACACTCACGTTTGCAATAAAGTAATAATTAAGAAGGACATAATAAAATGAAATAATTCCCCAACTTTAACGACTCGCATATCTACTGTTAATAATTTAAACCTGCAATTGCAACCTTGCTACGACGTGGAGCACGAAGCACGACTTCGAGGGCAGCACGGCCATCTTCGACAGTAAAACTTGTGTCTACATCAGCAAAACCATTCCTTAGCTTTTAAATAACAAGCTACATGACTTCGAGCGTAGTCCGCCTAGCGCGACATAAATCCTCACACGTTCTTTTAGGCCTTCGCACGACCTTGTCGTGCAACATGCATCTCTAACTCGCTTAGATTCCGAGGTCGTCGTCCGATACGGCGTAAATCCTCCTACCTTCCGAGTTATTTGCATAATCAGCGATTACGTAAATGTAATTTCTATAATTAATCGGTGCGTGATTTAAATTTAAATAAATTCATTTCCAAAATTTGACGCCCAACATTGTGATAGTCTAGGAAGTCATCGAAGTTCTCCTCGAGATCCGGTGACGTCCCGTCTCTCTTTCCGTCGACTCGGACAATCAATCGTTCACATCATGCCTTTCACCTATCGGATTTCCTACTACCATACTTCGTCGAAAACCCTACCCTTCGAACTACGAGGCGTAGAAACCCCGATCTAAATCGAGAGCTTCTCTCGAAAGCGACTTCGGTCATTTCGAGGGGTAATCGACTATGCGGCTCGCCTTTTATAGAGATTTGGCGAACCCGCAGTAATATAAACCTTATTTAATTCTTTCTGTATTAAATAGGGAAATTATTTGGCCCACATAAGTGTTCGTTGCACCGTAACTGGATGTCAGTGAACTTTGTCGTTTATTTGATCGAGCCGATATTGTCAAGTAGAAAGTGCCTATTCTTCGAATACGATGTGTTACACGATATTACGCTCGTTCATTTAAACTGCTAAATAAATGAGATTCGTTCATTCTCATATTTTTAAAATTTAAAGTTTTACTTTCAAAACATACACATACATATTAACATTAAATTAAATCTTAAGCGCATTTCAGCGGCCGACACCAGCAGAGACGGCTTAGGTTAGGGCTCTGATACCATAAAGAAAGAATTTTTCAAAAAATCTAATTTGTACATTCATAACATCGACTTAATTAGGATACTACATGATTTTACAAATAAACCTCTAAACTTCTTCTATATTCTCCCTTTACCAATAGGACCCTAAATGAGATTTAATGCTCAACAGAATCTAAAATTAAATAGACCTCACATCAAATTGAAATAGTGCAACCATTCATGCTTAATTTTTATCCAGCATGCATCCACTCTATGTCCAAAAGATTTTCTAGAACTTATCAAAAATTATTTTTTAAAAAAGAAAAAATAGCTAAATAATACCAAATGGAGTCGAGCAAGATTTTTGTGAGTGTATCCAACTTGATGTGCCCAACATAGTGAATCCATGATATCATTGTGTAAAAGTTCACAGTATGACCGAACAGGACATAATGACCTTTAAAGAAAATTTGTGACTTGTAGTTTGGTAAGAAAGACCAAAGACTCCACCTTCAAAGAAAGCATTATGAACAAGATTACCTGATACCAACCACTTTCTTAAAGTCGGCTTCAAGGGCTCGAACCATGTATTTGTGAAAATCAAACTTGCGGTTACCCTTGCAATGAGCCTACATGATAGAATATCCACTTCAATAAAATTAAGAAAAAACATGTAGCACACAATTCTGCTGTATTTGCAGATCTAAAACCTAAAATTCATTTTTTACATACATGCCACCTTACCTATGCATTAAATGGTGTATTTTACATTTTAAAAGTTAAAATGGTGGTCTTATTTATGTATTGTGAAGGATTTTGGTGGTATAAATGTAAAAAGTAAAATTTAGGTGTTAGATACGTAAATACATAATAATTGGGTGGTATGTAGGTAAAAGCCCCAAAAGTTAATTGAGAAATTTAATAAACATGAAGAAAAAATCATAGATGAGTAACAGCTAGCATCAACCCACAAAATAAAAAATCAACCAAGTAAAAAAAAAGGATAATTTAAAAGTAGTTACCATAATGAAGCCAAGTCTCATTGTCGTGTAGTCTGATTTTGTTACTGATCCAAATATTTGTTTAAAGAAGGAATGCTGAAAAAAGAATCGAAGTAATATTGAAAAAGTCATGGAAATAGACATATCAACATCTTAAGCTCCACAGAACACAAATGATATAATGCCCAAATACAAATAAACAAATAATGTATGTATAGCAACAGTAGCTAAGGGGACATTTGGTATAATTTTACTTATTTTTATTTTTAATTTATTTGTTTATTTTGTTTATGTTTTAACATGAAATAAAATGTTAGCTTTTTATGTAACTATTATTAGAACAAAAAAAAACCGCAATAATGAAATCTAGAAGGTGGGGATGCAAGCGGACTATGGGAATAACTTAATTGCAAAGGTAAATGATGCAAGTCGAAGGTGGAGTCAAAGCTCTTCAAGCGGACAGGGAATTCCCCTATTCTACTCCCCTTCCGTGTTTTTGATTAAATAAAAGTTTCACTACAGTACTCCTTGCAGCTTTTTTGAATTATGTTTTGAAAATTAATTTTAAAAAAAAAACTCAAAGTTGATTTTAGCATTTTCCTAAAACAGAGTAATTTGTTTATAAAAATAAAATTGTCAAAAAAAGTAAACAAAGCCATTTATTATCATTTTAACCATTATTTAGAAACAAAAACAAAAAGCAATCCTAAACAGCACCTAAGTTGCTACAATCAAGATATTAATAGACAAATCACAAACCGTTTCTTAATTCTCAATTACCAAACAGAGAATTTTGCTTTAAAAATAATCAAAACATTAAAAAATTTATTATTCGTCTTCAGTAGCATCATGTTCTTGGTTAATGTTCAGAGTAATTAAAAGAAGCTCCCTTGTATGGGTACAATGTTGAACTACATGAAATAAATTACGCAAATAATAAAGATGCAGGTCTTCTTACAGCTAGAATGATATTAGGGCATTTACATACATACCACCCAATTCCTATGTATTTACATAACTAACACCTAAACTTTACTTCTAACATTTATGCCACCCAAATCCTTCATATCACATAAAAATACCACTATTTTAACTTCTAAGAAAATGAAATACACATTTTCATGGATTAATAAGGTGGCATATATCTAATAATTCAAGTTTAGGTGTTAGATATATAAATAAACAGGGATTGAGTGGTATTATGTAAAGTTTTACATGATATTATTACTTACCAGCCAACTTAGTATCACAGAATCCTTGCCAATGCCAAGAAAGCGGCGCCTAACAAATTCAGTTTGGTGAACATGAGTGATTGATGGGGTAGTAGAAACTGCGTGAATATAATAAGTATCATAAGGAATGTTATTTTTGTTAAGAAGAGAAATTATGGCGCAATTCTGTAGCCGGGTTGGAAATATATCACATTGCAGTATGGAAGCAAGGCTAATAGCAAATACCATTGTCAGCAGTTTCTTTATGGATGGAAATTTCCCAGTGCTTCCATTGGCGTATCTGTGTGAAATGAAGCTAGCATTAGCATTATAAAGACAGTACCAAAGTTATTAATTTTTACTGATGAACTCAAGGATGTATGCATACAGAGAGAGAGAGAGAGAGAGAGAGAGAGAGAGAGAGAGAGAGAGAGAGAGAGAGAGAGAGAGAGAGAGAGAGAGAGACGTCAAAAAAAGTCCCCAGACTCTTTGGAAGGAGAAAATGGCCGGGCAACAGCTCGGCATGGTCAGCGGCCACCTCATCTACGTATGAGGTCTATGGCGAGCTGTCGCCTAGCCATTTATCATCCGCACCAGACGGACGTAATATTTTCTCCTTTGGAGGGGGATATTTTGATCCCAAGTCTACAGAAGTATCAATTTAGTCCTCGTGCTCTTTTAATATGAGCTGAAATAACTCTTGTGGAGCACTATTTCAACTCCAATTTAAAGAATTTGAGACTAATTTGGGACTAATTTGGGACTAATTTGACACTTGTATAAACCATAAGACTAAGATGACCCCATGTAAATAATCAAGGCACTATTTTGACACCTACCTTAGCACTTCCTAAGAGCATAGTTATAACACTAAGAATCACATGAGTTGTGGCCAAAACAAAGATAAAAATATGAAGTTGATGGATTGCTTCAATCGATAGCAGTGGAACCTTTCCCTGTAAAAGGAAAAATAGAGCAGATAATTAATAAATCAATGCATGAGTTAGCAAACGAAGCCAAGTAAAGCAACTCTCCTAATTTCCATTCTCTGACTCAAGAACACACACAAACACACAGATAAGTTGAGTAGTAAACCAAGAAAATGGTTGCTAAAAGGTTCTTAACTATGTACAGATAGTCATAAGTATCATATTCTGTAAAATGTATACTTCGATAGGCAAGCCCTAAATGTATTTAATACTTATGCGATACACTATGGTTATATGAATATTTAGATATTGTTTTGATTAAATGTCCTGGACCCCTAATGGACATATAGTGAAAAGTTCCTGATAAAAATTTTTATCATAGGATGAAATCTAGTTAAAACTTAAAGACCGTTGAAACAAAATGATTTTTCAATCAATAGAAATTTTACTAAATTATTTCAAGTCATCTCACAAGACAAAATATTTGAACAAAAAAAATGATCTAATTTCAAGCATAGGTGTAAACCAACTATTATTTAGGTCAGGTTGATAAGCTTTATTAGAGCCTAAACTAAGTTCAACAAGTCATTGAATGTGAATCTACTCAACCACATAAGACTTTCCATTTGCCAAGCTTGAACTTGCCCAATGTCTTAAATTGTTGAGAGCTTGAAGATGCTAAGTCACCCATGAGACAAACTGTTGACCTCACTTTTTGTCGAGGTTTAGTATTCCTCCTAGATTTAGGATTCTAGCCTCAGGAGCTTCCTCGACGATCCTAGATTCCTAGCGATGGGACCCACCTCGTTTTAGAGTGTCTGGAAGCCACTTCGTTACTCTTTGAAATCCTGTACGAGATTCTGTACCGCTAGTCTATAGCCGGTCGAAATTGATGTCAGGAGTTCAAATTGAGTCCCTATAGGACCTCTGGACATTAGGACAGCCTCGTGCACGTCTTACACACCTACACTATTCTGATCGATCGAGCTCGAAGTCAAAATTTTGCGACGATACTAAATTTCGACGCAATTTTGACGCGACCGTCGACGAGGTTGTCCGAACGACCTCGGATGACGAAACGGACTGCGCCGATGCGTCCGGAATGTCGATTTTACCTAAAATGGACATTCAATTTGCGACGATAGCACGCCGGGGACGAAACTTACGAGATGATTATAATTATTATATTAATAATAATAATATTTATATTATTATTGTTAATATATGTATTTATATATAACACATTTCCTAAGCCCTAATTCCCTCTCACGCGCGACTCGGCTCGTGCTCCCGCTCCTCTGATTCGCTCGGTTGACTCCGTCTCTCCCGCACGCACGCGAGAGAAGCTTCGACCGAGCTCCCCCTCGTCTCCTTCGCGACAACAGGCACTCTATCCTCTGCCGCGAGCCTTATCGCATCTTCCTCTCGATCCTACGAGTCTCCTCGAGCGGCACGAGGACAGGAGCCCCGTCTCCTCCATACCTCTCCCCTCCCGATGCTTATCTGCCGCAGCCATCTTCCTGCTCTCCTTCCTTGCGTGAGATGCAAGTGGAGGATCTCATCCATGCTTTCTTCTTATCCGTGACAGCCAAGTGGGTTTTGATATCATTTTTTTTTTGTGATTTTGTGGCTGCCTTGAATCCTTCTCCTTTGCCTATAAAAGCTCCATTCTGAGATGAATTTAGGGCTGGCCAAAAAAGTTTCTGAGAGAGGGAAAACTCTGCCATTTTTCTTTCTCGCTTACTCCCTTAGTTTTCTGTGCTTGGATTGGCGTCCTCTTGCTGTTGGAGGGAGAGTCGAGGTTGGAGAATACCTTTAAAGTTTCTATATTGCTCATTTTTGCTTCGGAAGGTACCTTTTTATCTCTTATGCTCGCCGCCTTTTGGTTCTCTCCGTCGAGCCATTGGAGATGGTTCTGTGGGGTGTTACGGAATGCTAACTCACTATCGTGACTATATTTGGGAATGTTTATTACTTAAGCATGTGAAAGATAGGATTATGGGCATGTTCTAGGAGTAGGCTTCGAGCACTTGCTTGGAATGATGAAATATAGCATGTTATGAACTCTTCTCTCTCTTTCGTTTTATTCAAAGCAAATTAGAAACATGAAAGCATAATTTTAAAACAATGTTAGCTCCTCTTGCAAGCATGTGGTAAATTTGGTTGGGATGGTAAGTTGCTTATTCCCCTTTTGCTTCTTTTATATACATGTGGAGGCTTGATTTTCTTGGGCTCCTTGTAGCCTAGTCCTTTATAAGAGCATGTTGTGAAATCTTTAAGTAGGTTGGGAAAGCTTAGTTTTAGTGTCTTAAGTCTTTTTTTGGCTTAAGAGTGCATGCTTAGATGGATTTGGAAAAGATTCTATACTTGTTCTCATGTGAACCATGTGAATGGTTTAGTTCCAATGCCTTAAGCTTCATTTGTTTCAAGAATGCATGCTAGAAAGGGTGGTTGAAAAAGGATTCTATGTGGGTTCTTACTCAAAGCATGTACTTGTCTTTTATTTTTGATATATTGGAAGCATGATCTCGAGGCCAAGTTGGCTCTTCTTGCAAGCATGTTAGGATGAATATTATAGAGCTCCTTGCTTACTTTCGCTTGGCATGAGTTATGGAAAGATTTATTTAGCTTTTTAACATGCATGTGGAGCTCATTTCTTGCTCCTTGTAGCTTTGTCTTGATAAGATGCATGTTGTAAAGATCCTAATTGGTTTAGAAGGCATTGCAACTTATTTTGATAGCTTGGTTTGGTCCTTCATAAAGTGCCCTCCTCTTTAATTATTTGTTGAAAGATTATTTCATGCTTGTTCTTATATAAAGCATATTGTGGCTCTATGTTTTGAATATTTGGAAGCTTAATTCTTGGGCTTCTTGTATTTTAGCCCTTCATGAAGCATGATTAACTAATTTGAAAAGCTTCTATGCTCATTCTTGCTTGCAAGTATGTGATAGTTTTGTAGTTTGATATATGAAAGGCATAAAGGTGTTATTGTGGCCTAAGATCGACCTCTTTCTTAGTTTCAAGCCAAGGTAATGTTTAAATATATATGTATTTCATTTAATTGAGCTTTTAAAGAAAATTGTTGTAGCCTTATGCTGGGCTTGAATTTAGTCTCATGTGGCTCGATTTTTGTGGAGTTTTGTTGTGTCCTTTATTTTGGCTTAATCCATGATTTGATTTTAGCCTCATGTGGCTCGATTTTGACTCCTTTGGCATTTCTGGCTTTTGGATTTGAGTTGAGATTGTTGTAACCTGATTTTAGGCTTGTTCCCAGCCTTGCTATGGCTCGGGTCAGCTCGCAAAGTGGCTCGGTTTTGCTCTCGTGATATTTATCCCCGCCTTGGCTCCGTTTTGAGTGGGATGTAGCTCATCGTCGGCTCGGCTTCTCGCTCATGGTGGCTCGGGTTTGAGCTTTATGCCGTGAGCTTGTAGTTGAGCTCCGATTATCTGGTTCGGTGTGCTTACGATGGCTCGGTTTGATCCTATCGAGCTCGGATCGGACTTTGGTGCTCTTCGGCTCGATTTGATGTCAGGCTCTAGTTTAGAATTGGAGCTCGGTTTGTGCTCGTTTGGGCTTTGTAAGCTGAGCTCTATGTCTATTTAGTGAGGGCTCTCTAATGTGTTTGTGAAGGATTTGGGTTCAGTTTGGGGCTTGGCCGTGAGCCTCTTGATGTTGATTTGTGATTTTGAGGCTGGATGGGGGCTTTACTTATTGCTGCCCCTTTGTTGTGGCCTTGGCCGAGAGCCTCATGGTGGTGATTGATGTGGTGATGGCTTCGCTTATTGCTATGTTCGAACTCGGAGTCGATGGAAATGTAATTCAGAATTGTTTCTTATTCGCTTATGGGAGTGAATCGGGCACCGATACTTGAGGCACTTCTTTCTTAAAGATTTTATTTGGTGGAATTGGTGCTAGTTTCGAGTTTTTTTGACTTGTACATTCACTTTCTTATGGATTGGAAGTTTTCCTGATTTTCCCATTGTGATCCCGGCCCCGAGCCAGTAGGTAGACCTATTGAGAGAGTCTGTGCTTCAGAAGCTGATGTTTGTTTTTGAGATTTGACATATCCGGATTTTACTGCAGGTTTGGAGTCTGGTAGTCAGTTTTCCCCGAGTCATTTTTCTTTTCTTTTCTCGTTCGATTTGCGAAGTTTTTAAACGGTTCTCGAAGGTCACTGCTTTTGGTTTAGTTTTATCTGAATGCAAGGGATACCCATTTCGGGCCGATCCAACTGTGCCCGAGTGAGAAAATGACGTCTTCAGGATCGATTCGAGGACCTCGGCCATGCTTTCGCCGTTCGTTGTTACATGTTTTAGGAGCGAGTGGATTAACCTTCCTCCCGTTTTAGTCTCTTCCAAGTCCGGAGGTGTGGTAATCTCCTCTTCTTCCCCTCCTTATCGATTTACACGTGTTCCCCGCTTCACTCGAGTCGGTTTTGTTTTGTTTTGTTTTTGGGGCAATGACGGCGATGATGCAAAAGGCACGCCAGCTGATAGAAGTAGAATGATATCCCATCCTACGACATCGTGACTCGCTCCGTGGCTCCCGTGAACCGTAGGATGACGGTATCATTCACCGCTACAAGGCAAGCGGGGCACCCGTACCTTCTTAGGATTGTTAGTGATCCTTTACCCGACGAAATGATCGACTCGTGGATAATCATGATTTTCAAAATCTGATAAAAATAAGATATTACATTTTGAAACAAAATATATATATATATCTTCCACTACAATCGGAAATTGATAAAACTCTCTTTTGTATGCCTGAAACTCATGTGCATGCTAAAAATATAAATTTCAAAAACTATATTATAAAATCCGGTCGTCCACTCGTCGATTATCGCTGGTCGATGAACACTCTCCCGAGTCGTCTAGCTGGACACCCTTCTTGCTGAGTGGCGGGCTTTATACACTCGTGCGACCGAGTAGCCTTCGACGACCCTTCGAGCAAGACTACGCTCCGAGCCTAGCCCCGACCCGAGTGCTCGCGGTTTTCTTCGAGCTGTTTGATTTTCGATGAAGCACTCGTGGTCCTTTTTCCGGATTTCCCGAGGTTTCGATGATTTTATTTTTGACTTTCGTTTGTTTTCTCGGTTTTTTCTCGTTATAAGTCGCCTCTTGCTTTCTCGAGCTTTTCGACGACTTTTCCTTCTCTTGTTTCGCTTTTATGTGACACACTCCCGCTCGGCTACACATAAGAAGACTACGGATCTTCCAGTATACAGTGTTTGTTTACATTTACAACGATATTACTTTTGTATACCTGCTACCGCATGCTATACCGTTTAAGTTACGTTTTGCATACCGTACTCCCGTATGCTTTCGTTGAGACGTCGTACTATACTCTACCGCATCCCGTGCTATATATCTCGCCATACATCGTACAACACTTTAAACATACTCGCATAGTGATGTTTAAGTGAACTCGACCATGAAGCCACTCGATCGAACATTTCGACTCGCCATCTTAGAAAACTCAACCTCTTCACTGCAAAGGAGCTTGGAGCTAACACGTGGCAAGCACGACCATCTTCAACAACAGAAACATGTCTACATCAACTAAACCACTCCTTAGCTGATTAAACAACAAACCATAGTGATTTCGAGCGTCGTTCGCCTAGCGCGACATAAATCCTCAACCCTTTCGGCCTTTGTATAATTTCGCCGTACAATATAAGCCCCGAACTCGTTTTGTGATTCCGAGGTTGTCGTTCGTTACGACCTAAATCCTCACATCTTCTGAGCTATTCGTGCGATCGTTTCACACGAATGTAAGCTCTAATTAAATAAAATCGACAGTGATGAAACACTTAAATAATATCTCCTAAATCAAAGCCAAATCATAGTGATAGCTGAAGTCACCGAGGTTCGCCTCTCGGATCTTCGACATCCCCTAGCTTCTTCCTCCTTTCGGATTCTACAATAAAACGTTCCAATTTCGAGCCAATCCCCTTTCACACCTCTTCGTCCGATTACGTCAAGAGTTCTATCCTTTCGACCTCCTCAAGATAATATTTCCCGATTTTTATCGAGAGTTTTCTTAAGCTGACTTCGGTCATTTAAGATGTAATTAACTATAGTGCTCGCCCTTATATAGAAGCATTTCCGAACCCAAACTTAAAATAAACCCTATTTAATTCTTCATATTAAATAAGTGAATTTGTCTGCAAATAAAATTGGTTTCGCAAACCAAACGGACGTCATATATTTCTTAGTTTATTTGATCGAGTCTCACCTCAAGTTTTCAGGTTCGTCTTTCTGGATAAATGCATGACTTGACGCAGTAGCGCTTTTTCATTTAAACTATGAAAAATATGGTCGGCTGATTCACTTTCCTTTCTCAAGGATCCTTCCGAAGCGGGCGACGGGATTTCGATTCCGGCGACCGACAGCTTCTTACGGGCACTTCACACCCAAAACAACGCCGACACAAACCCTACTTGGTCCTCATAACACGATTATTGAAATTGTCAGATATCCATGATGATGCATATTCGATAAGCCTGTTCATTGATAAAACTCAACTACTCGCTCAAAAGTACTCGCCTATCAATGAGAGATCTCTCCAAGAGAACTTGATCTCTATCTAAATTCAACTGAAGTTCCCTCCTAATAGAAAACTACCAGCAGGACTCATCTGCTACACAGTTTTCTACGCAGACGTTACCTACAAACTTAAAATTTTATCATGTGGGCCATCCTATACTGTCAAACTCAGTCCACAAATACAAATAAGCATTCACTAGTTGATCATGGCTATGACAGTATCTTAAACAAAAACAACAAAAAAGCCTTAATCCCACTAAGTGGGGTCAGCTACATGAATAATTTTTCTCCAATGCATCCTATTTAGTGTCATATTTTCATTTAATTCTAATAAATCAAGATCATTTTTTATACAATAAGACCAAGTCTTCCTAGGTCTACCTCTACCTTTCTTAACATAAGTCGAATTTAAAACATTTACTCTCCTAATCGAATCATCCGATGGTCGACGTTTAATGTGACCAAACCATCTAAGGCGACTATCTCTAATTTTGTCCGTCATTGGAGCTACACCAACCCTATCACGGATATATTCATTTCGCATTTTTCTCTAAGTGTAAAGCCACTCATCCACCTAATCATTCTCATATCGGCAACACTTAACTTAGTATTATGCTTATCTTTTAAAGGCCAACATTTAGCACCATAGAGCATTGCAGGTCTCACCAACATCTTATAAAATTTTCCCTTCAGTCTAAGCGGTACTTTTCTATCACACGATAGGCCCGAAGCATTTCTCCACTTCAACCAACCAACCTAAATTCTAATATTAACATCCCCATTTATATCACCATCTCTTTGAACAATGTAACCCAACATATCTAAATTGTTCACCTTTTAATAAATTGATCACCCAAATTTACTTCTGTCACTAGAGTTGTTATTACTAAAATTACATTCCATGTATTCAGTTTTAGTTCTACTCAAACGAAGGCCTTTAGACTCCAACCATAATTCAAGTTTTTCTTAGGCTTTTTCTCTCGTCTTATCCACTAGAATAATATCATCAGCAAAAAGCATACACCAAGGTACATCCTCCTGTAAATGTCAAGTAAGACCATCCATAACTAAAGCAAAAAGATACGGGCTTAAAGCCGATCCCTGATGAAATCCAACAGAAATAGTAAAATATTTGGTCAATCCTCCTTAAGTTTGAACACGTAACAGCTCTAGTATACATATCTTTAATGACTTGAATATATGTCATATCAACACCTTTCTTCTCAAGAACTCTCCAAAGGATATCTCTTAGAACCTTATTGTATGTTTTTTTCTAAATCAATAAAAATCAAATGTAGATCCTCCTCATTATCTCTGTACTTCTCCATCAAACCTCTCAATAAATGTATAGCTTCCATAAGTAGACTCTCTAAAGATAAATCCAAATTGACATGAGAATCTTTGATATGTCTTAACCTATGTTCAATTATCCTTTCCCATAATTTTAAAGTATGACACATCAATTTAATTCCTCTATAATTTGCACACTCTTGTGCATCCCCTTTATTCTTAAAAATGGGGACCAAAATGCTCTTCCTTCACTCCTCCGACATATTTTTTAAGTTTTAAAAATAATATTAAAGAGTTTAGTAAGCCAAAAACTCCCAAATCTTCTAAATATCTCCACACTTAAATCGGGATATCATCAGGTACTACAGACTTTCCACTTTTGGTTTTTTTTAAAGCCTCCTCAATTTCTTTCTTACTAATACGATGATAAAAAAGAAACGTTTTATTATTATTAACGATATTAAGATCTCTAAAGTCGGTCGCATTTTTAGAAATTCATTAAAAAGTTTATCAAAATAACTCACCCACCTATGTTGAATAATTTTTTTAAGAAAAATACCTTTTGATTTTCATCTTTAATACACTATTTGAGTTAAATCTTTACTTTTTTTTCCCTTTGTTTGACTAGTTTATACATATATTTTTCACCCTCCTTAATATCTAATCTATTATATAGATCACTAAAAGCAGAATTTTTAGCGTCGCAGATTGCTCTTTTAGACTCTCTGCTGACCATTTGATATTTTTCTCAGTTCTCTAAGTTTTTACATTTAAACCAATTTTTATAATATAATTTCCTATATTTTATCTTTTCTTGCACATTATTATTTCACCACGAACTATTTTTATTTATAGAAACTTTTTCTTTTGATTCTTCAAGTACATTTTTTGTCACTTGTTTAATATTATTTGTTATTTTTTTCCCACATAGCATTTGCTTCTTCACGAACATCCCAAATTTTGAAATCTTAAATTTTACTCATAAAAATAATTTTATTTGTGTCTTTTAGGTATCCCCATATAATTCAGCGATGATAAGTCCTAGCACTCTTAATTTTACAATTCTTATCTTAAAATCTAGAATTAATAATCGATGTTGGGTACTTAAATCCTCACTTAGATAACCTTACAATATTTACAATCTCGACGAACTTTTCTTCTCATAAGAAAATAATTAATGTGTTTTATTAGATCCATTCTTATAAGTAATAAGATGCTCATCTCTTTTCTTGAATAAAGTATTAATAATAATCAAATCACATGTTGAAACAAAATCTAATATGGTTCTACCTTCTTCATTAATCGCTCCATAACCGTAGCAACCACGAATATTTCTAAAATCTTCTACCACTCTACCAATATGTTCATTTAAATCTCCTCCGATAAAATTTTTTTCTTCAAGAGATATGAAGTGTATTAAGTCTTCTAAGTCATTCCAGAATTTATATTTATAGTGTATATCTAAACCTACTTGGAGAACATAAGCATTTATAATATTAAAAATCTTAGTATCAATAATAATCTTAAGAGCTATAATTCCATTTACAGCTCTATTAATTTTTACAATATTATCTTTCAAACTCTTATATATAATTACACCTACACCATTTCTAGTGCGACTCTTACCAGAATACCAAAGTTTAAAACCTAAGTTATCAATCTCCTTAGCATTTTCTCCAACCCATTTAGTTTCTTGAATACATAAAATATTTATCTTTCTATGAATCATAATATCAACTAATTTCATTAATTTAGCATTGAGCGTACCTATATTCCAAGATTCTATCCTAGTATTAGTATCATGGATTAACTTCTTTACATGCATCCGTCTGTAATGTGAGAACTCTTGCTTATTTGACACTACACCCTGGCGCCAGTGTAGCGGCCCTTATTTATTTTTTCGGATTCTCTCCCATAAATTTCTCTAAGCTCGATTTAACAGACTGTTTCTCTTCGTCTGAGAGGTAAATTATGTCGATTGTAAACTTAAAACTTTAAATAGAATCTTTAAAACCGAATATTCTTTCTATTTATCTTTGTTCATTTGATGT
The DNA here is from genome assembly GCA_022702705.1 of Papilionanthe hookeriana x Papilionanthe teres. Lineage (NCBI taxonomy): Eukaryota > Viridiplantae > Streptophyta > Magnoliopsida > Asparagales > Orchidaceae > Papilionanthe > Papilionanthe hookeriana x Papilionanthe teres. The sequence goes on from CM040434.1 coordinate 36,958,953, forward strand.
CAATATATATATGTAATAAAGTCTTATTACTTCTCATGTACAACATTGTATCCAACATCCTCAAAAATGCAAAAAATAATGAAAATGCTAAACACTAAGAACCAGGTTATAAAGTTTCCTCAATATAAGGAAAGAACCAGCAAAACTAGCAACCCAATGATTATGCCACCGCTAATCAACTAAAATCACATTGAAGACCATCTTACGAGAATGATCTAGGAAACCACTAAATGATCCTTGCAGGTTGCTCTAAAGAACATATCTCAATCGCCTCTAATGCAAATGTTTTTTCAATAGAGATAACAGAGGTCAGTCTCAATTACAATTCACAATTCTTATTCGAGACTCCAATGATGGCCTTGTTCGCTTTGTTAACTATTCCTTTTTGACAATTAATAGCACAATAAAGTGAATTCTTCTCTTCCCAACCTTTAAGGAGGCACCACAACAATGATTCTCAGCCTTCCTACGAGAAGCATTGCCTACATCACCGAGATAAAGCAATAATTTATTACCTAGTTTGTCGATGCTTAAAGGCCAGTAATAAATGTTTTAGCACTTCTGAAAAAAAGTAAGATCTCAATGAGCCACTTTGACAAGCTTCCTACTACTGCAAATACTAGATCTTCATTGTCACCCAAGAAGCATCACTCAAGGCCTTCCAGGAGGACCTTTCCATTCTATTCTTGATCTGACATTGGTCCAGTTGCTTGAATTCCTTAATAATTGCATCAATGTAATACAATCATCATATGACCTTGGCTTCAACCTACAAGCCACACCATTCCAGACCTACAAATGAATCTAGCAACGTCTCCAATATCACATAAGCAAGTCACGGTATAATAGGGATAGGTCCATTGAGAGGTCACATCATCATCCTCAGAATTACACCAACACAGAGGCTTCCGCCCTAAGAGGCGAGAAATAAGCATTCTACCTGTGGCCACTAGACAAGGGAGTGATGGCTTCTACAATCTAGGTGTATGGCTTATATTCCTCTGCATGTGTCTCTTGCAGAGATCGTAGATATAATAATACCCAACAAGAAAAATGTTCATTGGCAACTGCTGATGCAGGAAACAATGTAAGCCTTTGAACCATCATAATACTCTATTTTTCATAAAGATCGAGATTATGAAAGGAAGGATTGTTTCCACCACTATAGCCATAGCGAAGAACACGTCCACTTTAGCAAGTTTAAGGAGTATCTTTTACCTTGTACACTCTGAACTCAATGTTGGCACTAGTTGGAAGATTCAATCTTACAACCCAAGGCAAAGAGTAATCTTAGTACTTTGTTGCAATCTCATACACGCAATTGAAGGTCATCAAACCCAATTAAAAAAAGAAAAAAAAACTTATGGGTCATTTAGGATCATTTGTTGTTTTTATTTTTTCTTAATTTATTTTATTTTATGTTTTCTACATATTGATATAAAATTAAAATATGTTTAGCATCTTAAAATTAAATATCTATTTTTATTTTTATTGAATATCACATAAGTTAATTTATTTTATAATTTAAAGAAGGATGGTGGCGTCTCAGCTAGAGCTACTTGTAAACAAGATGGATATGTCATTGGGAACAGCAATGGGTGGGCCGATTGTGGGCATAGGGTTGAGTAGCATAATGAATTGAAGCATGAAATGGTGATTTATTGATTCTTCACTTCAATCTACAAGTAATTGGCATTTAAGATGCACTCTCTTTGAATAGGCCACATAAGTTATGAATAAAAGGTTAAGAAAACCGTCACTTTAAATTGTGGATTTATATAGAAAGTGAAACATTACTTTTTAGATTTATAGTCTACTACTATAGACCCAAATTAAAGTTAGGATTTGACCTAACCTTGGCATAGAAGCAGCTCAAAATGCGCTTGGGTTGGAGTGGGTAATTCAATTCTAATCAGATTGGATAAAAGTCAAAAGTTGATTTCTTTATTTAAACCCAAACTTGAATGGTGACAAAGATTTGATTTAATTTTTTAAAAAAAATTTTGATTGATCATTGACCTTCAACTCAAATTGATAGCCCTACCTCAATACAAAACTATTTTAGCTTTCTTCGAGAACTACAAGTTTATCTTTCTATTACAATGAAATCTTAAAATTTGACTAAGAAAATCAATCTTTACAGAATGAGTTTTGCCCTGCGGTTTTTGAACAGTTGAATTTAAACTGTTCTGAAAAAACAAAAGAATTTTTCAAGTTCCATCATTTAGTTGGATATAGCCAGAAATAAATGACACTTTTCAACTCAAATAAGAACTTGAAAAGCCTTTAAAACTAGCAATTTCATTCGCACACTTTAGAATGAGTGAAAATAAAACCATAACTATGACTTAAAAGACATGTTTCCCACCTACAAATCCACCAAATGAGCTCTTAGTATGATTTATACTCTTCATATGCTCAAAAAACAAAATGAAAATTATTTTCATTCATAAGGAACCAATCTCAATGTTCTCTAGCATAACTAATTAATTGCACAATTGCAAACAAAATAGTCAGCATGCTTTCTTTTGGAGGAATAATGATATTCAGGCCACAAAATTAACAATAAACAATCTGAATTCTCTCAATCAATTGTTTCATATGAACAAATTTGGACCAAGTCAAATTAATTCAACGTTTTTTTATTCTATAAATATAAATTCTCAGAAGTTGACTCTGCAAGCTAATGATATTCAAAGACAAAATTATCCTCAAAGTTTTAATGCTTTTGCCCGCCCAACCATGTCCAAGTCGGCTCCCATGGACTTTCTACCAAACCTTCCTACATCTCTAAAGATGAGGCCACAGCCACACATCAGAATAATTATAAAATATAAATATTGAAATAACTACTATTTGCATCAGCGTAAACAGGATGGTAGATTCATAAATTTGTATTTCAAAGCGACTTTTCTGTAAAACCGCTCCCCCACGGTAAGGGTAATCAACGCATGTGGTTTGAACGGGCGTTGTTCATTACTTCATAGGATTACTTCAAATATGGATATGTGCTTCATATTACTATTCTCTTTGAAAAAGAAAATTAAATATGTATTTCATTTGACTTTTATATTGAAAATAAAAACTGCCATGGCATCAATTTGATGATCAAATTTAGTCCAAACTCTATAAAAATATCAAAATAACCCCGAAATTTTTTTAATATTACAGTGAGGATTAACATGATAATTTTATAAAATCCGACATTGCAACGAACCCATCTAAATAATCAGGATACTATTTTTAAACTTCAACCAAATTCTAAATATCTCATCCATAAAGCAAATCCACCAATTGAGAACTTCTGATAAAAAATTTGATCGTGACATAATTTTTTTATAAATAAATTTATCAATTCAAGTAACTTTTACAAATCTGAGATTTTTCATATTTATACCAAAAATGGGGCAATTCCATACAAGCACCTTGAATTTGTTATTTACAAATCAACCAACCTCTTTCAAACATCAAAATTCACATTAAAACCCCAACTTATCTTTTTCATTTTTATCAAATTCTCAATACTTTGATTGCTCAAGAAAACCACACGAGGGGTTAATTTATAAATATCAACGTTTTGGGTGGTCTCTATGTAATTATTCCAAAAATTTAATCTACGCTTGATCATATCATCCACGTCGCCGACAAACTCCATCAAACCATCGCCGCGTTTCGCCTGATGCGGTACGCTCGGCCATGAACGGCACATCGAACAGAGCACGTTGAACGCGGCGTGTGCACCACTTTCCGTTCAAACGAACAAAAGCTTCTCAATTCTTCCGAAATTTACGAAAGTTCAATCTTACAACTTAAGAAATCAAAGGCAGCAATAGTTGAGCAAATTTTAAGCTATTTTATAATCAGAATATAGTTACAGTCTTGACACAGAATCTGGAATAGAAGCTTTTACTATTTAATCAAACTATTTACAGTCTTCAACAATTTAGTCTATAAGAAATTCAATTAAAATACTACAATCATTATCAAGAATGCAGAATTTGCGGATGTGCAAGACGGTTAGAAAATTTGAGATAAGGAAATTACATATTTTAAACTAATTATTGCAATTTATTTCCTTCAATCCAAAGGAAGCATTCGTGCAAGCAGAATGAAAACTGAAAAGGAAAAAACATCTATGAACAAAATTGAACTTGCCTTTCTAGCACAGTGCTGAAGCTCAGCACCAGAACCTCCGCCGGCGAGAAGCCTCCGGCCGCCTCCAAGAACGCCGGCGAAGAAATCGGAGCTGTAGTGGGCGGTGCCGCGGGCTTCGCCGCCGTTCCCCTCGCCAGCGAGATCTTCGCTCTTGCAGGGCCGCATGTGATGAGTAAAACTCTCAGGGATACAAATCTTCTGAATCGCTCCTTGGAATACCACCAATAGCAGCGAAATGAATCCCATCAACATCAGCTCTGCAAAGCCCTAAAACTCTCAATCTCAGCATCCACACAAAAGAAGAAGAAGAAGAAGAAGAAGAAGCATTTCAATGGTGAGAGTTACTTGCCTTCTTTCATCTTCTGAAGGGCCTGGAAAAGGGGTTTCTGGTTCTTGCGAGTGAATCGCTGCCAATATGAGAGATCATTAGAAATCCATCGGAGAAATGGATGTCTGAGAAGCGGATCATTTATCAATACCTTGCCAAGGCGATGGAGGAACCGCTCGAAGAAAAGGGAGATGCACACAATGATAGTGCAAACGACGGCGACGATCCATGTCGGAGTTCCGTCAAGCTTCAGCTCTTCTTCTCCTCCTCCCTCGGCCATTTGCTGCACACAGTTCGCTCGCTTCCCTCTGGAGCTAAAGGGCGGTTGGCTGCAAACAGTATTTAACTTTCAATATGTTTTATTATGCAAATTTGGATTTATCAGATACAGAAATAAAAAAGCGGGCGATTACATACGGCACCTAAAACATTGGCAATTTATAAATTAAGCTTTCTCTTTCATCCATTTTTGAAATTATCGCTCAAATTTTATGTAAAACCCCAATTCATATATATATTATAAAATTCACAATTATTGGTAAAGCTTTTTACCGCGGAGTCTAGACACAGCTCTGCATATAGATTCCAATAATATATCATTACGCGCTACGATCATGAGATTATTAGTGCTGTTATCAAGTAAAACCGCGATCATTATCGTAGTTATTACAGCAATATCGATGAGCTTTATTAGAATTATTCTACTGCGAGCTTATCAAGAAAATAATGGATGTTATTTGAGAGTTATTGAAGTTATTGGGGCATTATTTTGCGGTTATTAGTGTTATTGGATTTAATAACTCAATAACACTGGAATAAGACCTCAGTAACTCTGAATAACCCCACAATAACCTCCGCGATTCCACTTCAATAACCCCAAAAAATTTTATTTTTTAAATATTTTATGAGGTAGACCTGGTGTAGCACATATGAAGTCATATTATTGGAGTCCGCACGCAGAGCTACGTCTGGACTCCGTATGAAAAAATTTCTCCAATGATTGGATCGTGGTACCCATAAATACATTGATTTTATAGTTAAAAAATTCATCTTGTTGCTTACTTTGTAAATTTCAATGTAAGTTGTGCTATGCATGTAATTATCCAAAAAAAACAATCTATTTACATATATAGCATCTCAAACAGTGTTATTAACGAATCTAGCACTTTTTCATTCATTTTTTAAAATTCTCACTCAACTATCAAACTTCATGATAAAACCCCAACTCATCTGTTTCCTTTTTATCAAATTCTCAATGATTTGACTGTTGCATGTGTAAATACATCAATTCGATAATTCAAAAATAACACTCGATTGCTATATTTTATAAATATACGTATAATGTTTATTTTATTTTAACGACATTATATTGAAAGTATTTTTAATTTTGTATTAAATATTTAATTATTATGTATATGTGAATATTAAAGATTTAAGTATTTTTATCAAATTCTCAAAGATTTTAAGTATTTTTAATGTTATATTAAAGATTTAAATATTATGTAAAATGCATCGCTTCAGATAGAGCTGTCAAAACGGCTCTTTGTTCGCGAGCGCTCGCTGCTCGCCTAGCAAGTTTCGCGTTCGCTCGTTCGCTAGCTTAACGAGCTCGAACACGAACAAAAGATTCGTTCATTCGTGTTCGACTCGTTTTGAACTCGAAATATTACTCATCAATTATATATATATATATATATATATATATATATATATATATATATATATATATATATATATATATATATATATATATAGTAGTTTTTTAAAAAAATTAATTTATTGCAAGGCTACAATAATTTATAATCAATTAAAAGTATTAATTAAGAAAATAGAATAGAAATTATTAAATCAGATTCAAATGATGTTTTTAAATATAAACAATAATTTTTTAAATCTTGCCTCGATCCTTAAAAATCTTATGGGTACGTGATTATGGTAGTCAAAACAACTCTTTGTTCGTGAACGGCTCATAGGCTTCGCTGCTCGGCTCGCAAAGAACGCAGCCGAACACGAACACACCTTTTGAGCTCGAAATATAAACAAGTCTTACACGAACTGAGCCTGGCTCGCTCTTGTTCGTCTCGTTTACACCCCTAGCTTCAGTAGTTCAATAAAACACATGGGTGCTTGTTTTGTAAACCGTAATGTTTAAAGTGATAGGTATATGTGTCCTTTTTAAAATATTTTTATCATGTTTGTAGATTATGTCAATTTGTTGAGCTATCATATTGATTTATATAAACCATTAGAGATTGCATTTCGATCCTTATTAGAACATGTGTTCAAATCTTGTTCGAACATTTATAGAATCATAACTAAATATTATTTGAACTTCATTCAACTCATATTTTTTCGTGTTTAAATGTTGTTCGTTTGATGTCGAACATTGCCAAGTATGCTCGACTACTTGCTAGAACAATTATATTTGGAACTTATTCATACTACGAGTAAGCGTTGTTCAAACACATTGGAACCATACTTTTTCGTCATGTTTGTTCGAATATGACTTGAATTATGATTGAACAGTATGATCTGAATATGGTATAAATACGTGTTTGATTGATGTTCAAACATGATCTATCATAGTTTAAGCATCTGATAAATTTTACTCATTTATTTTGCACTCGCTCGTATACATAAGTAAATCAATAACTATTAGAGCTCCTCAAATACATTATGTTGTATTTATCATAATCAAATCTTACTCAAACTATATTTAAACTATATATTGGTTATGTTTGGGTATAATTCAAATCTTGACCGAACCATTTTTGTATTATGTCAAACAATGTTTGAAGTGCGATTGAAGCTGGTGAGAACATTATTTGAATCATATTTGAATATGTTTCAAACTCTGTTCGAACCATATATAAATATTATTTGAATTATACTTGAATCTTATTCAAATAATATTCAAATATGATTTGATCAGTGCTCGAACCATGTTCAAGTTTTATTAAAACCCGGCTTCAACATTGTTTGAACAATGCACAAATAGGGCTTGATCGAAGCCCTATTCAAGGTATCCCTATTTGGGCATAGCTCAATAATGATTCAAAAATCTTCTATGATAATGTTAAAATCATGGTTCCCAAGGTCCGAATCATATTTTAGTATGGTTCAAATAAGATACTAGTAAAGTTAAAATACGTTAAGTTATTTCTCAAATTGATTTAAATTATTTTTAAATTTTTATTTAAACCTGATGCGTGCTAGAAAATTCGCGGCGATAGTAGCAATGCATTATCGTTCTAGACACTGCACAACAATCCAGCACATACTACGTATAAAAGCAAGTGTAAGCAGAAGGAGACACTTAAAGTTTTTACGTGAAAAACCTCAGAAAGATGAAAACCACGGGCTTCAAATTTCAGCATAAAATTTCACTATTAGTGGATGCTTACAAATATCTCTTATCCCACGAACGAGAAAGGATGACAGTATTTTCTAAATCAAAGAGTCGACTGACAGGTGATTTGTGGTGATCGATGGTGACGATCATGAAGGATTGACAATGTCGATCGTGCGGTGTCGACATAGCGTCATGATGGAGTTATTGAGGCCGACGTGTGGTCGACGAGGCTAGCGTAAGGCTCACGGCGATCGGCTGGTGTCGGCGGATGGTCGATATGAATGATACTACGGCTGTGCTGACGGTGATTGTTCTGTTAGTGGCGGTCGACAGCTGGTCGGCGATTGGCTCGACGAGGTTCTCGCGCGTTCGACGATGGCTCGACGGTGAGCGCTCGACGCCGGCCTCCTTCTCGATGCCTCAAGCTTCTTCTCCGCGCTTGTCCCCCTCTCTCATGTGAGTGGTAGGGTCTATTTATAGCTTTTTAAGATAATTAATCGCAGTGACATGAACCATTCTCGATCTATATTGCTCAGAGAGCGTCATTTGACCATACGTCGTTTAAGGGGCATTTGGATGTCTTAATGATGTCGAAATTGAGTGATCTTAGTCTCGTTAGATTCATTGTGTCGAGACGCTTGATTCGACTATGAACTTGATGGATTCAACATCCGTTTAATCTTCCAAATGTGTCCGCGAATCTTTCAAAAACAGTTAAATGACTTTATCGTGCTTCGATTTCGACTCGACTCGTCTAACTTTAACGTCATTAGATTCTCTCATCTAGTCACCATTGGACTATAAGTTTGTCTGACATCGGAGCTCTAGACGATCATCTATCAAAATTTGAATGTTTCTTACGCAAAATATCATCTCGGTATCCGTATCATGCCTCGAGATTCGTGCGTATAATGAAAATTTGCTGGTGTCATATCAAAACCATTATTAATTGTGTTGAAGTATCATGAACTCTCGAGAAAATCTTATGTCCTAATTTTGTACAATGTATTTGTAAGTATACGGGTAAAAAAATGTTTAAAAGAGGGATAATAAATTTTTCATTTAGATGGAAAAATTATAGGCCTAACTCAATTCAAATGATTCATTATATAAATAAAATTAGAGAGGGTTGTCATTCAATCTAGTTAAAGAAAATGAGATAACAACATACAAAATAAAAGATTCATCTATTGTAATATTCAATGCCAGAGAAGTAACGAAGGTTCATGATGGTCGACCAGATTACAATGGTCGAACAATGATACTTAAGCAGTGGTGGTTAAGAAATAATGGACGAGCTATAGTGATTGGGTGATGGTGCCAATATGATCATTGATGAGTTATGATGGGTGAGTTGTGTTGGCAAGTTGATAATTCGACTGCAATGATCGAACAACGATGATTGTTGGTTGGCACCATCAATATCGAACTCAACTATTTTTAATGTAGAGAAATAATGTAATAATTTTAGTTGAAATTACAAAATACACTATCAATTGACATGTATATACATTGTAATTGAAACATCTTGAACTCATTAAATTGCTCCTATTGATACATTCATTTTGATTGTAAGTATGTGTGATTCAATGATTATTTATTCATTCAATTAATTAGCAAGGATTTCAAGCAATAAGATACTACCACACAATTCTTATGTATTTACATATCTAACACCCAATTTTTAAAATTTATATTTATAACACATGGTCTCATGATCCTATGTAGGGCCGTAAACGAGCCGAGCTTGAGCAAGCTCAGGCTGGGCTCGTGTTCGGCTCGTTTGAAATTAGCTCGGCTCGAAATCGGCTCGTGTTCGAAATGACTCGTGAAAGGTGTGTTCGTGTTCGGCTCGAATTAAATATTCTTGTTCGTGTTTGTCTCGAGTTCGGCTCGAAATCGCTCGTTAAAATTAATCGAAAAAATATATGTCTAGCGCCGGATTCAAACCCGAATTAAATGAATTGAAAACAAAGCAAGATAACCACGCTATCACACAAAGAATTACGATTTAAACTTAAATATAAATATATATATAATATATTAATATATAAATAATATATATAATAAATTATTATATAAATAATTATATGATTATTTTTTTATTTCGAGCCGAACACGAGCGAATAAACAGTTGTTCGTGTTCGGCTCGTTTACATTTCGAGCTTAAAAATTTGTTCGTGTTCGGCTCGTTAGGCTTAACGAACGAGCCGAACACGAGCTACTTAACGAGCCGAACATGAGCTCTTCGCGAACAACGAGCCAAATTGCCAGCCCTAATCCTATGCATAAAAAATTGTAATTTATTATAAAAAAATAGTGATTTTTGGTTAGGAAATATGAAAGTTTAGATGTTAAATATACAAATATATAAGAATTGTGTGGTATGCATGTAAATACCCCGAAAAATAATATTGATGTGTCATCAACATATTTTACTGTATGACATTAATCTCGAGGAATTTGGAACTGATTTCGAAGCATATTTTGACAAATTATGTTCCGATTTAAATCTTAAAATCATCTAGAGCTTTGATTTTAGCAAGCTCGTTGTCAAGCTGACCGGCTCGATAAGATACCCAATGATATCAAAATTGATTCAATCGTAGCCATATCAAACCCAAATCAAGTCGTTGAGCCACTTTTGGAGACTTTAGGTAGCTAATGAGAGGGTCAAATGAACTTAAAAATTGACTTGTTTTTGGTCAGATCGTGTGTCTTGACGAATGAAAGATTACACTTGGTTACTTAGAAACCTTAGATCGATACAAATGAGGAAAACTGACTCCTATTTATAGTCCTCTCCTAAGCCTTAGAAGCTTTCTAGAATCCATTAGAAAAGTCCAACTTCTAGATAGTTCTACATTTCTCTTTTACCTATATACATAATTCTAAAGCTTTATAGGTTATTCTAGATTCCTCGTTGAAGCATCCCCTTCTAACATTCTCTAGAATGCAGTAGAATCTTCTAGAGTCTCTTAGATTATTCACTTTTTTTCTAGGCTTCTCTAGAATATTCTTTCTTATATCAAAAATGATGGTGTTCATTCTCACTTGAGCTGGAGATGCATGACAACTATTACAGACAAACTTTTCTTAAATCTCTTGTGTGGCTTTAGCACTCTTCCTTAATACTAAATCAGCCTAACACTTGCAGCGTTTTGACTTGTAAGCACCAAAAACTTTTTAGGAAGACCAACTTCTAGATAGTTCTACAATGCACTTTTGCATATGTACATAATCCTCGAGCTTTCTAGGTTATCCGAGATTCCTCCCTGAAGCATTTCCTTAGAACGTTCTCTAGAATGCAGTGTGTTGTGGGAAAAATCGTTTGGATAAGTTACTTGCGAGAGAGAGGAAAAAACAACACAAAGAAATGCAACCACAAGGCACACAAGAAGATTACGTGGTTCGGCTTTCGACCCACGTCCACTGGAGGGAATCAAAATAATCCACTAAGCGCAAGAAACAAAAGCGAGTGACTTAGCTTTACATGTACGAGCCCTCATCTTCCACGGCCTCCCTTCAAATCCAAGGCCTCCAAGATGCACTCCTCACCCTCTACAAGCTAGCCCCTCACCTCGAGTTATTTTCACTCTTACAAAACCCACACTTAAGGCCTCCCTCCTCTCATCTATTTATAAGTAGATCAGATTACATTATAATATTCTGTGAGAAAGATGAGGTGTAACCTTCGATGATCGCCCGCCTCCACACGTCCTTTCCACATGTCCCCCTTTTAGAGTCCTCCATCGCATGGTTTCCACATGTCCTTCTTCTATCGCATGGCCTCCACATGTCCTTCCACATGTCCTCTTCTAGGGTCTTCCATAATGAGGTGGCACCTTCTAAAGTCAACAATAGAGGCTTAAAGTAAGGGGGAATTTACAAGAGTGTCACTCGCCTAGTGACTAATCGGGGTCAAAATAACAAATCTCCACCTCGACCCTCACATTATGAGATTCTAAAGTAGTGATTCCCTCCACCCGGTCCCCGAGGGGCCCTCAGCCAATGAAAATTCACTAAGTCCAGACAAGCTGTCCGAACTTAGCTATGGCAGCGGCTTCGGTGAGCATGTCGCAGGGTTCTCTTCGCCGGTATCTTCTCTACCACTATCGAGCCTTTAAGCAACGACGTCCCTTACGAAATGAAGCTTCACATCTATGTGCTTGGATCTTTCATGAAATACCTGATTCCCGGTTAGGTGAATGGTGCTTGATTGTCGCAAAACACGCTTATCACCTTCTAATGTATCCCAAGCTCTTCAGACCATGCCTCTTTACCACATAGCTTCCTTGATTGCTTCGCACACGCCGATGTATTCAGCTTCGTTGTCGAGAGGGCCACAACCGATCGGAGGTTAGACTTCCAACCGACTGCAGCACCGAAGACAATGAAGATGAATCCAGCCGCTGACTACCCGGTGTCAATGCTTCCCGCGTAATCGGAATCTACGTAACCGACTACCTTTTCTTCTTCGTCTTCCCGCGTTTTCAAGAGTAGCCCCAAATCGGTGCGTACCTCTTAAGTATCTCGTAATCCATTTTAGTGCTTCCTGAACGAGCCCGTCCCGGCTCGCCATGAACTCCGCTTACAATACTGACGGCGTAGGCTAAATCTGGTCTGCTGCAAACCATAACATACATGATGCTACCAACCCCACTAGCGTAAGGGACACCCTCCATGTACATTTTCTCCTCTTCGCCCTCGGTGCTTCGAGAGTTCGATAGTCTCGAAGTGCCGGTCTAATAGGTGCTGCAACCCGCTTAGCCTCGCGCATGTTGAACCTTGTTAGAACCTTTCCGAATATAGTGACTTTCGAGACAAGAATAAGCTACCCTTTTTCTTGTCTCTCGGTAATCTCCATCCCTGGATCTTTGTAGCCGGTCCTAGGTCCTTCATGTCGAATTCAGAATTGAGCATACCTTTGATCTTCTGGACTTCCTCCTTACTTCTGCTGGCTACTAACATATCATTCACATAAAGGAGCAAATACGTACCAATTTCATCGTCTTGCCACTTCATGTACACGCAACTGTCGTAGCTGCTTCTGACAAAACCGATCTTTAGCATGAACTCATCAAATCGTTTGTACCATTGTCTTGGGCTTTGTTTCAGTCCATACAAAGCCTTCTTCAACAAGCAAACTTTGTCCTTTGTCTCAAGTGTGCTATACCCATCTGGCTGGTCCATGTAGATGGTTTCTTCAAGCTCTCCATGCAGAACACAAGCCTTAACATCTAGCCGCTCTAATTCCAAATTGAATTGAGTCGCTAGTGCTAAGACTATCCTAATTGAGTAGTGTTTCACCACGGGTGAGAAGATTTCATTGAAGTCAATTCCTTCAACCTGTGTGAATCCCTTTGCAACGAGTCTGGCTTTGTACTTGATCCTCTCAGTACCTGGCATGCCTTCCTTCTTCTTAAAGGTCCACTTGCAGCCGACTACGCGTTTGTTCGTTGGTCGATCCACAAGTTCCTAGTGCTTTGTTCTTCATCGAGAAGCCATTTCCTCATCCATTGCCTCTTCCCACTCGTGTCTTTCCTCGCTCTTCGTGGCTTCCTCGTAGCTGCTTCGTTCGCTTCCTCTATCACTTCAAGCAACACTCGAGCATTGGAGATCATATCCGCATGGTCATATCTCTCCTAGCGGTCTCGATAGTTTTCCTTTGTCCGTCCCTTACCAAGCCGTAGTCGTCGGATCTTCTTTTGGTTAAGTCACTTGTCGGTCTTCTCTCGCCACTTCGTCTTGATCGTTCACAATTGTCCTTTGATCGCTCAAAGTTCGTCGTTGTTGCAGCTCCACCTCAATCGACGAATCCTCCTTAGTGACACCGTTCCCGGTAACATAGCTTCGTAGATTCCCCATTTTGGACTCATCGAATGTCACATCCCTACCGATGATGCATTTTTGTCGATCTAGAGCACCAAAGTTTCAGTAACCTTTGTTCCGTGTGGGTATCCGATGAAGATGCACTTCAAAGCCATCGCTTCCAACTTATCCCCGTCTAACGCGAGCGTATGCAATATATCCAAAGACTTTAAGATTATCATAGCTTACTCCGGCTTTCCATACCACATCTTCAAAGGAGTCTTCATATCAACGATCGTCGATGGGCATCCGTCGATAAGGTAGCAAGGGCCGACACAGCCTTCGCCCCTGCAGACTTTTGGGTGACCCGCATTTAGCAGAATGCACCTCACTCTCTCTAGAGAGTCCCGTTCATCCTCTCGCCCAAGTCGTTCGTCGAGGAGTGTTCCTGATCGTCTTGTGCCTCGTGATGTCATTCCTCCTACACAGCCTCCTCAACCGCTTCCGAACAGTACTCCAAGCCATCGTCGGCTCTCGCGTGCTTCAGCCTTACTCCCATCTTATTTTCGGTGAGAGTTAACCGGTCCCTCGAATCGTCGAAAAGCTTCATCTTTTGTTTTTAGGATAAAGACCCATACCTTCCCTGGTGTAGTCATCGATGATGTAGACATGAAGTACCTTCCTCCTCCATGAGTCCGAGTTCTAGCTAGGCCCCATAGATCACTCGTGTACATAATCAAGAGGTTTCTTCGATGTATGTATTCCAGCCGGAGAACTTCACCTCGGTGGCCTTCCCCGCACGCATTGTTCGCGTAATTCCGCTTGCGACCCGATCTCCGCATAACAGGTTTTGCATGGACAATTCCTGTAAGACTCTTTCACTTACATGCCCCAACCTCATGTGCCATAATCTAGATCTGTCAGGCTCTGATTGAACTACATTTAAGAAGTTCCCGATCACAGTTTTTCCAATTAGGGAGTATAGCTCATTATTTCTGACTCATTTCATGACTATGAGAGAGCCCTTAGCTACTCTGATACAAACTATTCTCCGCCTCGAATAAGTATCCATTCGACTCAGTCGTCCCTAAAGAAATCAAATTTCTTTTAAGTTCTGGGACGTACCTGACATGCTGCAGTATCCGTTCAACTCCATCGAACATCTTTATTCTGATCGTCCCGCAGCAATCACCTTACAGGCTTTATTGTCTCCAAGTAAAACGGATCCACCATTTGTTAGTTGTAGTGTCTCGAACCAGTCTTTGTGAGGACACATGTGAAAGGAGCACCCTGAGTCAAGGATCTACTCCTTGCTAGATTCAGATTCTGTGATCACCGTAGCTTCGACTCGAATCATAGCCGTCCGAGACTATGCTTCGCTTCTTCGAATCTTTAGGCTTCTCCCCGAAAGCATTTCTTTCTATCCGGACAATCCTTCTTAAAATGACCTTCCTCGTGGCAATGGCAAGCACTTGTAGGATCTCTTAGAAGACCGACCTCTAACATTTCTTCCGGACCTCGATCTCGCTTTCGGTCACTTTTATAACCTTTATCGCTCGATCTTCCTCTAACCATCGACCGTCTCCGCCGGTTTCCTCCTTCATGTCGTGCTTCTTCCGAAGTTCTTTGGCTCGATCAATGATCGAACCTCTTCCCGCAGTAATCGTCCGCGCCCTTCCATAGAGCATCGCATCCTCGAACCGCTCGTAGCTCTTAGGAATAGCAGCTTAGCAACGCTAGCCGCCTCGTCCTTGTCATCCATCTCGACATCGATGTTCTCAAGATCATCTATGATCTTGTCGAACTCGTCGATCCGCTCCGAGATCGATCTCGTCTTCGTGCATTTTGAAAGAGCATGGCGCCGCTTCGTAAAGAGCCTATTAGCCGTGACTCGGTCGCGAGTACCTCGAGCTTGGCCCAAAGTGCTCGAGCCGTGTCTCCCTCGACACCTCCTCGTAACCTTGTCCCCCAAGCTCAAGATTATCAAACTATGAGCTTTCTCCAGCATGTCAATCTTCTCTTTCTCTATCATGTCGGCCGGCAGTGCCGCCAGCCCTTGCAAGGCTTCTGCAACACCCTGCTGAACCAGTAGAGCTCTCATCTTTACTCTCCACAAAGCCGAAGTCGTTCTTCCCCGTGAATTTCTCGATGTCGAATTTAGTGGAACCCATTGTCCCCGCCAAACACCTCTTCTTGCCGCGATTTCTGGTGCGATTCCTCCGACCAAGATGTGTCGAGATTTTCCCACGTACGGCGCCAATTGTTATGGGAAAAATCGCTTGGATAAGTTACTTGCGAGAGAGAGGAAAAAACAACACAAAGAAATGCAACCACAAGAAAATAAGAAGATTACGTGGTTCGGTCTTTTGACCTACATCCACGGGAGAGAATCAAAATAATCCACTAAGGCAATAAACAAAAGGAGTACTTAGCTTTACATAGATGAGCCCTCATCTTCCATGGCCTCCCTTCAAATCCAAGGCCTCCAAGATGCACTCCTCACCCTCTACAAGCTAGCCCCCACTCATTGAGTTATTTTCACTCTTACAAAACCCACACTTAAGGCCTCCCCTCCTCTCATCTATTTATAGTAGATTAGATTACATTATAATATTCTAGAGAAAGATGAGGTGTAACCTTCGAGGATCGCATGACCTCCACATGTCCTTCCACATGTCCCCCTTTTAGAGTCCTCCATCGCATGGTTTCCACATGTCCTTCTTCTATCGCATGGCCTCCACATGTCCTTCCACATGTCCTCTTCTAGAGTCTTCCATAATGAGGTGACACCTTCTAGAGTCAACAATAGAAGCTTAAAGTAAGGGGGAATTTACAAGAGTGTCACTTGCCTTAGTGACTAATTGGGGGTCAAAATAACACAGTGCAATCTTCTATAGCCTCTTGGATTATTCTCCTTCTTTCTAGACTTCTCTATAATATTCTTTCTTATGCAAATAGGATGCTGCTCACCCTCTCGAGATAAAGGTGCTTGACACTAAGCTCACTCGATTACGAGATTATTGAATCGATCAGATCATGAAATAAATCTCTTCTGATCAAGAGGAATCATCATAAGCCTTTCCATCATATAATTTTTCACCAAATAACTAAAATGCCCCTCCTCCAAGGCCTATAAATGGACCATCTCTCTTTATTCGGAGGGGGAGGAAGGAAGAAAAGAGAAGAAGAATGAGCCAATTTCTCGTGTTGTTCTGAATTGCAAACCCGACGATAACACCTGGCCTCCATAGCTACCGACCACCGTTGACCACCATCAACCACCCCTTGCTCGCCTTAGTTAGTGGACTCTATACTAAGCAGTGAAATATCCCAAACACTCTGCAACGATATACATAGAATATAGTAGCTTAAAAACCTGATGAAACTTCAAGAGGCAACCGCTCTCGAGTGCCGCATTCAAAATACAGCGAATCTTTTTGTATATTGTATACTTACAAACATTTAAAAAATAGTAAATTTGATTCGAAGAAATAGCTTTACGTAGCTCCCCCCAATTCATATGGTTTTACTTTTCTAACACTTAAAATTTTACTTTTGGGTAGGTATGTAAATGTTCTTTATTATATTTATATGTGGCCGAATGGGGATGGAAAAAATGATTTCTATAAAATTAAATTATCGGAATTCGAAATCAACCCTCATGCCATATTTTCTTTGAATAAGATCAAGGGTATTTATGTAATTTATTTATCCGATTTGTAAAATTCTTAAACAGGTAGGGTGCAACTTAATTTTATGCTAAATAGGATTTATCAAATCTGATAAATTTAAAATTATCAAACTCGCATTCATACTGAAGAATTTCAGAGTTTGTTAAATTTGGATTTACATCGTAAAAATGAGTGAATGCGAGACGAAGAGGACTAAACGCGAGAAAATTGGATTTAAAGGAGTGGCATTTTATTTTTTTTTCTTATAACGTTTGGCTGGATTTAAGTTAAATTTATGATTAAATCCAATAAATAGTATGTTACCAAACAATGTGATATATTTAAAGCTAAAATGATAAGTCTTCTTCTCGAACATGTGATGACTATGTGTCATTCTCTTAAGTATGAATCTTTAACATTTGAGACATTGCTATTAACAGGTCTAACACTCTCTTTCATTCATTTTTCAAATTATCACTCAAATATCAAAATTTATGATAAAACCCCAACCTACTATTTTTCATTGTTATCAAACTCTCAATGCTTTGATTTGTTAGTTCAGGAATATCACACGAGCTATATATATATTATAAAAGGAATTAGTATTTATGAGAAGCTCCTAAATATTGATTCTCCTTTATGCTACAACCCCATGATGAAGGTCTGATGCCATGTGTTATTATTCGAGAACCCCGCGCCATGGGGATCAAACCCCTGACCTGAGGGGACTTACAGTGAACCTTGCCAACTAACAGGTCAAGGCTTGTGCGCGCACGCACACATACACACATGCACATATATTGACAACAAATTTTTATTTCACAAGTGTAGGGTGTCCTCCTGCATGACTTAGGATGGTCTAGAGTTCGTCCGTAGTATCTAGTAGTAAGGTGTTCACCTTCGGGCACTTGTTCGGGGTAAGTAGCTAGATTTGGTAGCAATTCTACCATACTCGAGAAAATCCCCTCTGGAGGCCCATCTGGAATGCAAGACATTCCCGATGTCTAATCTAATGATTAGAAGTCACCAAACGTCCATCCGGAGCCTCTCACGACCATAGGAAGTCATTGAGTCCACTTACATGCGTTACGAGAAAATTAGGGTTTGGGCACCCTACCCGCACAATAGTTTATGACGACCGTTGTCACCGATTTTTTCCAGTAAATGATCGTTGAGAATACTTTATTTTGAATTTATGGGACTATATTTTGTTCACATGGAGTCTCCCATAGCTTCCAGATTGAAAAAATCTTTCGTCGAGCATTCCTAGTGAAAATTAGGGTTTCAGGCTTGATCGGCGCCCCGGGGGCCCACGCACCCAAAATACATTTCTGGATCATCGAGCCCAAGCCTCCGAAGGTTTAAGACATGATTTGAAATTCTAGCATAGACCCAACGTCTAGGTGCCGAAAAACCGAGCACCAAGGCCCCAGACAGGCCAAAACATCGGGTTTTCCCGAGAGCTTGGTGCATAGACGCCACATTTCTAGCGCCAAAGCCTCAAACCAACACACTAGGGTCTTGGCGCCAAAAAGGGTGGCGCGTAGGCGCCACTCTGACTCTATGTTGCGACTTTTTCATGATTTTGACATTGTTTAGACGTTGTAAGCCTCGGGACCTTAAAGGTGGGTGGCTAATCTCAATTATGCCTTCCTCTAGAAGGATCCAAAGCCTCTTTATGGAGGATTTTTGGTTATTTTCTTGGGGGGAGAGAACCCCTCTCCTCTCATTTCGTTTGGCTGGATATTTTGCCCGAGAGGGTGGAGAGGGGTTTAAGCTAACCCCTCCCCTCTCATTTCGTTTGGATGGATTTTTTGCCCGAAAGGGGCTTTTGCTAGCCCCTCTCCTCCTTCTTCTTCGCCTGCCATTAGGGCTTGCGGAGAAGCTTTTGGAGAAGAGTTCTTGGAGCCTTTGGAGAGGCCATTAGAGAGCCATCTTGGAGGGAAAGCAAGGATGATGGGTTTCTCTCCCCCTCCTTTATCTCCTTCTTCTTCCTCCTTAGCCTTTTTCTTCCTCCCATCTTCTTCAACTTCTTCTACATTTTGTGAGGATGTGAGAGGGATTTCTTTAGGAGAAACTTGGGAGCAAGGCACCACTCTCCTAGGTGGAGGAGAGCTTCGTCTTTGCACGGGGAAGGTTCACCGGAACATCGTCGGAGTTCCCCAGAACGTGGGCTTCTCTCCTACCGATAGGAGAGTTTCTTCCTACATTTTAATTTAATAAGAGAAGAGCATGAACTTCTGAACACGATACTAGTTTGATCTTTTTATGACTGTGATGAAATTAGTGGAGGGTCGTGACGACTGTAATTGAGTCAAGATAGTTCAAAGATGATGATTTAGTGACAGTGGTCAAGCGACAATTATCAAATGATTACAATCAAATAACGATGATTGAAGGATGGTCTTCAAGTAATCGTGTCAAATGACAATAACTACAGTGGTTGCTAAAAACGATTGTCAAGTGGAGCTCTATAGTTTTTCAGATCTCCTTGCTATCATTCATTAACAATAAGTTTATATGAACAGGACGATCTGACCACAACTCGTCGGGGATTAGCAAGATAGATCTTGCTGGGAAGGCATTAGCTATCCCGACGAAGACATGGTCAGCTAAACTCAAAAATTGCATCAAAAATCTTGTCGAATAAAATAATTTTTTTTATCATGTATTGTATGATATATATAACTAATCAATTAAAATTCATATTATGCCATTTATTTACTTTCATATATACAACCCTAATTGTCAACTAAGGTGTATATTTGTAATTATATTGTAATTTTTTTCTCAGATTTTTTTTACAAAACGAGCCGTGGGAGTTTGTTTTGGATATATAATGTAATTATTTGATTTTGTCAAAATAATTATTTAATGTTTTTTTATTAACACCCACCAAATCTAACCCATGATTAGAGTGAGTCAAACTCATGCTCCTCGTAGAACTCAGTCAAAAATAAATAAATAAACTAAGATTTACATACATACCACCCAACTCTTATGTATTTACATAAATATCCAAAGCCTATACTTTAATTTTTACATATATATGTCACTTTATTTCTGTGGGCTGTAATATTTGAGTGGTATATATATGTAAAAATCAAAATATATCTGTTAGATTTGTAAATATATAAGAATTGGGTGGCATGTGTGTAAATGACTCATATAACTTTCAATAATTTGAGACTATAAGAGAGAAAATATGATGATATATTTGCATGAAAGTCCTTAGGTTGAAAATTGTGGAAAATGACATTTTTCACCTTCCAAGGTGGCATTAAACCTAACCATCTTGTCTAAATTTCTAATATCCGTTCTTTAATTGCCATTTTAAATTAAATTCATTATTATATTTTAATATAATTTGAAGGTGAAGAATTTTATTTTGCTTTTTTTTTGTCTATTTTTTTTTATTTTTGTAGTTTTTTTCTATATATTTCTCATTATATTTATAATACCTCAATTTTTACCGTAAAGTTATATGCGACCCTCAAATTTTCTCTATAAAAAAATGAATGAGACAAGCTAATTTAATCAATAAAAGTATTGCTCATCGTGACTTTTCTGATATACAATTGTCAACTACTAGCAGTAAGCTTATTAGGTCACGGGTTCGATCTGGCTTGAGTGCATATACCTCAAGTCACGGATCGAGTGGATTAGACATACGAGAGTAGAGAATCGACAAAAGTTCGTTTGCTCACGAATAGCTTATGTTCGGTTGCATGCTAAGCTTCGTGTTCGATTCGTTCGATAAGCAAACGAGACGAACACGAACAATTTTTTCATTCGTATTGTCATAAACGAACTAAACACGAACAGTGATGTATTCGTTTGTGTTCGATTCGTTATTATTCGAAATATAAAATAATTTAAAATAATTATATTTAAAAAAATTATGATATTTTAAAAATAATTATATATTATAAAAATTTATCATATTTTAAATAATTAATCTTCTATAAAATATAATATATGATAGATTATTAATAACAATAATAATATTATAGTATTAATTATATTAATATAAATATTATAATATTATAATTAATATACTATACAATATATTAAAATAAAATCCTAAACAAAATCCTAAACGCCTTATTCAGTTTACTTCATTTTGATAAGTATGGATTACTCGACGTCGTACTGAATACCTTATCAATTTGCTTCATTTTGAGGAAGTATAATATCAAATCTAGGGCTGTTAAAAAAACTCGTTGTTCGCGAATAGTTCGTGTTCCGTTCGCCAGGAAGGTTGTGTTTGATTCGTTCGATAGGTAAACGAGACGAACACGAACAATTTTTTTTCGTTCGATTTGTTAAACGAACCAAACACGAACAATGATGTGTTCGAACATTTCGAACACGAAAACTAGCTCTGTTCGTTCGTGTTCAATTCGTTTACACCCCTACATGAGAGTGGTTGGAGCTCGTAACATAGCCTGCCATCATTCTTAAAACAAAAAAAAAGTCTATAAAAAATTTGGAAGTTAATTTCCAATATATTAGGGTCGACTTAAGAGAAATCTTTTTATTTTATTAATTCTTATTTTTAAAAATATTTGTTTAGTATATATTTTTATAAATTTTATTATTATTTTTAGAAAATTTCAAAACATATAAAAATTTGCAACATCATATATATATATATATATATATATATATATATATATATATATATATATATATATATTAAAAGAGCAGCGGAATGCTCCTTATGCATTAAATCAAAAGGGATAATACAAAGAGGGGAAGAGTTCCTGCTACACACCCCATACAACACACACAAGAAGAATAAATCTAAAGGAACTCAGACCCAAGGAGCAGGAAGTCCCACTAAACCCCACAATACAACTCGCACAAAAAAATAAAAAATCTAATGGACCTCCATCCTAAAAAAAAAAAAAAAAATACAAAACTCAAAGACATCAAAGACAAAAATCATTGCGAACAATCAAAAGCAAATCAGCAGGAACAACAGTAGAGATCTAAATCGAAGGCCTAGACAATCCAACTTTAGTCGCCCAATGAGCCACCAAATTTCCACTACGCTTGGTATGCGACCACCAAATAACCAAATCTTTAGCTAAAACAACAATCGTCTTAACCTGATAAGATATGCTCCAATGTATATTCACCTTTAAAACACAAGATCTCCATAAAAGTAAAGAATCAGTCTCAAAAACAATAAACCGCCCTCCAAATTTTTTTCAAAAAAAATTAAAGTGCATTTACATATATATCACCCAATTCCTATGTATTTACATATTTAACTTTTAAATGCCACTTTTCCCTAAGAAGTAAGGTGGAAAGTATGAAAATATTGTACTTTAGGTGTTAGATATGTAAATACATAATAAGTGAATGGTATGTATGTAAACATTGCAAAAATTAAAATAAAAAAATGACAATTAACGCATTATTTCTGAATTTCCAGCAATAACTAATTAACGCATCATTTCTGAATTTATGGAAATGGAAAGCAATTTAGGAGAAGACTGTGCTGACAGTATAGTGGTGATGAGAATATGTGGGGAAGGGTTCGAGTACCTGTATTTCGGAGAAAGGTGTGTGACCCACAATTTTATATTATGATATTTTTAATTTAATTGCAACGACGCCAAAAACTTGACCCCGCTATTTATATGTATAGAATTGTAATTGTTTATGTTGTGGATGCTACGCAAGTATACGTATCGTATCAAGTAATACAGCGCTCTAAGTGAGTCCCTGTTATCGATCCCACAGTGGAAAGAGAAAATTAAATAACAACTAATTTAAAATAATAATAATAATTTTTAAAATAAGTATACGAAAATATGAAATTTTAAATTTGAGCGCAATAAAGTAAACTAAGTATTTTAATTAAGTAACTTAACTAAGTAGAAAATTAATACGTATTGAAAGTGCAGGAAATTAAACTAATCGCTAAATAAGTCTTAACTATTCGTAAAAAGTATCTTTCCCCTTGTTTAGAAATTTAAGTGATCGATGAATTTAAATGGATAATTTTAAGCGTATCGTGACAATAGAGCATTCCTATTCTTTACCCTTTGGTCTAAGTGTAAAGAATATCGACTAATCCTATGCTTCGACTATCGAATCATGCGCTAGACGGAGGATACCGACCGCCATTTCGTAGCTCCCACGTTCCCTCGCCCGAGGGCTAACATCTACACTTCACCTCTTAAACAATGTGACCGAATCGAATATTTTAGTCCGTCACACTAAAATGCTCAATTCTACGCCCCAAGATATTATTTCTCTATTTATTCGCACCCTCCTTCCAAGGCTTTGAATTCCCGAATATCGATGTAATTTTTACTATAGTTGATAATCAACATATTTTAACAAATCAAATGGCCACTTGAAAGTAAATTAAGTTTTAAGTAAATATTATCACAATTTATTAATATATATAAAAGTATCTCTATTTTAATTTCATCAAGTCACTTAATTTCATAAACAGTGAGAAAGATTAATAAACTACTCGTAATGCATGGAACTAAACTAAGCATGGATTTCATTTAAAGTTAAAAACAATAAATACAAATACTTATCTCGATTTATCCCCAAACGTACTCTCGTAGTTCCTTTCGACTCTTCCTTCCAAGACAACGACGACTCACTAATTACTCACTAAACTCACTAAAGACTCACTAAAGACACACAACCGCACACAAAACTAGACAAAAGACTAAAAGATCGCACACAAAAGATCGATTTTCGGCCTCTATATATGAGGTGAGCAAAGGACCAAGAGGTGCGTAAGCATCCCTTCAAAAGTGTCCAGTGTTCAATGTATTCGTGCCATTTCAACTACCTCATTGTCTGGCGATCTAACTACTCTCGCCGTTCTGCGAGGCTTCTAAGATCTTCAAACCGCTCTAGCTCATCGTCACTGGTTTCGGCTCATTGTCGCCGAGATAGCTTATAAATTCTTCGAATTTTCTTCTGTAACCTCGCCGTCTGGCGGCTCGATATCGCCGTCGGCGACTCAAAGACAAATCGCATGATTTTGCTCCAAATTCGCTCCTTTTTACGATTTTTGCTTTTATCACCTAAATTATTCATTCCCGCAACAAAATAAATAAAATACCCTTCTTTAAAGTGCAATTTCATCAAAAATAGTATGAATTTCTTAATAAATTTTTCAACGATCAAAATCCCCCAAACTTACTTATTACTCGTCCTCAAGTAATTTTTAAGTACTACATAAAAATAATGAGTTTTATAATAAGATTTTTCAATTTAAATAAACTATGAATTAGATTAATTAATATCATAATGAAGTTAAACAAAAATAATTCATGTAATTTAATTAATCTTATGTAAATAAATTATTTAGCTTATCGTGTCTAAGATTTCTAGCTTACTATTCATTTCAGTAACGACTATATTTAAAAGAATAACTACTTAAGATATTCATATGATAAGAAATTCAAGAAAACACTATTAGTGTAAAATTCTAATCCATAAACATAAGTTCGGAAATATCTAAGTTTTTTTTTTCTTTATGTTAATTCAAATGGTCTCAATTTTTGATAAGCGCATCTCCTCAAGCTTCTCCTTATTTTTCTTTTTCTTTTCTTTTCTTTTTCTTTTTCTTTTTCTTTTTTTCTTTTTTTTTTTTTCTAATGAGGATTACCGTATCCTGAGAGCCTCGTTAATAATTTTCAACTTCATTTTCATTTTCCTAAATTCAAACTTAGAAATATTTCTTAGCTTTATATATACTTCATAGCTTTTACTTCATCGATTTTCAATCTTTTCTTTTTCACTCAATACTTAAGAATTTTAATTTTGAATATAGTTTTCCTTACTAAAAATAGTTTACTATATTCTTATTCCCTTTAACCAAATAAGTTTATTCTATTTAATTAATTAAAGTACTAGAAATATTTCATTTAACCTTTTATAATAATTAAAAAAATAATTCATATTAAATCAAATTCAAAAATTTGCTATAAAAATCATTTTTATAATAATTTGAAAATAGAAATCGAGAACAAGTTAATAACTAAATTTGTATTTTACTCCCCCCAAACTTAAATTTTTATATCTACTCTAAATAATGAAAAAGGAGAGTAAATAAATCATACCTTTCAAGCTTTAGTATTTCTTTTTTTTTTCTTTCAAATTTTTTGCGCTTTTTCATTTTTCATCAACTCCGTACTGTTAGTATTCTCCATATATATATAACAAGAAAAATGCAATGGATAAAATCCGAGATAAGTATTAAACACAACAATTAAAATTAACTCTACATTACACCTATGAATCACTAACATATTAAAAACAATCGAACTAACGCATTAACAATTTTAAAACTTAAAACAATACAGTAATAATAGAAAATAAAAACATACTAAAGAAAACTAACATCCTAATTAATATAAAAACAAATGCAATTAACTAACACACAAAAAAAAACAAAAACTAAACTACTATAACAATCCAAGCAGATTAATCTAACAAACATCTAATGTCTTACAACATAAAGTACTGAATATTACAAACATATAAAAGTTTTTTTTTTTTTAAATAACTTAACATTAAACAAACAAACAAATAAAGTCTTAATCTTCAACATTAAAGTCTCGAGCTATATCATCTCCTCCCCGATCCGTAGCCGAGAAGACCGAGCAGTCCGGTACCGCGAATATCTGGGGCACTCAGTGAAAGACAACATCTAAATCACCACTCCTATAGCGACGCCGCCTTCATAGTATGCAATCTCGTATTCCGAATGTCGCCGGAGATATTCACTATCATAATCGTGTCTTCTCTCCAAGCCTCCAATCCTTTCGATCTATATGCTCAAATCTTCTTTCCATATTTTCTCCAAATAACTCAAAACTCTTTCTACTCAGTGGTTAATTCATTCATCGGATCTCAAGGGTAGGGTGGTAGACATCGTGAGGTTCATAGCTAAGTAGAGGGTATATCTCTACCTGACCGAGTGAAATAACTTCTCACTCCCCGATCTCCAACTTTCGCGGATTCATATTTCTTTATATTAGCCTCGAGTTGTGGGTTTCATAGTGCTCTATCCATTCCTCATCATCTCTCGCTCTACCCCGTATAATCGGCAAAGTGCATGATAAGACCAGTGATGTCCTAATCCTCCTCCACTTTCATTTCTAAGCAATGGCTAATATGTTTTTATATATAACACTTCCCACGTTAATACTTTTCCGGTTCCGAATACGTAATTGTAACCGTTTATCTCTCGTTACCTCACTATGATTGTAGGTAGGTAACAAAGTAGAGCAAATAAAATAATGCCGTGCTTTGATGTTGCATTTAGCATGTAAAGAGGGAAGTTTACCCGTTCTCGCCGCTTTATCTTCCGTACTCCTTTCCCATCAGCCGAGAAAGTCAATCACCTCTTCTAATGGTCCTTCCATAGCTCCAAAATAACTTAACATTAAACAAACAAACAAATAAAGTCTTAATCTTCAACATTAAAGTCCCAGTGCTATATCATCTCCTCCCCGATCCAGTAAGCCGAGAAGACCGAGCAGCTCGGCACCGTGAATATCTGGGGCACTCGTGAAAGACAACATCTAAATCACCACTCCTATAGCGACGCCGCCTTCATAGTATGCAATCTCGTATTCCGAATGTCGCCGAGATATTCACTATCATAATCGTGTCTTCTCTCCAAGCCTCCAATCCTTTCGATCTATATGCTCAAATCTTCTTTCCATATTTTCTCCAAATAACTCAAAACTCTTTCTACTCGTGGTTAATTCATTCATCGCATCTCGAAGGGTAGGGTGGTAGACTCAGGAGGTTCATAGCCAGCAGAGGGTATATCTCTACCGGACCGAGTGAAATAACTTCTCACTCCCGATCTCCAACTTTCGTGGGATTCATATTTCTTTATATTAGCCTCGAGTTAGGGGTTTCATAGGCTCTATCCATTCCTCATCATCTCTTGCCTCTACCCCGCATAATCGGCAAAGTGCATAGATAAGACCAGTGATGTCCTAATCCTCCTCCACTTTCATTTCTAAGCAGCCAGGCTAATATGTTTTTATATATAACACTTCCCACGTTAATACTCTTCCGTTCCGAATACGTAATTCGAATCGTTATATCTCTCGTTACCTCACTATGATGGTAGGTAGGTAACAAAGTAAGAGCAAATAAAAATAATGCCAGCTTTCGATGTTGCATTTAGCATAGAAAGAGGGAAGTTTACCCGTTCTCGCTGCTTTATCTTCCATACTCCTTTCCCATCAGTGAGAAAGTCAATCACCTCTTCTAATGGTCCTTCCATAGTTCCAAAATAACTTAACATTAAACAAACAAACAAATAAAGTCTTAATCTTCAACATTAAAGTCCTAAAGTTATATCATCTCCTCCCCGATCCGTAGGCCGAGAAGACCGAAGCAGCCTGGTACCGCGAATATTGGGGCACTCAGGAAAGACAACATCTAAATCACCACTACTATAGAGACGCCGCCTTCATAAGATGCAATCTCGTATTCCGAATGTCGCTGTGAGATATTCACTATCATAATCGTGTCTTCTCCAAGCCTCCAATCCTTCGATCTATATGCTCAAATCTTCTTTCCATATTTTCTCCAAATAACTCAAAACTCTTTCTACTCGGTGGTTAATTCATTCATCGCATTCAAGGGTAGGGTGGTAGACCAGAGGTTCATAGCTAGTAGAGGGTATATCTCTACCTGGACCGAGTGAAATAACTTCTCACTCCCGATCTCCAACTTTCGCGGATTCATATTTCTTTATATTGGATCGAGTTAGGGGTTTCATAGGCTCTATCCATTCCTCATCATCTCTCGCTCTACCCCATATAATCGCAAAGTGCATAGATAAGACCAGGATGTCCTAATCCTCCTCCACTTTCATTTCTAAGCAAGCTGCTAATATGTTTTTATATATAACACTTCCCACGTTAATACTCTTCCGGTTCCGAATACGTAATTTCGAATCGCTTATCTCTCGTTACCTCACTATGATGGTAGTAGGTAACAAAGTAGAGCAAATAAAATAATGCCGTGCTTTCGATGTCGCATTTAGCATGTGAAGAGGGAAGTTTACCCGTTCTCGCCGCTTTATCTTCCGTACTCCTTTCCCATCAGCTGAGAAAGTCAATCACCTCTTCTAATGGTCCTTCCATAGTTCCAAAATAACTTAACATTAAACAAACAAACAAATAAAGTCTTAATCTTCAACATTAAAGTCCTGTGCTATATCATCTCCTCCCCGATCCGTAGTCGAGAAGACTCGAGCAGTCGGTACTGTGAATATCGGGGGCACTCAGGAAAGACAACATCTAAATCACCACTCCTATAGCGACGCTCAGCTTCATAGTATGCAATCTCGTATTTCGAATGTCGCTGGAGATATTCACTATCATAATCGTGTCTTCTCTCCAAGCCTCAAATCCTTTGATCTATATGCTCAAATCTTCTTTCCATATTTTCTCCAAATAACTCAAAACTCTTTCTACTCGTGGTTAATTCATTCATCGGATCTTGAAGGGTAGGGGTGGTAGACTCGGGAGGTTCATAGCTAGTAGAGGGTATATCTCTACCGGACCGAGTGAAATAACTTCTCACTCCCGATCTCCAACTTTCGTGGGATTCATATTTCTTTATATTAGCTCGAGTTAGGGGTTTCATAGGCTCTATCCATTCCTCATCATCTCTTGCCTCTACCCCGCATAATCGGCAAAGTGCATAGATAAGACCGAGATGTCCTAATCCTCCTCCACTTTCATTTCTAAGCAGTAGGCTAATATGTTTTTATATATAACACTTCCCACGTTAATACTCTTCGGTTCCGAATACGAAATTCGTAATCGTTATATCTCTTGTTACCTCACTATGATGGTAGGTAGGTAACAAAGTAGAAGCAAATAAAATAATGCCAGGCTTTTGATGTTGCATTTAGCATAGAAAGAGGGAAGTTTACCCGTTCTCGCTGCTTTATCTTCCAGACTCCTTTCCCATCAGTGAGAAAGTCAATCACCTCTTCTAATGGTCCTTCCATAGTTCCAAAATAACTTAACATTAAACAAACAAACAAATAAAGTCTTAATCTTCAACATTAAAGTCCCAGGCTATATCATCTCCTCCCTGATCTGTAGGCTGAGAAGACTGAGCAGGCTGGTACTGTGAATATTGGGGGCACTCAGGAAAGACAACATCTAAATCACCACTACTATAGCGACGCTCAGCTTCATAGTATGCAATCTCGTATTCTGAATGTCGCTGGAGATATTCACTATCATAATCGTGTCTTCTCTCCAAGCCTCCAATCCTTTCGATCTATATGCTCAAATCTTCTTTCCATATTTTCTCCAAATAACTCAAAACTCTTTCTACTCGTGGTTAATTCATTCATCGGATCTCGAAGGGTAGGGGTGGCAGACTCGGGAGGTTCATAGCTAGTGGAGGGTATATCTCTACCGGACCGAGTGAAATAACTTCTCACTCCCGATCTCCAACTTTCGCGGATTCATATTTCTTTATATTAGCCCGAGTTAGTGGGTTTCATAGGCTCTATCCATTCCTCATCATCTCTCGCTCTACCCCGTATAATCGGCAAAGTGCATGATAAGACCAGGATGTCCTAATCCTCCTCCACTTTCATTTCTAAGCAAGGGCTACATATGTTTTTATATATAACACTTCCCACGTTAATACTCTTCCAGTTCCGAATACGTAATTGAATCGTTTCATCTCTTGTTACCTCACTATGATGATAGGTAGGTAACAAAGTAGAGCAAATAAAATAATGCCAGGCTTTTCGATGTTGCATTTAGCATGTAAAGAGGGAAGTTTACCCGTTCGCTGCTTTATCTTCCAGACTCCTTTCCCATCAGTGAGAAAGTCAATCACCTCTTCTAATGGTCCTTCCATAGTTCCAAAATAACTTAACATTAAACAAACAAATAAATAAAGTCTTAATCTTCAACATTAAAGTCCCAGGCTATATCATCTCCTCCCTGATCTGTAGGCTGAGAAGACTGAGCAGGCTGGTACTGTGAATATCGGGGGCACTCAGGAAAGACAACATCTAAATCACCACTCCTATAGCGACGCTCGCCTTCATAGTATGCAATCTCGTATTTCGAATGTCGCCGGAGATATTCACTATCATAATCGTGTCTTCTCTCCAAGCCTCCAACTTTTCGATCTATATGCTCAAATCTTCTTTCCATATTTTCTCCAAATAACTCAAAACTCTTTCTACTCGTGGTTAATTCATTCATCGATCTTCAAGGGTAGGGTGGTAGACTCGAGAGGTTCATAGCTAAGTAGAGGGTATATCTCTACTCTGACCGAGTGAAATAACTTCTCACTCCCGATCTCCAACTTTCGTGGGATTCATATTCTTTATATTAGCTCGAGTTAGGGGTTTCATAGGCTCTATCCATTCCTCATCATCTCTCGCCTCTACCCCGGATAATCGGCAAAGTGCATGAGATAAGACCAGATGTCCTAATCCTCCTCCACTTTCATTTCTAAGCAATAGGCTAATATGTTTTTATATATAACACTTCCCACATTAATACTCTTCCGGTTCCGAATACGTAATTCGTAACCGGCTTATCTCTTGTTACCTCACTATGATGGTAGGTAGGTAACAAAGTAGAGCAAATAAAATAATGCCAGTGCTTTCGATGTTGCATTTAGCATGAGAAAGAGGGAAGTTTACCCGTTCTCGCCGTTTATCTTCCGTACTCCTTTCCCATCGTAGAGAAAGTCAATCACCTCTTCTAATGGTCCTTCCATAGTTCCAAAAGTTTCATATTCGCTCCGTGTGTCTTGAACTTCATAATATGCGTTTATTCTAGTTAGCACTGAAATCTACGAAAAATCCTCTAACTTTAACCGTGCATCTTCCGCCCGTGTTAAGTTTCGTATAAAATTCCTTTACAACTTCTACAACTGTCTCGTTGGCAACGAAACAAAAGTTTTTCTCATCCTCGCTCCTTTATAACTCGCTCTACTTCTCCTCCCGGATTCTTGAATACTCGATCCGCAATGCACTTTCTTCCTCGTATAATTTCAAAATATTTCGCCTCGTGCTCGTGCATCGATGAATCGGTTTTCGTCGAACTCTACTCGACGTTTTTGTCGTGGAGCCATTTTTCGATCCGTGAAATTTACAAAATTTTAACTAAACTCCAAAATATTACTAATAAGGCTTCCCACAACAACTAAAATCCATTTAAATCGATTTCTATGAAATTCTTCCAAGTATTTTCTTCACATTTCAAAATTTTTCAAAATATCCCAATGTAGAAGAAATCAATGGTGAAAATCAAAAATTTTTGCATAGGAGCGAAGCTCTTACCAAGGGGAGATGAAATCCAAAGGTCAAAAAGTCATTAAATCGCTTCAAATCCAAGATCTCTCAAGCCCTAGGTCGGTTTTTTCGAAAATTTTAGGAAGGGATGATGAATAGTGCTCGGTTGACTCCACAACATAGTGTCTTTTTGCGTTCTCGCTGTCAGTCGAGATTTTTCTCGCCGTCAGCGAGCTAATTAATTCCATAAGGCAAAATTTTCGGAAAAATCCGCCGTCGGCGAGAAATTCTTCGTCGTCGCCGAGATCGATCTCGCCGTCTGCGGGATTTTTATCGCCGTCTGCGAGAGTCCTAAAAATTTCAATTTTTGAATTTCGTCAATCATTTTCAACCTCGATTTGCCTTATATTATATTTCCGATCATATCATTTATTAATTTAATATGAAGATTAGCTACTTATACACAAACAAATTTACACAACACAACAAATTAACTTTAATATTGAAATCCGTGAGACATACAAACTAACATAATTTAAAACTCTATAATCAAACTTCAAACTTCAATCCTTACTACCAATTAGTATCGCAAACCAATCCACGACACACTAAATGCCGATACAAAACTATGACGCATATCTCAACTAAGCTCGAGATATTCAAATCATCACTCCACACATAATAAAATCTAAATCAAATCAAATAACATAAATACAAACATACTATGAAAATCTTTACTACTACTCTTCAAGGTCGAATCTTCATCTTCTCCGATATTTCCTATACGACGATGATGTACAAATAAGTTATGGAAAGGCTCGAAGGGAAATTCCGAGCTGCATTCTTCAGATGATCCAACCTTTCGTCTCGCAAATGAAGAAAGCTAGCCTTCCAAGTGTCCGTAATGATCGAAGAATTCCTTCATCCTCCAAACTAATGCGATCAAATAAATCGATATATTGTCGATTAAATCTCTCACATTCCGTAGTTCTTTCTCCATTCCATTAATTTTCTTCATAAGTAACTCCGTTTTATCCGAAATAGCCTTGCCATAGTGATTATTCTCGTGAAGCTCTATCGCAGATAAATGTAATGTCTTCATTATCGTATAAAGTAGTGGAACATATCCGTAGGATCAAGCGGCTTCCAAGGTAACGTAACATTTTCCCAAGCTTCATAAGAAACTCCGGTACCGACCGCATAATGCAAAAATAGTAGATGGGTGTCCTAGTCCGCGAACCGACCCATGCACAATTAAACTCAACGTACTTAACAATTATCGATCCAACATCAATATGCAATCCAATCTGAATACAATAATTCAATATACGCGCATTCCTTCGAAACTTTGTTTACCCTCATAAGTAGTAATAATTTAGATGAGATTGAAAAAGTGCCGTGCTTCGAGACAAGATTCACAAGTGATGCGTAGAAACTAACATACCCGTCTTCACGCATTTCCCAATCTTCCGGTTCATCGCTAGATATTGAAATATCTCATTCATATTATATCGAGAAGGCACAAAATTCGAGTAGTGACATACCGGGTGTTTTCTATGAGAATAATTCATTTACTTCGATGGAGTAAACGTCACCCATCTTCCCTGGACGTAGATATTCCCATTGTTGATCGCATGTAAGTTAGAGTAGAACTCTTTCACAACCGGAATAACAACAGCGAGACGTTGTGTAACAAAATACCTCCCAAAGTGCCGCCGTGCGATCGTTTCTTCTATCTTAGTAGTGGAATTCTCTAATCCTCGATCGACAAATCCCCGTTCTCGATAACTCTTTTCTTTACCAAAACCTCGTCAAGATCCGCCGCGCTTCCGCACTCACAAATTTTCTCCGGTTAAACACTCCGCATTTAGAGGAATCTAAGAATTTGGAGGCCATTATGGTGAATGGAATGAATTCTAGTGAAGAAGGCGTGACTTAGAATGGTTTAAGAATGGGTTTTCACAAAGGAATTGGTGTCGAAACCGTCCATATCAGCATTTAAAGTATATATAACTCATTTTTATAACTTCCTCGCCGTCTGGCGAGAGGTTTCTCGCCGTCGGCGACTTAGTTATAAAACCGCCTCTTCGCATCTCGCCGTCTGGCCGGCTCGTTTCTCGCCGTCGGCCGAGCTTATAAATAAACTAAATTAAATTAAGCGCGAACCTCGCCGTCGGCCGAGTATCGACCTCGCCGTCGCCGAGATTTCAAAATAATGTCCAATTTCGCTCTAAATCGAATAATTTCTTTTCTCATCATAATGGTTCAAATATGTGATGATTCTTAATAATAATCGAGTAAGAAAGTTTCAATAATATAAACTAACTATTAAGATACAATAAAAATAGATAACTAATATAGGTCGCCTCCCATAAAGTCGCTGGTTTAACGTCGTCACCCGATCTAATTTCAATTATTAATCGTGCCGACTAAAGCATTAAAACCTCTTTATAGCTAGGTCTTATACATTCGAAATACGGTTTTAATCTATGTCCATTAACTTTAAATTTATGTCCAGCTTTTGGATCTTCGATTTCTATAGTTCCGTATGAAAATATTTGAGTTATGGTGAAAGCGTCCTAACCATCGAGACTTCAATTTTCCAGGAAATAATTTCAATCTAGTATTATATAACAGAAACTTCCCGTCCCGGTTCAAAATTTCTCCGATTAATCTTCCGATCATGCCATAATTTCATCTTTTCTTTATAAATCCGATCATTATCATACGATTCATTTCTTAATTCTTCCAATTCATTTAATTGCAACAATCTTTTCTCCCAAACTTTCCTTCATATTATAATTAAATTCTTTAATCGCCCAATATGCTTTATGTTCTAATTCAACTCGGTAAGTGGCATGTTTTTCCATATATAAGCCTCGTAAGGAGTCATTCCAATCGAGTTTTATAAGCAAATTCTATAAGCCCATAATACGATTGTCTAATCTAATAGTACCAATCTAACCTATTTCGGTTTACTGATTTTTCTAAATTACGTTTAATCTCACGATTAGATACTTCACCTAATCCGCTAATCCGTTGATGATAAGCAATGGATATCTTATGAGTAATATCGTATTTTTCTACTAGTTTGCGAATGTATTTATTTCTAAATGAGTTCCTCCGTCGCTGATAATCACTCTCGCATTCCAAATCTAAGTAAAAATATTTTTCATCGTAAATTTTCAAACACTCTTAAGATCACACCTAGGTAAAGCTTGTGCCTCAATCCATTCGGAAACATAATCAACAGCCTACTAATATATATGAGTTTCCAAACGAAGGAATAAAATGTCCCATAAAATCTAATCCCCAAACATCAAAAATTTCAACTTCTAATATAAAGTTTAGAAGCATTTCGTTTCTTCTGTATATATTTCCTACTCTTTCGGCATTTATCGCAAGTTTTAATATATCTATATACATCTCTAAATAGAGTAAAGCAAGAAAATCCAGTATTGTAGAATCTTATAAGTCAGCTTATCATCTCCAAAATGTCCTCCAAAATTAGAATCATGACATTTTTGAATAATCGGTTCAGCTTTCTTCATAAGGTACACATCTTCTAATAATTAAATCCTTACATCGTTTATATAAATATGGTTCATCCCAAAAATAAGTTTTCGTATCATGGATGAATTTTTTCTCGTTGTTGCAAAGTTAGCATAAGTGGTAAAATATTACTAACTATATAGTTTACTATATCAAGATACCATGATATTTTCCACTCATCGATATTATATAGTTGTTCATCGTAGAAAATCGTCTATAATTTCATTTTCAATATCGTATAATTCATAATTTTCTAATCTCGATAAATGATCCGCAATTCGATTATCAGCTCCTTTCTTATTAACGATCTCAAAATCGAATTCTCGCATTAATAACATCCATCTAATTAATCTTCGTTCGAATCTTCTTTCGCATTAAATATTTCGATAACAGAATGATCAAGCATGCACGATACATTTTGTTCCAATCGATAAGGTCTAAATTTATTAAAACCATATACTACCACTAATAGCTTCTCTTTCTCAGAATCGTATAATTTATTTCAAAGATCATTTAGAGTTTTACTAAAGATAAGATATAACTTTAAAAATCTTTTCATATCTTCGCCTCAAGAACTCGCTCCTACAAGATAATCACTAAGCATCACACATAAGCTCAAATGGTTTCTCCCAGCTAGTGAAACTATTATAAGTGTTGTAATTAATTTTTCTTTTAAGAGTTCAAAAGCATTTAGCATTCGATCAGAATTCAAATTTTCGTCCTTTTCGAGAAGTTGGCATGAGGTTTAGTAATTTTGAAAAATCTTTTATATAGCGTCCGTAGAATCCAAAGATGTCCAAGAAAACTTCTTACCCCTTTTACCGTAGTTCGGAGGTGGTAATTTACCTATAACTCGAATTTTCGTAGGTCCACTTCCATGCCTTTTTCCAAAATTTTATGCCCTAATACAATGCCGCCCGCAACCATAAATCGACATTTCTCCCAATTTAGAACTAAATTTGTTTTCTCACATACTTCTAATACTTTTTCAAGATGAGTTAAGCATGTGTCAAATGATGTTCCAAATACAGAGAAATCATCCATAAATACTTCTATTCCATCGTCAATTAACTTACTAAATATGACATTATACATCTCTCGAATGTTGTTTGTGCATTACATAATCCAAAAGGCATTCTTCGAAAAGCGAAAGTTCCATAATGACTAGTAAATGTAGTTTTCTCGATCCTCGTGAGCAATTCGTATTCGATGATAACCGTGTATCCATCTAGAAAACAAAAATACTTATGTCCGGCTAATCTATCTAACATCCTGTCTAGAAATGAGAAAGGGAAGTGATCTTTCCCTGCGGCGGTATTTAATTTCCTATAATCAATACATATACGCCAACCGCAACATGTCTTATAGGAATAAGATCGTTATTTTCATCGAGCAATGACGGTCACTCCTCCCTTCTTAGAACACAGCTGAATCGGCTTACCCAAACATCGTCGAAATAGGATATATAATACCATTATCTAACCATTTTAAAATTTCTTTCTTAACTACTTCTTTCATTATCTAGTTTAATCTCCTTCGGGATCCGCTTTAGGTTTATGTTCATCATCTAAAATAATTCTATGCATACAGTATCAAGGACTAATTCCTTTAATATCTGCTAAAGTCCAACCAAAAGTTTTTTTATATTTTTTTAAAGTTTCTAAAAGTTTTTGTTTCGAGATTCGTTTAATGCGTATTGAAATAATAACTCGGTAAAGTCAAGAATTACCTAAATAAGCATATTTCAAATGATCGTGTAATATTTTTAGCTCAAGTTCAGGAGGTTTAATAATCGATTGAACTATATTCTTGTCAAGCATTTTCAGCATTATCCAAAAATTCAAATCTTTCCCGAATAAAATCTAGTTCTTCATGATTATCTTCAATTAATTCAGTGTTTTCTTTTTCTAATTTATCCTCGTAATATTCCTTAAAATGTTCTTGTTAGTAAATATTCAAGTATTTCCATCCGAAAACATTCATCATCTTTTTCTAAATGCAGATATTTCATCGATTTCGCAATATTAAATGTAACTTTTCGTCATTTACTCTCATAGCTTAATTCTCCTTTCGAACATCAATCATAACTTTTCCAAGTAGCTAAAAATGGTCTTCCTAAAATGATAGGAATTTCTTTATCTTCCTCCATATCTAAAACAATAAAATCTACTCTGAAGATAAATTTATCCACCTTTACTAACACATCTTCAATAACTCCCTTAGGATAGTAACCGAACGATCGCCTAATCAAGGGTTACCGAAGTAGTGTAATTTTTCCTAATCCTAATCTCTTAAAAATCGATAGAGGCATTAGATCGATGCTCGCTCCTAAGTCACACAAAGCTTTTCCATAAAATTTTTCTCCTATAAATAGCAGGTATAGTAGAAACTACCAGATCTTTCAATTTTTCGAGAAGCTTCTTCCGAATAATAAGACTACACTCTTCACTAAGTGCGATCGTTTCATTATCGATGAATTTTCTTTTCTTATTTAGAATATCTTTCATAAATTTTACATAATTTCGCATCCGATCTAAAGCTTCAACAAAAGCGTATATCGATTGTTAATTTCTTTAATATTTCAAGGAATTTAAGCAAATTGTTTATCTTTTTTATGTCGAGCTAGCTGTCGAGGAAATGATGATGAGGTTTTTCAACGTAAATTTTCATAGTATTAAAGGATGTTCCAAGTTTGAATCTTGTCAATTGTTTCCTTTTCAATTTTCACTTCCTCTTTTTGGCTTTCAAGTTCTTTTTGAATTCGAGGTTCTAATTCTTTTCCACTCCTTAACTAGATTGCTTTAATTTGTTCTTTTCTCGATCTTTAGGATTTATTTCCACATTACTAGAAAAGTTCCAGTATTCTATTATTTAGCGTAAGAAGTAATATGTCCAAGTCGAGTTTCGATATTTTTAATGATGTTCTGAATTTGTAATCGATTTCCTGAATTTGTAATGATTTCCTCGATTTTGTAATTGATGACCCATATTCAAAATTAATTCATCCATGGATAATTTCTTATCCTCGAATCGAGGGTTATCGTTATTAAATCCAGTGGGTAATTAGTTTATAGTTTGGATTTGCTTGATTAGGTCGATTCATCCATTGTTGATAGATGTGTTATTCCAATTAAAATTTGACGAGTTTTCCAACCAGGATTATAATAGTTCGAATAAGGGTTATTAGTTCTATTATTAATAAGATTTAAAGTTTCATAATTAGTTTGAGATTCTATGATTTGTCCAGATGAGTTTTCTTCTAAAATATGAGAGTAGCTCATTCCAAAATGATCTAATTTCTTAGATATAGCAAAGCAATTCGAGAAGCTAACATAGCATATCGCATCGTTTTCATGAATGCCGGCTATCTTTTTAGGATTTACTCTATCAAGCAGGCCATCGGAAATTATTTGTTGCCATTTCTTCGATTAAGCGCATAAGCTTCATCAAATGGTTTAGACATTAATGAACTCTCCAAGAAGAAGATCGATGATCGATCTTAAAGATCCTACTAATCCATTATAAAAGGCTTCAATAATCAAACTAATCTGTAACGCATGATGCGGCATTTCCTAAGAAGTTCCTTAAATCTCTCCCAAGCTTCATATATCGATTCTCCATCTAATCGACAAAAAGAAGTTATATCATTTCTAAACTTAGCAGCTTTTAGATAGTGGAAAATATTTGGATAGAAATTTTTGTGATAATTCTCCCCAAGTTTTAATGTATCCGAGTGCTAACGAATTCAACCACATTTTAGCTTTATCCCTTAATGAAAAAGGAAAAAGTCTAAGTCTTATAAAGATCGTCGTATACTCCTCGATATTTAAAAGTAAGACAAAGTTCTAGAAAACTAAGCAAGATGTAAGTTAAGATCTTCGCAGGTGAACCACTAAATCGATTGTTTTGTACCATTTCGATAATCGTGCGTTTAAGTTCAAATGAATTAAGCAGCCTACATCGTGTTTTCAATCAGCTTAAATGAATTTCATCCGATGTAGGCTCGGCATAATCTCTTAATGGTCTTTGTTGGTTCATATTTCGAATTTCGTGAATATTCGCCATTCGTGTTAAATTTATAATTTGTTTCTTTTGTTTTCTAATTCTTTTAATCGTACGCTCTAATTCGAATCGTAAGCGTATTAAATTTTCGTTTCCAAATTTGCGCATACAATTTCGGAATAGATATTAATTTATTTATTATGATTATTTTAAAATAGATCCGTTACTTTAAGTAAATTTTTCTTACTCTCCCTAAGAATCTGCGCCAAAAACTCGACCCACAATTTTATATTATGATATTTTTAATTTAATCGCAACGACGCCAAAAACTCGACCCCGCTATTTATATGTATAGAATTGTAATTGTTTATGTTGTGGATGCTACGCAAGTATACGTATCGTATCAAGTAATACAGGCTCTACGTGAGTCCTCGTTATCGATCCCACGAGAAAGAGAAAATTAAATAACAACTAATTTAAAATAATAATAATAATTTTTAAAATAAGATAAGAAAATTTGGAATTTTAAATTCGAGCGCAATAAAGTAAACTAAGTATTTTAATTATGTAACTTAACTAAGTAGAAAATTAATACGTATCGAAAGTGCAGAAATTAAACTAATTGCTAAATAAGTCTTAACTATTCGTAAAAAGTATCTTTCCCTTGTTTAGAAATTTAAGTGATCGATGAATTTAAATAGTATAATTTTAAGGTATCGTGACAAATAGAGCATTCCTATTCTTTACCCTTTGGTCCGGTGTAAAGAATATTGACTAATCTTATGTTCGATTACCGAATCTGCGCCAGCTCGGAGGATACCGACCGCCACTTCGTAGCTCCCACGTTCCCTCGCCCGAGGGCTAACATCTACACTTCAGCTTCAAACAATAGACCGAATCGAATATTTTAGTCCGTCACACTAAAATGCTCAATTCTACGCCCCAGTGATATTATTTCCCTATTTATTCGCACCTCCTTCCAAGGCTTTTGAATTCCCGAATATCGATGTAATTTTTACTATAGTCGATAATCAACATATTTTAACAAATCAAATGGCCACTGAAAGTAAATTAAGTTTTAAGTAAATATTATCACAATTTATTAATATATATAAAAGTATCTCTATTTTAATTTCATCAAGTCACTTAATTTCATAAACAGTGGAGAAAGACTAATAAACTACTCGAATGCATGGGAACTATACTAAGCATGGATTTCATTTAAAGTTAAAAACAATAAATACAAATACTTATCTCGATTTATCCCCAAACGTACTCCTCGTAGCTCCTTCGACTCTTCCTTCCAAGACAAAGACGACTCACTAATTACTCACTAAACTCACTAAAGACTCACTAAAGACACACAACCGCACACAAAACTAGACAAAAGACTAAAAGATCGCACACAAAAGATCGATTTTCGGCCTCTATATATGAGGTGAGCAAAGGACCAAGAGGTGCGTAAGCATCCCTTCAAAAAGTGTCCAGTGTTCAATGTATCCGTGCCATTTCAACTACCTCGCCGTCTGGCGACGAACTACCTCGCTGCTCGCTGAGGCTTCTAGAAGATCTTCAAACCGCTCTAGCTCGCTGTCAGCGGCTCGGCTCATTGTCGCCGAGACAGCTTATAAATTCTTCGAATTTTCTTCTTGTAACCTCGCCGTCGGCGGCTCGATCTCGCCGACGGCGACTCAAGACAAATCGCATGATTTTGCTCCAAATTCGCTCCTTTTTATGATTTTTGCTTTTATCACCTAAATTATTCATTCCCGCAACAAAATAAATAAAATACCCTTCTTTAAAGTGCAATTTCATCAAAAATAGGTATGAATTTCTTAATAAATTTTTCAGCGATCAGTGTGGAAGAAGGTGGTCAATGTGTAGCTAGAACTCGAGTTCTTGAATTCTTCTCTCAATCTCCGAGGAATGAGAGAATGGTTTGGAGGAGTTTTTGGTTTTATGGAGAGAGAGCTCGAATCATATGATAAAATAAATTACATTACATGCAATACTACTCTTGTCCACAGTGTCTCAATGAAATGATTGTAATGTGGATGTCAGGTGGTGCTTTAATTCAGAATGGATGCATGTACTTGTATGCAATGATAATATTCTTTGGTAGTTGGTTTTTCGTGAGCTAGATCGACTACATTGGCAGTTAGGCTCAGCTCGACTACTTTAACTGGTGGGATCAGTTCAGCCACTTAGGCATTTGGGCTTCATCCAAGGATGTCTTGTTTTTTTTTATATGGGCCTTCGAAGCTCATGTGGTTTATTGATCCTTATGTCATACCCATAAAAAAATCTCATTTAAGTAAATGATTGTATAAGTATACATTTTGTTTCCCAATTTTCTTGACTCTTTGATGCGTCCCCGGCGTGTACTGTTTTTATTTGTGCTTTTATGTTTGTATGTATGTGCACATACTGGAGGTTCTGCGCAAGTAAACACATCGTTCCAGTAACACATGGCTCTAGTGGAGTCCCGTTTCTCGATCCCACAGGGAAGCGAGATAAGAGGTCCTTGGTCAAATTCTAGTCTACTACTATCAGACTTTAGTTTGGAAGACCGATATAAGTGGTGTTTTATCTAGCAACTACTCCTAAATGCAGATGATTATATGTAGGATAATAAATATTCATAAATACGAATATACTTGTAGAGAGAACCCTTTCTGGATAAATTAGTTTGGAGAATTTTGAGATAATAAAATCTACTAGTCTTATGTAGTGAATGGGATAATATAAATAAATGAGATGCATTAAATATTGTATGTGTCAAATATGAGCAATCATATTCTTTACCCTCTTCCGAGTGCATAAAGAACATTGGCTAGTCATAGGTTTAGTTACTAAATTGATGGTTAAACTGGGAGGATACTGACTCTCACACCAGAGCTCCCACTTCCCTTCGCCTGAAGGCTAACTCTCATTTTAGTTTCAAAACACTCGAACTGAATTAAGGATTTTAGTCTTTCACTTTAAAATCTCCAATTCTACGCACATCAAAGTATATTTCCTTATTTATTTGCACTCAACCCCCATGAACTTCACCATCCATGGAATTTGAATGTGATTCCACTTTTTTGAAAATTACACCGCCCACTCGGATCTTAATGCAATTACAATGAATTTAACACTACAACGAGCTATTTTAGTAATGTAAATGAAGTGCAAGTAAAAACCATCACATTTATAATTAAAATTTCTTCTAGCATGCATCCTAATATCCTAAACATGAATCATACTCATTACAAAAGAAAAGTAATATGAAAACAATGAAATAATCTTTTTATAACACTATTTCCAATTAAGAAGAAAGAATAAGAGAAAGACATCACAAAGCACGAAAAAAACACAACAAAAAACTTCATTTCATCAAAACAATACACTACATAAGTGTTTACAAAATCATAAGATAATGAAGAACACAATACTTAGCTTTTTCCCCTTGAAAAAAAAAAGAAGATCTCTCTTACAAAGTCTCTCACTGATCCATGCAATGCTAATACAAACCCTTACAGATTCTCTCAAAATCTCCTCATCAATCTCTCTAAAAATGTAAAAATCTATATTTCTACTCCTATTCTAAAATCTCTAAACATTCTCCATGTTTTACCTAATTTTTTTATCACCCTTTCTGACATAAAATCATTCTAATATAGTATAAGAACGAATTCCCAAGAGGTGCCCCAAGAAACACTCCAAAAAGCGTCCAGATTTAATGTATATGAACAATAACTGCTCCTGGCGTCGCCGGCGCCGTTTTGGGCGCCGCCGACGCCTTATTTACATCGCTCACGGGTTTCTGGCGCCGGCGGCGCAACTCCACCATTTTGCTCCGTTTTAGCTCTGATTCGCCCTGTTTCAGT
This sequence comes from Papilionanthe hookeriana x Papilionanthe teres, assembly GCA_022702705.1. Lineage (NCBI taxonomy): Eukaryota > Viridiplantae > Streptophyta > Magnoliopsida > Asparagales > Orchidaceae > Papilionanthe > Papilionanthe hookeriana x Papilionanthe teres. The sequence goes on from CM040434.1 coordinate 37,001,998, forward strand.
TGCATTGAGTTCCTAACAGATAGACCTACAAAATAAGAATAAAAACAATTTTTCTTTAAAGTGTAATCTCATTCAAAAATATGCAAGAAGAGTAAAAGAGATTAAGCATAGAAAAACTTATCGAAACATGTCAGGCTAGAATTTGCTTTCTTGCTCATTTTTGCTCCAAATTGCACTGTTTTTGCTTTTTTTCTCCAATAGTCTATTTCTTGTACCTAAGACCAAAAACATACAAAATACATTCCTTTAAAGTGCAATATGATTAAAATTCGGCATAAATTGTATATGTAAAATTAAGTATTTTTTAGGTGTGTCACTCTTCAATTAGAGGGTGTAAGATGAACGAGAGAATGAAGAATTTTTATTTTGTATGACTGCAACCATACTTGTCGCGATTAACGGCCTAGTATGATTTTCTTTGAGGCAAGAGCATAATACGATACATAAATGGACTTTTCTTGTCATATGGACACTTAAGCTACACCTATGATGAGTTATACCATTTACACTCATCATCTAGGAAAGACTGGCTATCACCTAGGAATAGTTTGTGCTACACGTACATGGAATAGTCACAAAAAAGTCTTGATGCGTGCAAGTAAGTTTGTCCTACGGGGCCATGACTCTACTACAGGAAGGAGTCATTTTGGATTTTTTGTTCTAACTATTGAGATTTATTGGACTTACAACCTCGAATGAGAGATGTCGGTTGGCCGACTTGTTTACACTTAGTCCTACTTTTTCCCTTTCAAGAAATGAGCTATGAGTTAGAAAATTAAAATAGTAAGAGGACTCGAGACTAACATGTTATTGAAGACACTTGTGTGGTATTTGTGACTTACTTTTATCAGATAATAAGTGTCATATCATGTCATAACAAACATGTAAATGTGTATTTGGATGTGTGTCACACAACGTTCATGTTGTCAGAAAAAAGGGGGGGGATTAAATATAATACAAGCTATGGTGCATTGAATATTTTTAAATGCTCACTCACTTCTAGTTTTATAAAAGTGTTGTGTGGGAGCCGAAAACTTCTGTTTTAAGAAAGAGTACTCTGAAATTTCTTCATCTCCAACATTTCATGCTGAGTAAGGCACCTATTGATAAGATGATAATTTCAAGATAATGTTTTTTGGATAATATTTTTCGTAAAAGCCAGATGGTGAATTAATCCGTGGAGGAAGCATTGTAAAGGAGTAAGTTTTATGAGGAACGAAGCATTATGGAGAAAGAAATATGTGAAAGTGCAGATGCTCAAGAAGTAAAGATCTACTTGTGGAAGGGGAGAAGGAGGCTACCCCAAATAGCAGGATAACTGTGGTTTCTTCTAAAGCTTATCCGTCAGAGAGGATTCCTCTTGATCTGAATGATTCGACAAAATGTCAGTCTTATGATTTGCTCAGAGAGTAGAGGGAGTCTAGACTCTCGACCCTTCCTAAATTGGGCTTTGGTGGTAAGTGTGTTGTTCTTCTTAATTCCAATTTTTTTGAATTATGAGTTTGCACATGCATTCTAATATTTTTTTTTAAAGTGTAAATATATTTGTTGGTCATCGAGCTATTCCGACATCTACCCATGGGGATCTTTCTACAACTGAAGATGACCTTTCAGAATATAGTGTCGAGGAGGGTGGAAGCCTGAAACAAGGCTATGTCAATCTTCTTCTCAAAGATAATGTAGTGTGATTTTATCATATTGAGAATTTTTTCTCGATGAGTGCAATATCTTGTTGCTTGTTGATGCGACGAACTTATATTTTGCAAGAATTTATGAGCTCAAATTTATATATTTATAATAATTTTGTTAAGTCCAAGCACTCAACACAAGTATACGTATCATATCAAGTAGTACAAGGCTCTAATGGAGTCCTGGTTATCAATCCCACAGGGAAGTTCGAAGTATAAGAAAGCGTTCACAATATAAATAATGTAGCACTAAAATCGAATATTTAATTTGCAATTAAAGTTTACTACTTACTACTACTATGCATGAAACAATAACAATTAACTAAACTACAATTACTTCTAACAACTTTAAAAACAGAATCAACTACAGAAACACTAAACTAGGTATTTGAAAGGTTTTTGATATATGAGAAAAGTATCTTTCCTCTTGCAATGAGAATATGATGTGTGGATTGATATGGAACAAATATTTATGTTATTGTGTCAAATGGGAGCATAGATGATTCTTTACCTTTAAAAGAGTACCCCCTCTTCTAAGCAAGAAAAGAACATTGACATATCCTAAGTTTAGTCACTAAATCTCAAGGCTAGTCGGGAGGATACCGGCTCTCACTTTGGAGCTCCCACTCACACTTCACCCGAAGGCTAACCTTTGATATTAGTTACTAATCTTAGAACCAATTTGGGGATTTTAGTCTGTCACCCTGAAATTTCCACATTGAAGTCCATCAAAACATATTTCTCTATTTATTTGCACTCAATTCTCATGAACTACACAATTCAACCATAAAAATTGAATGAATCTTTCATTATTGTTGCAGGACATTAAATCCTTTCAAACTTAATGTTCAACAACATATTTTAACATTTCAATTGGCCAAATCGAAAAGTAAATTAAGTTCAAAATGAAAAATCATCACAATTTCTTCATTACATTAAAAACACATCAAATCCACATCAATCCATCATCACATTTCTATGCAAGAAGAAAGACAATGGAGACTACTCAAAATTCATGGAGAAGATACAATAAAACATGAATTTTATATATAAAAGAAAAGTCATATAAAACACAAAAGAAAATACAACTTATCTCTTCCTCTTCCCCAATGCAATTCCCTTGAAGTTCCTTTGAATATTTTTCTCTCTTCTTTATAACACTTGATTATCTCTTTAGAATGGAAATGAAGAAGCAATCTCTCACATTTCTCCTTCTCCTTCACTCCTTAGAGAAGAAATCCTCTCAAATCCTCACTCTACACTCACTTCTCCTAAACCCTAACACTTAACACTCACTAAAACTACACTAGAAGACACAAAACACACAGGAGACACACCATTTTCGTCCAAAAACAGTTACTTATAAGATAGGGATGAAATCCCAAGAGTTCACATAGGCATCCATTCAAAAAGTCGCCAAATCTCTTCAAATTTGAATTACACCGACTTCGGGCGCCGACGGCGCTCTATCGTGCCAATAAATATGAAGTCTCTGGATTTGGGCGCCGGCGGCGCCAGAACACATTTTCCACTATTTTGCTCCTTTTTGAACTAGATTCGTTCCTTTTTGCTTCTTTTCACTCCAATCACCTAAAATCATCATACCTGTAACAAATCATAAAAAATACATTTCTTTAAAGTGCAATATCACCAAAAATAGGTAAAATTATATAACAAAAACCGTATATATTTTTGGTGCATCACTTGTAGAGACGTCAGATGAGAGTAATATTAAGGGTTTAGAATTGGGCGCAGCTGATGCCAATATTATATTAGTGCTAGTTGTGATGCCTATAGGCTAAGTATCTAAGGGGGATTCCATTATGGTCCCGAAGTGATGTCCACTCCGGTTGAATAAATTCCACACTTATGTAGGGTTGACGGCGAGTATTTCGCGTGATGGAGGTGGCCCACTTATGGAGCAGAATAATTAGAGGGAGTCTTTAGCTGCGACAGAGCAAAACTTCTTCGATGTCATAGATGAAATCGTCGATCTTGAGGCTAGAGAGGCAACAAATGATTTAAAATTTATTAGATGGGTTGCCAAGTTGGAGGTATAATTGGAGAAAAGTTTTGTCGATAATCGAGAAAAGTTAGAGGTGATGGAGATAGGATCAGCTTTCCTTCGACAATGTCTTGAATCAAGTAATTAGATAATTTTTTGCATAGTGTTCGGTTAGTTCTTTGGACTCTACTTCAAAAAAAGGTTATAATTTGGTCGATGTTGATAATAATAATTTACATCTCTTTTATTAGCAATTAAGTATTGTCGTGATGTAATAGTCATTTGCCATATTTGCCAACTTGTAATCGATTTCTAGTCTATAATTATTATGAATTTTGAATAAAAAAATGTGTACAAATTGTATGGCGGTTATTAATTCTTTTTTATGAAGCTTTTTCAACGGTTTGATTATCTTTTTATTTACATTTTATTATAAACAATAGTCTATACCTCATTTGAGATTCATGTCTCTTAACATTTTGTTTGTGAGTTTGAATGCATGTTTTACTCCTTAGAGAGGAAAATCAAGACATTGTTGCCTTTTATGTTTTTTGATTGTTCTCCTGTGAGTGCTACTCCTTTACTCTTTCAAGATAGTTTCTTCCTAGATGATGGTGCCTAGTTTGGAGAAAAGTGGCATGTCCTCCTTGTTCGCTAGGCTTTCAATAGGATCATAAATTGATAGCAATGGATTGGTTGGAAACACAATCAGAGTATGTATTTGATGATGTGGCAACTTTGAGGTTGGCGAGGAAGGGTGAGGCTCCCAACACTGTTCATTAGCATGAGACATGCATTTATTTAGATCAATCAGTGATTTTATATATTTATTGATATATTCTTAATTAAAACTTTAGGATTCTTCTAGGATATACTTATTGTTGAGCTACTTTTGATGAATAATCTCTCATTTTATGGAAGTTTGCTTAATTTCGTCGTTACCTCACTGTGATACTTGTTTAAAAGTGAAAAATTAGTATTGCCCTCATGGCCACGTGGAATGTGCCACACCTTTTTACTAATTATTTACTTACTCCTTTGATGGGAATGTTCAATGATCACACCAACACTCACACTATCATTTTTATTATGACATTTGGTGTATTTTCACTTATACCCCCAGGTTTAAATAAAATGGGAGAGCGATTTGACTTATGGCTACTTTTTATTGTTTTTTGTATATTCCTCGAGAGATCTTCAACATTTTTACTTTCTTTCTTTTTCCTGTCTAGCATTCTCTTTTCTCTTGTAATCATAGGCTCTAGTAAGAGTTATTATCATAACTCAGAAGTCGTCTTCCTGATGGAGAAGAATATGTGGTCATTCTGCTACAGTGATTTTGCACCTGGGTTGGAATTGAAGACTTTCACCATAAACACTATGCAGGATATTCATTTTTTACAAGTTGATAACCTTTCGGGTGGCCAAAGATGATGAAGCACCTAATATGTTCTATAAGGTTGGGATATGTTGCTACCATGACCAATTCATAGTAGGCCTCCAATTTCCTCTATGAAAGGTATATAAGGACGTTCTAAACTTGTTGATCACTCAGATCCATCCCAACTAGATGTCTGTTATAATGGCTTCGATCAATTTCTTGTAGTTCATAATCTGTTCAAGTCTGTGAAGCTTTTTAGGACCCTTCTTCGACCAAAGGTGTATTCAGACGGAACAATAATATTCTCACCCATTTCGGTGAGTATTATTGTCCTTCAAAACAAGAATAAAGTTTGGAGGAAGAAGTTATATTTTGTTCGAAGTGAGGGAGGTTGGAAGACCCCCACCTTACCTCAACCTTATGTGAAAGAGAGAGCGTCGAGAGTGTTGGATCTTATCCCCACTAGATCATTTCAAGCATTGATTCCTTAAAGGAATGAAACTTAATGTGAAAGTTTTATCGTTGTGATGTACGTGAAGAATAAGCTGCTTAGTGTGTTTTTTTTATTTTCTTCTTTTAAATTCAAATTACTATTTCTGAGTTCTTCAGCTTATGTTCTTTTGTTCATAGTATTAGTGAAAGCAGCAATGCCTCCTCTCGTATTGATAGAAGATTTGAAAGCGGGGTTGGTCGACTTACCTGAGAGGTTAAAGATAAGGTAGGGCTATCGAGTTCAGTGACCTTATTATGCTTATGGACAATGACAATCATTCTTGGATAAATGAAGCTCCAAATTGTGTTACTCCACATAAATATATGAATATATTAATTGAGAGAAATAAATGCTTAAAGAGAATTTTCTCAAATATTTAAGAAAGATAAATTGCTAAAATTGGAGCTTGCAAATTTCTTTGGATTTAGTGGTGCTTTTGTTTATAATGACTTTATAACTTCTAGAGCTATTCAAAATGGAAAGATGCGGTTGATGATTTATTCAGCAAGTTCCTTATGACTACAAAGTTTAGCTTTTAATTTGATCGTTCAACTATGTTTGATTTTAATTTTCTCACCTTTCGCTGGCGAAGAGTGAAAAAATGGTTGAGAGGTGTCCACTATGGAAGGGTCTGGAACAACCCCTTGTTCACTTGTCGCCTGCTCCTCTGGAGGTGACAATTTGAAGGCAGGCTCACGAGCCTGTTCCTCCCTCAACTCGGGAAGACTTGGAAGATGGATCCCTCGACCCGTCAAATCGTTGTCCCGACGACCCTATCCCATCATAAGATGTTTCTTCACAGTGAAACTGTCCTCCTCCATCATAGAACCCTCAGCAGAGGCTGTTATTCAACTCAGAGGATCCTACTCAACCACAGGGCCTGGGGCCTTCATCTCACACGATGCATTTTCCAAGCCGTTTGATCTTAGAGACGAACTTCGTCATCTTCTTCGTAGCTTGGAACACTAAAGCCCAGGCTTCTTCACCACCGTATTTCAAAAACGTTCCACCCTCCATGCTTAGCATCACTAAGGAGATGGAAGATGAATATGAAAGAATGTTTGGAAGATAAGTTCCCATATCACATTTATAATGACTTCAACATGGAAATCGCGATGTATTTGATTATTGCACGTTAAATTATGATGACTACCACAAACTTCTTTCATAATCTAGATTCACTTGTCCTTATCGCAGATGTTATTATCAACGAGCAAGAGAATCAGCAAACTTTAATATGTGCATAAAAAATATGTCAGCACGAATCACAAAGACATCTCACGAATGGTATAAGAGATGACGTGACCCCACAAAACATACTATGGATGACTCAGGACCACACGCTCAGTCGGTCGTCTCCCAGGTACTAGGAATTCGGCGTGTCTTAGAGGAATAAATGGTAGATCACCCCTAGATGATTCCATCTGACCAGATCCACGCTGATCAACATGACTCCCTCCAACTTGGAAAGACTAAGAAAATGAAATGGATCCCCCAGTTCCAGAGAGGTTGATGTTGACTCTCAACAAATAGCCGTCCGCCCAGCCCAACAAATGTCTGGTTTGATAATAGGCCGATCTCAATGCCGTAATGGCCACCTGGTCATATCCGTTGGTCTCACTAACCATATACAAACTAAAATATCCCCGCCATACATACATATTCTTTGAGCATAGAATATAATTGTATGATGACCTACTCCAATAAATAGATAGCCCATTTCATGAATAAAAGTTAGACAAATTTAGTGTTTATTACTGTGCTATTGCTCTCCATTTCACTCTTTTACTCTCTCATCCTTCAACGCTCTATTCTTTTGGTACGTCTCCCGGCAGATTGTGTGTATATATATATATATATATATTCTGTAGTATAAATCAATGATCTGGATGTTAATTTTATAAATATTAAAATTTCAAGTGCTATGCATGTAAATTATCCAAAATTGATTACCCTGCTCCAAATAAATAATAATAATAAAAAAGAAATCTCACATTAGCAACGCTATCTCGCAAAATAATACGGTCAGTGGTCACTATTCCTCCCCGTCTCAGTAGTTCTTCCAAAGAAGGGGAGAAAACAGAGCAGAGGGGCAGAGGAAAGAGGAAACTCATGGATGTCGGATTCTTAGGTCTGGGAATCATGGGCAAGGCAATGGCCCTCAACCTCCTTCGCAGTGGATTCCGGGTTACGCTCTGGAACCGAACTCTCTCCAAGGTGCCCCTCACACACTCTCTCTTCCTATAACATAACTTCTAATCGGATTGGGAAATTGGATGTTTATTATTTATTTGAAGATGTTATTTGGGTTATCCCTCTGCTGGTTCAGAGTTTTGTTTGATGTCGTCTATCTCGGCACTGGTTGGCTAGTTTTCTGAAGTTCACGTTTCTGCAGGGTAATTTTGATTAATATATTTTACTTTGGTTATCAATCTTGCACAGGGGTTTTGGTGTTAGTTGATTCAAAAATGCTATCTCAGATCGTCTAAATCTTTATGGAGGAATTACAGCTGTAGGGATTTAACTCAAGTAGCAGTTAGTAGATACCCGTAAGGTGGCGTTTGGTAGTGTATAATGTATAGGATTTAATCATGAATTTTGCTTAATCCGGCCAAGCACCAAAAGAAAAAATAAATCTAACACTGTTAATTCCAATTTTCTCGCGTTCCATCTGATTCTTCTCGTGTTTTGTCACTTTTGAGACGTAAATCCAGATTTCTCAAATCTGATTTCAAGCCAGATTTATTCCGCCATTGCTCAGGATCTCTTTTCGTCACCGACTAGATCTGATAAATCCTATTTAAATTAAATATAATGTGCAACCAAGCACTGCCTTACATTTCAATTCTTAGGGTTGTCAGAATGGCTTGTTGTTTGCGAACAACTCGTGTTCGGCTCATTAAGTAGCTCATGTTCGATTTTGTTTGCTAAGCAAACGAGCTAAGCACTGTTGACCTCACTTTCGTCGAGGTCTAGTTTTCTCCTTATGATTTAGGTTCTAGCCTTAGGATCTCCCCTTTGACTATCTTAGATCCTTAGCAATGGGACCCGCATTATTCTAGAATTTTGAAAGAATTTCGTTACTATTTTTGGAGTCTCACACGTAAGTCTGTATCTCTAGCGCATAGAAGGTTGGGATTAACGTGAGGAACTCAAGGAGTCCCGATAGGACCACCAGACCCTAGGACGACCTCACGCACGTTTTACACCACCACAAGCACAAATTCCTTTATTTACAGCCTCGACACCTTCAATATCTCTGTCACTTATCAAAGCTGAAGTTAATTTGCCGGGATGATTGACAACGGCCAAAATTTCAGATTGGATTAAATTTGACATACTTTCGGCCAACCGTCGACAAAGTCGCCCGAACGACTCCACATCACGAAATAGACTGCGTTGGTGCGTCTGGAACGTCGAGTTTGCTTAGGAAGGACATGCACTTTGCCGAGGTTTTGAGCACGAGCAGACGTCACAAATCCGACGCGTTTAATTAAATTAATTCAATTAAATCCTTATTTAATCCTTTAATTAAAACCCTAAGCATGTCTTTCCCGCGCCCGTCCCTGTCTCATCCTGCGCCATTTCTTCCCTCTTCTCTCGCTGGATCATGCGCAATCTCGCCTTAGCTCTGGTTCGAACGAGCTCTTTGGCTCCGTCCCGTCTCATCCCATTGTACATTGGCTTCTCCTCTTCACGCAAGAGGAGGTGACGTCCCATGTGGCTCTGCCCGAGCTCCTTCCTCTCGACGCCTTGGACTTTCCTCTTTGGTGTTCGAATGACTATGACATCTGCCTCTTTGGCATGAATAGGGAAGCTTCTCTCCTTCCCAAGGCTTCTTCCTTCTTCTTCTATCGATCCTCTTCCTAGTGCGTGGTTTCTTGCGATGGTTTGGCCCTCCATTATCACTGTTGGCATCGGGTGAGTATTTGGGTGAATTTGGATGAGTTTGGGTGAATGTGGCTTGACTCTTCTCATCTCTTCTTACTATATAGCCCCCAGTTTGGGGATTTCAGGGTGGTTGGACATTTTTGGTTGGCTGAGTTTCTTTCGAGAGGGGGAGGTGCTGCCTTTTTTTCTTCTTTTCCCGCTCTTTGGTTTATTCATCGTGTGTGTGAGTGAGAGGTTGGAGGATGTTGTTTGATTTCTCCTCTTGAGCTTACCCGAGCCCCCTGCTTGCTCTGTTCGTGTTTGGTTTTCTCGGCCTCCCCGTTGTTTCACCTGGTTTCTCTTGTGTGGTCGATCACTCTCTCACTAAGGTACAAGCTTACTTGGCTTCATAATCTTGGCATGCTTTACTCTGAAAAGTTTTGGATGGGAAAGTTGTGTTAGCTATCACTTTCTCTACTTCCTCTTTCTCTATTCCTATTGCATGCTTTGTCATTACTTATTTCATGAAAGGTGACATTAAAAACATGTGGCTTCGGTGATGGGTTTTGATGTGTGGGGGTTCTAAATGACATGCTGTACTGTTTTTTTTTTTTATGTCAATGAAGTTCATTTAGGAAGTCATGCATGCTCCAATCTTTATTCTTGCACTTGATGCTTGTAGTGATGTTTAACATGAGAGAGTAAGAAAAGAGGAGAAAGGAAAGAAATAAGAGAAAGGAGAGGAGAAAAGAGAAGTGGGGAAGGTGAAGGGGAGGATGAGAGGAGAAGTCTCATGTTAGCATAACTATTGAACACTTTACAACTCCATGGTTATTCGGTTGTCTTCTACTTTCATCATTTCAAGTTGAAATATGTTGAATATATGTGGTGATGGTTTAAGGTCCACTATTGGCATGACTTAGACCTTGTTTTGGGGTTCTTCTACCCTCACACTCGCTCCCTACATTATGTTTTTGCTGAAATTTACAAAATGATTTGTAGTTTTGGGAGCTCTATAGTGGTATCCATTCTTCATGCTTGCTCTTTGCCTTATTATCTTGCTAGTCTACATTTATGCATATTGTAGACTTTAATGTGACGTGATTTAGATGCCATTTTAGAGTCCTTTTGGCTCCGTGTTTACTCTCTAGCCTGCGGTTTTGCCTCATATTGGTTCAGTTCTTGGATGTAATGTGGCATGGTTGTAGCCTTGTTGCGGCTCAGTTTGGCTCGGCATTAGAGCAGTCTGTAGAGCAGCTTCTTAGCCTTGTTGTGAGGATGAACTGGGGTGGTTTGAACCTACCTTGGGGGCTTTTCTTGGCTGCTATTTTGTGGGATGATTTACTCACATGCTTATACGATTCTATTCCTCTGTTTTTATCATGCGTAATATGTGCTAAAAGAGGGAACAGTGGTTAGGGGAAATTTTGTATTAGAATGCCTATTTGAGAAACACCTGCTATAATTCATGCTTACTTTGATTGCATTTTTGTACCACTGCATAAATGAGTTTACATTTTGCTGGAAGATATAGAGAGTGACAGGAAATTGAGAAAGCTTAGTATGACATTTGAGGCCCCTTTGTGATTTGATTGGGCTACGGTTTGGTGCCCTGCTGTGTCTCGGTTTTGGTCTATCATTGGGTTCAGTTTCACCTTTGGAAGGATCCTACTTTGAGCTTGTTGAAGGCTGGGTTTTGCTTTAGGCTAGGCTTTGTTTTGTAACCTGTTGGAGGCTTGGTTTGGGGGCTTTGTGTGGCTTGGGTTTGGCTTTAATTTAATCCTGTCTTTGGCCTGTGGCTGGGTTCAGTTTTGGCTCAATTCAATCATGTTTCTTACATATTGTGTGGCTCGGTTTTGGCATTCGATTGAGCTTGGATGTGGCTTTGCTGCCTCTGCTTTTAAACATGTTTGGGGGCTTGGTTTTGCCTTCTGGGGACTGTTTTTGGTCACTTGTGAGCTGGCCCCGTTCTGATTTATTGTGTTTGCTCCGTTTTAGCCTGTTGGGGCTCGATTTACACTTGTTGAAGCCTCCCTTGCTTTGAGCCTGTCATAGGCTCGGTTTTAGCCTTGGATGGCTCAATTTTAGGCTTATATGGCTTGGCTTTAGTATTTGTTGCAACCCTTGTTTCGGCTTTTGATTGGGCAGCTTTGGGCCACCAGGTTTGGAATTTCTTTGTTACGCTTTTCGGAGCTGTCCTCTTCCGTTAATTTGAGCACCGATCTGAGGTAAATTTAATAAGTTGAGCTTAAATGTTTGACGAGTATTTTGGGACCTTTAATGTTTTCTTTTGGGAGTCTTTTAGCTGTACTCTTGTAGCTTTCCGAAGCTGTTTGACCTACTCTATTTTGAGGTTTCCTGTCAAATTAGCTGCAGTCACCTGCATAGCAGTTTTGAGATATTTTCGAGAGTCTTAGTTTGTCATTTTAGAAGTAGAGGGAGGCTTCTTTTAGGAAGTCTGACATGCCTTTCTTAGAGGTGTGGAGTTCTTAGGTCTGACGTCAGGCAGGCAAAGGGAATGCTAGACTTCATTTTCTTGCATCGGGTCGTCGAGCAGAGGCTTTGTGAGGTCGACTTGAGCCAAAACGTCATCGTTTGGCTAGGCAACAATTGAAGACGCGAAACGTCTTCGTCAACGAGAAGCGATAGAATATGGAGAACGATGAAAACTGGATAACGACGGGAAGTGGAGTGGAGCCGATGTTCAGCGTCGGGGATCCCATCGGGCGAAATCCTAGTAGAGCCGCCTAGCGCCATATAAACGATATATATACACACACACACACACACATACATATACATGATTAGTTGATGAAAAAAAATGACTCTAGTGTGTTCTATTTATTTTTTGTATCTATTTGAATTCATCTCATATTTGACTTGTGTTCGGTTTAAATTCGAATGAGTGGAACACAATTACGATGTTGATGAATAATTTCAAGCAAGAGCTAATTTAAAAAAAAGAAACTAACCTAAAAATAAAATCTTAGCAAGCTAGCTCATATCAACTCGTTACACCACTAGCGTATGCAAAATGACTTGCATATAATAATCACTATTAATTATGTTAGAAGTTATATTTGAAAATAATTTATTCCTGTGAGAAGTTATGAGGAATAAATTATTTCCTTAGTTTATGAGTTATTTTCTTTCCTATATTATATTTATTTCTTTGGATTAATAGTTATTTTCTTTCCTATTTTATGTTGTTTCCTTTATCTCCAACTAATTAATATAAATTGATTAATTAGATATATTAGATGTTATTCTTTTCTTTCTAGTTGTTATCTTTTTATTATCTTTCATATTCTATGATTCATGTAAGACTTATTTATGCTTCATTTTCATAACAATAAAAAAATTTCGCTTTATTCCGCATTATTCCGAATTTCAACATGGCATCAGAGCCAATTTCACTATTCTAGCTGTTGGTCCTCCTTCTAGAGCCGCCAGACTCCCTTCCTGCCTTCCTGCTTGCGGGAAGGGAGTGCTCCTCTTGCCTCAGCTACCGCTACCAAGAGTTCCGCTTGAAACGACGACTTTTGCTTCTGCTCTCCCTGCAGGCCACAAGCTTATTTTCAGAGCCTCTTTCGGTTGGAGAAGTTATTTTCCTGCATTCGGCCCTCCTTTGGAATCTTTCCTGCAATATTTTTTTCTTTCCTGCATAGGTGTCAGGAGGATTTGCGTTTCTAGCGGCCCTTTCTCTCAGCTTTCTTTGTTAGCGAAATTTCTTAGGCGTGATTTAATCTTTCTCTCTTTTGTGAAAATGCCAATCGAAGAACCGCCACCGATATTTGGAGAGCGGGACTTTCTCTCTCCAGTAGCACTCCCAATCGAAGAAGAGTTATTTTCCCAGACATGTCTTTACAACAAAAGTGGACGGAGGGGAGGAGCTATTTTTGCCATTTTTTACCCTCTGCAGGGTTCAACTGCTGTTCCTTCCTGCAAGAAGTTGCGGATATAGCCGCCTTTGTGGCTTCTTTTGTCATTTCAATAGAAATGAAGTGAAGCCTATCACAGAGGAGTTCATCTTTGGTTTGCTTTCAAAATGATTTGAGGAAGATTATTATAGAGGTGAGACTGGATGCATCTTTGAATGGAATCGCAGCAGTTGACCTACATGCCCTTCTTCATCAGTTTCTTCCCTGTTGCCGAAAAACTCCATGCGGGTCTTTTGTTTTTCCTTTGCCACCGGAACTCTCTCTACTACCGAAAGTATCCAGTTGCATGCTCCTCCGTGCAGAGCCTCTTCCTCTGGAGTTGTTTTCCTGCAGTAGATCCTCCTTTAAAGCTATTTTTGTAGCAGACCCTCCGTCGAAGCTTTTTTCTTTATCAGGCTCTCCTCCATAGTTCGTGTAGCAAGGTTTACCTCTAGAGCATTTTTTTTGCAGGCCATACCCTGCAGTTTTTTTTCCTGTTGGTTGTATACGTCCCTGCAAACTCCCCTGCAGCATTATCTGTAGAAGCCTTCCGCTTACCTACGTAACACTACAGGAACTGCAGTCAAAGACAATCACAGTTGTCTACTTCTTTGGAAAATCCCCTGCAACATTACTTGTAGGAGCTTTCCGTTTGCCTACAGACACTGCAAGAACTGCAACAGAGACAACCGCGGTTAACTAGAAATCAGTTTTTCCTACAAATTGTCTACTTCTCTGCAAACTCCCCTGCAACATTGCCTATAGGAGACTTCCGCCTACCTACCAACACTGCAGAAACTGTATTAAATGCAACCGAAGTACTGGATGAAGACTGCAAGTTCTACTTCACAGGAGGATCTTGTTCGCCCATTGTTTGATATTTTCAAATCCAAATTGAGAATGGTTTTCAACCGTGTATCAACTTGAGAGGGAGTGTAAGAAGTTATATTAGGAAATAATTTATTCCTGTGAGAAGTTATGAGGAATAAATTAATTTCTTAGATTAGGAGTTATTTTCTTTCCTATTTTATATTTTTTTCCTTAGATTAAGAGTTATTTCCTTTACTATTTTAGGATTTTCTATTATATGTTGTTTCTTTTATCTCCAAATAATTAATATGAATTGATTAAATGAAAATATTAGGTGTTATATCTTTCCTTTTATGTTATATTATTATTATTTTTTCCTATTCTAGGATTTAGTTAACACTGTCGTTGTCGGTCCCAAGCTCGAAAGTGAAAAATGGAGGGTTGCGTTAGGTAGTCGACAGCCAGCGTAAAACTTGTAAAAAAAAATCATGACATGAATCATTTTGATCATTGTGTAAGTGTTAAGCGACGCGCTGTATGATCTGAATACAGTGGAAAATGTGCAAGGGCCGCTACAACTGCGCCCGATAGCAAGGGTTCCCACATTACAGACAGATGTGGGTAAAGAAGTTAGTCCATGATACTAGTATTAGGGTAAGATCTTGGAATATATGTACTCTCAATGGTAAATTAATGGAATTGGTTGATATTAGGATTCATAGAAAGATAAATATCTTATTTATTCAAGAAACTAAATGGGTAAGAAAAAACTAAGGAGATTGATAATTTAGGTTTTAAACTATGGTATTCTAGTAAGGGTCATACTAGAAATGTTGTAGATGTAATTATAGATAAGAGTTTGAAAGATAATGTTGTAAAATTAATAGAGTTGGAGATAAAATTATAACACTTAAGATTACTATTGATACTAAGATTTTTAATATTATAAGTGCTTATGCTCTCATAAGAGGTTTAGATATGTGCTCTAAATATAAATTATGAAACGATTTAGAAGACTTAATACACTCGATAACTCTTGAAGAAAAAAAATTATTCGATGAGATTTAAATAGTACATGTCATAGAGATGGTAGAAGATTTCGTAAATATTCATGGTAGTCTACGATTATGGAGCGATTAATGAAGTAAGCTAGAATCATTTTAGATTTCGTCTTTAGCGTATGATCCAATTATTACTAATACTTTATTCAAGAAAGAGATGAAAGATCTTAATACTTATAAGAATAGATCTAATAAAACACAAATCGATTATTTTCTTATGAGAAGACGAGATCAGTAAGATTGTAAGCGTCATTCCAAGTGAGTGAATCGAGCACCAACATCGATTATTAGCTCTAGATTTTAAGATGAGTTAGTAAAATAAAGAATACTAGTGATTCAACATCATAGAATCAGATGCAGTACCTAAAAGACACAAATAAAATTATTTTTATGAGTAAAATTCAAAATTTAAACATTCGAGATTCTACGAAGCAAAGAACGCTTATACGAAAAGAATAAATACTATTAAACAATCGACTAAAAGCAGTACGTGAGAATTAAAAGAAAATGTTTCTATAAATAAAAATAAGCTAGTGGTAGAATAATAACGTACGAAAAATATAAAAATAAGAAATTACGTTATAAAAATTGGTTTAAACGTAAAAGCGCAGTAGATCCGAGAAAAATATAAAACAAATCTCACAGATAATTAAAAGAATAATCTGCGACGCTAAAAATTCCGCTTTTAGCTGATCTTTATAATACGTTACATACATGAGCGTATGTATATATATATATATATATATATATATATATATATATATATATATATATATATAAACTAGCTAAACAAAGATATAAGAATAGTAAAGATTTAACCCAAATAAAGTGTACTAAATATGAAAATCAAAAAGTGATTTTCCTAGAAAAGATATTCAACATAGATGTGTGAGTTATTTTGATAAACTTTTTAATGAAGATTCTGAAAATACGATCGAATTTAGTGATCTTAATATCGTTAACGATAATAAAATATTTCATTTTTACAGTCGCATTAGTAGAAAATAAGTTGAGGAGACTTAAAGAAAACTAAGAGTAGAAAGTCTGTAGGACTTGATGATATCCCAATTTAAGTGTGAAAATATTTAGGTGATTTGAGGCTTTCTTGGCTTACTAAACTTTTTAATATTATTTTAAAAACTAAAAAGATGCGTGAGGAGTGGAGGAAGAGTATTTTGGTCCCCATTTTTAAGAATAAAGAGGATGCACAAGAGTTATAGAGGAATTAAATTGATGTGTCATACTTTAAAATTATGGGAGAGGGTAATTGAACCTAGGTTAAGACATATTACCAATGTTTCTCATAATCAATTTGGATTTATGCTGGGCAGGTCTATATGGAAGCTATACATTTATTGAGAGGTTTGATGGAGAAACGCAGAGATAATAAGAAGGATCTACATTTGATTTTTATTGATTTATAAAATGCTTACGATAAGGTTTCTAGAGATGTTCTTTGGAGAGTCCTTGAGAAGAAAGGTGTTGATACGACTTATATTCAAGTCATTAAAGATATGTATACTAGAGTTGTCACATGTGTTCGAATGGAAGGAGGATTGACCAAATATTTTACTATTTCTGTTGGTTTACATCAGGGATTGGCTTTAAGCCTATATCTTTTTGCTTTATTTATGGATGGTCTTACTGGACATTTACAAGAGGATGTACCTTGGTGTATGCTTTTTGCTGACGATATCCTCCTCGTGGATAAGGCGAGAGAAAAGCCCAGAAAAACTTGAATTATGGAGGTCTACATTGGAGTCTAAAGGTCTCCGTTTAAGTAGAGCTAAAACTGAATGCATGGAATATAATTTTAGTAATAGTAGCTCTAGTGACAGAAGTGCAACTCTGGGTGATCAAATTATTAAAAGGTGTGAACGATTTAGATATCTCGGGTCCATTATTCAAAGCGATGGTGATATAGATGGTGATGTTAATATTAGAATTCAGGTTGGTTGGTTGAAGTGGAGGAGTGTGTCTGACCTATTATGTGATAGAAAAGTACCGCTTAGACTGAAAGAAAAATTTTATAAGATGGTGGTGAGATCTGTAATGCTCTATGGTGTTGAATGTTAGCCTTTAAAAGAGAAGCATAATGCTAAGTTAAGTGTTGCCGAGATGAGAATGATTAGGTGGATGAGTGCTTGTACACTTAGAGACAAAATACAAAATGAATATATTCGTAGGAGGGTTGGTGTTGCACCAGTTACAGATAAAATTAGAGAGAGTCGTCCTAGATGGTTTGGTCACATTAAACTTCGACCACCTGATGATCCGATTAGGAGAGTAGATGTTTTAGATTCAACTTATGTTAAGAAAGACAGAGGGAGACCAAGGAAGATTGGGCTTATTGCATAAAAAATGATCTTAATTTATTAGAATTAAATGAAAATTTAACACTAAATAGGACGCAATGGAGAAAAAGGATTCATGTGGCCGACCCCACTTAGTGGGATTAAGGCTTTGTTGTTGTTGTTGTTGCTGTTGAAGGATTCATGTGAGGTTTGTTTATATCCATTTTCATATCAATAAAAAAATTCCGCTTTATTCAGAATTCCAACAAGTTGAATATGTAAATCAAAATGTCTCAAAATATTTCCTACATATGACACATAACTGCTGTGTCACAACTTTCTTTTGCT
This sequence comes from Papilionanthe hookeriana x Papilionanthe teres, assembly GCA_022702705.1. Taxonomy (NCBI): domain Eukaryota; kingdom Viridiplantae; phylum Streptophyta; class Magnoliopsida; order Asparagales; family Orchidaceae; genus Papilionanthe; species Papilionanthe hookeriana x Papilionanthe teres. The sequence goes on from CM040434.1 coordinate 37,019,868, forward strand.
ATGAAAGACTTGTACTATTTTAATGTCTAAAACTTTTGATAATTTTTGCTGATTTTTGCACACCTTCAGCCCAGAAGAAGGATGCTAACTACTTTATATGAGCTTTTGTATATGGGGAACCTACAATGCTCAAGTCTATTTCTAAGCAATGTAGTTCAACTTGAACTACATTGTTGGTATTTATCTTGAAATTCTTAAAGAATCACATGAATATAAAATACTTAAATTTAAAGTCTTATAATAGGAGTAGAAATTATTTAAATGATCATAGTTGTGTTATATTGGCTTAGCATGCACTCTAAAGTAAGGATATATTAAGTGGGTTTGGACCGATTGAGGATAACTAGAGACAGTAAAATCTTGTTGTTGACAGATGATGATGTTGGCAACCATCTACAGCTCTGGGAGCAGGCTTATGATAGCAGGGTAGCTTGGGATAGAAATCGCAGTGGAGTCAGTGGTTGGATGTGACAATGGAGGATGGGATTGCAGAATATTATGGATGTGTTAGGTACTGAAGTATTTTTGGAGATTAGTTAGGGATGGAGATTAACATTACGCTTGAAGCCAGCGGCGAATGGCAAGCTTAATGGTAGTGGTTATTCCTTAATCCGAGCAGCATAGGTTCTCTAAGAAAAAAGTTTTAGAGGTTACAAAAAGGGGATTTGATAGTACAGTAGGAGTTAGTATTTTGATCTAACTAGGAAAACTCAGGCCAATTCAGCCTCCTCCCCGCTTCCCCCTCCCCTGATGTTTTGCCACTGTACGAGCCTAGAAGGAAAGGATTTTACGTGAGCGGGGATTCCTGGATATACACCGGAGATCTTCGGCTGAATTTAAACTTCAGAGTTGGGAGCATGGATTTTGAATGAGGATTCATTGATCCATCTGGGAGCATGAATTTTGAATTCCCAAATCAAATTTCATGTATATTGATTATGTTAATGGATTGTGTATAGGCTTACTGAAGGAAAATTAACGAACAACCAAAAAGTTGTTGATCTTTATTCAAATAATATGGTTGCTATTGTGTCTACTTTGCTCCTGGGTATTTACAAAATACATAAGGTCAAATTTGCCGATTCTATGCTATATAGACTTAGGAGTTCTCCAGAAACTCAAGTGATTTTGATGAAGGTGGCTTCGAGTCCTACCAAACACAACTCAATCATTGAATAAATAAAGTGAGGAATATTCAAACAATGTTGATGAGGAAATGTAGCTCTCTTTTCTGAATTTTCACCCTACATTTTGAGGTCTTTCTTAAATAGTTTTGACTCATCACTTAAAAAAGAAAATATGGTGATCTTTCTCATTTTATGAAGATCAGTTTGAGGTAAACAATGCGTGATGCGTCTCGACAGGCCACAGTAATACAGGAAAGTGTTCCTTTTTCTTATTTATGGTAGCTGACGGTATGCTCAGCACCATTCTTAAGTTTTGCTTAGGTCAATTTGTTCACCGGAACACCACAATTCTTGTCCTAGGAGCTGGGCCTTGTTGTGTATCACTCAGAAGATCATTATATGCTAATTTATTCAATTCTAAGACCAACCTTTGCTAGTGAAGGATTAGTCTGGCTGGTAGAATGCCATTCGAGATTTTATTTTGAGTGATTTGAGCTCCTATAGATCTACTGAGATTCGTACTTCCCTTTCAAACTTTTTCTTAGATAATTGGTTTTTTATGAACCCAACAAGGATGATCTTATCTTTTGTGCCTTCCATTTTTATAGTTTCATGGTTTTCTACACAATCAATCTTTGAATTCCCTTAGTTCTTTTATTTACATAAGAGATTAGTAAGACTTTTTAGTTCTAGTTTGTTTCCTTTATTATTTAATTGTGGGCTCTATTTTTTTTTGCATGCATCATAAATAAAACTAAAAAGAAAAAACATGCATATCTTACACTTTGCCTCATAATTTGCATGTTAAACAATTGTTTAAGGTTGTTTCATCAAACATTAGATGTTGATAACTAATTCATCATCGCAAATGCAATTAACTTATTTAATTGTTTTGGCTGTTGATTTCGTACATCATCTTTTAGTGTCAAGCTCTTGTCGAACATGGGGCCTCTATAGGAGAAACTCCAGCAGCTGTTGTTAGCAAGTCAAAGTATACCATTGCTATGCTGGCTGATCCAAAGGCTGCTCTCTCGGTATGCATAACTCTTAAGTTGCATTTTTATTAAACCGTGATATTTCAGTTCTGACACTCTCGAAACCAGTTCAGGTTGTATTTGAAAAAGATGGAGTCATTGAGCAAATTTGTGAAGGAAAAGGCTACATTGACATGTCTACAGTTGATGCTGCCACTTCATTAAAGATTAGTGAGGTTACAAAATTTTGATGAACATAAGCTATTATGATTTACTTTTCATGTTTTCATTTATTCATGGTAATATCTTTCTCTCTACCTATTAGACCAGTTTGAGTGTGCCTTTAGTTTGGTTTTCCTTACCACTTGAATGGATCCAGTTGTCTAGCTATACATGACATTAACTTGTCGTGTTACAATTTAAGCAATATTACATACAAAATTTTGTTTGGATGTTATTTTGGTAGTTTTATTTAATTAGACCCTGTGGTACTTTTAATTGCATCCCATTATTCTGATTAGTGTAAAGATCATTCTCACCATTCAACCTTTAATCCATTTATAATCCTATTTTTTCTCCCATTTGCACCGAGCTCTATCTCTCTTGTCCTTGTTTTAAGTTGGTTCTAGTTGATCAGAATGTTGATGAAAACAAATTTATGCTTGATCAATAGCACTTTAAGAAACATAAAGTTATTTAGGGGTTGCAATGGTATTGACACAGCTGCTTATGACACTAGAGTCGTAAGCTACTTCTAAGTACTTCCCTTGAATGGTTGAAACTTATCTCCATTTAGTGTAAAAATCAAGTCTAATTTGTAGAAACAATGCAAATGCCAATCGAGGTTTCTTATGCGATTTGACACAATGTTACTTGCATCAGGCTTCACTTTTGTGAAATCTAATAATCCTTCTTTTCTTACATCTGACATGGAGATCTTTTGGTCCCTATTATCCTTAGAAGTAAGGAGACCCATTTATTGATTTTACATTTTCCTAAATCCTCCCGTGGATTCAATCTAGTGAAAGAACAACAAAATGGCTGCCTTTTAGAAGGATAGGTGAAGATGCAATGATTGCTCCACAGAATTGGTGGAATAAAGTGTAACGCCCGGTTTTTAACCTTTTTGTAACACTAGCGTTATGCTTTCGAGCTTTCAAAGGGAGATGGAAGGAGATCGGGAGATGAACCTAAAGAAAAAAGAAATAGATCAGAAATCAAGTGAGAGGGAGAAGGAGGTTGACGAATCAACTGCACGCGTGATTGTCGATTAGCTCTATGTAGGAAGACGGAGGTGGAGAAGATGGAGACAAAACGATCAGTGTCTCGGGACTAGCCAAATCGAGCAAAGCGAAAGCAACAATGTGCTTATTTTTTAGTATGGTGGAGTCTTTCTGCTGTAGGTGGCGGAGTCTCAAAAACATATCCTGACACTAATGATGAGTTATTTATTTTGTCTGCATCTCATTCCTCATCTTCTTCCATCCGGTAATATTATCATTGTCTTCTCTTTTTCTTTTTCTTTGCAAGTTTTCCCACCATAAGGAGACACTCATCCTTAATTTGATAGCCGCAAGCTTCACCCTCTTGTCTTTAGGCACCTCTTTGTACTCGAAGATCCTCTCAACTGACTGTTGTCATTTGATATAGTCGTCTAGATGCATACCTCCAACGAACTCCTAGTAGATCGACTTTGATGCCAAATTTCCTATGTCTAGATGCATACCTCCAACAAACTCCCAGTAGATCCAACGAACTCCCAGTATATTTAGCCTTTTCTGATATTAAATTCCAAAGCTTCGACACCTGTCTTCCTCACCATTGAAGTCATCCATTTGGATGGGATTCAGATCCTTGCCCCTTTCTCCCATTAGATTCTCCATATCACGATCGAGGGTGACCTCCCCCTAGGTTTCATCATCTATTTCCATAAGCCTTTGCTGAAGACGACAGAGCTCTCATTATATCTATTCCCGGGCAAGCTTGGGCCTTTATCTCCTTGGTGGCATGATTACAATTGGGATTTGTGGGAGTTGAAAGGGTATTTGTGGTGGAAATAAAGAAAAATGGTGGAGATGCTTTGTATGTGCAGATGCTAGGAAATCCTAGGATTGGACTAGGGTTGGGCGAGCTTTAATATCAATTGATATCGAAGTTAATAAACCACAATAGAAATACAAATATTATTGCTAAATTCAAAAGGGGTTACACCAATGAATCTTGATAGTAGAAAAATAACAACACAAAACACCAGAGACTCTCTAGGGCGAGGAAGCAAGTAGTGGGCTATGGCTAAGTTAGTGGAAGCAGAGGATTGGAGGTGGTAGGGGTGCGATTGGACAATTAAATACATATGACTAGTGATAAGGTGGCGCAGTGAGGAGTGGATGGACAACGACCGACAAGAGGCTGGAGGTAGTGCGGTGCAGGGAGAGCTGGATAGCAACCGACAAGTGGCTTGAGGTAGTGCGGTGCAGGGAGGAGCTGGATAACAACCGACAAGTGGCTTGAGGCAGTGCGGTGCAGGGAGGAGCGGATGCAAGCAGGTGGGATTGGTCTGCAGCTAGGGAAGCAAGTTGTGTGTGTGTGTGTGTGTGTGTGTTGGGGGGGGGGGGGGCATTGTTGGAGTAGACAACACATGGATTGCTGTCCGGGGACAGCGACAACGAGGTAAATGACTGACAATTCTACGGAGGGGTTGGTTAAGGATAAATATCCCCGTGAGATCGAGCTACAGTCAGAGCACCACTAGAATCCTTGAAGAATGTCACCTCCTCGGACGAGTTACGACTGAAGCATCTTCTCTCATTCGGATACACCCTAGAAGGGGACAAGGACACGCCGACGATTGTCTAGGGGTGTAAACGAGTCGAGTTGAGCTCGAGGCATGCCCCTATCGGCTCGGCTCTTCTACCAAATAGTGTGCTCGAGCTCGAGTTAAGCTTGAATGACGAGCTCTACTCGAGCTCGAGCTTGGCTCATAGTGGTCGAAACTAGCTCGAGAGCCTATTTATGAGATTGAACTAAAAATTCCATTTTTACTGTAGCTAACTAGAGAAGGTATTGGTGGTTGGAGGAGGAGGATGCCACGACAACTCACTAGAAAAATGCATCGAAATAACTAGCAGTAGGCTAATCAAGCCAGCTCACGAGCCAATAAGCCATAACCTTTTTCTCATTGAACACATCTTATATATGGGAAATCTAAACTATCATGACTTTTTTAGAAACCAGTCTTTGTTAACCATGTTGTAGATTAAAAATTAGACTCCCTTTTTGCGAAGTCGGTTATTGTTTTCCATCATTCATGCTGTTGATAGTAGTGAGGGATATCATTAAATTAACAGGAATATTTACATGCATACAACTCAATTCTTATGCATTTACAAATCTAACACCTAAACTTCAATTTTTACATGTATGCCACCTTGCCTATGCATGAAAAGGTGTATTTCACTTTTTAAATGTTAAAGTTGTTATTTTTTTAATGATATAAAAGATTAGTACTGTGTAAATCTAACAATCAAAGTTTAGGCGTTAGATATGTACTTACGTGAGAATTGGGTGCCCAAATTAATAATATGAAACTATCAAGCTTTTTTGGTGAGAGAACCCAACATATAATTCTTTTAGTTCACTCAGATGGCATACAGACTGAAGCTATACTTAACCTTCTGTGTCTCTGTTTGCAGGCTATTACTAAGAAGGGTGGAAGTTTTCTTGAGGCTCCAGTTTCTGGCAGCAAAAAGCCGGCTGAAGATGGTCAGTTAATAATACTTGCTGCTGGTGATAAGGTGAGAATATATTTCTCTTTATTCACATTATAAGAATAATTTATGGTACTCGAGCCCTTATTCATAGGAATGATTTGAAGAAATTGAATCTCGTCCCCTAGAAAATCAGATTCGATTTTAGATCCGTCCATTTTTAGAATAAAATTGAACCAGTAAATCATATTTTGATGATTTGGTTAAGTTGTCGAAGTATTGGTTCGGTTATTGATTTTAATTTTGACCTTTATTTTCTGGTTTTTGGTTCATTTTTTATTTTTATAAAACTGATCAAACCAAAAATCTAAATTTTTTAAATTCTTCAAATATTAGATCAATGAAGTCTTGTAGATAAATAAGTGACATTAAAGATCAACATTGACATTGTTTATGCCACATACCAAATTTATAAATTTTAACATAGTTTACTTTGTCTTCTTCTTTTATTTACAGCAAAGATAATTTAATTGTTAACCATACTTATGTTTGGATTGAAAATAGTTTATATGTTCAATTTCTAAGTTTACAATCAGAATAAATTAGTTTAGCCAATTCTAGACTAAACCCTTCAAGCTGGCTACGTGCACGCCGCTAGATTCAATGAATTTGATCGCATGTGTTTTTTCACGGTTCAAAGAAACATCATCCCAAACTCGAGCCTTTTCCCCGCCTCCCCTCTTTATTTGTGGATTATTTGCCTTTTTTTGGATCCCTTATTTTCCATTAGAAGTTAATTCATCATACATTTAGTGGCCAGCGTTTGAAAAATATAAAATATTAATGTTTTATTTTATTTTAGTTTTCTTAAATTTAGCATTTGTAGCAACTTTTATTAAAGCTGACTCCGAGAAAACACTATTTTGAAATTAATGCAATAACATGAATGAATGTTTTTAAGCCATGGATGGGTCATGACTTCATTTTGGGTTTAATAGGCCTGCTAGTTCTGAGCTGGCCCATCATGAATTTATGCAGGACTACATATTGGCCACATAGTTTGGGTTATATTAAACAAGTTTAAGCATATAATGGGTGGCCACTCTAAGTTGATTGCTATGTAGAGAGTGATCTCTAGGGCTTGCCCTAGATTGCTCTGGGACAAATTGGCTCACCGAAGGGTAGGAATATTTGAGAGGTCTTTAGACTAGGCTAGGGCTTCATTTCGTCAACTAGAATAGAGCCAAGTTTGGAAGCCAATTTGAGATCATAGATTGCTAGACCTTTTTTGAGGTCAATAAGTGTTTTCTATTTATTGGTGAGGATGTAATTAATTTTGAGGGCTAAGTTACATTGAAAATTTTTGTGTATCAGATATAAAATAAACCCTAATTAGTGGGATAGGGGAAATGTCTGCTTGCCTTCCTCGACCATGAATGGCCAGAGGCTTGTTGAAAATGGGCATTACTTAACTGCTTCCAAAGAAGGTATGGATTGGTACATTGTCTGGTGATTATTGGCGGGATGTTGAATTTGAAGGCATCCCTAATTAGCTCATCTTGATATGAGACTATCAAACATTCGGGCATAAGAGATACACTCAAATGGTTATGTTGATCCATTTTATCCATTCAGTTTGCTGCTTCTTCATTATCTTAAGTTTACTCTCGAACTTGGGAATTCAAATGATTTTACTTTTAGATTCCAAACTATTCTGGTTGGCCCTATTAGCACCATGGATGTACTCCTTACATCACTACAATTAATATCTTCGAAACTAATCATCCTACTCCTAAAGTTTCTTATCTCTCTTTTATTGGTGAAATTATTGATGATCATGATTCACTACGTCCTCTTGATTTTTGTTGTGGTGGATAGGAAATTTCATATGTTATTTATAAAAAAAGACCTAAATAAGAAGATAATCACTCTCCTATTTTCATCAGGCTTTAAACAATATGATCAAGTTGAGTGGGTTTTTATATGATAAATGCATGAGCTTCATATTATCTCTAGTTTAACTTGCTTTTTTTTATTTGAAAATTCCTGTTAAGTTTTATATTTTTGTGATATCTTGATGATATATCAAATTGGCGCCTCAATTGTGTTGATGTTCTTCATGAAGATTTGAATCCTTTGAATAGAAGAATATAAATTGCTTTTGGTTGATTCTTTTCTCTTTTATTTTCTTTGATAAGAAATCCCTAATCATTATTCATTAACCCTGAAATGCGTGTATAAATAAGAAGCTAAAGGAGGTAAGAAAAGGAAATTTATTGTTTACAAAAGATTAATTTACAAGGAATTGTCGTTTTATTGGCCACGGACCAATAATGAGTTGATGCAAATGATGAACAAAAATATGGACAAAAAGTGTGTCAGTTGGGTTTGGACTAATTTAATTTTGATTTTGGCGCTAGATAAAGTTAGTTAGGATAGTATTAAGATAAGTTCAAAATTTAAAGGATTGTTGCTGGTTTGTTGGATGAAATCAATGAGGTTTGGGGGGTAAGGTTGAGGTTTGTTCGTAATGTTAATTTTGAATTGAGCTATCCATGCAGAGATTAGGTACGTGTTTTTAGATTTTAGATGAGAGAGAAGAGGGCGATGAAGGAAAGCAAGCAATGATTTTACTATTTCATGAACAATAACTGTATTGTTTTGTGAATAATTATTGTACTATTTTACAACAAGGTATTTACTGTTTAGTATTGAAAGAAGGAATTTATGGGAAGTTAGTAGAAATGTTGTAGTTTTGTGGGAAAATAGAAATAAATGAATGAAATTTTATTTCAATGTGAACCTGTATATAAAATGATCCTCGCCATCCCAATGAAATTTTTTTTATCAGTTTTATGTTTTTATTCGCTCAATTTCCTTTGCAGGAATTATATGATGCTGCAATTCCTGCATTTGATGTCTTAGGGAAGAAGTCCTTCTTTCTTGGACCAGTTGGAAGTGGAGCAAATATGAAACTGGTGGTCAACATGGTCATGGGAAGGTTTGTTTTATTCCTTTCTGAACATTTTTACTACATACATATATATATATATATATATATATATATATATATATATATATATATATATATATATATATATATGCTGAAACATTAATTATAAGATCACAACCTTCCATGCTCCTTAAAATAATAAAAGTCTTAGCATGTATGATTTTTAAAATTTTTAAGACCATTTGATCCTCAATAAGATTCATCAAAATTTTTTGATGGATGTCTTAAGTACTAGTTAAATTTTAATATATATATGTCGTAACATTTAATTATAAGATCATAACCTTCCATGCTCTTTAAAATAATAAAACTATTAGCATATATGATTTTGAAAAATTTTAAGACCATTTGATCCTCAATGAGATGCACCAGAATTTTCTCATAATGTGCTTCAATTGCATGACAAGGTTGTTGAGTTTTTCAATGTGTAGAATCTTTCAATGACTTGAATATTAGTTTAATAACTGAAATAAAATAATAATACTAAAATAAATAAATAAATAAAATAAATATATATGTGCCAGCGAATGGAGGAGACACACTCACAAAAACTAAAACGTGCGCCTCTCTCACTGTTTTCCTCATTCGAGCCAAAGAGATCGAGAGAGGGAAATACCGTTAATTCTAAACTTGTGGATGGTTATCTAAATGTTTTCACCGTTTGATCGTAGTTCCTGACCTAGTTAATTCTAAACTTTTAGGCCGGGTCGTGACAATTAGTATTTGGCATGTTGATGACATTTATAATTATTTGATGGTCTTTATTAATTAAATACGTAGATAAAATATACAGACTAAGCTTTTGTATGCCATTTATTTTTTCTATTTTTTTCATGCTTGATGAATTTTTAAATTATTATAAAAAATTAAATAAAGAGCGAGTGGTGTTCCACTTGTATTTTGTTTTGAAGTGGTGATTCTCCTCTAAGGGTTGAGTGATGCTTCGGCTATATCTCGCTCCCGAGGTGGTATTTATCTTCGATTTTTCCATCCTCCACACTCCTTTCCTCCAACTTGTTGCCGTCTTCTCGGAAACCCCACTTCCCACTTTGCCTGATATAGTAAAAATGTTCAGAAAAACTCTCTTGCACATTCATCACACGGGCTTAAATAGGGTATTACAATCTTTTACAGATAAACCCCAAGGCTTCTTCAATTCCCCTTTTACCAATAGGACTCTAAATAAGGTCAAATTCTCAACACCAGCACCCAAACCTAAAATCAAGGTTGTAAAAACCGGACCGGGGATCGAACCGGAATGAAGAGAGGTTCAAGATTCATCTGTTCAGTCGGGGTTGAACCGGATAACATACTATAATAAAAAATATTTAAATATAATCAAAATAATACAATAAAAATCTGAATTGTAAAATTCAAAATTTTGATTAACTGTAAAACAAAAACTAGAGAAAAAAACAAAAAATTAACAAAAATCTTCTTCTTACTATGAATTGTAAAATTATATTTCTAATGAATGATAATTTGCAACTTATATTTTAAATTATTCATAAAGTAGTCCATCAAAATCACAATAGATTGAAAATCAAAATTTTATCAATTAAATTTCAATAAAAAATGTCTAATATTTCATAAATTATTTCTGCTTTTTTATACATAAATTTTTTTTACATAAGAACAAAAATATGGTATGATCATAAATTAAATTTCAATAAGAAAATTCTAAATTATGTCGAAAGTCAAAACAATCATAACAGGTAAATTAAATAAGTTTATTAGACTTGGTAAATTAAATAGGCTTATGAAATTTGGTCAGATGAAAATTTTATCAGCTTTCGTATAGGATAAGCTTGCCAGACTTGGGAAATGAAAGCTTGTCAGACTTGCGAAATATAATAGGTAAATTAAATAAGCTGCTGTTTGGAAACGGGGAAAATTAATAAGCCTCTGGTTGGGAAAACAAAAGAAGTTATTTTTTCCTGGTTCTGGCTTATCGGAACAGGTTCGTCGGTTCATTGGTTGAACTTGCAGTTTGAAGCGATCTAGAACAGTTTAATTTTGAAGAAGTTCAATTGGGTGTTTGGCTGGACTATTGACTGGTTCACAGTCGAACCATCCGGTCCGGTCTGATTTTCAAAACATTGCCTAAAATGCTATTTTAACCAAGAAAGTTTAGCAAACCTTATGATTGTAATATTATATCTTATCTACCATTTTTTTTTTTTATGTTGTTCACATCAAAATTTGTTGAAATAATTAATTAGCATTGTCATGCCATTGCTTTGAGTCAAAGAAATTTTTTCGTGTGGGGCGCAATACAAAATTTTCCTAGATTATATATATGTTTTATGATGTTGTAGGGTTCTTTTTTTCTTGAGTTTTCTGTTGGGATAGCCCTTGGCATCTCCAAGTTCTTCCTTCATGGGTTTTATCCAAAGGCGAGTGGTGCTCAGGTTGTACCTTATTCCGAAGTGGTGATTCTCTTCTAAGGGCTGAGTGGTGCTCCTATATTGCTCTAGAGGTGGTATTTATCCTTGATTTTTTCATCCCCCGCACTCCTTCACTTCGACTTGCTGCCGCTTTCCCAAAAACCCCACTTCCCACTCTGCTTGCTATAGTAAAAGTTCTTTGGAAAACGGCTCCTGTACAATCATAACACGAGCTTAAATAGGGTATTACAATGTTTTACAAATAGACCCCAAGACTTCTTCAATATTCCCTTTTTACCAATAGGACTCTAAATAAGGTCAAATTCTCAACACTAACACCCAAACCTAAAATGCTATTTTAACCAAGAAAGTTCAGCAAACCTTTTGATTGTAACATGATATCTTACATACCATTGTTTTTATGTTGTTCACATCAAAATTTGTTGAAACAATTAACTAGGATTGTTATGCCATTGCTTTGAGTCAATTCCCCGGGAGGGGCATATTACTAAATTATCCTAGGTTACATATATGTTTTTTGATGTTTTAAGGTGTAGTTTTTCCTGAGTTTATTAGTTGTATCTAAGGGCGAGTGGTGCTACGGTTGTATCTCGTTTCAAAGTGGTGATTCTCCTCTAAGGGTTGAGTGGTGCTTCGACTATATGTTACTCCCGAGGTGGTATTTATTTCGATTTTTCCATCCTCCACACTCCTTCCCTCCGACTTGCTGTTGCTTTCCCAGAAATCCCACTTCCCACTCTGCCAACTATAGCTAAAATTGTTTGGAAAATATATCATATATATATATATATAACACGAGCATTACAATGTTTTACAAATAAACCCCAAGACTTCTTCATTATTCTCTTTTTACCGATTGGACTCTAAATAAGGCCCAATTCTCAACACCTGCACCCAAACTTAAAATGCTATTTTAACAAAGAAAGTTCAGCAAATCTTCTGAATGTAATATTATATCTTACCTACCATTTTTTTTCACGCTTTTCACATCATAATATGTTGAAGCAATTAATTAGGATTGTTATGTCATTGTTTTGACTCAAAATTTCCCAAGGACTGGTGCAGTTGAGTTGTTCTGGAAAAATCCTCAAACAATTCAAATCTTAGTTTTAAAAATCAACACAGCTCGGCCTGTCCAATCGATTCAACTGTGAGTTAGTCCTTTGGCCGATTCAATCTAAGTTTAAAATTATTTTTCGCATAGAATCAGTCATAACTACAGTTGAACTACTTAACCAATAACCTGGTCCGATTTTTAATTTATCTTGGCTCTAATATTAATCATTTTTTTCTTTTTTATTTCTATCATATATCTAGAAATAAATTATTTAGATTAAAAATAGAAAAGATAATTAAAATATCAAGTCATATAATTTTAATTTAGAGTCATTTTCAAAATATTTAAATTTGTCATAAAATAGTATATTGAATTGGTGAAAATATTATTAATGCATCATTATCATACATTTAAATGATATTGAAATATTTCTAGTATTTGTTATATCATCTGATTCAACCTTCATTTAATTCTAGTTGAACAATTGAACTTTGAATAACATCCAATCCAATTTTCAAATTCTTAGTTTAAATGGAAGACTTGAACCTGCACGGTAATGTAATTCTTTATTTCGATTTGATTGCACTTGCATTAAAATACAAAATAAAAAGAGGAATAATAATGTTGGGCTTTGGAAAATTGGTTTGGGTTGTCTGACTATAGGTCACTTATATTGTACAGAAATTACACCACGTAGCCTTGCAGAAACATTGCATTGTATTCTCCATCTTCTCATGCAACTTCTAAAAGTTGAACTGGGCTGTGATACTCAGAAATTATTTCAATTTTCATAGTGATTTTGGGTGTGTTTGGGCAGCGTTATGGTCTTGCGTTATGCCATTGAGTTGTTTGTGGCGGTGTTTGCGACGCCATTCCTAAGAAACGTTTGAAGCAAATGGGCATTTCACAAAGTCATTTTACAACCCGCAGTCCGCAATTTTGACATCTTCACCCTTGACTCTCCCAATATTACTCTCCTTGCATTTTTGCTGCTTTGATTGCTCTTCTCGTTCTCATTTAAGTGTGTTTCTCCTCTTAAGGTATCGAAAAATAACTTTAATCTTTTGACATCTCGTCATTCTCGTTCGTCTCCAAACCTCTTTGCTATAATGCTTTGGGCTTAGCTCCTCTTCCTTCTCTTCTGTTATGTGGTTTTATGAGGCTTATGCTGAGTACTTTTTGTTATTTCGGTTTATGCTATTAAGCTTCTGTTATGTGGGTTTATGCTGAGTAATTTCTGTTCTTTGGGCTGCTGAGTAACCTATGCTCTTCAGGTTTAGGGTGAGAATGACGTGGGGGCCAGGGAAGCTGAAACGGCTGGCAGTTCAGCTAAATGGATAAGGGCTGACCAACCCTTGGTCTGGGCTTGGTGGCCGGCCTCCCCCTCCTTCGTTTTGTAAATATACTCTTTTCTTTGGTTAGGATTAGTTTTTGCTTGAGATTTCTGTTGCCGGCATCCATTTTCCCTTTTAGGGTTAAATCCGTCAGGGAGGTGTTTTGACTATATCTCATCTTGAGATGGTATGTATTTTCCCTTTCTAGCTTGCTATTGTTGCTCTGACATCCCTCCTGTTACCCATTACCCTCAGCCAAATACCCTCTTCCAACCGCTTATTCCCCTTTTCCCAGCCACATTTTCTATCGTAAACTCCCCCAATCCTCCCAAAACTCCCGTCCAACCTATCAGACAACCACCACAACTCCCTTCAATCGCTTTCCAGCTACTTCCAGAACCCATGTCCCAACCCTCTTGCCCTCAAAACCACCTCCCTGCTGTCCATGCGCTATCCCACCATCTTTGTCCACGTCTTAAGTTGTCTTTTATGTTTTTTTTGCCATTTTTTTATTTCAATGCGTCCTTTATTTGTAACCCTTTTGAATTTCAACAATAATATTTGCATTTCTATTGTGGTTTGGGTTAACTCTGATTTCAGAGAAGCTTCTGTTCTTTGTGTTTATGCTGAGTAACTTCTGTGCTTTGGGTTTATGAGGAGAAGTTGGTGTTCTTTGGGTTTAAGCTGACTAATTGTTGTTCTTTGGTTTGTTGAGGACCTTGTGTTCATCGGTTTATTTTGCTGAGAAGGTTCTGTTGTCTGTGTCTTTGTTGAGTGCCGTATGTTCTTTAGGTTTATACTGACTGCTTTCTGTGGTTTGGGTTTATGCTGAGAAGTTATTATTTGATTTATTCTGAATAACTACTGTTCTTTGGATTACTGAGGACTTTTTGTTCTTCAAGTTTTCGTTGTGTTTATGATGAGTACTTGTGTGCGGATTGTGCGAATTACCAAACTCTAGCATTTCATAAGCAGATAAAAAATTACACAGAAACAAAATAGTGGCTTTGGTTACCAATGATTTCTTTTGGAGAGTGAAGCAGCACAAATAAATGTACACAACAATAGAATATTTTTTGGCTGTGTTTATGATGAGTACATTATGTTTGGAATATGTGAACATGGATTTCCTTGTACAATTGCCATGGACATTAAGGAAATGTGATTCTATTTTTATTGTGATGGATTGTGAATTTTAATCTTGTTGCTTATCAATTTATACACATCACTAACATCAGGATTGCATGGAGATAAAACTTGCAAAATTGAGTACTATTCTTTTAGATCCAATTAGAGATTTGCTTTTAAAAAAAATTATATACATACAACTTGATTCCTATGTATTTACATATCAAGTTACCGCACTATAGCATTTCATAAGAAGCGGATAAAAATTACAGTCAAACTGAATAGTGGCTCTGGTCTAATGATATTTTTTTGAAGAATGGGGCAACACAAGTAAATTTACAGATAACATAAGGGTTTTAATTGTATGTAAATATGACTCGAGTATTTAGGGTTTTGATCGTATGTAAATATGACTGAGTATTTATGACACATGGTTTTTGATGGTGTTCACTTGTTATTCATTGAAGGATGTCACCAAGGGATAGGTTAATCACCATGATTCAAACATTTTGCTTTATGCTTGAAGAGTTGTTGTTGGGTTTGAAAAATTTGTAGGTTGATAGATCGAGAAGGTTATACTTATATGCATAAATATTTTTGATTATTGGTTGGTATACTAATAATGAGATATGTAGCAATGTATCGTTTCTTTATATGTGTTATCCCAAGAATTTGAAAATAGAGTTGGATTCAATTTTTTTATATAGGGTATTATGATGCTTGAGGTTTTTCTAGATGGCCTTTATGCTGCTATATTTTTTGATATATATGAGTTCATCGTAAAATATTCTAAGGCAACCAAGGTCCCTTTTTTATGGGTCATCTACCTTGTTCTGATTGTCTAATTGTTGATTATTTATATCTTTTATTGATTCTGAGCCTTGAGTTTTTTTCCTAATTTTAAAATTCCTCTGTTTTCAGTTATATGGATGGAAGATGAACTTCAGTTTCTTAATGACTTCTCTTTTCTCGTAGTTTTATTTAATATTTCTTCACTAGCAAGTTGCAATTGACAAATCAAGAGAAAACGGTTTAATTTGCCATAAGGGATAGGGAAGTTGTGCTTGTCTTTTGTAATGCTTTTCTTAAAGATGCAGAATTACGTAATTGACTTGCAACACATTTCGATAAAGAAAACTAACATAATATAATACAAAACTTTTGTGAGAAAACTGGAAGAGAATATGACACGAGTTAGCTTATAACATTACTTGTTAGATGTATTATAATGACTTATGACTTTTTTGTAAACTTTTAAAATTTTTTTCTGGTGTTATGTTTGAATTATTTTTGAAATGATAAACTTACAACTAACACGTACGTATGGCGCTAGTTCTTAGTGCCAAGTAAGAAACGCTAGTTTGCTTTCTCTGATGACTCAAAAGAGAAAAAGTGGGGGGATTGGAAGCAGCTGACTTCGCTTCGGGGTGACGGTCATCTATTTGCGCTTGTCTTTCTTTCCTTCCAAAAACAAGAACTTGAGCTAGCTCCTGATGGAGGAAAGCCGGCGAGCTAGTTGCAAGAATCCCCTTTTCGGGGAAAGGCGCGAAGCGAAGAAGTTCTCTGGTCATTACAGTCTTTGTATCAAAAATAGTCTCACCATATCCCAACATATATACTAGTTCATTACCAACTACTTTCTAACAATAGGTTATCCTAACAACAGCTTCATAGCTGCTTTTTGAAATCTGTTGTAGCTGCCCCAAACAAACCCTTAGATATCTAGATATAAGGGAGTGACAATGATGTTGCAGGTGCCTTTTTCCATATGATGCCGTCAAAATTGCATATTGCAGCGAGTGAAAGGCATGTAGAAATATCTTATGATTGCTAAGTACTTTTACGCAATTTCGTTTTAAAAGTAATTCTATAATGTTTTTTTGGAGGATTTACAAACATGCCACTCAAATCCTATGTATTTATGTATCTAACACCTAAATTTGAATTATTATGTACATACCATCTTACCTATGCATGGAAAGGTGTATTTCACTTTTAAAAGTTGAGGTTGGTATTTTAATGTGATAAGAAGGATTTGGGTGGCATGAGTGTAAAAGAAAAATTCTGGTGTTAGATATGTAAATACATAAGAATTGGGTGGTATCAACCCTAATATGTTTTTGGAAGATTTACATACATACCACTCAATTCCTATGTATTTACATATCTAACCCCTAAATTTCAATTTTTACATGCGTACAACCTTTGACCATGCATGAAAGGTGAATTTCACTGTTTTCAAGTTCAAAAGGTGGTCTTTTCTTGTAATATGAAATATTTGAGTGGTATAAAATGTAAAAAGGTCAAAGTTTAGGTGTTATGTATGTAAATACATAGGAATTGGGTGAGTTGTATGTAAATACCTCTTGAAAATAATAAGGGCTTAGTTTAATTCGTTAAAAGCTGTACCAGAAGGGATAGAAAAGAAGCTGCCAACAGCAACGAGTGGAGTTTCAGAAAAGCGAAAACATTGTGCTGTAATGAAAATCATAAGACAAGAAAAAAATATGGAAGATTTGCATACATGCTGCTCAATTTCAATGTATTTACATATCTAGCAACAAAACTTCAGTTTTCACATATATAACACTTCACCAAGCGTGAGAAGCCGTATTTTACTTTTTATAAGTTAAAATAGTGGCATTTTCATTTGATATGAAACATTTAAGTGATATAACTATAAATTGTAAAATTTAGTTGTTAGATATGTAAATCTATAGAAATTGGGTGGTATTTATGTAATGCCTCAAAAAGTTAATAGATTGGAAAGGTTTGGTGTAGGTTTACATATAGGAATCCAAATAAACTTAATCATATAACAAATTTTTGGTCCCTATAATAAAAATAAGTCATATAACAAAATTTATTGGTTT
Organism: Papilionanthe hookeriana x Papilionanthe teres; assembly: GCA_022702705.1. Taxonomy (NCBI): domain Eukaryota; kingdom Viridiplantae; phylum Streptophyta; class Magnoliopsida; order Asparagales; family Orchidaceae; genus Papilionanthe; species Papilionanthe hookeriana x Papilionanthe teres. The sequence continues at coordinate 37,037,489 of CM040434.1, forward strand.
GCATATGAACCAACATGCAAATAAGAGTTGAGGAATTGCATCACAGCTTAGAACTTGACTAAAATAAAAAACCCATGACAGAAAGCTCTGATTCAGACCATACCAATTGATACCGGAGGTAAAAAAAAAAAAAAAAAAAAAAAACAACAAAGCCTTTGTCCCACTACGTGGGGTCGGCTGCATGAATCCTTTTTCTCCATTGCGTCTTATTTAGTGTCATAATTTCATTTTGTTCTAATAAATTAAGATCATTTTTTATACAATAAGCCCAAGCCTTCTTAGATCTACCTCTGCCTTTCTTAACATAAGTTGAATCTAAAACATCTACTCTCCTAATCTGATCATTAGATGGTCGGCGTTTAATGTGACCAAACCATCGAAGATGGATCTCTCTAATTTTGTCTGTCACAGGAGCTACATCAACCATATCACAGATATATTCATTCTGCATCTTGTCTCTAAGTGTAAAGCCACTCATCCACCTAGTCATTCTCATCTCAGCAACAACAAAAGAGCGAACTAGAAATATTATTGTCAAAATATGGGAAAACTACAACAAAAGAGCTGTTGGAACATAAATAAATGACAACAAACACAAACAACACCTAGGATGAGGATGGCGTTGTTGGGTGGTAGTTGGACCATAGGGTGCTAAAAGCTAGTTGGGGGCTGCGGTCACAATAGGGTGCAGGTATGGAGTGCCGACAGCAACAATAGAGCAGGGATGAGGGAGCAGCAACAACAACAGCAAGTAGGTAGGGGAAAGGGTTGCGGTTTAATAACTTTAAGTTTTAACTAAACATATAATATCAATAATAATAATTATTATTATAATAATGAATAAATAAATAAATATGAAGAGTGTCGACGGTTAGAGGAGTCGCACCCCCTCACAAGAATCATAGCATACAATCTTGCACTTCCCTTTTTTTGAAATAGACGAACGAGCGAGAGGAAGAATAGAGAGATCGAGAGAGGGAATCTCTGTAATGCCTTAGAAGAGGGAGGAAGTCGAAGGAAAAGAAGAAAAACATAGGAGGGATCGTGCTACTTTTCTATGAGTGAAGGAGGTCGAAGAAGGGATGAAGCCGCGGTCAAAGGCAGAACTCTGCGTGCAAAGGAAGAGGAAGGAGATGCGTGCACTGCTTTGGGTAGAGCCACATAAGCGAAGCCAAGAAGAAGAAGAGAGGAACGACATCGTGCGTACTCCATGAGGTTGCGCCGCAACCGATGGACAAGAAGGTAAGTGAAGCTCTCGCGGTATCATGCGTGAAGGTAGGGTTGTGGAGCCGCGCGAAGTATAAGAGGAAGGAGATTAAGGGAAGAAGAGATTCATAGCACTGTTCTGGGTCGAGCAACGAATGGAAATAGAAGTGGAAGAAGCTCTTATTCAATGGGAAGGAGGAGCTTCGAGAGTGGCGAATAGGGTAGCCGACCGATCACATGTACTATAAAAAATGTGAGTTTTAATTTAAGTTAAATAAATATTATTTGAATTAATTTGTTTTAAAATATATAAATTTGATTAATTAAATAGTTTAAAATATTAAAATTTATGAATTTAAAACAGACATTCTTGGTGGAAGAGTGGGAAGGACTATCGAGTTAAAAAATTATTGGTAAGGTATGTTTGAGTTATATTAAATCAATTAATGAATTCTATACGTCTGTTTAAGTTTATTCTTTATGTGTTAATAGTAAATGTATTTGAAATTAGGAAGTACATGAGTAAGGGTGATAGATTTTTGAGATTGAGGGGAGAAAGAAAGGACTGGTGCAAGAAAGCAAGCTAAATTTTAAGGTAAGAAATTGCTTAATTGATTTATATGTGTCAAGATCATTAGATATATGTAAGTCTTTCTTATGTAATAAGATTTTTAAAATTATATGCACATTTAATTAATGCAAATGTTAGTGAAAGAAGTGAAGTGTGTGGAATAAACTTTTTAGAGGTCTCTTAAGATAAAGGTGAATAATTATTATCTTGATGTATTAAATTAATGTTTATTTAATAAAGAATTTTTCTAATGTTTTAAACAATTATTTTATAATTATATGCATTTTGTGAGCTTGAAATTCTAAGGAAATGAAATGGGAAAAAGAAAAAATGAATAATTAATGTTTTTTTTAAAGGACATAATTTAAAAGAAATAAAATATAAAAATTTAAGTCATTTAGGATTACCCATAGATGGTACTATCAAAGGAGGTGATGTACCCAAACACATGAAAGAAAATTGTAAAGACGTACATTCGAGTGTAATTTGAGGGTACATTTTTTAGAGTACATTCAGATACATTTTTTAGGATGTCTTCAAATACGACGATAATCATATTATAACTCTTACACATGTTAAAACGATAAATACTTAAAGTGAAATATGAAGAAATACATTTAATATGAAAGTTTAAAGTCTTATAAATATATGAACTACATTTTGTTTGGTCATTTATGCCTAGCATTGACATAATAATTTAATGCGTATTAAGATTATAATTGTTCACTAAGTTAAACTTACTATTGCAAATAATATTTTCTTTCAGGAAAAGAAAAGTTATAGATTGGTAGTCTGACAGATAGGGGTGCATTCGCTCATGTTTGGCTCGTTAAAATATACCATAGTTCGTGTTCGACTCGTTTATATTTCAAGCACAAAATATTTGTTCGTGTCTGGCTCGTTTGCTTAGCGAGCCGAACACAAGTTGTTCGAGAACAAAGTGTCATTTTGTTAACCCTCGTTGCGCAACCGTAGGAAATTAAGGGTAGGGGTGACATTTAAATGTTTTTATTTATATTAAAATATTATTTAAATATAATTTAATATATTTTTACTCTATTTTTTAATTAATAATTTTAGTTGATTATAATTCTTTATAGCTTTGTAAAAAAAAACAAATTATTTAAAAATACTACTCTTCAATTATATATTTTATATATATATATATATATATATATATATATATATATATATATATATATAATTATTTCGAGCCGAACAATAACGAACAAATCTTTGTTCGTGATCGGCTCGTTTGCTTAGCAAACAAATCGAACACGTGCTTCTTGACGTGTCGAACACGAACAGTTCGCGAACAACAAACCATTTTGATAACCCTACTGATAGAAGAAACTTGGTTTATAGAAGGAGGACCACTGCTGCTAGATATTTGTGATTGTTTTTTTGTAGCATTTTTTTCAGATAGTGATATACTGTTCAATATTTGTGTGAAATATTTTCTTCAAATTATTATTTTTTGTTTCTTAATGGTTGAAATTTATTGCATTTTGTGCATATTAGTGACTTTTATATTTTGGAAGCTTTTGAAAGAAAAATATTATGTGGAAAGTAAAAATGAAATGTTAATACGGTCCGACGCAGTTTTCGCCTTAGTTAATTCTAAGCTCCGGTTAGGTTGTAATAGGCGACGACTAGTAGGAGGGTTGCAGGGTTTGTAGTTGTAAGCTGAGAGGGTGGAAGGGAATTACAGCAGTAGGAGGGAATGCTGTAGGGAGTGGCGGCAGCAACAAGAAGGGGCGACGAGGTCTAGTGGCAGGCAAAACAGGAAAAGGGAGTTGCATGGGTGGGAGAGAAGCGATGGGGGAAAAAGAATAAGTGCGGAATGTGGGGAGATAGTCATCACTTAGGAGCATGATACAACTGGAGCACCACCTATTCTTAGATACCACACAGGGAAGGGAGAAACGCCTATGGAGAGAAATCTAAAATCAGGAAAAACTGAACCCCAACAAAAGGAAAAGACGTATGTATAGTAGATAACTAAGAGGGGGAGGGCCCTCCCCTTAGGCGGAAAACCTAACCCAAGAGTATCGCCCGGCAGGACCTTTCCTTCTCTTGGTTGAACCGGTTTGGCTGGATATAGCCGGATCAGCCCTCCCACTTAAGGGAGCCCTGCGTGTCCAATTCAACCGCCCATAAACTGAAACCATAAGCCATGAAAAAGGGCAGAAAAGCTTTGAAGAATTATTCCTCATTTCAAAATGACTTAATGAAGTACTGCATATAATTCAAAAAGTATTTAAGCATTGCAGTACCATTTTTTTCACAATTTGTACCAACAGGCCAATTCGTCAGGTTTGCACAAGTGTCATCACTTGCCACCAGACGCAGGTATTATTGACTAGCTGAGATACTTGTATCTCCATTATTGCGTTTGATAAAATGAGCCAGTTTACTTCATTAAGTCAACATATACAGCAATATTAGTTTTTTTCTTTTTTGAATTTTTGTGAAATAAAACCTCTTTATCGATGTTAAAGTTTTTGGAATCATATTTCTGTGCTTTGCAGTATGATGAACGCATTATCCGAAGGTCTTTCCTTGGCAAGCTCAAGTGGATTGAGTCGGCAGACATTTCTTGATATATTGGTAAAGAAATCAACTCAAAAATAATTCAAATTTCAATATGTTTGATTTGAAAACTATGCCTTTAATGATTGGGGGCATTCACATAAATACCACACAGTTCTTATATATTACATTTCTATCGCCTATACTTTCATATTTACATGAATAGCACTCAAATCCTTGATATCACATAAAAAAATATCATTTTTACTTGCTTCCTAAAAGTGAAATGCATATTTTCATGCATAAGTTTATGATGCAAAAAGATTGTAAATGTAAGGAAATTTTATATACCTACCACAATTCTAATGCAATTACATATCCCACACCAGAACATTCATATTTTCATACATAGCACTTTTGGTGCTTCAAACCTATGAATGAAAATGTCTATTTAACTTTTAAAAAGTGACGATAGTTCTATTTTTGATGTGATATTAAAGATTTGAGTGCTGTGTATAAATATGAAAGTTTAGGTGTGAGATATGTAAATACGTAAGACTTGTGTATTATGTATGTAAATGTCCCTAAATGTAAATATAAAAGTTTAGATTTTTACATACATAAGAATTGTGTGGTATTTATGTAAATTTCTCTTTATCTATATATATATATATATATGGTTCTCTCTGTAGGAACTTGGTGCCATTGCTAATCCAATGTTTAAGCTAAAGGGACCTGCCATGATCCAAGGCAGCTATCCCCCTGCCTTCCCTCTCAAGCACCAACAGAAGGATATGAGGCTGGCTCTTGCTCTCGGTGATGAAAATGCTGTTTCTATGCCTGTTGCTGCTGCTGCTAATGAGGTATTTCTGTTTCGCTTCGCAAAATTTAGATACGTATTCTTGAACTTTTACGTATATATATACCTAGGACGATTCCCATACATGCTGCTCAATTCCTATGCATATCCAACACTTAAACTTCAATTTTCACATACATTTCACCTTCCTTGTGCATTAAAAGATGTATGTCGCTTTTTAAAAGTTAAAATGGTGGTATTTTTTATGTGATCTGAAAGATTCAGGTGGTATAAATCAACAAAACAAAAATTAGGTGTTAGACATGTAGTAAACACATAGGAATTGGGTGGCTTGTATGTATATGCCCCTTATTTATATAACATCAAAATGTTTAAATCACATTAAAATATAGGGAGATTTGCATGCATATCACATAATTCCTATGTATTCATGTCTTTAACACCTAAACTTCAGTTTTAATCTCAGAACTTAATCTACTAAATGAAAAGTTCTATTGCACTAGTGATTCTATGATGGGAAAGATTTGAATTATATAGTTGCAAGAACCCAAAGTTTAGGTGTTAGATATCTAAATACATAGGACTTGTGTGTTATATATACTTAATATTAGTAATTATTGTTATTTTTTATATGTTTTATACATTATTATGGTGATATATAAATGAATATAGAAATAAACATGTAATATTTGCCTGCAGGCCTTTAAGAGGGCCAGGAATGTTGGCCTTGGCGACCTTGATTTCTCAGCAGTGTATGAGATTGTGAAAGCGATGGAGACTTCAGGTGATGTCAATTGATTTCTAAGCAAAATTAATATGAGTTATATGATTGAAGGGGTTCTTACATATCAATTGTCCGTAATATTGAATATAACATATTAACCACTCGAATGTTAAATATAGCATTTTAATCACCCAAAACTTCACTAGTGGCTGAAATGGAAATGTGATTGAAATATTATATTTAAAGTTTGGGCGGTTAAAATGTTATATTCAATATTTTGGGTAATTCATTTGTAAAAATCTCGTAATTGAATGGTATCATTTTTTAGGGCCTCCCCTTTAACTTTTTCCTATGATACAATTGAAATACATGTTGTCATCAAACCATTGTTGTTATCAAGAGTATTTTTTGGAATATAAATGACTTGATTGAGTTAAGGTTGATTTTGGAGATTTGATTGCTCTATGTTTATGTACATAAGAAAAGATGTTAATAAATTGAAAACGGGCGGATTTTTCTTAGCACCGATGTGATTTTTTCGAACTATTGAATTGATGCAGTTATACGTGTCATGGTCAAATCACGCATACGAAAGAGTTAGTGATATAAATGTAAATACAAAAATATAGATGTTAAATAAATAAATTCACATAATTTTTTGATGTGTAAGTAAGCTCTCCTATTTTTAATATCACATTAATTTTAAAAAAAAGTTTAAAATCATTGAGATAACAATGATTAGCATCAGTCAAAATATTATTGCCAAATCAGTTTCTTTTGGAAAACAATTCGTGTGTCATCAAGTGGCACTTTCCAAATTAATAAAAGATTTACATGCATGCCACTCTAAAAAATTCATTTACACATCTAACACCTAAATTTCAATTTTTACATACAACCTTTAACTATCTAGGAATATTGTCTATTTCACTTTTTAAAAGTTAAAAATGATTAAATACATATGAATTAGCTGATATGTATGTAAATGCCTCAAAAAGGATTTATGTAGCCAACCACTTAGGGCCTATTTGGTTTGAACTGCAGTTTGCCAGGTATTACGTTGTTCGTATAGGTTAGATCGTGTAGTAAGTTCTCATTGTCTGTTTATTGTATTAGAATAGGATAACAATATGTATAGCTTTTTTTGTAAAAACGACTGAGATCGCCCGTGTTCGTTAAAACTATTTGAAATTTATGTTTGTAAGTTTAATGAATACATAAAAATTGAAAACAAAATTATGTTTTATTTATTCAAACGATATTAATTGATTTTTATATATCTATATATTTTAAAAGTATGAAAAGATGTGTTTAAATATATTTATGGTGGATATTTTAAAGTTTTATTTATTTATGTAACTATAAGTTCATGCCAAGCAAACGAAAGACAATAGAGTTATCATGGCATATATTTAAACGTTATAATTTTATCATGACATATCTTAGTCTCCATATCCTAGTCTAACAAATCATGATCATCTTAAACAAATTTCGAGTAGAGTTTAAAAAACATTTTTAGATAAAATCAATGCTTTCAGCTTTCAAAAATTCATCTTTAAACGGTACGATAAAATTCACGCATCTTCTTGATCTCTAAAGATGGCATAAACGAACAAACCAATAAACTGCATAAACCAAAACAGGCATCAACATGGTTCTTGAGAAGAATACAGGGAAGAAGGAAGAAAGCAGAATATGTAACAGAGGCAGGAAGAAGACGCCAGAAAAATCAACATAAAAATGGAAATCCTTCTGCATCACCTTAAGGTTGTTCGGTGTAGAGTTTGTGAGAGAGACATCGAGTAGCAGGGAGTACCCTAGGAAGAGAGTGCGGGGTAAAGGGTAAAAATCACGGGGCGAATCTGAGGCCGCGAGGATTATCACGCGGTGGGATTCAAGGCAACTTCGCGGCAGTTGTGCCACGAAGTTGCGAAACAAACGACAAAATTTTTCGGACTGCCACTTTCACTCGCCGCGCCGCGGGTTTAACGCCCACCCAAACAGACCCTTAGTGGAATAAAGGCTTATTTGTTGTTGTATGTAAATGCCCCAAAATAGGAAAATTCACATATATTACACTCGATTCCCATATATTTATATATCCAACTATACTTCAATTTTTTTTTACATACATACCACTCTACCCATGCATGAGAAGATATATCTCACTTTTTGAATGTTAAAATGGATATATTCCTTACATGGCATAAAAAAATTGTGGTGGTACAAATATAAAAATAAAAAATTTAGGGTTGATATGTAAATCCATGAGGATTGGGTGTATGTATGCAAATGCCTCCTAAAAAAAATCTCTTTTTTTTTTTTTTTGTTAAAACTGGTTGAGAGAATTAACATTGGAGTTGCTATTTAGATTGGAACTAAATAAAAGTAGAAGAAAAATTTCTTGATATTTCTGATTTAAGCACATTATCTACAAGTTCAAAGATGAAATCATGAACCTTCATATATGAATAGTTAAAATGAAATGGAAACTTACAGACCGCAGCCAAAATGATATAATACAAAAGAATACAAGCCACATCCTAAGCTCTTAATATTTATACTATCTACAGTCATTGGGGATGAAATCATATATAAATCTTCAAATATGAGTAGATACAGTGAAATAAAAGGTGATGATACTCAGTAAAATGAATACTAAAACCTATGGACTACAGCTAAAATGATAAAAGGCAAGGGGGAAGGGCTTCACTCCCCAAAAGAATGCAGGCCATGAAGCAAATGAAAGAAGTTAAGGTGAGAATCTAACACTTCATGTCGATGTTAGAAATTAGTACTATGTAGTATGACGTACTAAGTTTCGTGAAGTGGTGGTGTTAGTGGCAGTAGTGGTTCCGGTCATGGTGGTAGCAGAGGACGAAGAGGAAGTGGTCGCTATGTTGTTGAGATTGGGCTCCAAAGCAATGTTAGAGGCAAAAGAGGACACACCGGAAGATTCGCCTGTTGTGTAGCTTGAATGTCTGAGGCCATGGGATCTTCTTTTGGGCTTGAAATAAGGGGTCCCTGGCTTGATGGGCTCCTCGAGCTTGCCGGGCTTCTTAGAAAGAATCACTACGACGCGGCGCATATCAGGCCTCGAATTTGGGTTAGCCTGGGTGCAGAGGAGGCCTATGTGGACGCACATAGCCACCTGCTCAGCGTCTGCAATGGATCTCAACGCAGGATCAAGGATGCCCATGGATTCTTTTCTTTTATAAAACATCCAAGCCTAGAAAAGAATAGAAAAAGTTACATAGATACCCCTAAATTCCTATGTATTTACATATCTAACATCTAAACTTTAATTATTACAGACAAACTACCTTTACCCATGCAAGGGAAGTTGTATCAATTCTTAAAAATTTAAAATGATGGTATTTTTATGAGATATGACAGATTTGGATTGTGTAAATGTAAAAAGCACAATTTAGGGGTTAGAAATGTAAATGAATAGGAATTGGCTGGTAATTATCTAAATGCTCAAAAAAAAAAAAAAAAAAAAAACGATCAACTAAAAGAACATGCATATTAAAAGTAAAGCATAATAAATGCAGGGTAAAACTATTAGAAGACTTGTGATAACTTCAAAAACAGTTTTGTCTTGTAGTTTCAACCCAGCTATTTTCCCTCTAAAAAAAATAAAATTTCTTTTTCCTAGGACCTACAACGTTGTTTGGCTTACTTACTTGGTTTCAATGTTTTTGCTCTGTAAATAATGCTTGTGAAGTTAATGTACCCAATTGATCTCATTTACTTCGCTCTGACAAAGAATATTACTTTCTACTGAAAGGTTGGAGAGATTTTATGAAATTTTTTAGAGGTTCTAAGAAGAAAAAAAAAAAGAGATAGATATATGTTGAGATCTTATTAATAGAATTCATTTTCTTATCAGCTAGACTTCAATCACAGAGCCTCGCAAAATCAAACAAGATCAGTTACATTGAAATATGTAAAACATTGTATTAATTGAATTTTATATGATTTTTGGATGAGTTAAAAAGACATAATACATTGAAGGAATAGTAGCCTATATTAGTGATGCCAAGAAAATCAAAATAAATTCTTTTAAAGTTATCTTCTAAAATAATGTCCTTATAGAAGAAAAGTTAGCCCGGTTTAAACGTGATACCACATAACTGTAAACTATAAAACGAAAAGCTCTGCAACCAGTCTTCTTGCTTCACACTCCTCATTCAGCCAATCTGATTTCCTGAAAACATCTGCAAAAGAACTAAGGTTTGAGATATTTGAAAGGAACATGGAACCAAATGTTATTTGGACCACTGGTTTTAAGGGGTATTAATACGTCATTAAACTAAAGAAACCTACATACCTACTACACAATCCTTATGCATTTACATATATAACACTATTTGATATTTACATTATAATATATTGGTGTCATAAATCTATGCATAAAAAGGTGTATTTTACTTTGAAAAAGATAATGACGATAATATTTTTGATGCGATGTTAAATATTTTGGTGAAATGTAAGTAAATATGAATATTTAGGTCTTAGATATGTAAATACATCAAAATTGTGTTGTATGTATGTAAATGTTCCTAAATGTAATTGTTAGAAGAAATAAATCTTCCGGAACATGGAGGAATGGATGGCGAACATGGAGCAATCGTCAATATCATTAGCTCCATCCCCACTATCAAGGCTTTGATATCTTCAGGACGCCAATGATGATAAAAATGTTTGCTGAAAGAACCAGTTTCCATAGAGATTCTTTCAAAAGAACAACCAATTTTTAATAATGGGAAGTTATCCTACAGGTATGATGGTTGACCACGAATTATTGTTTAATTTACTGAAATGTCAAAATAGTCACCTGACTATTTACATTAGGCCATTTTAATTCTGAAGTTTATAAAAATGCTAAATTAGTCATCTATGGGACTAAAATGCCCCCCCCCCCCAACCCCCCTTCCCCCGCGCCGCCGCCGCCGCCGCCGCCGCCACCATTCAAGTGAACGTTTCGACACTGATCTCATTTTTTGAAGGGTAGAAATCAAATCCATTATTATAATAACATGACGTAGGCTCCGCTCCACATAATGCTGCAGAGGACAGGAACCTGCGATCACGCCAAAATTCCCGAGCAGGAAATCTCATTTCCTGCAATCTCACTGTGTAATCTCGCGGAAAGGTGGGATCCCGCGATCCCGTCAAATTCCCAAATAGGAATTTCGAATTTCAATTATTCCAAGAAAGTTTGTTACGCCAGGACCTCCATTCCATTACCTATTTCAGCCCAATTTCTTTCCTATTTGTTAATTTCTAATTAGGTCAATTTCTATGAAGGAACTATTTAAATGTTTGTTTTTCTATTTTGAGAAAACTTCAACTTTTTATTATTATTATAGATATTATAATATCTGATTTCTTGCTTTAGAAGCATTGCATCCTCTTCCTATGGCAAAGTTGGGTGTATGCATCTTGTTTGGAAACAGGTGGTGAAACTCCTCACCCCGTACCTAGGGGTTTGGAGCTCTCTTTGTTGCTTCCAGCCGGGACAATTGCTAAACAATGCTTATCCCTGTCTAAAAACCATTGAACTGGCATATTACCTTTCCCTTGCCATCTCACAACCACCTCCCCACAAATCTCTCTTCCTCAACACATTCTAGGTGCCTTAGAATGGTATGATCCAGCATCAGAGCCCGATAAGCCCTAGATTTTTTTAGGATTTTGTTTTTTCTTTTCTCAATCCCAAATAAAAAAAAAAAACCCACCATACCCAAATCATTATTACTACAATTTCTAATTCCAAAGGACAATTTTCTTATCTCTCGTCAAAATTTCACCCCGACACCTACCACCAAAACTTTTACCCGACCAACCTTGATTTGCAATCCTACACCCGCCAGAAACCTGATCGGGAGGCAATGTCTTCATGCCGCTCGGTAAAAACCCTCAATAAAAATGCCCTAACTGCAACAGAAGCTCATCACTTTTGGGAGGAGATAATCTGATATGATCACCCATAGCTACAACGGTGACTCGCAAGTTCTAGTGAATCTTTTCCACCAAGAACTTTCAAGTGACTAACAATCGACGCCCCGTCAATTTGGCATAGAATATTAGAGAAAAAAAATCAAGAATTCGGAGTGAAGATTAACTTGCCAAATTTTGATGGTTGCATGGATCCAACATAATTAATCAAGTGGCTCAAAGTAGTAGAACAAATCTTTAAATAGAAGAATGTCCTCAAGCTAGTTGTCATTAAATTAAAGAAGAGTGTATCTATAACAACAACAACAACAACAAAGCCTTAATCCCACTAAGTGGGGTCGGCTACATGAATCCTTTTTCTCCATTGCGTCCTATTTAGTGTCAAATTTTCGTTTAATTCTAATAAATTAAGATCATTTTTTATGCAATAAACCCAAGTTTCCTAGGTCTACCTCTGTCTTTCTTAACATAAGTTGTATTTAAAACATCTACTCTCCTAATCGGATTATCAGGTGGTCGACGTTTAAGGTGACCAAACCATCTAAGGCGACTCTCTAATTTTATCCGTCACTGGTGCAACACCAACCCTATTACGGATATATTCATTTCGCATTTTGTCTCTAAGTGTAAAGCCACTCATCCACCTAATCATTCTCATCTCGGCAACACTTAACTTAACATTATGCTTCTCTTTTAAAGGCCAACATTCAGCACCATAGAGCATTGAAGGTCTCACCACCATGTTATAAAATTTTCCTTTCAGTCTAAGCGGTACTTTTCTATCACACAATAGGCCGGACGCATTCCTCCACTTCAACCAACCAACCTGAATTCTACTATTAACATCCCCATCTATATCACCAATGGACCCGAGACATCTAAATCGTTCACACCTTTTAATAATTTGATCACCCAAAGTTACACTTCTGTCACTAGACCTACTATTACTAAAATTACATTCCATGTATTCAGTTTTAGTTCTACTCAAACGAAGACCTTTAGACTCCAATGTAGACCTCCATAATTCAAGTTTTTCCTGGACTTTTTCTCTTGTCTTATCCACAAGGAGGATATTATCAGCAAAAAGCATACACCAAGGTACATCCTCTTGTAAATGCCCAGTAAGACCATCCATAAATAAAGCAAAAAGATATGGGCTTAAAGCCGATCCTTGATTTAAACCAACATAATTAGTAAAATATTTGGTCAATCCTCCTTCAGTTCGAACACATGTAACAGCTCTAGCATACATATCTTAAATGACTTGAATATAAGTCATATCAACACCTTTGTTCTCAAGGACTCTCCAAAGAACATCTCTAGGAACCTTATCGTAAGCTTTTTCTAAATCAATAAAAATCAAATGTAGATCCTCCTTATTATCTCAGTATTTCTCCATCAAACCTCTCAATAAATGTATAGCTTCCATGGTAGACCTGCCCGGCATAAAACCAAATTGATTATGAGAAACCTTCGTAATACGTCTTAATCTATGTTCACTTACCCTCTTCCATAATTTTAAAGTATGACACATCAATTTAATTCCTCTATAATTTGCACACTCTTGTGCATCTCCTTTATTCTTAAAAATAGGGACCAAAATGCTCTTTCTCCACTCCTCAGACATCTTTTTAGTTTTTAAAATAATATTAAAAAGTTTAGTAAGCCAGGAAACCCCGAAATCACCTAAACATTTCCACACTTCAATTGGGATATCATCGGGTCCTACGTACTTTCCCCTCTGGTTTTCTTTAAGCGCCTCATCAACTTCTTTTTACTAATGCGACGGTAAAAATGAAAAATTTTATTATTATTAACGATAGTAAGATCACTAAGCGTCGATCGTACTTTCAAGCATCTTCATTAAAATTTTTTATCAAAATAACTCACCCACTCTATGTCGAATATCTTTTTCTAAGAAAACGACTTTTTTATTTTCATCTTTAATACACTTTACTTGAGCTTAAATCTTTACTTTTCTTTTCTCTCGTTTGGCTACGTTTATAAATATATTTTTCACCGTCCTTAAGTATCTAACACGTTATAAAGATCACTAAAAGTTACATTTTTAGCGTCACGTATTATTCTTTAGATTCCTCATGATCGTTTTATATTTTTCCCGCTCTCTACGCTTTTACAATTAAACCAATTTTTATAACATAACTTCTTATATTTTATCTTTTCGTACATTTTTATTCCACAACCAACTATTTTTATTTATGAAACTTTTCTTTTGATTCTCCAAGACATCTTTAACCACTGTTTAACAAGTATTAGCTAATTTTTCCCACATAAAGATTCGTGTCTTCACGAACATCCCAAATATTTAAATCTTGAATTTTACTCATAAAATAATTTTATTTGTGTTTTTAAGTGCCCCCACCTTATTCTACGATGTCAATCCTAAGTATTCTTTATTTTACAACTCTTCATCTTAAAATCTGTAACTAATAATCGATGTTGGATACTTAATTCCTCACTTGAACGACCTTACAATCCTTACAATCTCGACAATCTCTTCTTCTCATAAGAAAATAATCAATCGTGTTTTATTAGATCCATTCTTATAAAGTAATAAGATCGCTCATATCTTTTCGAATAAAGTATCGCAATAATCATATCACACGCTAAAAGCAAAATCTAAAACGACTACCTTCTTCATTAATCGCTCCATAACCAGTAACTTACCTATGAATATTTCGAAATCTTCTACCACTCTACCGACATGTCCATTTAAATCTCCTCCAATAAAATTTTTTTCTTCGAGTGATATCAGTCGCATTAAGTCTTCTAAATCATTCCGTAATTTATCTTTGTAGCTTCATGTCTAAACCAACTCGAGAAGATAAAGACTTATAATATTAAAAATCTTAAGTATCAATAATAATCTTAAGTCACTATAATTCTATCTCTAAGTCTATTAATTTTAACAACATTATCTTTCAAAGTCTTATCTATAATTACACATACACCATTTCTAAGTACGACTCTTACTGTAATACCATAGGTTTAAAACCTAAGTTATCAATCTCCTTAGCTTTTTCTCCAACCCATTTAGTTTCTTGAATACATAAGATATTTATCTTTCTATGGATCATAATATCAACTAATTCCATTAATTTACCATTGAAAGTACCTATATTCCAAGATTCTATCCTAATACTAAGTATCATCGACTAACTTCTTTACCCGCATCCGTCCGTAATGCGGAACCTCGCTTTACTCGACACTACACCCGGCGCACGTGTAGTGCCCTCGCAAACTTTCCACCGTATTCGAGTCATATGGCATGCGTCGCTTCTAGGGACGCCCTAACACTTACACAATGATCAAAAGGATTCATGTCATTATTTTTTTTCGACAAGTTTTACGCCGTCTGCCGACTACCTAACGCAACCCTCCACTTTTCACATCCGGCTTCGGGACCCAAGAACTGCAGTTGTTCACCTACGCCAGAGTGATAAAAAAGGTAAAATCATAACCTGATCCAAAAGATAAAAAAGAAGTGTTACAAGGGCACCAAGTCTAAGGGCAATTTTGTCTTTTGTATGCCTGATAGGGATTTTAGTCTTTTATTATTATTATTGTTGGGTATAAAAATGTTTGTTATGTTTAGGGTTAGGTTTATGCAGGGGATTGAGTTGTGAGCCTTAGGTTTAGGTTTTGAGAGAGACTTCCTACCTCTTGAATTGTAGGAATTGGGAGAGATCGCCTACCTCTCGAATTGTAGGCCTTATCTTTTATATATGTGTGAGTTGTTTGGATTATTGAAAAGAAAATTTTGTGTGCCCTAATTTCCAGAAAAGTGTGTCGATTTTGAGACATGATGCAGTAAATCAGTATCAGAGCATCATTCTTGGAAATATGGAAGGTAAAATTAGGTTATCTGCTCAGATCGTGGCTTTTGGAGGAAGGATCCCCACACAGAAAGTTCAGATCAGGCTGCTGCAGGGACACAAGTTTGGGATAGCGAAAAAGGCAAACCACATAATCGCGGCTTACAGGGACCTGCAGAATTGTGGTCGTCTGCGCGATATAGTAGCGATCTAGAGGTGAAGGCAACGGCAGGGTAAGCAGCATACAGAGACCCAAAACTCCCGTTTTTCTCTCCTTACGTTGTCGTCAACGCGATTTAGTCGCGATCAGAGCATCTGAGAAGGCAAAAACGGGTAGGTGGCTTACCGAGACCCAAAACTCCCGTTGTTCTCTTCCTTATGTGTCGTCTACGCGATAGAGTAGCGATCATGGCTATCTGGAAAGGCAGAAACGGGGAGACGACTTACCGAGACCTGATAGGACTTTTTCCTCCTCAGGTCACTAGTTATTGTTTGTAAATCAGTAAGAATTCATCTTAGGGATTGAAAATTGAATATATTTTTGCCTGTGATTGAGCTCCAAAGGTTGTTCGGTTCCAAGAAGGACATTGTAAATCTTGATTAGAGCCGAGTCCTAACAGTGTTTGCTTTATGGGTGTTAAATCTAATTAAATCCAATCAAAATTATTTGGCTGCTTACTTCAGAATTTAAGGAATTTATTTACTGTAAAATTTTAATATAAGAAAAAAAGGTGGAAATAGAGAGCTTACTTTGATCACTTTCACCAATTTCACAAACTGTAAGATACAAGAAGAAGAGATGGAAATAAGGTCATGAAAACCATATTCTTGTTTTTGGAATATTATTCTCTTATGTGATATTTGTGCCAAAACAATATATCTTACTTGAAAAACAAGAAATTTAAGTAAAAGCATATTTCCAGACTTACAAAGAAATGGAGGGCAAAAGGATCTATATTTTCTTTAGGATTTAAGTTCTTTTTTTAAACAATGGGCAAGCTTTAAGTTAAATCTAACTTAAATCTTGCCTTAAAGCCACCACCAAGCAAAATCCTAAATCAAATCCAACTCAAATCTTGCCTAGAAGTTGCTATCAAATAACCGTTAAAACAAACCAAAGGAGTTCAAGCCAGTTTCAAATGAAGATCAGTCGAGCCAACTAATATATAGGCTTGATTTGAAAATAGATCAAATTGCTTTGAGCCAATATTATGACAAGTTGGGATTGGCCTAAGATCAACGTTCCAAACCTTAAAGGTAGGTTTAAAAGACAAGTAGATGTTATACTGGAAACAACTAATTTAAGATATAGCAAAAGAATCTTTAAGATGATTGCACAAAACTGCAACAGCTAAAAGAAACCCTATGTAATTAGAATCAACGCAGGAAGAAATCATTCAGTCATTAAATTCTCCGGCATTATATTCAACCATCAAAAACACAACAAAAAAAGATGAAGTGAAAAATTAAAATAGAGAGCTGGAAATCACACATACCAATTCAAGTAGTGAAGCAGCATCTTGGCGCGGAGAAAACCTAGAGTTCTTCTGACCAGAGACGAGCTCAATGACGAGTACTCCAAAGCTGAAGACGTCAACTTTTGAGGAGAGAGTGCCGCTCATGAAATACTCCGGCGCCATGTAGCCATTGGTGCCGGCTACACGGGTTTGGACATGGGTGAGTTCGTCTGGGAAGAGACGAGCCATGCCGAAGTCTGCTATTTTAGGGTTCCAGCGATCGTCCAGAAGGATGTTGCTCGCCTTTATATCCCGATGAATGATGGGCGTGTGGGCGTCCTCATGCAGGTATAGAAGACCTCTCGCTACTCCAACGATCACCTCGAACCTCCGTTTCCATGGGAACTCCGGTCCTTCCCCTGTTTTATCTCAGCATTTTTGCATGAAAGCCCTATGTAAATCATCTGGAGATTATTTCTGGGAATTCTGTATCTATATCTATATATAAAGAGGCATTTACATACATACCATCTAATTCTTGTGTATTTACATATCTAACATATAAAATTTAAGTTTTACATTTATACCACCCAAATTTTTAAAACATGTCAAAAATATCAGCATTTTAATTTATAAGAGTTAAAATATTTCTAGTAAAAAAGTAAAGTCATATATTTAAGTCAATACAATAGCATGATTTTCTTACATAAAATCTAAAATAAATATTTATAATATTTGGTTTGGTGATCAAGATTTGTTAATGATGGGCTACAAAGATTGAGAGAAGGTCGTTGCATAACAAGATATCGAAGTCAAGAGATGGTCGATGGAATGATGCCAACATTGATTGGTAAAAGTCAATGATAGTCGGGTGATGACGATAAAAAATTGGCAACTTAGAAATGATTGTCGAGGAACTATTCAGAGTATGTTTTCAATAATTTCATGATCCTGGGAGATGAAACCCTAACGCGGTTTACGCACATGAGACTCGTATTTTCTACAAACGGTTCCGTTGTGGTTTGCTTTCCCGCTGTGTGTGAAAATGATCAATATTTTGAATACTTCTGGGATTTTTTGACTTGCATAAACCCTAATTCGATAACGATTGTGATTGAGGTAACCAAGGATGCTTGCTCTGAGGATTTTTCCTGCCAGATGAATTTGTTTTGTCATGTGTTTTGAGTGAAAGATGTCGAGCGATGCTTAGTTGTGTTTTCCTCATTGCCAAAGACTATAGGTTTGGCTAATAAGATGCCAATTGAATGTAGGAAACACATTTGCATTGCCATAACCGAAGCAGCTGGAACATTCTGACAGAGATGTCGCATTCGAGAAGGGAGATGCCCGGTGCTTTGATGTTGATTGAAGAGGAAGGAGGGAGCTACACTGCTCTGAAGGAAGTAGAGATCAATATCATTTGTTTATCTTCTCATGATTTTCATAAGAGTATGTTGGAAGGTAAGGGCATTATATGTCAAGTTTTGCAAACATCATAATCACTTGTTAGGTTTTCTTTATATGAATCATGAAATTTTTGTTGAAGGTTAGCGACAGAGAATAGGTCCATGTTTATTTGATTGTAATGTTGCTATTATGAGACTGTTGATGCTCGATAGTGCCGAAGGATTGTCGTCGCTAGCTGAATACAGAGTCAATGAGGAGAAGAATGAGGAATATGTTCCTTAGATGCTTTCTCCCGAGATGGTGGAGCCTGGTGCTCTTCTAGAGATATTAAGGATAGAAGGGTCTTCACATGAGTCGAGAAGCACCTTCGATCCCCAAGGGGATAGGGAAAAGTATTACGGAGAAAAGGGGAGTAGTTGAATAGTACCACTTATCACGTGAGTTAGCTATGGCTAAGAGGGACCCGAGAAGTTTGCAGGAGAACCCTACAAAAGAGGCTCCTTGGGGCATTCCAACTACAAAGGACCAAATAAAAAGAATAAATGTAGATGGGAGATGGGCGCAAGTTGACTTGACCAAAGATTGGTCTCTCGACGGTGCTTTTTTGCCCTTAGCGTTTCAAATGGATCAAGTAATAAGCTCTAAGCATTTGAGAAGTGTGGTGCTAGAGATTGACTAGGAGGATCACCCTTTCCCATGGATGGAGAGCTTGGCATCAACTTGGCAATGTGCTTATATACCGTCGGTGGTCTCATTCAGCTCTCGGGATCAAAAGAAGAGAGCTGGAGGAGTAAAATTACTCTCGAAGCAGAATCTTCGGAAGCACTTCAATCGCAGTTGAAGGTGCTAGAAGAGGAAAACTTTGGCCTCCAGTGTTCCTTAACTGAGCACGATAATAAGAAAATTGCTTACGAGTGAGAAATTCAAGCGTAGAACTTAGATAAGTTCAAGTTTGTAAAGAAGTTGTTCAGCATGAGAAATTAATCATGCTATTTTCAAAAAGGCCACCCGAATGATCCATAGGGCTGACCTACAAGTGAGGGATGACCTCAAATTGACACATATGCAGTTCGATAGAGAGAGGAAGAGGTCACAATATCTCTGAAATAAGATAGAGCAGCTGCGTGTCGAAATGGAAGATCAAGAGAGGAATATGGCGGGTATGGGAAGTGAAGAGAAAATTGTGTCTCGGTATATGGCCTCCAAGGGTTTTGAAGAGGTCATCATGGACAATGTCGATCAAGCGATGAAATCCATTTTCGATGTTCTTGTGCGAGGATGTGCTCTACCTCGGGAATGAATAAATATGGGATATTTCCTTGATTTCTCGTCGGGAATGAATAAATAGTTGTCTTTCTTTTTAAGGCAACCATTTTATTGAACAGATTCAGCTCTTTTTGATAATCATCATGTAAATAATTTTTTACTTTTCTGTGGTTCAGATGGAATATGCAACTTGTTTGAAAGGGTTTTTCTTGTTTTGATTGATGGGACCTTTTGCTCCTTTTGAAAATTTGAATTTGAAGTGTTGCTTTTAAGGAGAAAATCTTAATACACGATAATGACTTTGATGGTTGATTGGACAGTGAGAGAGTTTCTTTGCCTAAATTTGATTGCACCATGCAGATGAAGAAAAGCAATTGTTCGTTCTTTTCTTATGATTTTGGACATGGTTTGGAGTTAAACTCGGTCGTCCCCAGTGGTATGCTGGAGAAAAATATCTTTGATCAGTCCATCACCATCCAGGCAGTGGAAGAAGATGAAGCACTGAATAATTATGTGGTAAATGAGTTATGATACAACTATGACCAATTTCGTCTAGGCTTCACCTTCTTCTATGTGAAGAGTGGGAATAAATTATAAGCTTCCACGAGTTAGTAACAACACTGATTTATCCTAACTTCATTTCGCATATTGATGACATTCATCTTATTTCTTTGAAGCCTGAGTTTGTATGGGTCGACGGAATCATTTAGATTTGTGAAGCCCAAGACATATTCAAATGGGCCAGTCATCTTCAACTCTTCTTTGATATCTATTGAGGACCTCAAGCGTAAAATTCGTTTGTGGCAGAAGAAACTTTGTTTTGTAAAGAATGAGAGAGGGTGGAAAGTGCCCACTATCACTGTTTCTTTGGTATCTGACACGGTTATACATGAGTCAGGCTTCTATGACCTTGAGCAGTTTAGATATCAGAGAATAAAGAGAGAGAAATTAGATGTAATGATCTTCATATCCTTTGGGTCTTGAAGAATGCTCTTCATGGTAAGCCTCATATTCCCCTTTATTAATTATTAGCTAGTTCGCTTGCATTCATTATGGGGACTCATGCTTAGGGGTAAGAATGATTTGAGTTCTTTTTCAATTAAATAAACTAAACTTCTTGTCGAAATGACGAAGAATGTGGGATCTCGGTTGAAAATCTTCACAAGGAATAAGTGGGGGTGCTTATTAGGCCAATGGACATGTGTCTGCTATTGTATTGGGCAAAGATGATGAGGAGGAGGTTGAGTCTCCTTTAATCACCCATATAAGTGCCAAGCCTATGAAGAGGGAAGCCCTTGTTGCAAAGACAAAAAAATGCACCAGTTCCTCGAGTCCATATTCATGATCAACTTCATTCGAGTGGTAAGGGCACGAGAATTACGGGTGAAGATACGCTAATTGGTCTGTAGCGATCTAGATGATAATAGAAATGTCATAGGTGATTAATGTGAACTCATTGCTATCTACCCAAATTCTAAAATGATGATGGTTCTCCATGTCCTTAGGAATAAAAGGTATGTGTCATTTTAATCATTCAGCTCGAGACTTACTATACGCTTGGGCTTATCAGTTTTGTTCTCAAGGTAAATTGTTGTCTTAAGTGGATCTCGTTGGTGTTATCATGAGGGCCCGCCTAGACTCATTGTAGGGATGGCTCTCACGCTACTCACTGGTTCTTGACACAGAGATGACAGCTTCTCCACTAGGGCTTGGAGCTATGCCCCAGAAACTTTCTTTTATAGGTCAAAGTTTTTGATTTTTCGAGCGTTGAGGTGTTCGTTCTATCATACTGCCAGTCCAGAATAGGCTCCTAACAATTGTTTATTTTCACACAAGATAAGTGAGATTATTTTTTATTGGTCATGGACTGATCGTACTGTCTGCTTAAGGCATTGGGCATAAGTGGTCATGTCGGAAGTGGCCCGATCATTAGGATTTGTAGTGTCCTTATAGAGAGAAATAATCATACTAATAAGAGAATATGAATTTTGGGATTTTTTGGTTTTTGACAAAGAGATCAGGATTCTTAGTCGGTGCGTCCCCGAACCTCATTATTTGAAGGTTATAAGAAGACTCTGACCACGATGGTTTTCTGCAAAACATGTTAAATGTTAGTGCAGTTATATCTCTAAAGATAAAGAGAGCTACTAATGTGCTCTTGAAGGGGGCATCAACAACAATTACGACTATAGATGTAGAGAGAGCTTACTTCATCAGCAGAGTGCCTCTTGTCCATTGAATTCGAAAATCAATCTACTTTGATTTTATTCAAAATATAGACTTATGTTAGATGTAGAGAGAGCTTACTTCATCTGCAGAGAAAATTCTGGATCTCCCCTTTATGGGTTAAGATCTTTCGATGTCTCGGTCTTGATGGATGTAGCTTAAATAAGAGACCATTGGTCGGACACTTATTTGGCCCCTAATAGGAACTCCTCTCCCTCCCTCTTTCATTTTGTTTACCAAATGACAAAGAAGAAGGAATGAAAGAAGAGGAAGAAGCTCCAAACCCTGATTGGTGGTTGAATAGCACGCTGTGGGCGTCAATCGTTTTTCCACCCTTATGCGTTTAGGGGTGGATAGGTTCCTACAATGTGTTTTATGATAAAGACAAGAGAACATTTAAATGCTGACAAGTAGAGATGGGCACACCGAAGGTGCTAACCTTTTTCCACATTTCAAGATTGATAAACTAAATATGATATAAAAAATTCACTATCGGGGTCATACCTTTGTAATTTAATCCTTTGCTCTAGTATTCATCTCTTAATTGTGTGAGAATATGAAATAGATTTCATGATTTATGTTTCTGATACTTTAATCATCTTTACAGTTTTTCAGTTATGGATTAGTTTTTATTTTCTTGATATGGCGGTACTCAAGTTCGCTCAACACAAATCTTTTGTATTTTCTTTCAAATGTTAAACTCAAATGTCGTTTTGAGAAATTGGCAAAGACTCGTTAGATGGTTGTTTGGGTGAATGTCTATTCTTACCTTAGATGGACTTTAGATGACTGATTAAGAGCCATATTGATGTTCAAACTTGTGTTCTTTTATTTAACTATTTGCTTGTATTCAATCTTCTTTCCTTGTTGTACAGTCGTAGGTCCAGATATTTCTTATAACAATCACTTTCACTGGTTAGGTGTTGAAGGTTATCTTTGGATGATACGAGTCACTACTTTGTTTGCCCTTCTTTTTATGAAAAAAAATGGCTAATATGAATTGTTTTTCATGATGAGGCCAGGTACACTAGCCCAAGGAAGTTAGGACCTCTTCAATCCTTTTATAGTCTTGCCATTATAAATAGATGTAGCCACTGTATAAGTGCTTATCCTCAACAAAATTAGTTAATAGCTTATCTTAAAATGAAGGGGCTTCATGAGTTATATCTCAATGGTGATGGAAGAGATATTTTCATAAGAGTAAAGGTAATGGGGTCATTGGTTCCTTTGCATTGACTTCATTCTTCTAGCTCGTTGAATTTCGTAAGGAGAGGGCTTCTCGTTCATTGAATTTGAAAGCTTGCCTGATTGGATTTGACGTACGGGAGAGTCTCCTTGTACTCATCAAGATAACTTACTTCTCTAAAGGACGGGTGCTCCAGCTCCTTCTTTCCATAAGTAAATTTCCTTGGCGACACGGTTCCGCCGGATGTGTCTCAAATATGTGGCAGTTGACTACTCGTATATTTGGTTTTTATCTCCTGATCTTATGGCTCTTTTGTTCGTAACTCTAAAACTATGAGGTCTTGGGATTTTTTTTCCCTTCAATTGTATTGTCAATGTCCTTTCACCTCATTCAAGCCTTTTAGTGAGAAAAACATGAGGGAGGATGAGGAAGGGCAACTTCAGTTCGGGATTCTGTCTGATGAGTGCAGTGTTGGAGTTGTCATCCTCGCAGTTCAAGGTTGTAATAGGAATTATCTTCTCATAATCAGTAAGTAGAATAGAGTGTGTACAATTGTATCCTTGTGTTTGATCAAAAAATATGATCACAACCCATTGTAATTTAAGTTCTATAATAAATGGCACTCTTGGTCGGGGATACTCAAGTTCCCCATCTATTTTAACCTTTGGTTTGACTATGTTGAATTTTATAATTGCTCTCTTTATTTTAGTAGTAATCTTACTTTTCTTACCTTTTTTGTTCTAATGGTCCTGTCTATTGACTGTTTGGTGGTATATGATTATAGGTCATTACAAAGTTTTCATCTCCTGATCTCCTGACTTCTTTGTTGCAACTCTAAAACGAGGACGTCGTGATATTTTTTTCCTTCTAATGGTATTTTCAATGTCCTTTTCCTCTCATTCAAGCCTTTTAGTGAGGAAAACATGATGGAGGAGGAAGGCAAATTCAGCCTGGGATTGTGTCCAGTGAATGCATTGTTGGAGTTGGCCACCTCACAGTTCAAGGCTATAGTGGGAATTATATTCTCA
Organism: Papilionanthe hookeriana x Papilionanthe teres; assembly: GCA_022702705.1. Taxonomy (NCBI): domain Eukaryota; kingdom Viridiplantae; phylum Streptophyta; class Magnoliopsida; order Asparagales; family Orchidaceae; genus Papilionanthe; species Papilionanthe hookeriana x Papilionanthe teres. The sequence continues at coordinate 37,061,712 of CM040434.1, forward strand.
TAACCAGTAAGTAGAGTAGAGGGTGTACATTTGCATCCCGTGTTGGATAAAAAATATGCTTGTAGCCCATTGTAATTTAATTTCTAAAATAAACGGCTCTCTTGGTTAGATAACACTCGAGTTCCTAGAGTGTATTTCAACATTTGGTTCAATTCTGTTGAATTTTAATATTGCTTCTTTATTTTCGTAGTAATCTTACTTTCTTGGAATTTTTTTGTTATAATGGTTGCTTTGATTGACTGTTTGGAGGTAAATAGTTCACGTGTTGATCATATGCTCTGGATTTGACAAGATATTGTCTCTTTTTTTCTTTTCTTTTTATTTCTTTTCAAGGGAGTGGAATTTGACCAGCCTGGTGAACCTAAAGGTGGAGTAATGACATGTGGTGGAGACTAGAAAAGTTAAACAATGCATTGGAAATCATTTATTCAAAGGCACGTGAAGAAAGGAGGTTCATTTATCTTTTGCGTTCTCCGTGCACCTCTTCTATATAATAAAATCTTCATGTCCTTCATTCTAGTCATTAGTTCCTTATGGATATAAATACATGTGTTGTCTTCGTTCAAAACGTTACTCTAAAACGGATTTGTTAATGAAATTCATGAGGCGTGAAGAGAATGCGGTGGATGTCAGCGTCAATGTTGGGAGAGATGGAAGAGATGTAAGTAGTCGTTGACTTGATCCAGTTGTTTAGACCTTGCTCTTCTTGCTCGTTAAACTCAAAGTTGGGGACTTCTTACTCATTGAATCTAAACCATCGTTTGTTCGAGTTCACGAGCATGGGAGTCTCCATGTTGCATGTTGGAGAGAGAGTCTTCTCTTGAGGTAAGATCTCTTCTAGCATGTGACCCATTTTCCTCTATAACTTGAGTCATATCCCTTGGTTGTTGTAGAACTCTTTCATCCTAATATTTGTGAACTGTGTACCATTGTTTGTAATGATAACCATAAGTAATCCATATTGGCAAAGGATGTCTGTCCATATAAAATTTCGAACAATGTCGAATCTGATCCTAACTAAAGGCTTTGCTTCAATTCATTTGTTGAAATAGTCAATCGTGGCTAGGATATATAATCGATGTCCTTTTCCCAGAGGAAGAGGCCCCAAAAGGTCCATCCCCCACACTGTAAAAGGCCAACGCTTGTTCATAAGTCTTAATATATGAGAAAGTTGAACCTAAATTGGGGCTAATTTCTGACATTATTCACATCTTTTAGAGAATTCTTCAGCATTTTTTGGAACTATCATTGCCGCAGGATATGATTGCCAAAATTCTTCCATTGGAATGGTTGTCGCATTCCCCCAGAATGAACCTCTTTTAAATTTAATCCTTTTTGCTTCCTCGATGCAGTTTAAGGAGGTAGAGGTGGAATACTTTTGAAATAATTTCCCATTGATTATCAATTAGTGTGCATTTTTGATGTTGAATCTTTGAAGATCTTTTATTTCTACCGAGATTGTGCATATCGACAAATATTGTAGAGACTAGATGATTCAACAGTCGGTTGGTCAAATTTGTAAATTTGCAACATCAACCTCTTCAATGGCTGGCTAACGTAGGATCACAGAACATTGATTTTGGATGTTTTTGCTTTTGGCGAGCAAATCAATGATCTGGTTTTTGTCTCTTGGGATGTGCTCAAATTGGAAATATTCAAGTTAGCATGTTTTCGCTTTTACCTTGATCAAATATTTGAGGATTATCTGATATCTTCTTTCAAAAAATCAATTGATTTAGTTGACCGCTACCTAGGAATTTGATCTGACCAGAAGCTGAGCGATTCCAACCCCTAATGAGAATTTGAAGTAACGATTAGAGCCTCAAAGTCTGTTTAATTATTTCTAGCGTCAAAATCTAATTGAATTGAATGACTCAGAATCTATCTGGTGGGGTTGCATAGGACCATGCCTTTTTTTTTGCGAGATCCCTAAAGCTTTGTCCACATAAAGCATCAAGAGTATGCTTGCGCATGTGTTAACTTCTTTTGTTAATCCTTCAAGAAAATCTGCTTAAAAATCAGTGATGAATTGGGACTTGATAGTCGTTATGGGTGTATATTGAATATCAAATTCACTATGCTCCACTGGCCATTTCAGTAATCTCCCTGAGTGGTCAGGTTTGGACAACATGGATTCATGGTTAGTTACCACATGAACCATGTGAGCTTGGAAGTATGGTTGCAACTTTCTTGCTAAGAAGACGAGTGTTGGACGAGTTTTTTCATGATCATGTATTTATGTTCAGCTCATTGAGTAATTTGCTGACATAACAGATTGAAAATTGTCTTTTGTCCTCTCTAATGAGCATGAGCCAATTGCTTCTTTGCCTAATCCCAAATAAATATATAATTCTTCATCAGGGATAGGATTGTGCAGCAAATGTAGCGATGATAACAGGCATTTGAGCTATGTTTAGGTTTGCTCACATTTTTCCATCCAAGCAAATTGCTTGGGTTTTGTAATGCTTCTGAAGGATGGAGAGCAACGATCTCCATATTTTGAGATAAATTTGCTAATGGATTTTTTAATGCTTTTGAAGGATGGAGAATAACAATCGCCATATTTTGAGATGAATTTGTTGAGACATGCTTTTAGCCCAGTTAAAACTTGCATCCCTTTGAGATTCTTTGGTGGCGTCATATTCAGTATAGTTTGTACTTTCTCCGAATTGAGCTCTTTTCCTTTTTGAGTAAGCAGAAATACGAGAATTTTTCCAAAATTAGCTCTGAAAGTGAATCAGAAGGTTAAATTTGAGCTTGAACTTTCTTAATGTGTTGAAAGTTTCCACGATACCTAATATGTGTTATTGTGGTTGTTTACTTGTTACAAAGATGTCATTGATGTAAACTTCAAGATTTTTTCCTTTATGGTTAGCAAAAATTATATCCATCAACTTTTGGAAAATTTCTCCAGTGTTTAGGCCAAAAGACATCATATTTTAACATGAAAATCCTTCCTTTGTGATGATGACAGTCTTCTTCAGCATCAGTCTGATGCATCATGATTTTATGGTAGTCAAAGTAAGGGTCCAAGAAGCTCATGATTGGATACCCAACTGTTGAGTCAATTAACACATCGATCTATGGCAACAAATGACTATCCATAGGGCAAGCGACGTTCAGATTAGTGAAATATATGCACATTCTTCACTTGTAAGTTTTCTTTTTTACCATTACCACGTTCGCTAACTATTCAAGGTATTGCAACTTTCGTAAGAATCCAACACCCATCAACTTCAAAACTTCTTAATGGATAGGCTTGGCTAATTTTTTTGGTTGTGGCTTACATTTTTGTTTGAGCGACTTGGATCATGGCCTGACGTTCAGGCAATGACATGTCACATAAATGTCAACCACAACATCTCGGCAGTGTCCCATGGAAAGACATCTCAGTGATATCTAAGGACGCTAATGAGATGATCTTGTTGTTCCCCGCAAAAGTTTGTGCTGACTAAGAAGGTTTTCTCTGTTTTGTCTACAAATATAGGCACGACTTCAGGGGCCTTTGTAGCTTCAAGACTGCTGCCTTTGTTATGCTCAAGCAGGATGAGATCTTGTATATTTTCAACGGCTCGCAAATAGCAGGTTTCAGATTGAATTAAGTCTCCTTGGGTAGTGATGACTTGTATGCCAACAACAAATCTTACGTGTAATCATAGGAAGATGTGACTACTTTGAAAGTATTCAACATAGGCCTGCCAACGATGGAATTATAAGTGTTGGGTGCTTCAACGATAATGAAATCGGTCATCATGGTGAACTGACGTTCTCCTCCTCCCCAAGTAACTGAGAGGGTGACGACTCTGCACGTCTCTTTTTGTTCTCTGAAAAAATCCATAAAGCAATTCGGATGTAAGAGCCAATCGATTGATAGTGATTCCCATTTTCACAAAAACTCTTTTAAACGGGATATTCACAGAGCTACCCATGTCTATTAAAATGTTGTTGATTTAGTAATCTATGTTGACTGCGATGAATATGATAGCTTCATTAAAAGGGTTTCCTCCGACAGGCAGATCGGTGTCCATCAAAATGACTATAGGGTGAATAAGTATGGTATGTTTGGTCAAAGTAATTGAGCATGTTACTCTTATCTTTAATATCATCAGGCTGGATCTTCGTGCAGCTTCAGATCCATCTCCTCTGAAGATAGTTGGTTTGATTTCAACGACGTGCACTAGCCTTGTTGGAACATGCTCATTATTTTTACCCACAACATGGGCCTTTCTTTATCGTTGAGTGTGGGCCCTAAGGGCCACGAACTCCTTTGACTTTACAACTTTAATAAGCTCTTCGATTAAGTTGTGAAGATGCCAACATACTTTGGTGTCGTGATCATAATCTCGATAATATGCACAATATCAGTTTGGATCATGCCGTGTGTTCATGCCTTCAAGGGAAAGGACTTCGTGAAATAATCTTTATTTTGGATGGCATCTACAACTTCAGCCATTAAAACTCTCAATGGTGTGATTTTGGTAGGAGGAGGGAGAGTTGTAGCTCTCATGTTTTTTTGTGATCTTCTTGCGATCAGTTTTTTTCTATATTTTTTTGAACTTTATGGGTAGGTTCATCTAGGTGTTCCAAGTCTTCCTTTTCCTTAAACGACTCTTCCTTTTCCTTGAGGTTGCTTCTGATATCTTTCCTTGAACTTTGATGGTCATGTGGGTCTAAGGCGAGAACTATATTACTCCGCAAAGATGTGGTTATTCATGAGCTCCAGGAGCTCTGTCATGTCTTCGACTTCTACAAGTCAAGCGCTCACTGAGATAGCCCTTCTTGTAGGCCTTGGGCTAAAGCCACATGAGCGAAGAAGGGATTTGAGTCTTGTACATCCAACATTTCTTGTTGAAAACGAGTGATGAAGCTCCTGAAGGTTTCAGTGAGCTCTTAATTATCTTCAGGAGTGCTTGTGAGCTTTCCAATGGCTTCTATGCGCTGGAAAAGTGTACAGTGAATAATTGCTTGAAACACGAAAGAAGCTAATGACTCTTACAAGAAGGTGGTTTAACAACCACAAGGCAAATTCTTTCAATGTCAAGCAGAACAAATGACACTTCAATGCATTGTTTATCCTGAGCAGACAGACGATTGATCGAAAAACGTCAGGTGGTTAGTGGGGTCAGATTTCCCTCTGAAAGACTCCAAAGATGAAACCTTAAGCTCTGTTTGGAACGGCGACAGGGCTGCAGCGCGGCCCTACGCAGCTATTTTAGCCGTTTGGGGTGACAGTGACGCTGCGGTGTACCGTAATTCTCTCTGAACGCGGAAAGCACCCGAAGACCTGCTTCCCAGCTTCTTCGTCCAGTTTTTTACCTGTTTGCCCTCTTCTTCGTGTTACCCGATCCGAAACAAATCCAACCCCTCAAAAAAGAATCACAGGCAACGAACTTCTCCCCACTTCTCTTCTTCGAAGGTTGTCGTCCTCCTCTCACGTAGAAAACCGGCTCTAGCTGCAGCCAAAGCGGAGTCTGAAGGGAGTATCCATGCTTGCTTCTTTCCAATTCTCTGCTTCTCCTCAAGCCACTACAAGAGGAAGACCAATGGCGTCACTGTTCCTTTGCTCTCTCTCCTCTTCTTCTCCTCCCACCATCAGAAGCTTCAACTTCACTCTTCCCACTAGAAGAGCAGCTCCATTGTCGTATGGATGGCTCGACGAGCTGTTCATATATTTTACAGTTTTATTTTAATTTCTTAATTTATATATTTAACACTTAAATTTTTTAATTTTTACTTCTAAGTCATTTTATCTATACTTAAAAATTATATTTTACTTTTTTAAAATAAATGATAATAATATTTTTGATGTTATTTGAAAAATTGATTGTTATAAGTATAAAAATTAAAATTTGTGTGGTATCTGTGTTAATGCTTCAAAACATAAAAAATGAGTATACGGCTTAAATATAATATTTTTTTACTCTCAAATATAAAGCGTCATTTTTATGATTTAATGATTTAATCAGATAAAATTTGTGGTCGTCACTTTTCTAGTTTAAACAGCTTCACTGAACAGAGGTAGAATAGTCATTTTCAGAAATAGCTGCCCCACAACTATTTTCACAAAGCTATAACAAACGATCGATCGAATTTCCTCGACGAGCTTTTGGCAGCGCAAGTTACAGTTGAAAAGTTGAGAAATTGCAGTTGTACCAAACAGACTCTTAAACTTTTTTTGGTACCTCGACTTCCACAATTTCTCTTGATAAAGGGGACTCCTCTATCTCTGTCGTCTTCTTCCTCTTCTTATTTCTTTCTCATGATAGTCATGAGAAAATCTTCGTCTACTTCTTTTCACTCCTATTAAGTCTGGAACAAGTCTTTTTTTCTAAACACTTGAATTCATCCATGTGTAAGCTTTCTTGCTCGAAAATTAGGTTAAGAGCTCTTCTTACTCCGGCTCATAGTAAGCCCTGGGTACACGACACTCGTCTCGGTTGTTCATGTCTTCGTATTTCCTTTTATGGCGTGTCTTCTACTCTTGATAGATCTTGACTGCGGGTTACTAATCTTGATGACCCTATGTATGTTCTAGTTCAAGAATGGGCTCGAGATGCTTCACTCAGTGTCGTGTATTTCCTTTCTAGTTAGTTCTTTCAACTTGTTAATTTAGTGAGTTACAAAATCTTTGGTACAGGCCATTATTCTCATAGGATGTTTCTCTGGTGGGACGGATCTTTCTTGCAAATTTTTTGTATGATATCCATGCTTACCACACATCTTTCAGAATGTTGAATTTTTTTAAGACGTAGGGTTCCATATCGTTCGGGATTACATACAATCCAGTAAAAGACCTTGTAACATAGAGATGACAACAGAGAGATGGACAGAGAAAGAGAGGGATGGATGAGAATCTTCTGAGGGGACTTTAGGAAATATATTAATTTTTTATCTTCGATACGTCGGAAGTATATGGATCCTCGGAGGTTCCCTGAGTTACAAGATGGCAGAGAGATAGAGAGAGAGAGAGAGATAACCAAAAAAGGAGTTTTTTTTTGGGAGAGGTGATAGGCCTCTCACTCTCTCTCTCATTTTTCTCACCCCTCTTATATATGAAAGAGAAAATTCCTAAAATAATCAGCATAGTACGTGTTTGAATTTAAATGATGCCTTGATAGAAATATTGTGATGTCAATGTTAAAAGTTGTCGTGTAATATCGAATATTGTCGATATGACAGTCATTTACGGTAGCTAGATGAAAGGATTGAGTTCCCAGTGTTGGGCAATATCTTTAATGAGTGATTGAAGGAAGTCCTTATCTGTCATGATGGCTTCTTTGAATTGCCGCCCTCATATAGGAAGGCTATATTATTCTCTCGGGGGAGGTGAGAATAGAAGGATCAGTTGTTTCGACAAGTGGACTCAATTCAACCACTTCGACCGGTGGGCTAGGTTCAACCACTTCTAACCGGTGGGCTCGATTCAGGCACTTCGGCAGGTGGGCTCGATTTAGCCACTTTGGCAGTTAGGCTTGATTCAACCACTTCAGCAAGTGGGCTAGGCTCAATAAGAAATTTTTTTCTGAAAATTCCTATATAACCATATTTGTGTATACACAAGCATATATAAAGTGACATGCATATAAAATTAAAATTTAGGTGTAAATACATAGCAATTTTGCGTTATTTAAGTCCTATTTTCGGGGGCTGCAATGTAACTAGATTTTGCTTGACTAGAGTTTGTGTCGGTCTTGATCAACCTAACCATATAATCAAACCAAAATATATATTGTCATTTATATACATACCACCCAATTCTTATTGATTTACTTATCTAAACATCTAGACTGTATTTTTTACATTTATACCATCAAAATCTTTTCATGTAAAAATAAGTGAGATGTATGCAAAAATTGAAGTTTAAATATTACATATATATATATATATAAATTCTTTATATTATTATTTGTTCATATTTGTGATTCTTTGAGTGTAACATCGGACGATATTTATGCAAAAAATAATAATAATAATGTTCCAGCGCAAATGCCTTGCCCCTATTCTATTCCTTTAATATGGTAGATTTTCGATGCGACACGCCGACACTCCGTGGAGCCAACTATGTGACCACAAGGATCCACAATTTCTCGGTCGGCAAATACGGCCAAGAAGACGACTACAATAAATACTACCGTGATTTGACACTAAAAGGACAGCGTCTGGCATTAATTATCAGGCTACCGCTATCGTCCAAGATTTATGTATTTACATATTTAATATATAAACTTTACATTTTATATTTAAATCATTTCATTATTTCGTATCATGTAAAATATGTAAAAATATAACAATTTAAACTTTTAAAAATGGAATATACCTATATATATATATATATATATATATATATATATATATATATATTATATATATATATGATTAATAGTCAAAAAAAGCCAACGCGTCGCGGAAATTGGTGATTTTTACACCAATAACACAATCCGTAGTTCCTAGGCCAATAATACCTCAATAAAACTACCAATAATACCGCCAGTAATAACACTGCCGCACTTCAAATCCTATAATACCTCAATAAAATGGCGAACTATACCACAAATAACACCATCTGTTTTATGTAAAATCTTAAATTTTCTCCGCATGAAAACGACCAAACTCTACACACTGCTACACAAGTGGTAAATGAAGGAAACCCTTTCCCCTCTTGGCTAAAAGTACTTAACTACTTTGTGATTCACTTAAACCAAAATAAAATTAAAAAAACCTCCAATCCCTTGGGTTGAGACTTAAGCACCCACTCTCCCAAGATGGCCAGTAACCTCAGCAATATTAGAGACCACCACAAACATGCTTCCATGACTCCAGCCCAAGTCAAATGCAAAATTAATCCAAACTCTTTTCTACTTAAGCCCAAACTAGGTACACATGGATCATAGCAATTCACTGCACTATTCTCCATCCTTGCACTCCCTCAGCATGACAGCGACCTGACATATTCTGGCTTGACCCCTTGGCCACCACCTTGGCCTATAAAATGGCCACCTTTCATGGCCAAAAGATGAAGTGCACAAAACGTAAGGGAAAGCTCTGCCAAAATTTCACCAAACCTTTCTGCATCCTCACTCATCAAATTCTCAACATCCTTGTCATTTCAATTCACCACAAAACCCTAATTTCACCGCACAAAATCAGAACATTTTTTGGCTATCAAATTTACCCTCCACAAAACTCCAAATAAACTCTCCTAAAACCTTCCCCACACTGCAAAACCTCAATCCCCATCAAAATCCATCCTTCCTAATCCCTCTAACCTAGCCTTACACCAAAATCGAGACCATTTTGGTTGAATTCATACTTGGCCATGTTCTCAGAGGAATCCAACACGTGGAAGAGGTTTCTGGGACTCAAGTGAAGCTTCCACAACCACCCAATCAAGACCTCACCAATTGGGCTAAGGTATAATCTCAAAAACACCATTGTCATTTCGGTTTTGGACTTTTGTGAAGGAAATTTGCTTGCCATTATAATCTAGCCATATGGATTTAATCTACAAACTTAGAAGAAGGTATATGAAAAACCCGCACTCGATTTGGTTGAGAATCGAGTGAGATATTAGCATTTTAAGGTGGATAGTTCTCGGGTTAGGGTTTAGTTTGCAATGATGAACGAATTTCGTTCATTTTTTTGCGTGTAATTGACGGTGAAGAACAAGTCGGCCGGCTGAAGGGAACGATGTGGTGACAACAAGATAAGGCGTGATGTTATTCTGGTGTTATTACAGTGTTATTTTGGTATTATTCAGATTTTATCTGGTGTTATTCTCAGTATTATTCACCCCGACTTTTGGATCCAGCTAGGTTGAGTCAGCGCCACATGGTTAAGTACGAAGATCAAATTTTCTGGGTTTATTTAGTTATAGAAAATTAAGTAAAACTTGAAAAAAATCATATCTTGGTGTAGAAAATTTATAAAAATAAAATAAAAATACTCATGTGTTCAGTGAACAGAGATGAATTTATTTGATGAAAAATATTAAATATTTCTCTGATATTTATTTTTATTTTAATTAAAAAATTTAAAAACATATTTTGTTTATAAAAAAAAATTAAATATTAATCAACATAACTTGAATCTTTTACGGTTTATTCCTCATGTAGTTAAAGAGGTTCTCAGATTTTTCCAAAGTTAAAGAACACCTCTAACATTTATTCCACAGTGGTTCTCATGCACTTATATACATATTACTTAAGTGGGGGTATTGTGAAGCTCATCATATAAAATGAAGTTGAAGGCGCCATTTGGTGTATCAGTTGAAATTTTAAACGTGCTCATGTGGGAGAACTCTTGGGGCGGGTGACCATCTGACAAGTTACACCAATGTGGCAAAAGCATAAGGTCATTTTGCCAAAACAAACAATATATCAAACGGTGAGAGTTCAAGCTATTACAAATGATATTAGAGTGTAATATCAAGCTGAAGATGAGAATATATGTCTGATGGATGATTCTAGTTTAAAAAACAATGAAGATGTTAGTTACTTATGTGAAGGAGATTGTGAAACCCCTTCAGTAAAATAAACCTGATCTTAAACATTGAGGTATCTTTTGAGCACGCATGAGATGGATGACCACCTAAGAGGTTACACCGATGGGACAAAACTATGATGTCATTAGGCAAAACGGATAATATGTCGATGGGTGATAGTTTTTATTACAGATAGTGTCAGTCTAATAATGCTGACAATAGTTAGATGATAGCGATCAAATAATGAAGGATATGTGATGCAATTGGTCGTTCATGATTGTTAATTGTGAACATCAACATTAATCGTTGAGTTAGGATTTGAAATTCCTAAATTTCTAAGCACTCTCCTCGATTTCAAATTCATCTCCTTTTTCTAAAGCAAGAAGTTTCATTTATAATTTTTTAGAGTGATATTATAGTCATAGACTCAAAATACTCAATTGTACATACGATGTTGATTTTATTGATCATAGCTCTTTTATTTAGAATATATGTATCTTAATTATCTTGAAATTGAATAATCTTGAAGCTGTTAGATTATTCTCGTCAAGACATTTGATTTGACTATAGATTATAAAATTGTTCAACATTTTAATTAATATTTTCTAATTTTCAATAATATATAAAATATTTATATTTTGGCTTATTGTCAAACAATACCGCCTTTGATTATTCTACATTCATTTTATTGAAACATTAGTTTACTTGTAAATTTGCTAAAATTTTACTTTTCTAATTATAAAAATGCATTAAATTAGTTTGATTATAAGAATTTTTTGTTACACAACATTGTTTGTGTCTAGGGTTGTAAACGAGCCGAGCTCGAGCGAGCTTAGGCTTGGTTTGTGTTCGATTCGTTCAAAATCGACTTGCATTCGAACTTGACTCGTGAATAGTGTGTTCGTGTTCGGCTCAATTTAAATATTCTTGTTCGTTGTTCGGCTCGTAATTAATTCCTTAAAATTAATTGAAAAAAATGACGCAAAACGTTGGATTCGAACATAGACCAAATATATGTAAAAGAATATGTAAAATCACATTACCACACGAGCTGTTATGATTTAAACTTAGATAAAAATATATATAATATATTATTATATAAATAAGTATATGATTTTTTTTATTTCTAGCTAAAACGAGCTGAACAGAAGAAAATAAATAGTTGTTCACGTACAACTCGTTTATTACTCGAGCTAAAAATTTATTTATGTTCGGCTCATTTACTTATCGAACGAGCATAACACAAGCTACTTAATGAGACTAACATGAGTTGTTCACGAGCTTTTTTTACTGCACTATTTGTGCATAAATTATATATATATATATATATATATATATATATATATATATATATATATGATCACGGAATTCAATGGCAAGTATGAAAGCACCGGAGAGAGGCGGGGGGCTTACCGGAGAAGAGTAACTTGTCAAGGCTCTCGTTGGCTACATACTCGTAGACAAGCAATCTCTCTTCCGCGTGAGCGCAATAGCCGTACAGATTAACCACATTCTTATGCTGTAATCGGGAAAGCAGCTTCGCCTCGTTCGTAAACTCCTTCCCACCCTGCCGCGACCCTCTTCCGAGCCTCTTCACCGCCACCAATCGCCCATCCTCCAGCTGTCCCTACACCCCAGTAAGACATTTCATCAAACATTCGAAAGTGCAAGACAGCAGAACGATTCCTCTCTCTCTCTCTCTCTTCTATCACAGCGATCGATCAGAATGGAGAAAGGGGATAACTAAACTAGTTTACCTTGTATACAGTGCCGAAACCCCCTTCGCCGAGCTTGTTCTTGAGGCTGAAATTGGAGGTTGCGGCTGCTAGGGTTTCGTACCGGAAAGCTTTCTGCTCTCTGGCAGAAATCGCCTCCAGATCCTTCTTATTCAACTCTGCAACAACAAAACTGATTCAGATCGGAATCATATAAAGATTCAGGATTCGGTCAAAAGAGGGAAGGGGACCTCTATTTTGACGGCGAGCAGAGGGCTTCAGGAGCTTCTCAAAAATTTTCGTTAGCTTCTTCATGAGACGAGAGGGGGTAGAGGAAACGAGGGAGGAGGACGAGAGAAAAGGCCGCCGGAGAAGACGTGTATGGGCGGCGGGGTTGGAGAAGAGAGCTATCCCATTCTCCGCGGTGTGAAGGCCTTGCTTCTGCGTTTTCTCTTCCGCTTTCTCGTTTGTAGAAATATACTTCTCTCGGGAAATACGATAGTGATGGGACTCGTTCGAGACGTCAATGTGGGGACCGGATGACGACGAGAGATTCGTATTGATGAGCTGGGATTGCGAAAGCATAAAATTGCCTGCGAATTTTATTTTGGAGGATTCACATTATCACATACCAAAACTTATATATGGCTATCTAGAAAAGTCTATTTATTTATATAACATTAAAATTTTCAAATAATGTCAAAAGTATCACCTAATTTGTGGTCAATTTGGGGCAGCTTCAGCTCGAAGTTTGTGACTGTGAGGAAGTGTGATTGTTAGATAATCGATTGTGCTACAGTTATTTTTGAGAAAAAAATGTCACGTCTTTATGTTTATGTGTTAGCTGTATGTTCACAGTTTCAAGAATAATTCAAACATATCAGTGTAGATTGTTATTTGAAATTTATCGGTTGCTTTAATGACACGCACACACATTGTGTGTGTACATATATACAGATAGTTTTAAATTTTAAAATAGTGTTTTAATTTTAAATAATAACACCGAATAAATCTCATATATTTAATAGTATAAATAATTGAGCACAACATCACAAGTAATATATCATCACATGAGATATGCATATCACTTGGCGGTGAACTCGATTATAAACTAAATAATTCATGACATCTGTTTGACATGCGAACTTTTGTGTGACCGACAAGTTTTCGTACCTAATATAAAGATTAAATAGAATTTATATTACCTGGTTTTCTAATTTCGTATAAGGACAAGCTCCTATAGTTAACTACATCTTAAATGACCGAAATCAATTAAAAAAACCCTTGATAATGATCAGTAATTTCGTCTTAAAAAATTTAAATTCGAGTTTTTACGGTTGTTTGTAGGAACAGTCAAGTGGAATTTGATCAAGCGGAAATAGTAATTTTGGAGGTCAAGGAAGCGAAAGGTAGGGGATGTCACAGACTTTGAGGCAAGCCTCAATGGCTTCTTAAATTATCCTATTGTTTGGCTTTACATTTTGGATGTTAAGTTGTTTAATGTTTACTCGAGCCATTTTATTTAAAATTAGGGCTTGCTCTCGCACGACATACGATCATGCAAATTGCTTAGGAAGATGGGATGATTTACTTCATGCCGAACAAACAACATCGGAATCCTAAAAGCATTAAGACTTATAGTGCACAACATGATTGTGCAAAAGCTTAAATGATAAGTGAGGATTTATGACGTACCAGACGAACAACCTCGAAGTCCTAAGGGCTTATGTATTTAAACTAAGGAAACCTTAGTTGAAGTAGATCTGCTCCATTGTTGAGTGTTGCCCGACATTTAAAGTCCTCTGTCTGCTTGTAGCCTCATTCTGCTTCCCAGACAGTTGACTTCAAGCTCGTTACTCATGGCAGTTTAGGGTTTAGGGTTTATGTTTTTATTTTTATTTATGATTATTGTTGAGGCCCATGGCTTGCTGATGTGTTCCTCCTAAATAGCTGATCCACTATTCTCTACCCTAGAGGTCTTTACAGTTATGTTAAAATAAAACATGCCATAAAGTACAGTGAAAGGAAGTGCGGTAAAAGAAAAGTAACTGTGAGAACATATCACCTCCAATGCTATTGCTAAAGGGTTAGTATTTTAAACATAGCATGCATATGTACATAAATTGAAACAAAACATGAGGAAACGCAAGCATGCAGAACAAGTTAGGTGGCATATACAGAAGATCAGAGCCAGGCGTAAGAATTTTTAGTAAAGGGGGAGCTCAGAGTCAGGACCGAAGCCCTAAAATTTCTCGAGCGACATTCGTAAGCAACCATCAGCATCATGTACATGAAACACAACATAGGGTAAAAAGTTGCTAGCAGAGCAACTAGGGGAGGGTAATCCTCAGCCCGACCTATGTGATTGACATATAAACATGCCATAGGCAAGTCTCAAAATTCTTAATTTTTTAAGTCATAAAGATAATTTGAACTTTTCATTTTTTCATGCCAAGTATAATTTTTCATACGGGAAAGAATTTCAAGTTATATTTTCATACTTTTATAAATGAGGAAGTTCATTGATCAGTGACATTTCTGGGGCTTGGGACCAACAGTAGCCCCTAAAAAATAAGGGCAAATCTTTACCCAATTTTAGCGAGCAGTATGCCACTCCTACACCCTCTCGTAGTCATCGAACGAAGAGATGCAATACTATTCTCGTATACTTAGATGTTTTTCTCATCATCGCTCATAATCTCAAACCTTCTAACTTATAGCCTCGCTCGATGATCCATATGAAACCGCCATAACTCGAACGTCTCCAATCACTTAGGAAGGTTTGAAAATGGTATTTAAACTCAAACCCTTAAGTATTGGATGTGTTCTTGAGTTAAGGTGTGTTGGGTTAATTTTTTTTTGGAATTTAGTATTTTATTTAACCTTTTTAGAATTATTTTACTTTTAAAGATAATTTTATTTAAAAATTCATAATTAATCTAAATGACCACCAAGCTTAAAATCTTGTCGAGACATTTAGAATGTAATTCTAAACAATCTCAAAGTTTTCCAAGTAATTTCAAATTCATCTAAATTTTTCACGAATTATTGAATTTACCGGCTAATTTTAAAATATAAAATAATTAAAAATATTAATAATTTAAGATAAGTTTTGCATAATTTTTATCCTTATGATCCAATTAACATATGGGTAAAGGCTTTACATAATTTTTATCCTTATGATCCAATTAACATATGAAAGACCTATTACGGTATTTTTGTAATTTTAAAGATGTTTTACAAATATACCCCTAAATTAGGCTTAAAAATTACAAATTTATACACTGTTTTGCCTTTTATGTCACACTTAAGAACTTTCATTTTGAGCTTTAATGATTTTGCATTATATATAGTTTATTACGAGACCTTTAAAATCATAAGAGTAAATTTGTAATTCATGACATATTATTAATTCTCCTTCATATGATTATACAAGTGATTCCAACTCGTGGTGGGAAGTTTAAATCAGTGACTTAAATAATTCCAAACTATAAATTTCCCTCAATAAAGCATCCAAACATTTACATATCTTAATCCTCAATAATTAGTAAATTTACATTTTTATATTTTCATGTTTTTAATGACCTAATGATAATTTTAACTTATCCCTTATGTTTCATTCACCTTAAAAAATTATTTCATCATAAGCTTTACTACATTTCTCCTTTGATATAACCTATCATTCACTTTATAAGGGTTTGAAAGTATAAATACAATATTTTGCAAATACACCATAATGGTGAATATCATGTAAACTATCACATAATATTCCAAATTACCATCTAATTACACGTGTCATCCATAGACTAATTAACATCTTAGAAGTGGTTTTGTATTTTTCTTAAAAATATTTTATTTTTTGTAATTATTTAATCACATGAATATGAGTTTATGAAGAAAAATTATTTGAGTATTAAAAAATATGTTTTATGCCTTGAAAAAATTTATGGAGATATTATATGATGATGATTTTCATTAAGATATATTTTTTTCTTTTTTTATTTTTATTTAAATTTTTATAATTTTTTTTTGGAGTGATTTTTTGGATTATATATATATATATATATATATATATATATATATATATATATATATATATATATATATATATATATATATATATATATGGATTGTAAAATTATATTTTATTATTCTTTTTGGAAAGTTACATTTCCTATTTTTTTTCTTGTCAATTTACATATACAACATACAATTCTTTATATATTTTCATGTTTAATATTTACATATTCATTTTCACCTAAAAAATTTGTTGGCGTACCGAGTCTCTCGGCTCATCGTCGCCTGCGCCGATCAATTCTCTCCCATCGTTGTGGATGCCAAAATGTTTGTCGTGTCATTGTTGAGGAGTCGCCACTCTGTTAATCTATTATATCGCCCTAATCTTCAAATAATCTTATTCTTTGGATCATGTATAGGGTCCTTAGATATTAAGAAAATTTGAAGAAGAAAGATAAATGCTGATAAAATAGAAAACAGTATAATAAAGAAATGTCAGTGGTAGTCCTTACAAAAAAGATTCCAGAATACCTTATCCTGGATATTTCCGTATGAGGACGTCCACATAGAAAATTTAATGACCATAGATTTTAGGTATGATGCTACATATTCCAAGTTCTTAATTCTTCTATAGGAGCAAACTCTTATAGTTAATTACATCTTAGACAATAGGAATTGCCTAAGATAACTCTTGATTAATGTTAATACTCGTTCTCCAGGAAAATTTTTAGTGTCAATATCAAGGAAAGAAACGTTAATGTTGAATCCTAGGGTAATAAATTTCTAAGTGTCACGTACTACCCTAAAGGTTTTGTTTTTGTTGATGTTGTTTTGTCAAGTCGTTTTGTTTGTATGTCATGTGGTAATGTCATTTTGTTTGTATGTCATGTCATTTTGTTTTGTTGATATCGTTTGGTTTTGTTGTTGTTATTTTATTTTTGATGTCATTGTTTTGATGTCGTTTTGATGTCGTTTTGATGTCATTGTTTTGTTGTTTATTGTTCCATTTTCAAAATGTCACCCTGCAAAACAGAGTTAGCATATCCTAATAACATGCAAAATAAATTTAGAATGGAACTTATGTTCAACCTGCAAGAAAAAAGTGTCAGAGTTATTCTTGCAAAAAGAAATAATGTCGATTGTTGTTTTAATTTAGTTAATTATTAATTTTTAGACAACCCGTTCAAGATATCCATGGCTCCGTCGTCCCAAGAATGTCGGATGTCTTGATCTACTTAGTCTGGAAGGTATTTAAACCAGGACCGAAAGACTTGTATCAACAACTAGGATTCTAAGAAATCTTCGTCGATCAAGAATGTTGTGGTTCAAGTTGCATTCGGTGATCTTTGTTCATTAAGGTTTCATTTAAGTTTTAATGTCTTTTATCACTTTTAAGAGGTTGAAATATTTTAGGTTGTTTACGATTTATTAACCGATTAATTTCGTGGTTTTTATCATTTTTTTTTTTGGTTTTTTTGTTTATGGTTTAATTAGTCATAAATGACTAAAAGATATTAAAATATCTTTTCAAACCTGATTGCATTTTAGTTCAAGTTTGAATCTTTAATGTCTTTTAAGGTGGATTTTTTATTGTCGATCTTAAAGGTCAAGTTCAATATCTATTGAACTTAATTAGGCTTTGAGATTTAGATTCTATGTCAATTAAATCTAAATATGTTTGAAGATAAAATCTAACACGAGTTAGATTTTTGGTATTTTAGATTCGATGTTTTTGAATGTAAATATGTTAAGTTAAGTCTAATGTAAATTAGACTTAAAGATAAAATCTAACATGAGTTAGATTTTAGGATTTTAGATCCAATGTCGTTTGAATCTAAAAATGTTTAAGTCAAGCTAATGTAGTTTTGACTTAAAATCTAACATGAGTTAGATCTTAAGATTTTAGATTCGATGTCTTTTAAGCCTATTGTAATTTAGACTTAAAGATAAAATCTAGCATGAGTTAGATTTTATGATTTTAGATTCAATATTGTTTTAATCTAAAGATGTTTAAGGTAAGCCTAATGTAATTTATACTTAAAGATAAAATCTAACCTGAGTTAGATTTAGAAATTTAGATTTAATACGTTTGAATCTAAAGTCATTTAGCTATGTTTGATTAGACTTAAAATTGGGTATATCTTAGATTCAATGTCATTTGAATCTAAAGATGTTTAGGTTAAGTCTTAGATTCAGTGTCGTTTGAATCTAAATATTTGGGTTAAGTATAAATTAGACTTAGAATCTGGGAAAAATCTAACATAAGTTAGACTTTAAGATTTTAGATTCAATGTCGTTTGAATCTAAATGGTTTTTAATTCTAATATAGATTAGACAAAGATTCAATTTAAGTTTAGTCTAGGATTCAAACTGACTAAAGTTTAGGTCAACTTAAGTTTAACCTAAGATTTGATTGATTTAGATTTAATTCAGATTTAACCTAGGATTTGGTTAATTTAAGTTTAATTTGGGTCGAAATAAGTCTAAATTTGTCTCAGATTCAATTTAGGTTGGACTTAAAGTTTGATAGGTTTATGTTTAATGTAGATTGAGCCTGAAGTTTTGGTTAGGTTTAATTTGGGTTGAACCTAAAGTTTGGTTGAATTATGTTCAAATTAGATTGAACCTAGAGGTTTGGTTAGGTTCAATTTGAGTTGAACCTGAAGTTTATTTGAGTTAGGTTCAATGTAGGTTGAGTCTAGGTTTGTGTTTTGATTTATGTTCATTTTGGGTTCCAGTTAGGTTAAACTTTAAGTTAGGAGTTGATTTAGGTTCAAATGGGTTGAACCTAAGGTTTGGGTTAACTTGGGTTCAAGTTAGGTTGAACCTAAGTTAAGGTTTGAGTTAAGTTCAATGTAGGTTGAACCTGAAGGTTGGAGTTAACTTCGGTTCAAGTTAGGTTGAACTTAAGTTTGGGTTTGGTTTAGGTTCAATGTAAGTTGAACATAAGGTTATAGGTTTGATTCAGGTACAATGTAGGTTGATCCTAAAGATTTGAGTTAACTTAGATTCAAGTTAGGTTGAAGTTTGATTTAGGTTCAATATGGGCTGAACCTAAAGGTTGAGTTAACTTGGGTTCAAGTTAGGTTGAACCTAAGTTAAAAGTTTGATTTAGTTTCAATATGGGTTGAACCTAAGGCTAGGTTTGGTTTAGGTTCAATGTAGGATGAACCTAAGGTTATAGGTTTGATTTAGGTTCAATGTATGTTGAACCTAGAGGTTTGATTTAGGGTTAAAACTTAATTAATTTAAACCTAATTTGGGTAAAGTTTAATTGATTAATTTGACCTAACTAGGGTTAGGTCTAATTGGGGATTAAGGTTAATTAAACATAATTTGGGTAAAGTTTAATTGATTAATTATACTTAATTAGGGATAAGTCTAATTAGGGTTTAAGGTTGATTAAGCCTCATTTGGATAAGTTTTAATTGATTAATTAGACTTAATTAGGAATAGGCCTAATTAGGGTTTAAGGTTAATTAAACCTCGTTTGGATACGGTTTAATTGATTAATTAGATTTAATTAGGGATAAGGCTAATTAGGGTTTAAGGTTAATTAAACCTAATTTGGGTAAGGTTTAACTGTTTAATTAGACTTAATTAGGGATAAGTCTAATAAGGGTTTAAGGTTGATTAAACCTCATTTGGATAAGGTTTAATTGATTAATTAAACTTAATTAGGGATAAGCCTGATTATGGTTTATGGTTGATTAAACCTGTCGGCTAATTTTTTTCTTTGAAAATAAAATTTGAAAAATTTAATTTAATGTAATAAGTAAAGTATTTTTTTTTATTTTGATTTTGAAAATGGTGATATATTATTTTATTTTGAAAATAACGAGACCAGATAGATCTCCTATCAAATAGTTTAAATAGTTGAGCACGATACCACAAGTGACACATCATCCCGAAAGATGAGCGTACCACTTGTTGGTAGGCTTAACTATCTAAACTTAAAGGTTTATGGCTCTATTTTGGTCTGCGTTTTTTATATCCGATAAATTCCCCTGTCTAATGCACATGACAGAGGGTTTAGATTAATCTGGGTTCTTAATTCCCTATAGAGGCAAGCCCCTATAGTTAATTACATCTTAGGCAACCGAAGTCACCTAAGAAAACTCTCGATAAGGATCATGGGCTTTGTCTTCAAGAATTTCAACGTTTAGGTTTTCACGATTGGTTATAGGAAAAATCAAAGGGAATGGTTCAATGTGGAACGTTTATTTTCGCAGTCCAAAGGTATGAAAAGTAGGAGATGTCGAAGATACCGAAGGAGCTTCGGTGACATCTCAAACTAACCTATGATCGGGCTCGACATCTTTGAAAGTGAAGTTGTGTTTCGATATTTCAATCTCGCAAATTATTTAGAGGTTTTGGGATTTATATCTACATGTCATATGTATATGACCCAAAAGTATGAGAGGATTTATGCCGTGCCAGACGACAACCTCGGAATCCTAAACAGTTTAGGACTTATACCGTACGATGTACGATCGTACTAAGTCCTAAAAGATAATGTGAGGGTTCATGTCGTATCAAATAACGACCTCGACGCCCTATAGATGTTATTTAAATCTACGAAAGTCCGATCGAAGATCCTTCATTCATCCTCTGTCGTCTCGTCTTGAGAAGAGATAAAGATAGGAGAGAAAAGAGAAAACCATGCCTGGAACGGCCTATCCTAAGGGCATATATAAGGGAAAAACATGTGTAATGAAAAAGAAAACAAACATGCCCTAAAGGGCCTATCCTAGGGGCAAGTACAGGTATGTAAGAGAAGCAATAATTAAAATAAACATGTGTAATAAAAAGAAACTAACCATGCCCTAGATGGCCTATCCTAGGGGCAAGCATAAAAGAAAAGTATGAATGCAGGTAAATGTATATACAAAAGTAAAGAGATGCATGTAATAAAGAAAGTAAATGAACTGTACAATAAAAAATGTGTACCTGACCAACCCCGTCGATGTCTCGGAAGCAAGCTAATAGCTACAAGCAACTATACAATCAAGTTTAGCCATAAACATATAAAATATCAAAGTGGGGGAATAAGAATTCTATTTGAGGATAGGCTCAGCCTATAGACTTCCTTTTTTCTATCTCGATCCCACGAGCAACCCGAAGTATCGAAGTCTGTATCAATCTCAAATAAAGTCACCAAGAATCACCTTAGAGTAGGCAATCATAATCCCTACCACTTAATTAGTGAGTGAACCAGTTTGTAGTATCTGAATTCTTTGAGAGTGAAGTATCTGTTATTGTAGTATATGAACTCTTTATCAGTGTGATATTTGGTACGTTGTAGTATCTGTTCTATGATGTGTAATGTATGTTAACTGGTGCATGGTGTGTAGTGTGTAGTGTATGTGATTTGATAAATGGTATGTGTGTGTGTGTGATATTTAATATGTGATGTGTATGTGTAATATTTAATATATGGTGTTTGTGTGTGATGTTTAATATATAGGGTGTGTATGTGTGATGGTTAATATATATAGTGTTCATGTGATGTTTAATGTGTAGGGTGTGTATAATAAGTTTAATAATTATATGTGTCGTGTTTGATGCGATGTGTTTGATATGTCGTATTTGATTTGATGTACTAGGTGCATTGTGTATGATGTGTTATGTGTTGTGATGTGATATGTTTTGTACTATGTGTGCGACATTTGGTTTGATGTGTTGGCGTAGTATCTGTTGTGCAAGCGTGGTGTATATTGTCGTGCAAGTGTAGTGTAGTATCTCGTTATTGAAGTATCTGTTACTGAACCAGCATAATATCTGGTGTCGTAGTATCTATTATCGGTTCACGAATTTCTTAAGGGTAGAGATTAGGACTACCTAACTCAAGGTGAGATGGGCATCTATCTCTGAGTATTGATTTTTATTATTATTTGTCTCGGCTATAAAAGCACAATTATTCGAGTGTGCATCATTGCCTGTACCCCGCATGTCCGACTTATGCTCCCACTTTGACATTTTATATGCTTATCAATAATGAAGTTTCACGAAAAACTGCAATCAACATGTTTCCAATACATCCTTTCAGCTAAATAAAGATAGTCATTGAATTTTTTTAGACTTCTTAATACCAACCATGCTTATGTCAATTTTCAATTTTTGACTATTTCGGTTTCAGCGAAGAAAGCCCCAAAAGGAAACATATTCAAGCTTTAGATTAAGCTAAGTTTAAGGCCTCAATAAAGAAAGTCCCAATAAAAAAAATCTTTCAACAAGAACGAATATAATAAATGATTCTTTCTTTTACCACAAACCATAGTTATATAGTTCCAAAACATACATATGTAAGTGCATAATTTCTTGCAACAAAAGAAAATCCAAAGTTCAGTTTCAATAAACCGAGCTAAAGAAGACTCATAAATCCCCGAAAATTCTGCTTCAACAAACTAGAACAGAGAAGGGGCTCAAAAAGGTTCAAAGTTCAGTTTCAATAGTTACTCCTTTTCTTTTGAAAAACAACACTTTCCCACCAACAGAGTAGCTAAATAAGACATAATAACAGGATCCATTTAACTATTACCCGGGGAGAATCATTAGTGATGGTAATGACAATAATTTATACGTCCATTTCAGATAACATAGAAAAGTATATTTGATATAAACTGGCAACTGATCAAATGATATATAAAGGCCCAACAGAATTCCATACTATAAGGTCTATAAATACCTTGTCGTAAATATAAGATTTAAGAATAATATATATGTAGGAGTAAAAAACACATTCATTCGTATACCTCCATTTCGAACAACATAGATGGATATTAGATTGCTAAAAGAAACTTTTATCCTGTGAATTTCAACAGGGTATTAGACAGCTTAAACAATTTGCTAAGAAAAAAACTTAAAGGTTTATAAAGAATGGATTCCCAAGAAATATGAACATTTAAATCCCACTCTTGCACCTTTGATGTTTAAGATTTAACTTCAACAAATACTGAATTGATCCCAAAGGTACAACGTGGATCAATAGATATAATTCATATAATTTTCATCTATATGATATGTATCATGAGTAGCTCCAAGCCGATAAATCACGATTCAACAAACTAGAACTAAAGTCTTTTTTTTTTTACTAATTCATCCATGATATAAATTTAATCACCTCAAATACTTCAAGGGATAAAACTCATATATTTCCCTTCCAAATCATAAATCATTTTGAGATAAAAAATGAGTCAAGCCATTACTGCAACAATCTTTTTGAATTAGTACCTTCTCTACCCTTTGCAATGAAGTTATATGTACTTAATAATTAAAATAGTTTCAATAACAAACCAATCTTACTCAATAAGTATCCTGTATCCATAAAAAAAAAACTCGCAATAATAAAAAAAAATGTAACAAATGGCGTGAAGCATGCCATAAATATAGGACAGAAAGAAAAATGCAGAAATCTTATCCAAAACTCCCACTAAATCGAAACAATAATAATTGAAATAGAGGCCACAAGATAAAATCCTCATGAAAGAATGAAACAACTTCCTTCAGAACTATGTTTCCACAGCTTTAAATCAGATTCCAAGAAACATTCAAAGAAAGACTTACCTTCAGAAAGTGTGAAAGCCCAAAAACAACGATTAACCATTAATCCTAGATCTCACGAATGAATTGTTAATTGGCTATCGTAAACCTCAGAGGAAATAACAAATAGAAAATCCAAATCGTAAGACAGAAGCCTCGATAGCCTGAAAAAATTTCCAAATCAAGAATTCCACGGAAGTATGTGAGATAGAACCTTATTTACATATTTAACGTATCCATAATTACAAATTGTATGGATAACTCAAGTTTCAAACCAACACCTGAAAGTTTCCACTGATTTATGAGACAAAATAAATCTCAACTAATTCCATGAGAGAATAGGAACACCAATATATATACAATAAACGGAAGTATCACAATGAACCATCAATTCATCGATTAGTGATCGAGAATCTCATTGTTTTGACTTCCATTATCATACTAATTGTATAAAGAGCATTTAATCATAAAAAAAAATCTATGAGACAGCCCAAGAAGGAAAGAAAGATGTGAAGATTTACCTCTGAGCCTTACTGAATCAAACGTCTAAGGACAGAAGGTAGTGAAATGGCCTTTCAAAAGAAGATGGATCCTTCTGAAAGATTCACACTCACAATGACAATCCCTCCAGGTATTCACTAAATCAAGAATTCTCTAGGAATTCACAGCCCGAATTCTTCTTCCAAAAGAAACGAGAGCAGACAACCAAAATCCCAAAGTTGCAGAAAGAAGAAAACAGAGAAAAAAAATCTCTCCCATTCTTTCCAGAGGAGAGGTATTTATAGCCAACAGGGATAGAAGACTCACTGCCGGAGCAGAATGTCGGTGAAGACCGACGGTGACGAGAACTCTACCACTAGCGGGAGAACCGACCAAAACAAGCCACAGGGAGGTTACCCGACTCGTTCGAGCAGGAGAGACGATTAGAGAAAGTGACCGAAGTTACAACCGAAAAAATGTCGGCCGTGGTCGCCGAAGGGAGAGGCGACCGGGAAACCGGTCGGAAACTTCTCGAATCCGGCCGCTACCGAAGAAGGGAACCATAGGGACCTGCTAGGGCATGGGAAGAAAGAGTTAGCGCGAGAGGTGAGGGAGAATGAACAAGCACTCGCACCCGTGAGATTAGGATTAGTGGCAAGAAAAGAAAAGAATATATATATATATATATATATATATATGTTTATCATATAAAAAAAATTTATTTATATTATCATTTTATTTAAAATCGCCAATTTACACGCGATTTCGAGCCGACTCGAAACCTTATCAAATTATATGTCCTTCCCAGCTAAAATTGACGTTTCGGACGCATCGGCGCAGATCCGTTTCGTCATCCGAGGCTGTTCGGACAAGTTCGCCGACGGCCGCATCAATTTAAATTAAATTTGCGTAACGTCGCAAAAAAATGAATTTATTTCGACCCGACCGGAGCCACTTATCGAGCAAATTGATGACCGGTCTTCGCCTAAGTGAGAACCATAGTCAAATATATTGCTCGTGGCAAAAAGTCAAACGTCGCACGCAGTAGGGTCCACCTATGGCTTTCAAATCCCTATAGGAACTCAACAGGAGTTTCGACACGTCGGCTTTTAATCGACTCAACTAAGCGTCGAGGATTTAGAGCCGTCCATATGAAACTTCGAGGAGCGAGGAAATGGCTCGAATTTCTAAACATAGTGGGTCCCAGTCTAGTCCTCTAAGATAGTCCAAAATAGGAAGACCCTAAGGCTAGATCCTAGGCCAGAAGGAGAAAAGAATGACCTCAAAAATGAGGTCAACAAAACCTCACTTAGATAAGGTTTAATTGATTAATTAGACTTAATTAGGGATAAGTCTAATTATTCTAATTATGGTTTAAGGTTAATTAAACCTAATTTGGGTAAGGTTTAATTGATTAATTAAACTTAATTAGGGATATGTCTAATTATAGTTTAAGGTTAATTAAACCTAATTTGGGTAAGGTTTAATTTATTATTTAGACTTAATTAAGAATAGGTCTAATCAGGGTTTAAGGTTAATTAAACCTAATTTTGATAAAGTTTAATTGAATAATTAGACTTAATTAGGGATATGTCGAATTAGGGTTTAAGGTTCATTAAACCTAATTTGGGTATGATTTAATTGATTAATTAGACTTAATTAGGGATAAGTCTAATTATGGTTTATGGTTGATTAAACCTAATTTGGATAAGGTTTAATTTATTAATTAGACTTAATTAGTGATAAGTCTAATTATGGTTTATGGTTGATTAAATCTCATTTGGATAAGGTTTAATTGATTAATTAGGCTTAATTAGGGATAATTCTAATTATGGTTTATGGTTGATTAAACCTCATATGGATAAGGTTCAATTAATTAATGTCTTAATTAAGGATAAGTCTAATTATGGTTTATGATGTTAAACCTAATGTGATTAAGGATTAATGGGGTTTAATCAGGTCTAATTGAGGTTTAGACCTAATTAAGGTTTATTGTGTTAAACCTATTGTTATTAAAGCTTAACAGGGTTTAATTAGGTCTAATTGATATCTTAGGCCTATTAGGGTGATGTTAAACCTAATGTGATTAAGGCTTAACAGGATTTAATTAAGTCTAATTTTTGTCTTAGACCTAATTAGGGTTTAAGGTGTTAAACATATGTGATTAAGATTTAATAGAGTTTAATTATCTAATTGATATCTTAAACCTAATTAGGGATTATAATGTTAAACCTAATGTAATTAAGGTTAATAGGGTTTAATTAGGTCTAATTGATGTCTTAGACCCAATTAAGGTTTATCTTGTTAAAACTAATGTGATTAAGGTTTAACAGGGTTTGATCATGTCTAATTGAGGTTTAGACCTAATTAGGATTTATACTGTTAAACGTAATGAGATTAAAGCTTAACAGGGTTTAATTAGGTCTAATTGATGTCTTAGATCTAATTAGGGTTTATTGTGTTAAACCTAATGTGATTAAGGCTTAATAGGGTTTAATTAGGTCTAATTAATGTCTTAGACCCAATTAAGGTTTATGTTGTTAAACCTAATGTGATTAAGGTTTAACAGGCTTTAATCAGGTCTAATTGATGTGTTATACCTAATTAGGGTTTATAATGTTAAACCTAATGTGATTAAGGTTTAACAGGGTTTAATCAGGTCTAATTGATGTCATAGACCTAACTAGGGTTTACAGTGTTAAACCTAATATGATTAAGGCTTAGCAAAGTTTAATTAAGTCTAATTGATATCTTAGACCTAATTAGAGTTTATAATATTAAACCTAATTTGATTAAGGTTTAACAGAGTTTAATCAGGTCTAATTAATGTCTTAGACCTAATTAGGGTTTATAGTGTTAAATGTAATGTGATTAAGGCTTAACAGGGTTTAATTAAGTCTAATTGATATCTTAGACCTAATTATGGTTTATAATGTTAAACCTAACGTGGTTAAGGTTTAACAGGGTTTAATCAGGTCTAATTGATGTCTTAGACCCAATTAAGGTTTATGTTGTTAAACCTAATGTGATTAAGGTTTAACAGGGTTTAATGAGGTTTAATTAATGTCTTAGACCTACTTAGAGTTTTGAGGAAGTTTAGGTACACATGAGTTGAACCTAGATGTTTGTGTTTGGTTTGAATCCATCTAGGATTGGATTTAAATTTTAACCTAAGTCTTATATGTGTTTAAATTCAACACTTGAGATTTTAACTTTGGGTCTATAGAAACTAGCCTCAATAGTCCTAAGAAGGTGAGTAAACCCTATGTCAGTTAGGGTTTAGATTCACCGTAGATCTAATCTGACTTAAGACTTAGGATTGGGTCAATCCTACATGTCATTTAAGGCTAAAGATCAAGCATAAGGATTTCTAGGGTTTTAAATGCAAATTTAAAATTTACAAATTTGACCCTAAGTGATGATAATGTCATTTTAAATTTTCAAATGGCTAAAATTTGTCATTTTAGAGTTTAAAAGTATCAATCTAAATTTTATAACCATTTTAAGCTTAATTTCCAATTTCTTAATTTTTATAATTAATTTAGGAAATAATTACAAAATTTGATTGAAATTAGGAAATTAAACCCTATGGAATTTTTCTAGTCTTGGAAAAATCAGGGAATGTCTTTAAAGGATGAGAATATCAATCTGTGAAAATTTGAGAATTTTTGGAATTATAAATAATTTTTAATAATTAAATTACTCCATAGAGTAATTAATTAATTAAAAAATTAAATATAAATCATTATTCCATATTTTGATTTCATGGTTTTCTCCTTGTCCCCCTGAGTCTGAAGGTATTTTTAGTTTATTTTCATGATTTTTTTTTGTCAATATATAATTTTTTAAAGATTTTTGAATTTAATTAAATAAGAAAATTTGGATTTTCTTATTTAAGTGACTCAGCGCCAGCTTAAACCTCAGAGGCGTTGAAAACCCACGCAGCGTCGTCTAATTAGAGTGGAAATCCACGCAAGCGGCCACGTGGCCCACAGTTTCATCTGTTTTGTATGGATGAAACTGTGATCCAGCGAGATTACGGTCGTCCATTTTTAATACATAAAAATGGACCGCATCCCGTCATCTTCCTCCTTCTGTCATAGCCTACGCACCGTCCACGATCAGAGTGTAAGATCTCGCTCAGATCTTAATGAAACTTCATGGGGATTGTTCTATAAGCTTCATCGTGGGAAGACAAACACATCCATACAGATTTATGCATGTTTTGAATCAGTTTTTTTCACAAAAGACCAAACACGAGCACGAATTGAGTTAAAATGGCCATTCCTGATCTTGATGAAGTAAAGCTTCAATCAAGTTTGATACAGACGATCGCTAGGTCCTTGTGAAGCTCCTGGTATGCTCAAATTGAATTAAAATTGAGTCCAAGTATGAATTCACCAAAATGAGCTCACGCTTGGTGTTGAACTGGGTTAGAGCTCACGGGAAGACCTAATTTTGATTGGGAACTTCTTCCTAAACCTCACTGAAGGTGTAGGAATGGTCATTTTGGGATTTCTAATGGGTTTATGTCAAACCCGAAATATATCCTGTTCGGGTGGTGAAATTAGAAGAGGTCAGTGAACTTCAGGACTTGATTCCGGGGGGAATCAATTGCCCAAGATTTGGAGAATAACTTTGGTATTCAAAGTTTCCAGAATTAAGGACTGTGGATGGGTCTCCTCTCTTTTCCATAGCTCTCGGGTTAGCTCTTTTTATAGCCATTAAAGGTGGGTATAGAGCTTGGGATCATTTGGGGAAGGCTGGTAGTGGCTCATGATGGCAAATGGATAAATCTTAGGCTAAGGATAACCATGGATAATCTTTTCCAAATGATATTCATGATGAGCCTTCATAAATATGGGAACTTATCCATGGTTTTGTCTTGCTTTCATTGGGTAAATGGAGAGGTGGATAAGGCTCTTAAAATGAGCTGGCTAATTTGCTTGATTCAAGCATCCAAGTCATACTTTAGGATGAGGGAATGTTGACACATATGCTCCTCTCCCTCATTCCCATGATTTGCCATTATGAGACTTATCTTGGTGATCTTTAGCTTTTTCTTCCCCTATTGGTTAATCCATGATGAGGATAAAGCTTCTTAGATCCACCTCCCTCATATGAATTCATGGGCCATTTAATGAATTGGGGATGAGATGACACATATGCCTTCTCATTCCCATTTTTCATAATTTGGTCATAATTACTCTAATTATGTTTAGGATATGGGTTTAAGTGGGTCCTTCTCTTTTTGGATGTAGGTGGTGGTGAGTGATGAGCTCACCATGTCTTCCTTCCATGTTTAATGAAGGAATGACACATCATTCCCCCCTTCATGATGGCTTCATGGTATTTTCTTTATCTTTTGTAAAAGGGGTGACACATATCCCTCTTCATTCCATTTTTTATGCTTTGATCATGATGACCTTAATCATGTATTGGATAAGGGTTTAGATAGGTTGTTCTCTCGTTGGATGAAGATGGAGGTGAGTAATGATTTCACGACATCTTCATTCAATATTTTATGAAAGAATGACAATATGCCTTCCCATTCCCAATTTTTATAATTCTGTCATGATGACCCTAATTATGTATGGTATAAGTGTTTAGATGGGTCTTTATCCCATTGGTTGGAGGTGGTGGTGAGTGATGACTCAACCATGTCATTCCTTAAGCATTTCATGAAGGAGTGAACCTCCTTTACCTCTTCATGATGGCGTCATGATGACTTTTTATCTTTTGTCAAAGATGATGTAGGGCAAACCTACATGTGTTTAATTTGATTTTGAAAATCATTTATGGGTTTTAGATCTCATATGTGATTTCATTCATGTGATGTCATATGTGATGTCATATGTGATATCATTCATATGATGTCATGTGTGATGTCATATGTGATGTCATTCATTTTATTTTAGGGTTATGTGATTATAATTTCATTTTAAATTAATTATGTAATTAATTGAAAATGTATGAAATTATAATATTAACCCATAAGTTGGTTAAAATGATTTTGGGTGTTGATCATTTGACTAATTTTATCAATTTGGTTCAAAATTGACTATTTTGACGCAAGTTGACCAAAGTTGGCCAAGGTTGACCAGGGTAGACCAAAGTTGACTAAGGTTGACCAAAGTTGACTAAGATTGACCAACGTTGATAATGGTTAACCATGGTTAACTAGGGTTGACCAATGTTGACCATGGTTGACCAAAGTTGATCAAGGTTGACCATGGTGGACCAGGGTTGACCAATTTAGGTCTAGGGTTGACCTTTGGGTCAATGTGGTGGTCATTAGGTCATGGATCGACCATTTTGACCAAATTTGACCATTTAGGTCAAGGGCCGACCGCTGTGGTCAATGTGGCTGCCTTTAGGTCATTGATTGACCATTTTGACTAAGTTTGACCATTTAGGTCATTGGTTTGACCATAAGGTCAATTCGCTGGTCATTATGTCATGGATTGATCATTTTGACCAAATTTGACCATTTAGGTTAGGGGTTAACCAGCGTGGTCAATGTGGTGGTCTTTAGGTCATGGATTGACCATTTTTATCAAGTTTAACAATTTAGGTCATTGGTTTGACCATATGGTCAATTTGTTGGTCATTAGGTCATGGATTGACCATTTTAACTATTTAAGTCAATAATTGATCAGATCAGGGTTTGTCATTGTTGATTTGATCATTTTAGGATGTCATTAAGATTTGGGTTAAAAAAGCTTCATTTAAGGTTTTGCTCTAGGTTTTAGGGTTGAATGACCCTTGATGAGATTTAGAATGTCAGTAATGGTAGACTTCATTTCTCAAAAATGGACCATAAATAGTCTCTCACAAAAGTGAGGTCAACAAAAATATTAAAATTTTCACTACTCTTTAAATTTCAAATATTTAAAGTTTATTTTTATATGCAACCCTTAGTTCTTATTTTTTTGAAATATCTAAAGTTTAAATATAACACAAACATTACATACATATTTAAAATTCATTTTCTCACTCAATTTTATTTAAATTCTAAATATAAGATATAAAGAAAGTTATTTTAATATTTTTTTTATATATACGTACTCTCTAATCTTATTTTACATTATATATATATATATATATATATATATATATATATATATATATGTATATATATTTAATTCAAAGCCCAAGGGCCTATTTCATCGAAATAAAACGTCAGCATGTATCAGATGATGATAGGACCCAATAGTGAGCCCTACAAGTAACATACACTTCTAACAAGAGGATACGTAACATTTAAAAGAAATATGCAAATAACAGTGTCTAAGAGAGACGTCGCCAAGGCAGTTTTCTCGAACTGGTTCATGGAGATCCACAAAGTAATCTTCTAAGTGCTAATCCATTTCCGGGAGTAACCGTGATATCATCAATTAATTCTCCAAATGCCATTCTCGGCTTCTTCTTCCGTTGAGAAGTGTAAACTTCCCAACATTTATCTTCTACTTCTTCTTCTTCTTCTGTTTCTTCTTCTTATGAGGGGTGATCCTTCGGATTCATAGAAGGAACAGTTGATGCAGCAATGGGTATCGCTCGGGGGGTTTCTTCGTTTTCTACTAAATTTTTGAAAATACCTGTTGGACACCACAGGTTTTGTGGCCACAGGAACAACAAGAGGAGAAGAAGGAGGAGCATCCTTTTCTTTCTCCGAGGTTCTGTCCACCAGAGTAGTCTCAATTCGCTCCACCTCTCGAGCAGGTAAATCAGAAGAGGGTGAAGGGGTAACAATATTAACCCGTTCGTTAACCTGTCTAAGACGAACTTCATCATGTTCCTGTTCTTCGAGTGATGCAGATGGGGGGCAGTGTCAGCCAGACCATCGGCCTTCTGTCCCATAAAAGTCCTACAATTTCCTCTCTTAGATGGGAGATGTAGTCCATAAGACTCTATCCCCGGTGTGCCGAAACATTCTGCAGTGGAGGACGAGCATTCAAGGCTCGTGCTCCATAACCACCTCCCGCCAAACAACGATCCCGATCGTAGCCCACCCAAATTCGATGGACATCCGGGAGAGTAATATCCCTCTCAACGAGAAGCCTAGCAAGCATCAGTGTAGTCTTGTTATAAGTGGAAGATCCATTCGCAAACTAGCGTACCAAGGGCTCGCCAATTCGAAACGTAACATTCCGATCGAAATATCGATACGGAGACCCGAAACTCGAACCAAATAGGAACCACAGGAGGTTCCTTAAAGGGGTCAAAATCTGGAGACCACTTTATAATCTTCATTTTTGTCCCTGCGATAAAAACAGACTGCTTGGCAAACAACCTAGCATAGTCCTCATCCACCGATAAATGAATCAATAAGTGTCTTCCATCCAACAATCCCATCTTCCAAGCTCCAATGAAATGTAGCGAGTCAAAGAAATTCCTCACCAAATCCATTTTAGGATGTCCCAAAGAAAACTTATCGATAAGGGTAAATTTCACCTCCTCATTCAAAGAATTTATCTCAGCCTCAGAAAAAATCATGGCAGGAGAGCTATCTTTCTCCCCAATAAGATGAATAAAAGGACAGGAACCTCTTTCTGCTGCCGCATTCGTGAAGAGCCTGTGGAAAAACTAAATGTTCAGGAC
Organism: Papilionanthe hookeriana x Papilionanthe teres; assembly: GCA_022702705.1. Lineage (NCBI taxonomy): Eukaryota > Viridiplantae > Streptophyta > Magnoliopsida > Asparagales > Orchidaceae > Papilionanthe > Papilionanthe hookeriana x Papilionanthe teres. Next base: position 37,094,547 of record CM040434.1, read on the forward strand.
CTTTCCGAGTAGCCTAACCATTTCCCACCACCCCGGCAAAAGTAGTCGGCGCCATGGAAACCGAGGAACAGCAACTTCAGCAAACCACCGGAGAGTAGTCCACCTTCTGTTCGAGCAGCCCCTTCAATCAACAGCGCAACTTCGCTGCGAGCACCGGAGGAGAACCCGGCCAGAAGGAAGACGCGAACCCCTTCTGCTTCACACTGTGAACCGATCGACGTTTGACGCAAGACGAGGGAGACGAACCCCTTCTTCTTCGCACTAGCCGATCGACGCAGGTGAAGCGATCGATGGACGAACGACAATCGATGGACGAACGACGATCGATGGAGGAAGCATAGAAGAAAACGTCGATGACGCTGGATCGCGCGCAGACGCGTGAGCCGAACACGAAGCACAGTCGAAAACAACGAAGACCTTCGTCACGTACTCGACGAAGCCGAAGAAAGTCACCGGAAATCGCCATGGCGAAACCCCAGAGCTCGGGACGCCGTCATGCGCGGCAAAAAAATCATATATATATATATATAGTCTCATACAACAATCTTTTAAATTTAAAATGTAGCTCATGAAAATTATTCTTTTATTTTTATTTAAATATTTTTAAAATACTTAATATATAACATACTCATATAAATTTAAGTTTCATAAAATAAAGTTTACACACATTTTTTATATGGAAAATGAAATCTAATCATCAATTATGTAAATATATATATTAATCAAATAGTGTATTTGTAATTTTTTTTTCATTCATATTTTCATTTTTTTTTTATCATATTATAATTTTTTGGATGGCTAAAATATAGACTATTTATATATTATTACTATCATCATAAGTTTTAAAATCTGTCTCTCTCTCGCCTTTTTCCTCCTTGTCTCTGTCCTCTTTTTGTTTTTCTCCTTTTTTTTATTCGGGTTTGTTTTTCATGGTGACACCTAAAGTTTGGTGGTTGTCATGTAACTAGGTGAGAACTAAGTTGTTTTCATGTGAATACTTAAGATTTCTGTGTTGGCATGTAAACATATAAAATCTACATAACGAGCATGTAAATATACAATGTTTGAGCGTCTAGCATGTATATACATAAAATCTAAGCATGTTAGCATGAAATACATGAGACTTAAGTGTAAGTATATAAGAAAAATGTGGTAAGCATGTCAATACACAAGAAAAAAAAGGTGATAAGCATGTGAATATTCATGATTTGGGGGGTATGTAAGTGGATACTAAAATTTAAGGAATAGACATATAGATAGGGGTGTAAACGAACCGAACACGAACGAACAGAGCTAGTGTTCGTGTTTGAAATGTTCGAACACTTCACTGTTCGTGTTTCGGTCTCGCTTCGCTTATCGAACGAACACGAACTTCCCACGAACCGAACACGAACCGTTCGCGAACAACGAGCTTTTTTAACAACCCTAGCATTCGATAGTGATACTTCCTCAAAACGGAAGAAATCGATCGTATTTCGTACACATCGTAACCCATACTTCCTCAAAACGAAGTAAACCGAATAAGCGAGTTTAGGGTTTTGACTAGTGTTTTATTTTAATATATAAGTACAGTATATTAATTATAATATTATAATATTTATATTAATATAATTAATACTATAATATTATTATTGTTATTAATAATTTATCATATATTATAATTTATAGAAGTTTAATTTTTTAAAATATGATAAATTTTTATAATATATAATTATTTTTAAAATATCATAAAATTTTTTATATATAATTATTTTAATTTATTTTATATTTCGAACAATAACGAACCGAACACGAACGAACACATCATCTGTTCGTGTTTGGCTCGTTTAACAAACCGAACGAAAAAAATTGTTCTTGTTCGTCTCGTTCGCTTATCGAACGAATCGAACACGAACTTTTTGGCGAACCGAACACGAACTGTTCGCGAACAACGAGCTTTTTTGACAGCCCTACGTATAGATACTTAAGAATTAATCGATATTGGTGTGGCTCAAATATTTAGATGTTAGAGATGTAAATATGCAGGAATTGAATTACATGTATGTAAATCTTCTCTTTTTTTTATTTTAAAGTGTTACTCAAGTAATCACACGGGAAACTCGACATCCACAAAGTAGTTTTTTTCCTGTTGCGTCATGCATAACATCTACAATTTAACATTTCTTTTAAAGAAATATTTATTTCATGCGCAGTTAAAAAGTACACTTCTGCGAACCAAAATCTTAATTTGAATATATGTTGTGAAACACAAAAAATTATTGCGTCCGGACTCCAATTATACGACGACACGTGTTCGTGTCGGTACCATCCCTCAAAACAAAAAAATACAACCCGCGGGGTCGTATCAAATATTTCGAATACTACCATAATACAACTAGATAATAGAACGAGCCGAGCTTTAGCGAGCCTCGAGCTAGCTCGTGAAAGGTGTGTTCGTGTTCGCTTCGAATTAAATATTAACGTTCGTGTTCGGCTCGTGTTCGACTCGAAATCGGCTCGTTAAAATTAATTGGAAAAATATATGTCTACAGCGCGGGATTCGAACCTGACCAAATGAATGCAAAACAAGTAAGATAACCACGCTACCACAGTAAGCAATTACGATTTAAACTTAAATATAAATATATATAATATATTAATATATAATAATATATATAATAAATTATTATATAAATAAATATATGATTATTTTTTTATTTCGAGCTAATTCGAGCCGAACACGAGCGAACAAACAATTGTTTGTGTTCGGCTCGTTAACATTTCGAGCTTAAAAATTTGTTCGTGTTCGGCTCGTTAGGCTTAACGAACGAGCCGAACACGAGCTACTTAACGAGCCGAACACGAGCTGTTCGCGAACAACGAGCCAAATTGCCAGCCCTAAATACAACCGACAAATTTAATCACGCGGCCCGACTCGACCCAATTTTTTCGACAGAATAAAGCCGTTGTTGTATTCAAATATTCCACGGTCAGTACTGGAATATTCCGGTTTTATCATGCGTAGTATTCCGCAATACAATACTAATCACGGAATATTCGAATACAACCGCGGTTGTATTCGAATATTCCGATGCACGTATTGGAATATTCCAGTTGATCTTACAGAAGTATTCGTAATATTTCAATACTAACCCGCGGTCGTATTTTTATGTTTTGAGGGATGGGGCCGACACGAATACGTGTCGTCGTATAATTGGAGTTCGGACATAACTTTGCGTACGCTGTCCGGACGTAATAATTTTTCGTGAAACACATGCTAAAGTGATAAACAATAATAATATTTTACATCAGCGAACCAAATCTTCCGATTTAAGCCGTTTCTTATGTTTGGGGACACGGGCATTTACATGCGTTACATTAATTACGCCAATAATGTCATATTTCACAAGTAAATTTCTTAAGCATGTTTTAAGCAGCTAAAAAATTATGTATATTATTGGGTATGAGCTTATCTTTAACTGGGGCATGTAATGATAATCGTGTTATTCAGGAGGTGCACTCTGAAAAAGTAGGACTAGAGACTTCACATTATTAGATGTCAAGCTAACGATGGTATCTAATAGATTTAGGCCCCGTTTGGTAACACAAATTTGCGGTGCGGCCCTGCGCCGCACCGCGAATTTGCGTTAAAATCGCCCGACCGCGACTCGTGCGGCGTATCGCCGCGAAGCGGCGGAAGCGGACCGCGGGATAAACCCCGCGGTCCCGACTTTCACCTCGGCGTTTAGCGTATTCTTTTACCTTCGTTGCTCCTCGCCGCTCTCCGCGTCCGCTTCCCTGAACCTTCTCGCGAGCCGACTGCTCGTGCTCTACACTCGACCGAGAAACGTTCACCTACGAGGTAACCTACCTTCGCGCCATCATCCTCTCGCGAGGCCTCATCCCCCTCTCTCAACTCGTCATCTACTTCCCCGCAGCTCTCTCTTTCTAGTCGGTTGATTATGCGTTTCTCTGCTCTTATGCTTTACTCCTCATCAATTTTATATTTCTTCCTTATTATCTATAGTTGATCTGCATATCCACGAATGCATCAAGTCTCCGTACAATACGATCTCGGTCTTGTTCCGTTGCGGTGAACCCGGCACTTTTCCGACGTCTTTACTCAATTTTTTTCTTTCATTTTTTTGCTTTATGTGGGTTCTTCCTCCCCTAATTAGCTGGTGGAGGAGCTATAATAGTCTTTATCTCGTTTTTAAAATCTTTTGGTGGTTATTTAGAGGCTAATTTAGTTAAGCGTGGGTTTTGGTTTGGACGTTAACTTGCTATTTCTTCATAAACAAATATGAGGTCAGTTTTTATTTTTCTGTATGTTCTACGCGTGATGCTCCTTGGTGGAATTTTGGAAGCTCGCGTGTTGTGATCATGGTTTGTTCATCGACGAATTCTTATGTTTCATGCATCTAGTATATGAAAGGTTTATCAAGGAAAAAAAAGATGATTTTTTTTTTGGCAGGGAAACTTGTAATCATTTGTGAATTTGTGAATTGGTGTTAATAGATATAATAAAGGTGAATTGGTGCCTCTCAAGGTGAATTTGTGAAAATGAGAGGCACCTTTTCAAGCTCAATTGGGGAAACTTGTAATCATTTTGATGGTGAAAGTTTTGAAGCCTTAGCTATGTATATTCATGCTAGATTGTCATGCCCCAAGTTTGAAGCCTCTATAATTAGCATGATGGTGTTCATGTGAAGTTGATTAGTAATGTTAATTAGGCAAAAATTTGATTAACATAGGGGATACTAATGATGTGTTCTCCACTGATGCTCCTATTTGTAATGTTTTGAGCTATTATGGCTGCCCCCTTTTGACATTTGGTTTGGGGATTGTTTTTGTTATGTTTTTGTTAATTCAACTAGCTCCATTGCACTATGATTACGGCTTTAAGTTTTATAATGGTGGATCGTTTTTGTTTTGGGACTATTTTTGTTTTGACGTGCGGTTCAGATGCAAAACTTGTGTGTGTGTGTGTGTTTGCAGTGCAGTGGAGTGCAGTGAAGTGTAAAATGTGCAGTGCAGTAGTGCAGTGAAATTGTGTGTGTTTGAAGTGCTAAACGTTGGCTTGAAGTGCAGTGAAATTGTGTGGGTGTGTGAAGTGCAGTGCAGTGAAATCAAAACTTGTGTAGGTGTGTGAAGTGCAGTGAAGTGCAAATTGTGTTTGTTTGTGTGTCGTTGTTTTGTGTGAAGTGCGATGAAGTGGAAATTGTGTTTGTGTGTGTGGGTGTGTGAAGTGCGATGCGTTGAAATCGAAGAGCGATGAGTGAAGTGCATGCGGGAGTGAAGTGCGGTGAAATTGTGTGGGTGTGTGAAGTGCGGTGCGATGAAATTGTGACTTGTGTAGGTGTGTGCGAGGCAGTGAAGTGGAAATTGTGTTTGTGTGTAGTTGAGTGTAGTGCGGTCCAGAGTGTAGTGCAAGGTCAAATGTAGAAGCAATGTAAATGTTCAAAAGTTTCAATAATGAAAATATAATGCTCCTTTCCGTGGACGTAGGTCAATTTGACCGAACCACGTAAATTTCGTGTTCCTTTACCTTAGTAGCATTTCAAATTTATTATTTCGCAATTAGTCTAAACTTTCATATGTTTGTCGATTTATTTCATATTTAAAGATATTGCTCGACTTGTGTTCTATTATTAGTATGGCAAGTAAGAACAAGGAATGTGCCACTCCTCGCACTTTGGGAGAAGACATAAAATTAATTTTCTCGCGATGTATGCATAGCGGAAATCGAAAGAGGCAATAGACCAAACTCTTTCTTCGATAAGGAAGGCTGGCAAAATATAGTAACAAATTTTAGGAGCTTACGAGCAGGGATTACGACGGATCATGAGCTAAAAAATAAATGGGACAAACTAAAGAAAGAATCGAAACTTTGGAAGGACCTAAAACAAGGATCGATCGGTTCAGGTCGGGATCCGTCGAAGCGAACTATTCGTTGCTACGGAAGAATGATGGGCTGAAAGGCTAACGGTAAGACATCATTGAATTAGTTTTGCTTGCGTTTGCACCACTTCTAATAAAAATTATTTATTCTTACGGATTTATCCTCGTGCGAGGAAGTTCAAAACAATTGGGATAGAACCGAATTCAAGGAGAAACTCGATCGAATGTTTGGTGGGACAATAGCCACAGGGAAATACGCAGTTGCACCTAGCCAAACAATGGTTGATACAACCCCTGAGGAGGCCGCTGGAGAACTTTCAAACGATTCAGCAGAACTGCACACATACGATCAAACTGAAATGCAATCTACAAACCGAACAAAGCGGCCCCGGATCGATAAGAAGAGGAAAACTTATGTTGGAAGTATGAAAGAGCAGCTATCATTACTTGTGGAATCAGCAGATGATGCTCCACATAGAGTTCAAAAAAAAGCTATCCAGGAGGTTGTTAGGCTTCTAAAGGAAGACCCAGAGATTATAGGGAATCGTGATCTTTTCTTCTTTACTATCGACCTCCTCCGGGACTCTCTCCACCGAGACTTTTTCATTGCAGTTGATAGAGAGCTACGCTTAGACTACATTCGCTATTATTTTGACCGACGTACCATGTGATATGATATGAAAGTGTTGCTTTAATTTCATCTTTCGTTATTGTTGTTAGCGATGTTGTCATGACAATATACTTAAACAATTTAACCTATATAGTGAATTATTGAATTGAATCAATAATTCACTATATATAGAAAATATATATTAAAAATATAAAAATAAAAAATTCTAATTTAAATTTATTAACTTGTATATTTAAATATAAAATTTTTCAAAAAAAATTTATTCCACTTTCAAATAATTGATCCTACATAAATATATTGAAATATTAAAACGAATCTTCTAATAAACGGTGGCGATCTGATTATTTTATCGCCTGCAATTGCTTTTCCACATTACGCAACTAAACAGACATTAGCTTTCACGCAATTGCTTCCGCAGTACGAAATTGAGCAAAGACACTGTCGCTCCAAACGAGCCCTTAGGCTACGTTTGTGCGCAGACTGCGGCTTCTCGACTCACCAATCTGTTATCTTCATATAACAGCATGTTCAGCGGGGAAGCTGTGAGGGCATGGCCGTCCGTTTGGTCCGCTTTTCGCCGGCTTCTCCGTCCTCCCACCACGAAGTCGCGCGCCAAACATCTCCTTTTCGCGCTTCGAGGCCGCACCGCACGAAAATAGCCGCGCCAAACGAAGCCTTAATCAATTTAAACTTTAAGATTTGAACATAAATAGACTTATGCCATTCTTTTTTCTTTTAGAGATTATCTTAAATTTATATAAATTTATAATAATAGTTAATTTAGTGGAAGTTTAAATTTATATAATTTTATAAAAATAATTACATTGTCTGACCATTTGACTTAGGAGAATAGCCAATCCCATGCATGTAAGCCCAAAATAGATTCTCACATGAAACTTAAATATCACAACATGGATTTTTGCATGGAAATATAAATATCCAAACTTATATTTTGTATTGAAACATAAATATCCCAACGTGCATTTTTCGCTTGCATGGAAACGTGAACATCCCAACTTACAATTTACATGAAATATGAACATCACTTGGATTTTATTTTATTTTATTATTTTTATATGAAACTGTCGGCGATAAAAACTCGTCGTTCTTATCATCGCCAATTCAGGGTTTTTATTTCAAATATGAAGGAGTCGCCAATTTATCCTAATCTTTTAATCCTTTGTATCAAAGGTAAAAAGATGGAAAATAGACAATCAAGGGAAGGTAAAGTGATATCTTTATAGGGAGAATTCTAAAATATTCTTACCCTATTAGGAAAATCACAAATCTGATAACCAGAGATTTTTCTTGGTGTTAACCTAATTTCTAGGTGTTAACCTATTCCGAGTTCTTTTAATTTCCCCTATAGAAGCAAGCTTCTATAGTTAATTACATCCTAGACAATTCTAGTTTTGCCTAAGAAACTCTTAATTAATGTTAAATATCCATTTTATAAATGGGTTTTTAGGAAAAATAGACATATAAAATGTCTTATCCCTAATGTTTATCTTGTTGTCATGAGATATTATGTCAAGTTCTATATCATGAGGTATCAAGAAATGATTTTGTTTTGTTGGTTTTGTTCGTCGTATTGATATTTTATGACTTGTCATGTCACTGTCTTGTTTATTTATTTTATTCAACATGTCTTATCATGTTGTGTTTTGTTATTTGTCTTATTTTGTTGTTTTTAATGTGATTTTAATGTACTTTTGTTTTGTTATTTTGGTTTATGTTTTGTCGTCGACGTCCCTACAAAACAGAATTAGCAAACCATATAACATACAAAGAAAATCTAGCGAAACTGTTTGTTTTGTTTTATTTATTTGTTTATCGTCGTTTCATTATTATCGTCCTGCAAAATAGAGTTAGCACACCCTATAATATGCAAAGAAAATCTAAACGTGGTTTTGTTTTTATCCCAGCAAAGTAAACATTGTCAGAAATAATGTCATAAGAATGCCCATTATTTCAGAATTTGTAGGATGCCCAAGTTTGATTTGAAATGTTGATTTAGTATGTCTTGAACGTCGGTTTATGTCAATTTATGTTGATTTGGATTTGAATTTTTATGTCGAGTTAAGTTTGATATGGGTCAAAAACTTAAGTTTTGACTTGAATTCAAATTAAGTTTAAAAAAAACTAAATTTTGAATTTAAGTACATTTGAAAAATTAGATTCAATGTAGATTTATCTAATTAACTTGAGTTCATGTCTGTTTGAACTTAAGTTAATGGTTAGGTTTAATTAAAATAGACCTAATTAAGTTTTAAGCCTTGTTTAAATAGTATTTAAAGGTTAATTAAGTCTAAATAGATTAGACTTAATTAGAATTATAGACCGTCTAAGTCTTTTTTAGGTAAGGCTTAAGGTTTAATTAAGTCTAATTTAATTTAACCGGGATTTATTTGGGTTTTATTTGAGTAAGTTTTAAACATTAATTAAGCCTAGTAAGTTAGACTTTAATTAAACCTTAGTTAATTAAGTCTAATGTGGTAGACTTAATTATGGTTTAAATTTTAATTAAAACTTAGTTGATTAAGGTTTAATGGTTTAATTAAGTCTAATGTGGTAGACTTAATTATTGTTTATGTTGGATTAAACCTTAGTTAGTTAAGGTTTAATAGTTTAATTAAGTATAATGTGATAGACTTAATTATAGTTTAGGTTTGATTAAACATTGGTTGATTAATGTTTAATGGTTTAATTAAGTCTAATGTGGTAGACTTAATTATGGTTTATGTTTAATTAAACCTTAGTTATTAAGGTTTAATGGTTTAATTAAGTCTAATGTGGTAGAGTTAATTATGTTTTATGTTTGATTTAAGTTAGGTTCAAGTTAGGTTGAACCTAGACTTAAGGCTAACTTAAGTTCAATATGGGTTGAACTCAAGTCTAATTTAGATTTAAGTTCAAGTTAGATTGAACCTAGACTTATGGTTAACTTAAGTTTGTTGACCTCATTTTTGGTGAGATCTTCTCTCTTCTTAGTGCTTAGGATCTAGCCATAGGTTTTCCATTTAACTATCCTAGAGGATTAGAAATGGAGCCCACCACTTAGAAATTCAAACACTTCTTAACTCTTCTTGAACCACACAGATGACCATAAACCTCCGAGCCACTTGGAAGGTTAAAAGTCGAATGTGGAGGTTGAGATGAGTTCTATAAGATGGTCGAGCCTTAGGCGACCACAGGTGGCTCTGGTCTTAGTGAGGTTCAACTTGCACACACCACACTCTCACACTCATTCCAAATCCTAAAACCACTCTTACCCAACTTGACTTTCTGACTCATGTAGGAAACTCATATGGATGGACCTCAACCCCTAAGCCCCTGGCTAAGAGGGTTAGGAACAACATATTGAGTGCCTAAAATGAGTCCTCACGCGGCTCTTGTGAGCTTAATATGGCTTTATGACTCAACCAAAATGGTTTCATTTTACTCACACTTAATGAATCTTCATTTTTCCCAAATTTCAATTTTTGACCCCCGGGCCCTAAATCCGCCAAACCCACCAAATAACCCTTGGAATTGTCCAAAATTCTCAAAAATTACCCAAATTACCAAAATTCCTCAAAATCAATCCTAAACACTACCCACCACTCAAATTGATCATCCATGGCCAATTATACCAAAAATTCCAAAAATACCCCCCAATACCCTCCAAATAACCTCCAAATACCCAAAATACCCTTTTTGGCCAAAAAAATTAAAAAATTCCAAAAATTCTAAAAAAATTCTAGAAAATCCAAAATATTCTCAATTTCATTTTTTTCAACTGCCACATACCCCAATTTTGTCAATTTAACCCAATTTGATCAAAATTCCCAAATTAGCCCTTAAGGCCCAAATTGACCTACAAACCCAATCCATCCCAAATTCAACCCAAATGTCACCCAATTTTCCCCAAATTTGTTTTGAAACCTTCCTAAAATCCACACAAACAAAAATCTAACTTAATTTACCCAATATTTGGACCCAAACTCTACCCAAACCTAACTCAAATCAAAATTTCCCAAATTGGCCTAAACTAACCATGAACCCAAACAAGCCCAAATCCCAAAATCAAGACCCAATCAAAATTGAAAGCTCTTTTTCACACCTCCATAAACATTTTGAAACATTAATTTTACATCAAACCCAATATTAGCCCAATTTTAGCACAAGTTAGCCCAATTTAACCCACTTTGGTCCTATTACTAAAAGACCCAAATTAAATCCAATTCAACTCCAAATTACCCCAAACTTATTCCAAATCACTCATGGAACATTCCTAAACCAATTGCAACATTTATTTGGACACAACCTTTTACCAAATTTTTATCCAAAAGTTTATTTTAAAACCTAAAAGCCCACCTCTTTAAGACATTTCAAAAGCCCATCCAAAACAATTTTAAAAGCCCAAAATCTATCCTAAAGCCCACATGACATTTTCATTTTGTCATCCCTTTAATTAAAATCATTCCCTAAATTCCAATTTCATCATCAAATAAATCTAAATCAAGCCTCATGCCAAAATACCCCTAAATTTCAAAAATCCCAAAATCCCTTTCTCGTGCAAGTGAGCCAAGCCACTCCCAAGCCAAATTTGAGCCAAGAAGCCATGGGCAAGCCATATGCAAGCCATGAGGAGCCCTTTCCACCTACCATGCCATTAATGGGAAAAGAGAAGCCCAAGTCACCCAAGGTCACCCTAAGTCCAAACAATCTTATAGGAACTCACTATTGGTTGCCCATATGGTGGTTTTAACCTTCCAAAGTGATTTAGAGGTTTGCAACCATCCAAGTGGAGTCCCAAGAGGAGCAAGTAGTAGCTGAATTGCTAAAGGGTGGGTCTCAATTCTACTCCTGTAGGATACTTAAGGAGAAGTCCTATGGTTAGATCCTAAGCACTAAGACAAAGAAAAGACCTCACTAAATTTGAGGTCAACAAAGGTGTGTAATTGTCGGGTGGTTGAGGAACAAGATGATGTTTAGCTAATTGAAAAGTTTTACATTTGAAATTAGAAGGATTTTTATTAGTAACTATCTATAGATATAAATATTTTAGATTAGGATGACCCAAATTACAATGTAATAATAAAGTAGAGCATTCAATGGACTAAGGCAAATTGCAACTACTGGATGGATTGTTCGCATTCTCCATATTTTTCTCTTAGAAGAAGTAGAGCCTACTAACTCGTTTAGCAATTCCAATCATCCTCCCCGAACAATGATCCTGATAGACACAAACATCGGAGGAAAAATGAGCAATGTAATCAATGTCATATGTCTGCTTATTGACAAATAAAAAGTTAGATTAGCATAGGTACATGTAACATAGATTCTAGAGTTAGACCTGTTGTTAAAACAACAAACCCTTTAACAACAACGAAATTTTGGGATGTGTCAACAATTTTAATAGTATCTTTCCCTGTGCAAGGATAGTATATTAAGAAATCTTGAGGGCATCTAGTCATGTGGTCCGTGACACTTGAATCAATGAACTATGGATCAGAAGAGGCAAAAGAAATGAGTGTCATAGGATTGATACCTTAAGAAACGTGAGAGGTTAACAACGGGGAAGAGAGCGGACTGAATCCAAGCATCTCGATTAAGTTCTCCATTTGACTTTTAAAAGAATTGGAGGATTATGGATTATTCTGGATAGAGGTCGGCTCTACTGTGTTGGATTCAAAAGCTATAGTGAGATCCTTAACATCAAAAAAATTTGGTCAACGGTCTAGATGCAATTTCCTGTGGAGCTTCCAACATTTATCACGAGTATGGCTGGATTTGTAATAGTAATCATAAGTGGGGTGACCAACCCAGCTTTAAGCACTATTAAAGATGAAGACAGATACTTTGCCAGATGGACTGGAAGCACCAAGCATGACAATTCTCCAGCTCTCTTCGGATGAATCTCAATGAAGGCAACACGAGTGGAAGAAAGAGAATCTTCGCCAAGTATAATGCGCCAAACTTTCGTTAAGATATTTGTTGAGGCCTGCAAAAAGTTGGAACATGTGGTCATTTTCTAAATTTTTTTGGAAGTCAGTTGGAGATTTTCAATTGTAATCATTATATAGGTCGCATTCTATCAATAATGCAACAAGATCATTGTAATCGGTCACAATCCTCGATCCTTCTTTTGCCTCACAAATTTTTTTAGACACCTCATAGAGTTGGTTGGAATTTCCTACATCTAAGTAGGTATCACGGGCTGCTGTCTAGAGGGCACTAGCGAAAGGAAGGAACATATATGATCGACCAATAGAAGTCTCCATAAAGTTGATCAGACACGACATGACTATGGAATTCTCCACTTCCAAGCTCCATTTGCTGGGTCAATCTTTGGAATTTCATGAATCACATGATTGAGATGAACAAATTTCCCACGCCCTTTGATGAACAAGGACACATATTTGGACTATAGGAAAAAGTTACTGTCATTCAGTTTATGGGCTTTAATCAAGAAGTTCATGTTTTTTCTTGTCCTTCGATCTGTAGAGGAATAGAGCTTGGAATTGATCCTCCAGTGGAATCAAGAACATCTTTTAATGACGACTCAGTGTTGGAGAAGTCCGACGTGACTCCCATTTAGCCAAATGAGAAATTAGGTTGTTGAGACATCGTAAGGTTTCGACTGCTGAAGGGAAGATATATGTCCTTGGGAGGGGTTCCTGCTGAAAGATGATCCTCTTGCCGGCTGAAAAAAGATTCCATCGATCAGATCACTTGTTCTGGAGAGGCATCAGTTAGTTGGGAGGTTGATCTGGGCGGCTCGGGAGACAGAGTTTCATCTCAATGGTCAGATCTCCTGTTCTTGAGAGACAAAGGTTCCACAGGAGAACTAGGCGGGAGATAATGCTTCCAGCAAGAGATTGAGGCGAGAGACAGTGCTTCCACTGAGAGATCTGGGTGAGAGCCGGAGGTTACAGGGGTTAGAAGTAGACTTAGCCAGTGACAAGAGAGACCGACAACAACTAGGTTAGGGCCATAACACTGATACCATGTTAGAATAGAACCAGAGTATTTCTTATCAATACATTGAGGGATATAAATACCCATTATAGGATTTATTAGTAAGGAAACAAATAAAAACATAATAATGGGAAAAAAGAAAAGTAAATAAAAGCTAATCAAAGTAATTAATACAGAATTCTGTATATTAATACTCTAATATTCTAATAATATATATATCTAACACCCAAACTATTATATTTTCTTATATAAAACTCAAATCTTTAGTATTAAATAAAAATAACATTATTATTGATTTTGTAAATGTGTAATACACATTTTTTATGCACTAGTTTATGATATCAAAGTGTTATGAGTATAAATATCAAATTTTTGGCGTTAGATATACAAATATCTAAGAATGTTGCATTATGTATGTAAATTTCTCAACTTTTTTTAAGAACAATTTAGATGGAAATACTCAATTTACAATTCTTTTTTATTTTTATTCTCAAGCATAGAACTACATAAACCATTCCATGAACTTTTCAACGGACACCAAATCCTGCCCTTCCATTTTGAATTTGACGGACCACAGTGATTCCCATAGATCTTCCTTCAATAACATGCTTTGCCGTTTCGAAATCAACGGAGACGAACGGGAACATTGATGTTACCAACTCTTTATTTCAATATTTCAAGCACTGCTTCCCCATTCCAGTTCTCAATCTCTCTCTCTCTCTCTCTCTCTCTCACAAACACACACACTCTCTCTCTCTCTTCCACTCTCCTTGACGAAAGATCTAGCTGCTGATCTCTATATTGCTCTTCTTGTGCTGATAAGGTGAGCTGAAACTATCTTTCTCTCTTCCTCTCTCTTTGCATCGTTCTTATTCATTTGGTGAATTAACAGCTCGCTAGGGTTTCCTTTCTTCCGACTGCAATGCACTTAAGTTAGGTTTCCTTTTATTAATCGAGATGGCCCATTGTTTATGTTCTGATTAAGCTGTGATGAAGAATAGAAATCAACCATCTTTCGATCCTGCAGCCAATACAGCCTAGAATTTGTTGAGCTGCCGATCTTAAATTTGTTCTATTCCGGCGATAGTATTAATAGCTTATCTTTCTTTAATGATCCTTACAGATTTCGATTGTGAACCCTAGCTACCAACCTGGAAAGTGCTTGTGTGCTTCCAAGGGTTGGCTTGAGCCAATCCGCAAAATTTCATTGCCATTTTTGTGATTAATCTTGAATCCGTTTGCTGTGTGTCAGCACTAGGGTTAGGAACATAATCTGCTAATTGTGGGAAGCCTGAATGAACTTTGTTTCTTTTGTCTGAAATTATGCAACTCTTCATTTCCCTGTGCAAGTCTTTATTTTGTTAAATTATGCATGATGTTCAAAAGATATACAGAGTGAGGTACAATTGTTTTTGGTTTTTGCATAGCATAATTCTAATGGGTTAGAACCCTTTAGTAAAAGAAATGGAGATCAAATTCAGAAGATAAAAGGTTTAGACGTGGCAAAGCATGATCAAGTATATGACATGTAATTTAGCATGTGTTATATCAGTACAACAACAACAACAAACAAAACCTTTATCCCACTAAGTGGGGCCGGCTACATGAATCCTTTTTCTCCATTGCATCCTATATAGTGTCATATTTTCATTTAATTTTAATAAATTAAGATCATTTTTTATACAATATTCCAAGTCTTTCTAGGTCTACCTCTGTCTTTCTTAATATAAGTGAAATTTAAAACATCTACTCTTCTAATCGGATCATCAGATGGTCGACGTTCAATGTGACCAAACCATTTAAGACGACTCTCTCTAATTTTGTCCGTCACTAGAGCTACACCAACCCATCACGGATGTGTTATATTAATAATTGTGAAAAAATATTTTTGTATGATAAAAAATGATACCATGATGCGATTGTATGAAAAGTTTAAATATTTAGAATTCAGTGTATAGAACACTATCGATATGGGCATATCTCTTAGAGTTAAAATTTAGAAGGTTAAAATAGAGAATTGCCTCAATATTGTGTGATAAGTTAGTATCTTAGAGAATAAAGGTAAATTTAATAATATTGAAATTAAGCTAGCCCTGTTATATGGGAGTCTACCTCAATGCTTGCTCCATAAGTCATCCCAGTTAAACACAAATAACTTATGACAAACAACAGACGCACCATGCCTCATATTTGGATCATAAGACCACACTCGTAACCAAAAAAAGTTTGACCATTGATCGTTTTATTCGACTCACTCTGCCGATATGTCCAAACGATTGAAAACTAAAAATCTTGCCATTACACATAATTTCCTTATTATTAGGCATATCCATAACACGCCAAGCCTGATCCGACCTGCATGAGATGAAAATGTCTCGGAAAATTTTATTGACGACATATTTGATAAATACAATGACATTTTATTTTAAACATAAATTAATAAATATAAATTTAAAGTATATGATATTTTTTAGCGAAATGAATGAGAGCAACTCAATGAATCTTTTGGAATCAAATTTAAGACTATTCCTTAACTATAACATAATTATATAATTAGACTTTAAACAACTTAATATATCATTTTGGACAACTTTGGTGAAATAAAGTGAATACGTTGAGCTTAGTAAATTTGCAACACATTAAATACTTAATTAAGGAATTTTAATGATATTATTAATAAGCCATTATCCTTAATTTAAAAAGTTAATTTCATAGTTAATATAATTATGCAAAATTCTATGTAATCTATGTAAACTTTGGAATAAAGTAAGCCTACAAACATGCATAACAAAGAGACAATTAAACATGTGATTACAAAATAAGATAGTATTTAGCTTAATTTTCGCATATAAGAAAATAAATAATTAATGAAATAAATAAAAAATCAACCCAATTAAATGCCAAAAAAAAAGTATGCTTATTTCTTTAGGCTCAAGATTAAGTTTTGAATATTTTTAATTGACTTTATCATGTATTTATTATCCTTGAGACCACTGGCATTATCAAACCCAATCAAGTTTATCGAATTCTACATTACAACAACACAAACACTAGACTAGAGTACCCATGCCTCATTATTATTTCTTTTCAAATTTATCTCTGAGCATCCTCAAGCGACCTACCATGCAAATTATCCTAGTTCCTCATACCTTGACCAGGCTTATGCACTCACCAAGCACGTACCATTGAAGCTTCCCAAATCCTTCTTCTAGGGGTGGATGGCTTAAGATCCTTGAAGTCTTTTGGAGCAAGGGCGGTGAAGTCCTAAAACAGGGGTCTTTGTCCCGGACTTTGTCCCGGTCAAGCCATGTAAACCGACAGTACAATTTTTTTGCTTGTTACAAATGGTTATTACTCATTCCATTGATGGGGCGGCAATGGCGCTTAGGCTAGACTTTTTTTAAATGCATCCAATTCACTTTACATCACACCCGAAATGCGACGCAAGCATTAGTTAATTGATTGAGCGTCGCGACAGCGCTAAGGGAAGACTCTGTCAAACGTGTTTGTTATTCATCAATTTGTTTTGAATATGGCGATTAGCTATCAATGTACCTGATGGAGCGCCGCAATACGAGTTAGATTTCTCAGATTACTCGAGCAACGACAAAAATTAGTCGTTACACGCGGTCATGATCAGCAGGCGTAATGCGTCGGTGTGAAAGGCAGTGTTGTGGCGCCGGTCATTGATCTCTTGGGACCAGTAGAGTCAAACAACTGTCATTAGAGAGACTAAGGCATGCGTTCAGGGAATGAAACAGGTAGGTCCAAGAGTGTTACAAGAGGTAGTGACATCAAAATGAGTAGAAAATGACATCAATATTGGGCTTATGAACACGAGAGTTGCCTTCCAAAGAATGATGTATGTAAATTTTATCGATTATAAAGGAAGTAATATTGAAGTCATGGTGATAATATGCTAGTTAAAAGTAGAATACTTGAATAAAACATAAGGTTTATGAAATATTTTTGAAACACTATGGATATATACCATAAAATTAAAGCTTCTAAAGTTCACATTTTGGGCCGGAATAAGAAACTTTTTAGGAAATTTGCTGGCACCCGAAGAAATCAAAACCTTTTCAAGAAGGTTTAAGCACTATAAACATGTCATCCCCTCACAACATCAAGGAATTTCAAAAACAAACAAGTTGGATCGCGGTTCTAAGTGAAACATCTCTAGATTCAGCTATTCGGGGGTAATTGCGCCACTTCCTTTAAGGTTCTCAAAAATAACAAGAGGTTTGCATGGATAACCAAGCGCGAGCATGACTTTTAGCAGTTGAAGAGCTTCCTAATATCGCCACCATTACTTCAAAGTTTGAAGGCAAATGAAGAACTGTTCTTATACCTTGGAGCCAGCACTGAGGACCAAGAAAAGTAATTTTCAGTCTACTACATCAGCAGGATCCTACAGGGCACCGTATCAGATTATGGAAAAAACTAACATTTGTTTTACTTATGTTAGTACAAAAGCTTCACCGTATTTCTAGATGCACCCAGTATGAGTGATTGTTGAACATCGGCTGAAGTGGATCTTAGCCATGCCAGAGCATTTATGAAAACTCCTCAAATAGATGTTCAAACTCAGCAAGTTCGATTCATCTTCATGCCCGCGATAATGATCAAAGCGCAGGTGGTAGCTAATTTTCTTTTGAATTTCTCCGAACCCTGGTGACCAAGATGGTGGAACAACAAATCAATATCCAACTTGGGTCTTGTACGTAGACTGTGCATCAAGCCAAAATGGAGCCAAACTAGGGGATGTGCTGACAAACCTGACTAGTTTCATCTTTATCACTTGTTAGAGGTCGAGTTGGAAGTAGCTAACAATTAACTAAGCCAAGTATGAGGTGCTTTTATCACCTGATTGCACTTCACATGAGAGATCGAGGTGCAACACCTCTTAGTGAGATTTGGCTCTTAACTGATGGTGAATCAAGTGAACGGACACTTCAAAATTAGAGAGGAAGTCATGGTAAAATATCTCTCAAAGGTGAAACTGAAGATGGTGAAAATTGAGTCCTTCCCAATCAAGCATATCCTCTGAGTCCAGTATTAAGCGGCAGACCTTCTGTCCAAATGCAACTTTCCTGTTGGGATGTCACCTCAAAGGTTCGCTTGTCCAACCATCGAAGAGGCTGATGTCATGGAGATAAATGATGATATAATCAAGTGTGGGCTGGATCCTTATATATTCTTCTTCAAACTGGGAAACTCTCGGCTAAAGTAAAAAGTCCCGAGCGATTCAAGAGCAAGACAGTGCAATATCTCATCCTGGATGATAAACTTTTTTTTAAGTCAACCAATCTCATTGCACTTGAGGTGTGTGCGAGATGATGAAGTAGTCGGTATGCTTAAGGAAGTCAATTCAAGTGAATGAGGGGGAGTCACTCTGCAGGAATGATATTGAAGAATCAAATACTAGGACATGGCTATTTTTTATCGACATTTCAGAGATGGTGGGGAATACTTCTCCATAAGGTGCGAGCAATGCCAGAGTTTTTTTTCCATACATACTCAAGCCATCTATCTCACAAGTTGCAGCCCGTCAAGAGTCCATGATCATCCACCATTTGGGGGCTCTATCTCAGACCGTTCCTACCTTTCAAAGGGTAGTGTAAATTCATATTTAGTCGCAATTGATTATTTCTTGAGGTGGATAGAAGCTAAAGTGCTCATCAAGACCACTGTCAAAGTTGTCTATAATTTTATTTGGATATCAACAAAAATACTTGTCAAGATCGCCATATAAGTTGTCTGTAATTTTACTTGGACAAATCTTATTTGTTAGTATGGCCTACCATGATAATAATCATCGACAATGAGAAGTAATTCGCCGACTAAGTAATTAAAGTTTTATGTCGAAACTGTAAGATCAAATTGAAGTTTATCTCCATCCACAGACAAACGGATAAATCAAAGCTGCCAACAAATTAATTTTCAACCCACTAAGAAAGAAGGTCGAAGGAGCAAAAAGCAATTGGGACAATCTTCTTATGTCCATCCATTGGGAACTTGGGATAATACCCGCAACTGTGACCAAGCAAACTTTGTTCATGCTCTTGTACGAAAATGAAACTGTACTGTCAATCGAGTATAACCTGCACGGTCAAAGATTAGTTGCAGTCTCACCATTCAAAAAAGAGAATTTTGATGAGTGGCAAAACAGCTACATAGATGGGATGAAACTCGTACTCAACTTCATAGAAGAAGAGTGCACCAAGTTAGTTCTGAGACAGGAAGTAATCAATAGGAGGAATTCTCGTTACTATGATGCCCATGAACGGGATAAATATTTCAAAGACGGGGACCTTGTGTTGAAGAAGACCAATTCAACCAAATGTAACTAAGTCATTGGGAAACTCGAGCAGACATGGATCAGCCTATTCATCATTAGTAAATGAGTTGCCTCAAGAGCTTATAAATAACTTAAAGCTATTCTATCCTTAAGCTACGTATATTGTCACTTGCAACTCGCCTAGGCAAACGATTTGTAAAATTTCTTGAATGAATAATTCACTTATGAATCCTATTTGATAGTCATTGGTACTATGAAAGAGTGTGGTACACATTTAAAGAGATAGTCAACTGCTCACTTGGGAAGCAATAAGCTCCTAGGTAACATAATCTTGCAACACAATGCCCCCAAGGAAGTGAGATCTGAAGGAGCACCAAAGGTCCCCCAATAGGCGAAGGATAGTTCTTGCCTAAATGAATGGAGATCATTACTTAACATGGACATGGCTAACAAAATGAGATAACTAAAAAAATCCTTAGTCATTTCTTACTCGACAAGATGTCAGAGCGAATAGTTATGGCTCTCACCCTCATATGAATCTCATAGAGACGGACGCACTTAGACTCATGGAACTCGCCTACAAAGAGCTACTTGTTTTTTAGAGATTCAACTAGAGGCCATCACAGATAATCGATAAGTGAAGCGAGTAAGAAATCTACTAAGCCACATACATAAATTTTTCATAGAGATCGAAAGGAAAAAGAAAACAAGTATGAAAAAATCTTATTTCATCAATAAGATAAGTACAATTATACGGCCATTTGGTCATTTAGATCAGTCATTAGCTGCTCGTGCTCTTTCTCTTTACATTTACATTTACAATGGTAGCAAGAATTTTTTGGTCACCCGTTCAAGTGTTGCAGTCATCCTTCCATTGATTCTTGTGGCCTGCTCCTTCCCACCTTTCATTGAATAGAGAGGCAACTCTTTGAGGATCAAATTCCTTCAGATAGAAAGGCAAGGCTCACTCGGATTCGAACCAGAGGGGATGGCAAGAAAGTTGGGCTACTTCCTTTGTCGATGAGAGAGAGACCAAGTCTTAGGAATGTTGGTCATTCTTCAATCACTCCGCTACCTACAGAGGTAGCGAACCACCAACATGAGGTCCAATGCCAGTTTCAACTTTTGAAAAAATGTTGCAATGGTGATGTTTGATACTGGGAAATTGTCCCCAACTATGTAACATTTGATCAACCTTACTAGTAATAACCAACACCATACCCTTGCATCCAACTTTGGATCGCCAGGAAGCGACATAGCTGGAATCAATCTATGCGGACATGTTCTCATTGGTACATGCACCTCAGAACGAACCTTCTAATGCCTGACACTAAGTACTGACGAATCGATTTGAAACCAAGAAACTAGAACTTCACCTTTTGAAAAGCAACTCAGAGCCTCGACGAACCTTCTATTGCCAAACACTGAATACCAACGAGCCTCCAAGATGGTTTTAAACATCGTTTCATTCGTTCTTAGTGCCAGGCACTAGAAGGTTTGTCGAGCCTCCAAGGTGGTTTTCAAAGTGGTGAAGCTCCCAAACATCGATTCGTTCATATTCAATTTCTTGCACGATAAGGTTTTCGAACATCCAAGGTGGTTGTACCAACGAGGACATGTCTGCCTAGACTGATTCCAACTACATCACTTCCTGGTGATCCAAAGTTCTATGCAATTTAGGCGAACATATCCTCGTTGGTACATCTGCCTTGGAGGCTTGACGAACCTTCCACTACCCGATACTAAATACTAAATTCCAACGAATCGATGTTTGAAACCAGCAAGATTGATTCCAATTACTTCACCTTTTTTAAAACTGTCTTGGGTGCTCGACGAATCTTTCAGTGCCGACACTAAATACCAACATGAGGTCCAATGCCAGTCTCAACTTCTGATAAAATGTTCCAAAGGTGATGTTTGATACCTGAGAAATTGTCCTCAACTATGTAACATCTGATCAACCCCACCAACAACAACCAAGATCAGAACCTCGCCTCCAACTTTGGATCACCAGAATGGGATGTAGGTGGAATCAATCTAGGCGAGCATATCCTCATTGATACATCCAACTTGGAGGCTCGACGAACCTTCTAGTGCCCGACACTAAATACCGATGAATAGATGTATGAAACCAGCAAACTTGAACTTCACCTTCTTTAAACCCAACTTGGAGGCATGATGAACCTTCTAGTGCCTGACACTGAATACCGATGAGCCTCCAAGATGGTTTCAAACATCTTTATGTCGGTTTTTAGTGTCGAGCACTAGAAGGGTCGAGTCTCCAAGGTGGGTTTTAAAATTTTGAAATTTTAATTTGCTGGTTTCAAACATCGGTTTGTTGGTATTCAGTGTCGGGCACTAGAAGGTTCGTCGAGCCTCCAAGGTGGATGTACCAATGAGGAAATGTCCGCCTAGATCGATCTAGCTACGTCCCTTCCTGGTGATCCAAATTGGGTGGTTGTCTAGGCGTGCATTTTCTCGTTGGTACATCCACCTTGAAGGCTTGACGAACCTTCTAGTGCACGGCATTGAATACCGATAAATCGATGTTTGAAACCAGCAAAATATAACTTCACCTTTTTGAAAACCAACTTGGAGGCTCGACAAACCTTCTTGTGCCCGACACTGAATACCAACATGAGATCCAATGCTAGTCACAACTTTTGGAAAAAATATTCCAAAGGCGAGGTTTGATACTTGGGAAATTATCCCTAACTATGTTACATTTGATCAGCCTCACTAACAACAACCATCATTTGACCCTTCCCCCAACTTTGGATTCCAAGAAGGGACGTAGCTGGAATTAATTTAGGTGGACATGTCCTCATTGGTACATCCACCTTGGAGGCTCGACGAAACTTCTAGTGCCAGACACTGAATACCGATGAGTCGATGTTTTAAACCAGCAAACTAGAACTTCACCTTTTTGAAAACCACCTCAGAGGCCGACGAACCTTCTAGTGCCCGACATTGAATACCGACGAATCGATATTTGAAACCAACAAACTAGAACTTCACTTTTTTAAAAGCCAACGAAAAAGAAGTTTAAAAGCTGAGAGTAGCTATGTAAGATTCATCTGACTCCCGGTAGAACTTCACCTTTTTGAAAACCACCTCAGAGTCCGACGAACCTTCTAGTGCCCGACATTTAATACCGACGAATCAATATTTGAAACCAACAAACTAGAACTTCACTTTTTTAAAAGCCAACGAAAAAGAAGTTTAAAAGCTGAGAGTAGCTATGTAAGATTCATCTGACTCCCGGTATTTATAAGCAACAAAGGCAAAAGAATCAGTGAGGATATTAAATGTCATATTTATGATGATTGTTCATTAATCAATTGTGCGGTGCCACATCACTATCAGGCATTAATTCTCTCATTCTCATCACAACACAACTTTCTAAGATGCGAGAGAATCATGGAACTAAATATATATGACCAAATCAATAGAAGCCAGTTGTGCAGATGAATTCAAAAGTGGACTACAAAAAAGTCAACTCAGAACGTTTGGCAATTAGATGGAAGTTAATAAACCACTCATAGGCCGAGTACGGCGGAGTACATAGGTTGAGTATGAATGACCGAATACAAGAATCACCGAAGGGAGAGAACCTTACCATTTAGCTAAGAAGTCAACCAGAAGATGATCTCTCCAAGAACCAAACTGTTGTGGGGATATGACCATTAAAGACAACTGTATGGTGCATAAAGACCTAGGGATGATGTGGGTCTAAATATGTCATTTTATAAAGGCCCAACCCCTATAAATAAAAGCCAATAAATGTAAACGGGATATCTCTGAGCCAATCAGATTTTTTCACCTCTCTCTCTCCACCCCCCCCCCCCAACCACCCCCGGGGTTTTCTCTCCTTCTCAACGCTCTATTCTTTCGGTTTGATTCAAGGACAATCTGATATCAACACATACATACCACCCAATTCCTAAAAAGTGAGATCTTTCATATTACATCTAAAACTTGCATATCTAACACCCAAACTCTACTTTTACATTTATACCACCCAAATTTTTCATATCACATCAAAAATATCATTATTTTAACATGTAAAAAGTGAAGTACACCTTTTCATGCATAAATAAGGTGACATATATATATATATATAATTTGAAGTTTTAAGTGTTAAATATGTAAATACATAGGAATTGGGTGTTATGCATGTAAATCTTCCTAATTTTTTACGAGTATTTAACACACATTGGGATATTTCTCTATTTGAATGCTCATACTTTACACTACTTAAGCTGCTAAACTTTTAGTATGTAATGGACCAATGGGCAAATAGGGCTACTTGATGCAAATATGTTCAAAAACATGTAAGGTGTAGGATGCTTATACTTAAATTTTTTGCTTCACAATTTACCAGTGCTGTTATACATAGTTTTCCTCCTTGTTTAGAGCAGATAAAATGTTTTACAATGTAAACTACATAACATAACTTAAATCATGTCTAATGCCTAAAGATGAGATAGTATTTGATGAATCTATGGAGTCTACATTCATGAGTTGTTTTGTAGCCAAATTAATCTTAGTAGCTGTAAACCAGGGAACTTATTAGAGCAGAAATGCTGTGTTTGTGATGTAAGCTGAAAAATTGTTAAAAACAAATGAGACGTAAGCTTTCTTACAGTTGCTAAATTTTGCAGGGAAACTCTGTGGAGTGTGACGGTTTTGACTCCAGATGGCCATATCTCATAATGACCAGCTTTCTCAGATCGAAACAACCTGTGGATCTCTTCTATATGAGCTTCATGTAATTTTAAACCTGTATCATGTGAAACATTTCATACTTTCTTATTCATCTTCTTCCGCATTAAATCCGATACCTTAATTGTTAAAATAGCTAAAATCCATGTTAAAATACCTTAATCGTTACGATGTCATTTATAGCTGGTAAGAAAAAGTGAAATTCACATACATACCATAAAATTCTAATCTTTCCACATATCTAACACCCGAAGTTTGCTATATTCACTTATAACACCTTGGTGTCATAGACCTATACATGAAATGATGTTTCTCACTTTTAAAAAGATAGTGATAGTGGTTTTTTTATGTGATGTTGGAGATTTGAGTGTTTTGCGTTTGTGTGGGGTATGTATGTAAATGCCCCTAAGCAAAACTTTCAGAACCTTAATGCTACTCAAAAATGTAATTTTTGATGTCGAAATGCACTTAATGGCATGAAATTCAGATTATATGGGATGAAGTTGGAGAATCCGATTCTGATAGAGACAAAATGATTCTTGAACTAGAACAAGAGTGCTTGGAGCTATATAGAAGAAAGGTTGATCAAGCAAACCATTCAAGGGCCTATTTGCGTCAAGAGATAGCTGATGTGGAAGCTGAGCTTGCTGCAATTTGTTCTGCGTTAGGCGAGAGACCAGTTCTTCTCAAGGTTTGTAACAAGTTTGTTCTAATAATATCCACTAAAATCCTCTTATTTTTATTTCCAACCCCCTTTGGAATGAGTAATGGAAGATTTATGTAAATCATATGCTGCATTTTTTTTTCTTCCTAAATGTTTAGCCATGGTGGAATGGACATGGGAGTTAAAAATCCATGTTTTAAGGTCCCGTACATGCATTTTTTATCAAGTTTTGGGAAGATTTACAACTTACCACTCAGTTCATTCGTATTTGCATATCTAACATTTAAATCTCAATTTTTACATAACTGCCACCTTACCCATACATGTAAAGATGTATTTCATTTTTTAATGTTAAAAATGGTGGTATTTTTTATGTGATATTAAGGATTTGGGCTCTATAATTGTAAAAAATCAACATTTAGGTATTAGATATGTCAATTCGTAAGAAATGAGTGGTATTTATGTAAATTTTTCTCTTTCTTTTTTCTTACATTATTTGTTGTTGAACCACTCTGTGCAGTCCAATCAAAATGCAATAAGTTTGAAGGAAGAGTTAAAGGCTATCACACCGCAATTAGAAGAGATGCGAAAGAGGAAGAATGACAGATTGAGTCAGTTCCTTCAAATCATGGAGCAAATAAGGAAAATCTCAAGTGAAATTTGGCCTAATGGGCAATCTCAACACAAAATGAATGTTGATGAATCTGACTTATCCACAAGAAAGTTTGAAGAATTTCAGAGACAGTTAGAGGCTCTAATAAAGGAGAAGGTCTGCTCTTAGCACCTATTAAAATGAAAAAAAAAAGGAAATTTACATATGTAGTAGTACACAGTTCTTATGTATTTACATATCTCACACCTAAACTTTAATATTTACATACATAGCATTTTGGTGCTTTGAACTTAAAGATTTGAGTGCTTCTATGTGTACTTGAAAATTTGTGTTTCAATTTTAAAAAGTGATAATTCTTTTACATGATATTAAAGATTTGACTACTATGTGTGCAAAATATAAAAGTTTAGTTGTGAGAAATGTAAATACATAAGAATTGTGTGTAATGTATGTAATGCCCCAAAAAAATTTACTCTTTGCAATGCCTCAAACCATCATATCTCCAGCATTTCATAATATAACAAGCTTCTCTGACTGTTTAATTTTGCAGGCTGATCGGCTGAAGCTCGTGTTGGAACGTTTAAGTACCTTAAATTCATTATGCTTAGTTCTTGGTATAGATTTTGAGCAGACCGTTATAGAAGTGCACCCGCACTTGGATGATGATGAAGGGCCAAAAAATGTCAGCGACGAGATGATTGAAAGGTTGGCTTCTCTCATACAAAACCTGAGGGAAGTTAAGTTACAAAGAATGCAAAAGGCAAGTAATATCAGTATTGAGTGCAAGGCTTGTGGAGGAGTTGGTAGAGATTCTTCTCTCCAATTTGGAGACTAAAGTTTGAAGCACAATCTAATCATTAAGTTCTAGCTTTGTTGCTATTAAGATCCAACTTCCTAAAAAAAATAAAAAAAATAAAAATAGAATATCAATATTGAAGGATTCTACTTGAGACCTTCACTGACTCTCTTTGAGCTGTAACAGCTTCAAGATCTTGCAGCCAATATGTTGGAGCTTTGGAATCTAATGGACACTCCATTGGAAGAGCAACAATTATTTCAGGATGTAACATGCAATGTTGCTGCTTCAGAACATGAAATTACAGAACCAAATATTCTCTCAGCTGACTTTCTCAACTATGTGAGTTGACACCCTTTGGAGATAATTTATTCTTTTGATGGTAGTTTTTTGCTAAAAAAAGATGAGAGAATTTGCTCTTGTGATTCAGGTAGAGGAAGAAGTTGTGAGACTTGAAAATCTTAAAGGAAGCAAGATGAAAGAGCTGGTTTTGAGGAAGAAGGCTGAACTAGAAGAGCTGCGACGTAGAACTCATTTGATCGAAAAAGGTGAAAATGAGGCGGAAATCTCGGTTGAAGCCATTGAATCTGGTATATGATAACTGCATTATATCAACTTTTCTATTTTTTTTCCATCCAATACAAACTAGAACACAATTCTTATGTATTTACATTTCACACCTAAACTTTCATATTTCACACACAAAACACCCAAATAGTTAATATCATATAAAAAATAACACTATTATCATTTTGTAAAAGTGAAATACACATTTTCATGCATAGGTTTAAAACACCAAAGTTCTATGCATGTAAATATGAAAGTTGGTGTTAGATATGTAATAACATAAGAATTGTGTGCTAATTATGTAAATTTGCATACAAACTAACAGCTTGATTTTCTGTTACAGGTGCTGTTGACCCTTCTTTAATCCTGGAGCGGATTGAAGCCCGGATTTCATGTGTCAAAGAAGAAGCTTTTAGCAGGAAAGAAATACTTGAGAAGGTTGAGAAATGGATGGCTGCTTGTGAGGAAGAGGCCTGGCTAGAAGAGTATAACAGGGTTAGAAACTCTCTTTTTTTTTTAACAGCCTATCCTTGTTTCTTTAAAGAGAAAAGTGTCAAAATGGCCATCTGACTTTGTTGGTAGCCATTTTAGTCCTAGAGTCTATATAAATGTTAATCTAATCTCCATAAGTTGTTAGTGTTTAGGGACCCGTTAAATAGCCTTGAGTCTAGTTTGATATTTTTTATAGATTCTACGACTAAAATAGCCACACACACACACACACACATATATATATATATATATATATATATATATATATATATATATATATATATATATATATATATATATATATATATATATTATTAGAGGACTATTTTGACACTCTTTTATTGTTCATCTTGTTGCTGAACTTAATCAATTATAATTGGTTTAGGATGAAAACCGTTATAGTGCTGGTAGGGGAGCCCATATCGCACTAAAACATGCTGAAAAAGCTCGAGCAACAGCTCAAAGGATTCCAGGTCAGTGATCATACAACTAAATTCTTATATAATTACATATCTAACACCCAAACTTTATTTTTTTACATTTCTACTGCCCAAACCTTTCATATTACATAAAAAATACCATTAATTTTACTTTTAAAAAGTGAAATACGCATTTTCAATGCATAGGTAAGGTTGCATTGTATATACGTAAACATTAAAGTTTAGTTGTTGGATATGTGAATACAGGAATTGAGTGGTATATATGCAAGAGTCGCTACACTAGCATTTCGGTGTAGTGTCAAATAAGTCCCACATTACTGATGGAGGTGGGTAAAAAAGTTAGTCCATAAAACTAATACTAAGATAGGATCTTGGAATATAGGTACTCTCACAGTTAAATTAATGGAATTAGTTGATATTATGATTCATAGAAAGATAAATATCTTATATATTCAAGAAACTAAATAGGTTGGAAAAAAGGCTAAGGAGATTGACAACTTAGGTTTCAAACTTTGATATTCAGGTAAGAGTCACACTATAAATGGTGTAGGTATAATTAGAGATAAGACTTTGAAAGATAATATTGTAAAAATTAATAGAACTGGAGATACAATTATATCCCTTAAGATTATTATTGATACTAAGATTTTTAATATTACAAGTGCTTATGCTTCTCAAATAAGTTTAGATATAGGTTCTAAAGAAAAGTTATGGAATGACATAGAAAACTCAATACAAATGATCTTGAAGAAAGAATTTTTATTGGAGGATATTTAAATGGAAATGTCTGTAGAGTGAAAGAATATTTTAAAAATATTCATGGTGACTAGGGTTTTAGAGTGATTAATGAAGAAGGTGGAGTCATATTAGATTTTGCTTTAGCGTAGATTTCTTATAGTTAATACTTTATTCAAGAAAAGAGATTAGCAAATTATTACTTATAAGAATAGATTTAATAAATACAAATTGATTATTTGCTTATGAGAAGAAGAGATCATCGTGAATGTAAAGATTGTAAAGTCATTCCAAGTGAGGATTTAAGTACCCAACATCGATTATTAGTTCTAGATTTTAAGATGAAGTGTTGTAAAATAAAGAATACTATGAATCATTGTTGTAAAATTAGATGGGAGCACCTAAAAGACACAAATAAAACGATTTTTATGAGTAAACATTATGTGGGATAAAGTAACAAACACTATTAAACAAGTAGCAAAAGATTTACATGGAGAATCAAAAGAAAAGTTTATATAAATAAAAATGGTGATGGAATAATAACGTGCAAGAAAAATAAAATATAAGAAGTAATGTTATAAAAATTAGTTTAAATGTAAAAGCTTGGAGAACTGAGAAAAATATGAAATGGCTCATAGGGAGTCTAAGAGAACAATCTGTGACACTAAAAATTCCGCTTTTAGTGATCTTTTTAATATATTGGATACTAAAGAGAGTGAAAAATATATGTATAAACGAGTCAAACAAAGAGAAAATAAAATTAAAGATTTAACTCGAGTAAAGTGTATTAAAGATGAAAATCAAAAAGTATTTTTTTTTAGAAAAGGATATTCAACATAAAAGGGTGAGCTATTTTGATAAACTCTTTAATGAAGTTTCTGAATATACAATCAATCTTAGTGATCTTAATATAATAAAATGTTCATTATTATCATTGCTTTAGTAAAAAAAGAAGTTGATAATGCTTTAAAGGAAACAAATGATGGAAAGCCTGTAGAACCTGATGATATCCCAATTGAAGTGTGGAAATATATGGGAGATATGGAAGTGTGCAATTACAAAGGAATTAAGTTGATGTGTCATATTTTAAAATTATGGGAAAGGGTAATTGAACATAGGTTAAGACGTATTACAAAGATTTCTCATAATCAAATTTAATTTATGTCGGGTGGGTCAACCATGGAAGTTATACATTTATTGAGAGGTTTGATGGAGAAGTTCAGAGAGAATACATATGATTTTTATTGATTTAGAAAAAGCTTACGATAAGGTTCCAAGAGATATCCTTTGGAGAGTTATAGAGAAAAAATGTGTTGATATAACTTGTATTCTAGTCATTAAAGATTTGTATGCTAGAGCTATTAATTGTGTTTAAACCGAAGGAGGATTGACCAATTTTTTTCATTATTTCAGTTGGATTACATCAGGGATTGGCTTTAAGCCCATATCTTTTTGCTTTAGTTATGGATGCTCTTATTGGATATCTACAGGAGGATGTACCTAGTCATTAAAGATTTGTATGCTAGAGCTATTAATTGTGTTTAAACGGAAGGAGGATTGACCAATTTTTTTCATTATTTCAGTTGGATTACATCAGGGATCGGCTTTAAGCCCATATCTTTTTGCTTTAGTTATGGATGCTCTTATTGGATATCTACAGAAGGATGTACCTTGGTGTATGATTTTCACCGATGATATCTTTCTCATGGATAAGACTAGAGAAAAAAGCTCAAGAAGAACTTGAATTATAGAGGTCTACATCAGAGTCTAAAGGCCTTCGTTTGAGTAAAACTAAATTTGAATACATGGAATGTAATATTGGTAGTAGCAGCTCTAGTGACAAAGTTGTAATAATGGGTGATCAAAATTATTAAAAGGTGTGAACGCTTTAGATATCTTGGCTCTATTATTCAAAGTGATGGTAATATAGATGGGGATGTTATTAGTAGAATTCAAGTTGCTGGTTTAAGTGGAGGATTGCTTCGGGCCTATTGTGTGATAGAAAAGTATTGAAAGGAAAATTTTATAAGATGGTGGTGAGACCTGCAATGCTCTATGACGTTGAATGTTGGCCTATAAAAGAAAAACATAAAACTAAGTTGAGTTATATCGAGATGAGAATGCTTAGGTGGATCAGTGGCTTTACACTTAGAGACAAAATGCAAAATGAATGTATCCGTGATAGGGTTGGTATAGTTCCAGTGGCGGACAAAAATAGAGAGTGTCGTCTTAGATGATTTGGTCACATTAAACATCGACCATCTAATGATCCGATTAGGAGAGTAGATGTTTTAGATTTGACTTTTGTTAAGAAAGTCAGAGGTAGACCTAGAAAGACTTGGGCATATTGTATAAAAATAATATTAATTTATTAGAATTAAATGAAATTATGACACTCAATAGGACGCAATGGAGAAAAAGGATTCATGTATCCGTGATAAGGTTGGTATAGCTCCAGTGGCGGACAAACTTAGAGAGAGTTGCCTTAGATGGTTTGGTCACATTAAACGTCGACCATCTGATGATTCGATTAGGAGAGTAGATGTTTTAGATTCGACTTATGTTAAGAAAGGCAGAGGTAGTCCTAGAAATACTTAGGCATATCGTATAAAAAATAATTTTAATTTATTAGAATTAAATAGAATTATGACACTCAATAGGACGCAATGGAGAAAAAGAATTCATGTAGCCGACCCCACTTAGTGGGATAAAGGTTTGTTGTTATTGTTGTTGTTGTACCTAGACAACTAAATGCGTTATTTTGAAACATTTAATTGGGCCAGCACTTATTTTCCATCACTCTTAGGAATTCTGGAGGCTTTATGCAGCAAAATCATAGCATGGGAGGAAGAAAGAGGAGCAGAATTTACATATGATGGTGTAAGATTTTTACTGTTCATCCCCAATTATATGTTTTCTTATTAGTGATCTCCATTGTTGTTGTCGTTGCAGGTTCACCTTTTGTCAATGCTAGAACAATATTCTTTCGTCCGACATGAAAAAGAGCAAGAACGAAAGCGGCAGAGAGTATACTTCTTTCCTTGAAACATTTGGGACATTTACATAATATAGAACTCATTCTCATGTACTTACTTATCTCACACCTGAACTTTCATATTTAAATATATACTACTTTGGCACCTTAAACTTATGCATAAAAAGGTGTATTTAACTTTTAAAAATTGATATCAATGCTATTTTTGACGTGATATGATAGAAGATATGCGTAAATATGAAGGTTTAGGTGTGAATATGTAAATACATAAGCATTGTGTGGCTATATTATGTAAGTTATACGAAGTGAAGTCTTGCAGCATTATCATGCACAATAACTAATTTTCAGGATCAGAAAAAACTGCAGAGCCAGTTTCTGGCTGAGCAGGAAGCAATTTTTGGATCGAAACCAAGTCCCTCGAAGCTGCAGGGCTCGAAAAAAATTCCCAGAAGAACTTCTTCAGGGTTTACAAGCCGAAGATTTTCCTTAGGAGCAGCAGCAATGCAGCCAATGAAACCTGATTTTCTTTGCATTAAAGCAACAACCTCAACAAAGAGAGGAAATGAGTTCACTTTTGTTTCTCCTGGTTTGTTCCTTCAAACTTCATCCAAAATATTAGTTTTGTTTGACAACGATTTTAAAAATTTGAGATCAAAATTAAATGTTTGGGGCAGCTTATTTGGTGCGGTAGCGTTTTGAAAACACACCTGGACTGTTTGGGTAAACTGCGTTTTGACAGCTTATGCGTTTTCAAAACGCTGAAAACAACGTTTTCACACCGCACCCACCTAGATGCGGTGAGAGCTTTCTGGCTGCAACAAATTTATAATAGCCACCGCACCTAGCTTATCCAATAAACTGCAGCTGCCCCAAACAGACCTTAAATTTTTCGCAGAATTTTGTGACCAAAATCTTTTTTTTTTTTTTTGAAACATGTTGCGTTGCAGCTATCTCAAACAACAAAATGAATGCCTAAACTATTTCATTTAGCTTTTCTTCTCTTTGCGATCATATTAGTTTCTTGTATTAAAGTTTGTAAAAAGAAAATAAAATATCAACAAATGAGATCAAATCACTCATTATAACTTTATTTAAAAATGAAATCTGTGACTTCATTTGAATTTACATACATACCATCCAATTCCCTTTGTATTTACATATCTTGCACCTAAACGGGCTAAACCTTACTTTTTACATTTATACCAATAGGGGTGTAAACGAACCGAACACGAACGAACATAGCTAATGTTCGTGTTCGAAATGTTCGAACACATCATTGTTCGTGTTTGGTTCGTTTAACAAACCGAACGAAAAAAATTGTTCGTGTTCATCTCGTTTGCTTATCGAACGAATCGAACACGAACTTCTTGGCGAACCGAACACAAACTGTTCGCGAACAACGAGTTTTTTTGACTGCCCTATATACTATACACCTTGTCGTGCATAGCTAAGTTGGCATATACGTAAAAATTTAAAGTTTTTAGGCATTAGATATGTAAATACATAGCAATTGAGTGGTATGTATGTACTTCTTCCTTGATTTTAATTGCTAATTACTCAAACTTGGATTCCCCAGCCAACAAAGGAGTAATGGAGGTAGGGGTTGCAGCAAAGTTCTCTTCTTCCAATTCAGATAACATGAACTCCTTCCAATCCAATCCGCCTAGAAAGTCTTTCGGCGTCATGAACACAAGCGCTCAGCAATCTGAAACACCCAGGAAGCCATTTGCACTCCTTGGTCCAGCCAATATTGTACCGTTAACTCCCTCCCAGGAAGAAGAAAATCAACTGATCTCAAGAACTCCAGGAACAGTGATGAAGCCTATGGAGATCGTCGCCACTCCAGCAACCTTTCTAAGAGTTTTGGATGAGAAGGAATACTCCTTCGAAGAAAGAAGAGTTGCAGTTTACCAGAGGAGATAGAGAGGACGGAGGCGAAGGCTGTTCTGTTCTTCAGTTTGAATTTGTATTTTATGTGGTTTTTATATGGAGTTACCGTTAGCTGCTTTCAATACAATCTCATCATATAGTTTAATTTAGGATGTGATAGGTGAAAGGTGCAAATAGGTTTTAAGTTTGATTGATAGTTGAATAATAGAGTCAGCATATGATATTGCAGTCCACGCCAAGGAAAAATTTAGCGTACGTCAACCGTACGTAGAGCTGCGTACGTAATAGATTACACGGGGGTTACAAGGGGGTTACAAGCGTGTTATAACATTCTTGTACCTTCCGTGTAACTCACTTATAACCCGCGCTTCTATTTCATCTATTTGCATGTTACATGGGTTACAAGGTTACAGAGGGGTTACACGGGAGGTACAAGGGGGCTATAACCCTCTTGTAACCCCCGTGTACCTTTTTGCGGTTGACGTACGCAAATTTTTAAAATAAAAATAAAAAAAAGAAAAATTAAATCAAAGTGATTCCAAACAACTTATTAATGCTTGGTTGAGGTAAAAATAAGTGCATTCCAAAAGTTGAATGCATTTAAAATTCACTCTCATTAGAGAGAGAGAGAGATATTTAGATAGATATATGTGTGTGTATTTGAATTAATTTATAATAATTATTATTAGTTAAATTACTATTACTAAAATTTTAAAAAAGATGGAACCAAATCAAATTGAAGTTTAAAATAATCTATCATAGACAAATCAATTAAGTGATTAACCAATTTAATTTAACATATTATGTGTAAGTAACTCTAAATAAAAAATAATAATAAAGTTACATTCATGGGAGAAAGGAAGAGGAGAAGGCTTACAATGTGCTTGATATATCGAAAAAGGAGGCTCGAAAGCTGCTTATTTCAGAAGGAGGCGAGGATGCCTTAAGAATGACAATGGGTTCGATGCTTTACCTTCTACTAGGTCAACAAGAGTGGGGCGAGAGGGAGGAAGAGAGAGCTGTTGGGATTAGTGGATACAAAGGGGAGGCTCGACAACAACCTATGAGTCGCTAATGCCTAACCCATGGTCCCCTTAAATGTGGGGAAAGAGAGTCGTTTTGTGCGTTAAAATATGACAATGAGTACATAAGGAGATAAAATTCTCATGAGAGATTGCATACCAGAAGCTCAATCAGGGTGGGGGCTAATTAGCGAACAGAAAGGCAGGAAGATCACGTGACTTGCATGATCAAGTGATGCGACACAATAGAGGAATCACCAGAAACAGAATGACGATTGTTGCAGTATGACAAAGGAAATGTTTGCATCTCAAAAAAACATTCTGTCATAACATCTCATCATAGATAATCATGCTTCATGGAAAAAAATAAATAGAGATAACTATTGATCTTAAAGCTTAATAATGAAGGGATGATTCAAATATATCTATTTATTATTTTATCACACATTCTAAAGTGTAGATAAAATACTTTTGTAATACAAATTAGTTGCATCTAACCTTTCCTATACATGAAAACTTGTATTTCATCTCCAACCATTTTTTTATGCAGTATGAAAGATTTGAGTCGTATAAATGTGAAAAATTAAAATTAAATGTTAAACGTATAAATACATAAGAATTGAATGATAATTGTTATGAATCTAAATCGTAACAAACCTCATCTAAAATTCCTATCTGGCACTCCATACAACTCAACAATCAACTTCGTAATATCTTTGCAAATCTAGAGATCTTCCCTGCAACGCGAATATTACGTGCACCAGACATACATGTAGAGCGTGATATTCAAATAATATTGAGATGGTATTGCACCTATCTCAAACCACCAATACTATCCCAATATCAAGCCATCACGCCTAGGGCTGTAAATTACTGGAGCTTGAGCGAGTTCAGGCTTGACTCGTATTCAAATAATTCGAAATTACTCATGTTCGCCTCGAAATTGGCTCGTCAAAATTAATTGAAAAAAAATAGATGTTAGAGTGTTCAATTCGAACCTGAAAGAAATCTATGCAAAAGAAGACACAAAATCACATTTCCACACGAGCTGTTATGCTTTAAAGTTAGATATAAATATATATAATACATTATTTTATAAATAAAATATATAATTTATTATTATATAAATAATTATATATATATTTTTTTATTTTTGTTACTGTCCGGCTCTTTTTTAATTTGAGTTTAAATTATTTTTTAACTGTCCTAATCACTCCAATACCCTTAAACCCCATTTCTCCTCTTTCCATGGAATCTCATCTAGAGAAGAACCAAGAGTCAAAAGTTGCTGATGAAGAAGAGAAGACGATCAATGCTCCAGGTGCCGAGAATCGAGTATGCGTCACCGGCGGCAACGGCTTCATTGGATCTTGGATTGTGAGAACCCTAATAGACAAGGGTTACACCGTCACTGTCACCTTCCAGCCCGGCACCGATTGTTCCCATCTCCTCTCATTCCCCGGCGCTGATGAAACCCGACTTCATCTCAGGGAGGCCGATCTTCTCGATGCTACTGCGATCGCCGACGCAGTGGATGGGTGTCGTGCTGGAGTGTTCCATGTGGCGTCGCCCTGCACGCTGGAGGCTCCGCGGGATCCGGAACGGGAGCTGCTGATGCCGGCGGTTATTGGGACGATGAACGTTCTGGAGGCAGCGAGGGCCGCTGGATCTCGACGGGTGGTGCTTACATCCTCCATCTCGGCCATGGTGCCGAACCCTAAATGGGCCACTGATCGACCTGGGCTTCCAGTAGATGAGGAGTGCTGGACCGATCTGGATTACTGTGAAGCACGCCAGGTGATGATCTTTGTATCATTCTTCACGATCACGTGTTTACGATTGTGCATTTCTATTTAATTTTCTTAAGCTTTGTGACAACTCGTGTAATCGTAAGCAAAAGGTAACAATAGAAAATCGATCAATGTGTTGCAGATTAAAAAAAAAAAGATCTTAGGTTACTGAATTAATACGCGTGACCCGACGGCCCAGCCCGCGGCCGTAACCCGCGTATACCCTCCCTGTATTGCTCCAATAACCCCCGCGGTAGGGCCAGGATAACGCGGCTGTAACCCCTCTGTAACTCGAGCGTAACCTCCCCAATGCAGGCAGCAGTGCACAAGGTATGACCGAGTTGTAAGCTTCGTGTAATCTCCTCTTCGCGGTACCGTGTACATAACGTTCGCGTAATCTCAATGTAACTCGTCCGCGGCAGTATTGCGGTTATAGCTTCAATGTAACCTTGGTGTAACCCTTCTGCGCCGAGGTACAGCGTAAATAACCGCTTTGTACTCTTAAAATAACGTCAATGTAACCCTCTCCCTGCTGCGGTACCGCCTATGTAATAACACTGTAACCTTCGTATAACCTCTGCATATACTACGTTAAAATAATAAAAAATTAGAGCGCGCGATCTTGATATTTAAGCAGCTAGGGTTTACTGTTGTATTTCCATATTTTTTGGTGTGATTTTCTCTTGCACCGGACCGCTAGCTCGATCTGAAGATGGACTACAGAAACCTATACATCCATTTTTTTTGAAGGGGAAGAAGAGAGTTATCATGCCAACATAGAAGAAATGGAGGTTAAAGAGGAGGTGGGTTATGAGATACTTTTATTTTGTTTTATTTTATTTTATTTATTTTTTTTGAGACACTGCTTCGTGATCTTTAGTACCTAGTCATTTGTCTGTAGGTTTAAGTTTGTAGAGGTATGCTTGTAGAGGTGTATGATTTTAATTTTTTTATAAAAAAATTAAGGTAAATATAGCTTTAAAATGTATTTGTGGACATGTACTTCCCTATAATGAATTTTTTTGCCACTTCATTTAGTGGTTATGGTAATTGATAATATATCTTTTAAAATTGCAATTGTTTAATATTTTATTCGTTTGTGTGCAGTTTGGTGAGATTGAAGCTACCTGTAGCGAGCAAACTGCAAACATACTACTTCAAATGACGGTCCATAATGAAAAAAAAACTTATGAAGTATATTGTGCATATGCTATCATATCAGATTTAGTGTTCGTAAGAATCACATAACTTTTTGGCCAAACTCTAGGAATATTAAGACGAAGAACTTCGTATGTGGAAAATCAGGCTTCAAGAGAGAGTTGGAGATCACAAAAACTGTTGAATACAAAAAAGCGGACTCAAGAAGTTGGTGTCCGACAATGATTCAATACGCAGTTGATGATGAAGACAACTGAACAGTGAATAAATTAATTGAATCTCATAACCATTCATTAGCGAACCCTGGTGATAAACACCTGTTGCGTTCGAGCAGAAAGATAGGTGAAGTCAATCTAGATGTGCTTAGATCGATGTCACAGTCTGAGATAAGACCTAAAGACGTTTTCAACTTTCTAGCCAGATAAGTTGGTGTAGAGAACCTGGAATGTACGAAGATAGATGCCATCAGTTTCATTCAAAGAGAGAAGAGATATAGAATTGAAAAGAGTGATGTCAATGCGTTATTGCAGTTGTTCACAGAGAAACGTGCTTCAAATTGCATGTTTGAGTGTGATTTTAAAGTTGATGAATATTTTTTGGAGTGACGGGAAATCCAGGCTTGATTATGATTGTTTTGAAAATGTCATTATCTTTGACACTAGCTATAAATTAAATAAATATAATTTATGATGTGCACCTATTGTTGGTGTTAACCACAATTGACAGAATATTTTTTTTTAGTACGATTCTTGTCAGAGGAGATGGTCAAGTCGTTTAAATGGTTTTTTCAAAATTTTCTCCATATCATAGGTGATAATCATCCAATAACAATATACACTGATCAAAATCAGACAATGGCTAGAGCGATAGCAGAGATTTTGCCAAATGCACGACATAGATTATGTTAGTGACATATATACAAGAAATTACCTACGAAGGTTCACTGCGGGGTGGTGAATAAGATAATCAATAATCTTTTTTGTAAATGTATGCGCAACTGCGAGTCCGAAGAAGAGTTTGATGAAACATGAGTTTTGATGATTGTGACTGGTAATCTACAGGATAATTTGTGGCTAGTTGAGATGTACAAAATTATATATAAGTGGTCTACAACTAATAAGGATGTTTTTGGAATGAGAGTTTTATCGACCCAAAGAAGTGAGTCAACAAATAACATTTGCCATGGTGTCCAAAACTCATAAGTTCTATTACAGATTATTTTTTGGGGATTGAAAATGTCATGAGAACATAGAGACGTAACGAGAAGGATGAAGACTTCGAGTGTGATCAATCTGTCATTTACTCCTATAACAAAGAACAGCCAATACAAAGGTAGACAGCTGCATTGTACTCGAGGAAGTTGTACACAATGTTTGAAGAACATTTTATGCACGGATCATGTGGTCTTCAATTACACGAATCTCCAAACGTTGAAAATGAATTTGTTGTTAAGATTTTGGATGATAACAAGTTAAACACAACATGAGTAGTTAAATTCGACAGCTTGAGTTTAGATATTCAGTGCAGCTACTGCAAATTCGAAATGATGGGCCTACTATGTGCACACATTCTACGAGTCTTGAACTTTCTACATATTAGGAAAATATCTGATAATTCTGATCTTGAGATGGTTTGCAAATGCAAAAACAGATGTATATAACAACTACAGATATAAGCATATGTAACCGTCAGAAACGTAGAATGCGAGTCAATTTGACATAATTTTAAAGAAACATGCAAATAGTTGTATATCAAATTACTAATAAAGCGAAAGGAAATCTAGCAACTGAGCAGTACATGAATGACACCATGAAAAAGTTATCATTGGATATTGATGACATATTAATTGATAGAGGTTCTCAAAGAAGTAAACAACCTCATAAAAATAAAAAATTCGTAGATGGTGAGTTCAATCTGAATGATCCTGCCAAAATGCACCTTGAAGAAGTGTCTAATACTAGACTAAAAGGGTACTGGGAGAGAATAAAAAAGCAAAAGGTTTATTTCAACAATGTCAATGTGTTTTCATATTCGTTTCCATACGATTGACTTATATCCACTGTTTATACAGGAAAGCAAAGAGAAGTTCATACCACCGAAAAACCAGAAGCATTACGGAGTGATTCACTCATATGCTCAATGCCTGATATTCTAACACATGTAGAAATGTAATGCAGATGTTCTAATTTCTAATTATTTTTAATGATACATGGATGTATACTGCAGAATTTCTTTAATCCACGGACCATGGAATTGCACACTGCCATGATGAGGGATTCAATTTATGAGACAATACTGCATCAACGGTCGACCTTTTAAGATATCAACCTATGTCTGGTTCATTTAACTGTTCCACCTTTTGAAAACTCACCTGTAAGTTTTTTGGAACCAAGTTTATGACAAATTACGATAGTTTCTTGCTTTAAATTTCTGATTATTTTTGTGTTCTGTATAATGGAGGTCACAAAATGGAGTTCATAACATGTAGTTGAATGGAGGTCACAGCATGGAGGTCACAATATTGAGTTCACAGCATGAAGTTCATAGCTCTTTCTGTACAATGGAGGTCACAACATGGAGTTCACATCATGGAGTTGAATGGAGGTCACAACATTGAGTTCACAGCATGGAGTTCATAGCTCTTTCTTTATAATGGATGTCACAGCATGGAGTTGAATTGAGGTCATAGCATTGAGTTACAGCATGGAGTTCATAGCTCTTTCTGTACAATGGATGTCACAACATGGAATTGAAAGGAAATTCTATTGGTTTGATGGAGAGCAATGACATTAGGATTTTGGGGGCTTTTGATACATCTGTTAAATTCTCCATCAGCCATGTGGAGAGGATCGTGCGAGAAAGATGACATTTTTTTGGAGACCAACAACATTAGCATTTTTGTTGTAGTGTTAATGATTTGACATGCATGTAAATACAAACAGGAGGTTTTAGGTGTTTGATATTGTATGTAAATATGAGATTTCAAATTTCATGAATTATGTGATTCAATTTGTTTATTTATATCTTGCTGATATAAGTCATTTTAGGTGTTCAATATTATCATGGTCACCATTTATAGCAATAAAGATCTTTGATTATATTGAGTTGTAAATGCATCTTTCTGTCTTGGTAATAAGAATGCATATTATAAAGCTTTAGTAATTTTTTTTAATTTTCCTTGATACTCTCATAGTTTGTAGGAGCTGGAAGAGACTCTGCACTCCTAAAATTCTTAGGAGAGTCCTCATTACATTCCTGCATCCTCTCTGAAGATGAACATATAATCGTTATCCTATTAGTTCGTTCTCCTTCTTATTTCTTTATCTCACGAATAACAAACCATAACTCCAAAGTACTTGAGCTCTTTCTGAAGGTTGCTTGTTCACTAATGATATCATTTGATGTTAGTGATTCCAATCTTTTTGAAAGCTGTTTCTTAGCTTCCCTGCTTACTGATAACTCAAGCAAATAGTATTCATGGACATGGAGCATGACATTTCAGAAATCGTACGAACCCACGAATTCTGTGATGAATTGTGGTCCAAAATGTGACAGATTCAGGATACAATAGATATAGTCAATTTTTCATGTCCAACAAATACAACATTGCAAATAACTTCAATAATAAAAAAAAAGAAAAAAGATGCACAAACAATAACTTCTCATTACATATTCCAATAAAAAATAGTACAAAAACTTCATATATCTTCATATTACAATAACAATCTTTTTAAAAAAATGATAAAACATGATAACATCCATTTCTCATAACAAATCATCTTTATAAGCATGTTGTGAAAAAAAATAACAAAACATCTGTTTTCAGAAATCATAAGTGATGATTTCTCATTTTTCATATCTCATAACAACAGGAAACAACATTTCAGAAAAAATCATTTTGTATGGTAACAACATCCCTTTATACAAGTCATGACATCAGAAACAGCCTGTTGATTCTTCAGTTATCTTCCAGCTGGAAACAAAAACTTCAGTTATATTCTCTTTTCAAATTGCAAGACCAGATTGTTGAAAGAATGATAAATATAACTGAGATACACAAACAAAAACTTATCATTTCAGAAAAAACCAATCTGCATGGTTAACTCTCCTATGCTGGAGGCAGATGTTGAACGACATGGATTTCATAAAATTTCTTCTGCAACAATAAAATAGGTAGCACAAGTACTGCTGTTGCTCTAAAGGCTACTTGTTACTCCTAGATGCAGCTCATTTAGCATAAATCATGCTAAAGTCAAACCAAAGCTATAAACCAAGTAAATTCAAAAAATAAAAAAATTAATGACTATAACATTTTTTTCTCAGACAGTAAAACTAAATCTTTAGAAATTATAATACTCGTCTGTCGAGCGCATAGAACTTGAGGGGATTCAATGCTCCAAAGATTTTGCAATGTACATATTCTGGAATGTTGGAAAGAGAACCAGCACTTGGAAGAGTAATTCTGCAAGATACAGATAATATTGTTAAAAAGATAATAATGATAACCGGTTAGTCACATACACTTGTGGTCAATATAACCGATCTAAATTCGTGACATTACGAATTTGCAAATCTCATATCCAAACCCAGCTCTAAATAATGTCATGAATTCTTGCCAGCCT
Source organism: Papilionanthe hookeriana x Papilionanthe teres (assembly GCA_022702705.1). Classification (NCBI taxonomy): domain Eukaryota; kingdom Viridiplantae; phylum Streptophyta; class Magnoliopsida; order Asparagales; family Orchidaceae; genus Papilionanthe; species Papilionanthe hookeriana x Papilionanthe teres. The sequence continues at coordinate 37,136,831 of CM040434.1, forward strand.
ATTTTCTCTTTTCAATCAAATTTATTTTCTATACAACTGTTTCCATATATTTACAAACGAAAACACCACAATCGACACTATTGTTTTGCTTGGAATGTCTCTGGTCGTTACGACCTGCCATTCACTCAGATCCTCCGTGAACGCTTTTCCGGAATCCCTAACAAAATGTCAAATTTACACATTTAAATTTATAAATGAATAAGAAATTACATTAAGTATTGTGCATAAAAAATATAGTATATAAAAGAACAATGAATTTGTCAAAGTTCTAATAATATCGCCGGTGATCGCCAAGTGCATTTTGTTGTGCAAAGAGTCATAAAATCTCCACTTGTACTTCATTCAATACACCAACTAGCAGTGTCCGATGCTGATTATTGATTATTGGTATCATAATTAACTCCACATTTTAAACAGTCACCTTCGTAATGTGCTCAACAAAACGTTTAACATTGCATTTCTTCCAGATTTGAAAAATAAATAAAATTGCATATCAGAACTAATGATAATGTTAGATGTATTTAGACTCACTCTAAATACATGAATTTAAAATTTTACCCAGTGGCATGGTGACACATATATGTACGATTTATACAGTTCTGGGGCGTTGCATCTCCTGTTTTCCAGCAGCATAGCAAAACAGTCGACTTGTTCGTTTCCCAACCAACTGTTCGTAAGAAGTTCATTAAGATATGAACTAGTTAACGACACATTTTCCGTATTAATTACTAAGTCAGATCTACATTTCAAATAGAAAATGAATTCAAAACTAATATAAGATTAAAAAAAACATGATACACTAACAAATCAGTGAATTTGCCACAGCAGCGATCAATTGTTTCTCACATATATTCTGGAATTAGTTGTCTGTCGGGAAAATTGAAAACCAATGCTGCTGGACGGGCCTATAAGACAAGCAACTAATAATATGTTGTGGGAATCTTAAAGTTTGTAACGTGAGAACTTAAACAATACTCAAACATTTTCAGGGATGTAGTGATCATCAACATCCATGCTCTTAACAGGTATGGTTGGTGGAACAGAACTACTGTCATCAATTGTACTTTGAGGTGCAACTGTTGATTCCCCCTTATCTGCAGTTTCAGGCTCCTCTTTGTAGGATGACTGTAGTTCAACTGCACCTGCTTTCCCGTTGTTAAAAGCTTGAACATTTATTCAATGGATGTTCTTAATTAAATTTTCTCTGAATAGTAAATATTAAAAGCAGAACTTTTATAATATCATTCTTCTAAAGTTTTTACCTCAGCGGCCTCCAGTGTTGTTTTTTTATTCTTCTGTCGTTGAAAAACCATGAATGGGAACTTAGAAGCCTCTTTATTTTGTCATCTCTTACCTTAATTCTTCGATTCAAGCTTCCTTGTGGGGACTCTTTGTCCAACTTCTTAAAAATCCAACACTTGATTTTTTGATTGATTTCATTAAATCAATTTCCTCGCATTTCAACTCCGCCATTGTATTTTCTATATTTGTTAGTCGAGTGCAAACCAAGTCTTGAAAGTCCAAAAACAATTTATGGCGACCTTTCAGCAATTCATATATTTCTTGAAATCCAATGCGATGGCTACTCTGTGGATATGTGGTTAGCACATGCTGGTTTAGGACAAATATGATAAGGAACTGCAGCAGCAGCTACATCGAACGTTGGCGAATTTGGAATGAATTGAGTCTCATGTTGTGAGAGAGTCTTCTCAGGACTAGTTGATTCGTAAAGTGGATGAAAAAAAAATTGATGTTCACTGTCTTTCAATTGAAGAAAACAATCATGCAACTGCAAAACATTAATTACAGTGAGGTCAATTAAAGTATCACGTGAGCATAATAACACTCAAGGAAATAAATAACTCACATCGACGAGCTGAGCCTACGAAATGCTTAGTTGAATTTTGCGATGTTCGCTCTACTTTTGTTAGCACGCACCGGCATTCGTGGTACAGCGTCGAGCGATCTTCGGGAGGACCCAATGACGTGTGCTCATAAAACCAGAGCTGCGTGAAACATGCAAAAATAATTCATATATATGTTCAGAAAAACCGAATGAACTTTTAATAATTATGTGAGGAAAACAAACTGTTAAAATGAAAACAAAACCCGTTAAGTATCCCAGTGATTCATCCGCCCTTATTTTTAAGACACTGACATTGAGTTGCTCTGTCATAGATCGACATACTGTAGCAGACCAATTAAACGAGGTAAATACTGCTACATCCTCGCAAATAAAATATTTTTTTTCGACATTCTAAAATTTTTAGAGGGAAAAAGTAAATTGGACATTAGAAACTTAATTAGTAATTGCAAAAAATTATGCGATGACTCCCCTTGTGAAAAGTTCAGTAGTGCGTCATTTATTTATTTTGCATTCATGCTACCAGGCGGAGCCTCACTCCAGCATGCAAGTACGCCTCTATTAGGCATGTCTATCAAGAGTGCAATCTCATCTGAATCAAATTGGATATCTTTCCCTCCCAAGTTGAATGCCCGACGATCAATATCCCAACAGTTAATTATGTGCATTGTCAGCACATGATCCTGAGGGTAGGGAAGGAGTTCGAAGAACTGAACCAAATTCATGATTTTCAATTCATTCCATGTTGGCTCGTCGATTGACAGTCGGACCTTATCAAACACTTATCTTACAGTAGATGGACGATATCTGCAATTCATTGATTTTGCACTCAATAACCTACAAAAATACAATAGAGCATTTTAAATCAAATAAAAACTATGACATTAAAGATGAAAATAAACAATCACGACATTGATCTTTTTAAAGTTGTAAACAGTCAATGACATGCAGTTAGACCTAACCGAGTAAAAATAAAACCACCATAACCGAGTGATGCTACGAACACCATGCTTCAAGGATTCAAAAGCGAAACCTGAAAATTACCTAGGAACTGTGTCGGACTTCGTACGAACGTCCTTCGACATTTTTTTTGGCTCTTGGCTTTCCGGCTTATCCACATCTTCAAACTTCGGAACTTTGGCCTCTTCCAACCCTTCCAACCGAGTGCGCGAACTCTCTGCGCTTTCATCTTCCATTTTAATCTTTTTCAGGGAAGCAATGCGAAACTTTTGTGCGAAGAGGACGGGAACTAGCTGCGCGTGAATCCTTTTTTTTCGAAAATGCTCTTCAAATTTTTTTACTCTTGGTTAAAGGATTATAAGCTAAAATTAATCGCGTTACATTAAGAGTACAACGCAGTTATTTACGCTGTACCGCGGCGCAGAAGGGTTACACTAAGGTTACAATGAAGTTATAACCGAGGTACCTCGGTTATAACTTCAATGTTATAACCAAGGTTACAATGGATACGTCTTCTAATGTAACCCATCCGCCGCGGTAACCCTGGTGTAACCCATCCGACGCGATAACCATCAGTTATAAATTCATTGTAACATTGGTGTAACCATTCTGCGTCGCGGTACAGCGTAAATAACCGCGCTGTACTCTTAATGTAACACGATTAATTTTGGCTTATAATCATTTAATCAGGTAAAAAATTTGAAAAGCATTTTTGGAAAAAAAAAGATTCGCGCGCAACCAGTTCCCATCTTCTTCGCAGTAGGGTTTCGCATTGCTTCCCTGAAGAAAATTAAAATGGAATACGAAAGCGTAGAGATTACACACGCTTGGTTGGAAGGGTTAGAAGAGGCCAAAGTTCCGGTGTTTGAAGATGCGGATAAGCCGGACATATAAGAGCCAAAGAAAATATTGAAGGACGTTCGTAAGAAGTCCGACACAGTTCCTAGGTAATTTTAAGGTTTCGCTTTTGAATCCATGAAACATGGTGTTCGTGGCATCACCCGGTTATGGTGATCTTTTTTTTTACTCGGTTATGTCTAACTACATGCTATTGGCTGTTTACAACTGTTAAAAAGATCAATGTCGTGATTGTTTAATTTCATCTTTATTATTATAGCTTTTATTTGATGTTAAAGTGCTCTATTGTATTCTTGCAGTTTATAAACACAAAATCAATGAATTACAGATGTCGTCCATCTGCTGTAAGACAAGTGTTTGATAAGGTCGACCGTCAATCGACGAGCCAACATGGAATGAATTGGAAGCCATGAATTTGGTTTAGTTCTTCGAACTCCCTCCCTACCCTCAGGATCATGTGCTGACAATGCACATAATTAACTGTTGGGATATTGATCGTCGGACATTCAACTTGAGAGGGAAATAGATCCAATTTGATTCATATGATGTTGCACTCTTGATAGGCACGCCCAATAGAGGCGTCACGCATCTTCGGAGTGAGGCTCGCTCAGTAGCATGGATGCAAGACAAAAAAAAGACGCACTACTGAACTTTTCACCAGGAGAGTCATCGCATAATTTTTTGCAATTATTAATTAAGTTTCTAATGTCCAATTTACTTTTTCTCTCTAACAACTTTAGAGTGTCGAAAGACATGTCTTCTATTTGCGAGGATGTATCAGCATTTATCTCGTATAATTGGCCGGCTACAGTATGTCGATTTATGACATAACAACTCAATGTCAGTGTCTTGAAAATAAGAGCTAACGGGTTTTGTTTTTATTTTAACGGTTTGTTTTCCTCACATAATTATTAAAAGTTCATTCAGTTATTCTGAACATATATACGAATTATTTTTGCATGTTTCACGCAGCTCTGGTTTTATGAGCACACTTCCTTGGTCTTCCCACCGCTGCCCGAGGCTAGACCATGAATGCTGAGGTGGCCAACAAAAGTAAAGTGGAACACTACAAAGATTCAACTAACCTTTCAGAGGCTCAGGCCTGTCGATGTGAGTTATTTATTTCCTTAAGTGTTATTATGCTCACGTGATACTTTAATTGACCTTCACTGTAAGTAATGCTTTGCAGGTGTATGATTGTTTTCTTCAATTGAAAGACAGTGAACATCGATTTTTTGCCCATCCACTTTACGAATCAACTAGTCCTGAGAAGACTCCCAAAACATGAGACTCAATCCATTCCAAATTCGCCACGTTTGATGTGGCTGCTGCTATAGTTCCTTATCATGTTTGTCCTGAACCAGCACATGCTGACACATATCCACAGAATATCCATCACATTGGGTTTCAAGAAATACATGAATTGTTGAAAGGTCACTATAAATTATTTTTGGACTTTAAAGGCTTGGTTTGCACTCGGCTAACAAATATAGAAATACAATGACGGAGTTGAAATGCGAGGTGATTGATTTAAAGAAATCAATAAAAAAACAAATGTTGGATTTCCTAAGAAGTTGGGCAAAAAGTCCCCACAAGGAAGCTTGATTCGAAGAATTAAGGTAAGAGAAGACAAAAGAAAGAGAGTTCTAAGTTCCCCATTCATGGTTTTTCAACGACGGAAGAATAAAAAAACACTGGAGGCGGCTGAGGTAAAAACTTTAGAAGAATGATATTATAAAAGTTTTGTTTTTAATATTTACTATTCAGAGAAAAATTCAATTAAGAACATCCATTGAATAACATGTTCAAGCTTTTAACAACGTGAAAGCAAGCGCAGTTTAACTACAGTCATCCTACAAAGAGGAGCCTGAAACTGCAGATAGGGGGAATCAACAGTTGCACCTCAAAGTACAATTGATGACAGTAGTTATGTTCCATCAACCATACCTGTTAAAAGCTTGGATGTTGATGATCACTACATCCCTGAAAAAGTTTAAGAGTATTGTTTAAGTTCTCACATTACAAACTTTAAGATTCCCACAACATATTGTTAGTTGCTTGTCTTATAGGCTCGTCCAACAACATTGGTTCTCGATTTTCCCGATAGACAACTAATTTCAGAATATATGCGGGAAACAATCGATCTCTGCTATGGCAAATTCACTGATTTGTTAGTGTATTATGTTTTTTTTTAATCCTATATTAGTTTTGAATTTATTTTCTAGTTGAAATGCAGATCTGACTTGGTAATTGATACGGAAAAGGTGTCGTTGACTTGTTCATATATTAATAAACTTCATACGAATGAGAAACGAACAAGTCGACTGTTTTGCTATGTTGCTGGAAAACAGGAGATGCAACGCTCGTAACTGTATAAATCGTACATATATGTGTCACCATGCCACTGGGTAAAATTTTAAATTCATGTATTTAGAGTGACCCTAAATACATCTAACATTACCATTAGTTTTGATATGCAATTTTATTTATTTTTCAGATCTGGAAGATAGATAATGTTAAACATTTTGTTGAGCACATTACGAAGGAGACTGTTCAGAATGCGGAGTTAATTATGATACCAATAATCAATAATCAACATTGGACACTGCTAGTTGGTGTATTGAATGAGTGCAAGTGAAGATTTTATGATTCTTTGCCCAACAAAATGCACTTCACGATCACCTGCGATATTGTTAGAACTTTGATAAATTCATTGTTCCTTTATACTATACTTTTTTATGCACAATACTTAATGTAATTTATTATTCATTTATAAATTTAAATTTGCAGATTAGACATTTTGTTAAGGATGTTGGAGAAGCGTTCACAGAGGATCTGAGTGAATGGCAGGTCGTAACGACCAGAGGCATTCTAAAGCAAAGCAATAGTGTCGATTGTAGCGTTTTCGTTTGTAAATATATGAAAACAGTTTTACAGAAGGATAAAGTTAATTGGCAAGAAAAAATGGGCTGAAAAGAATTCATGGCATTATTTAGAGCAGAGTTTAGATATGAGATTTGTAAATTCGCAATGTCACGAATTTAGATCGGTTGTATTGACCACAAGTGTATGTGACCAACGGGTTATCATTATTATCATTTTAACCATATTATATGTATCTTACAGAATTACTCTTTCACATGCTGGTTCTCTTTCGAACCTTCCAAAGTATATATATTGTAGAGTCTTTGGAGCATTGAATCCCCTCAGGTTCTATGCGCTCGACAGTAGAGTATTATAATTTCTACAGATTTAGTTTTACTGTCTAAGGGAAAGCTGTTATAGTTTTTTATCTTTTTATTTTTGAACTTGGTTTATAGTTTTGGTTTGGCTTTAACAGGATTTTTGCTAATGAGCTGCATCAAGGAGTAACAAGTAGCATTTAGAGGAACAACAATACTTGTGCTACCTATTTTACTGTTGCAGGACAAATTCTATGAGGTCCAGGTCGTTCAAGATTTGCCTCCAGCATAGATGAGTCAACCATGCCGATTGATTTTTTCTTAAATGATAAGTTTTTGTTTGTGTATCTCGGCTATATTTATCATTCTTTCAATAGTCTGGTATTGCAATTTGAAAAGACAAGATAATTGAAGTTTTTGTTTCCAGCTGAACGATAACTGAAGACTCAACAGACTGTTTCTGATGCTATGACTTGTATAAAGGGATGTTGTTATCATGCATATTGGTTTTTTCTGAAATGTTATTTTCTGTTGTTATGAGATATGAAAAATGAGAAATCATCACTTATGATTTCTGAAAACAGATGTTTTGTTATTTTTTTTTCACCTGCCGTATAAAGATGATTTGTTATGAGAAAGGGATATTGTTATCATTTTTTATCATTTTTTTTGAAAAGGCTGTTATTGTAATATGAAGATAACTAAAATTTTTGTACTATTTTTTTATTGGAATATGTAATAAGAAGTTATTGTTTGTGCATCTTTTTCTTATCTTTTTTTTTATTATTGAAGTTATTTGCAATGTTGTATATGTTGGACATGAAAAATTGACTTTAGCTGTTGTATCCTGAATCTGTCACATTTTGGAGCACAATTCATCACAGAATTCGTAGGTTCATACGATTTTTGAAATGTCAGGCTCCCTGTCCATGAATACTACTCGCTTGAGTCATCAGTGAGCAAGGAAGCCAAGAAACGACTTTCAGAAAGATTAGAATCACTAACATCAAATGATATCATTAGTGAGCAAACAACCTTCAGAAAGAGCTCAAGTACTTTGGAGTTATTGTTTGTTATTCGTGAGATAAAGAAATAAGAAGGATAACTGATAGGATAACGATTACATGTTCATCTTTAGAAAGGATGCAAGAATGTAATGAGGGCTCTCTTAAGAATTTTAGGAGTTCAGAGTCTCTTCCAGCTCCTACAAATTATGAGAGCATCAGGGAAAATATAAAAAAATTACTAAAGCTTTATAATATGCATTCTTATTACCAAGACAGAAAGATGCATTTACAGCCCAATATAATCAAAGATCTTTATTGCTATAAATGGTGGCCATGATAATATCAAACACCTCAAATAATTTATATCAGCATGATATAAATAAACAATTGAATCACATAATTTATGAACATCTGAAACCTCATATTTACATATAATATCAAACACCTAAAATCTCATGTTTGTATTTACATGCATGTCACTCAAATCATTAACACTACAACAAGTTTGCTAATGTCGTCGGTCTAAAAAAAATGTCATCTTGCTCACATGATCCTCTCCACATGGCAGATGGAGAAGTTAACGGATGTGTCAGAAGCCCCCAAAATTCTAATGTCGTTGCTCTCTATCGTCAAACCAATAACATTTTCTTTCAACTCCATGCTATGACATCCATTGTTTAGAAAGAGCTATGAACTCCATGTTGTTAATTGTGACCTCCATGTTGTGACCTCCATTCAACTCCATGCTGTGACATCCATTGTACAGAAAGAGCTATGAACTCCATCTTTGTGAACTTAATGTTGTGACCTCCATGCTATGAACTCCATGCTATAAAGTCCATGCTGTGACCTCCATTGTAGAGAAAGAGCTATGAGCTCCATGTTGTGAACTCAATGCTGTAACCTCCATTCAACTCCATGATGTGAACTCCATTCTGTGACCTTCATTGTACAGAACACAAAAACAATCAGAAATTCAAAGCAGCAAAACTATCATAATTTGTCATAAACTTGGTTCCCATAAACTTACAGGTGAGCCTTTAAAAGGTGGAACAGTTAAATGAACCAATCATATGTTGATATCTTATAAGGTCGACCGTTGAGATAGTATTGTCTCATCAATTGAATCCCTCATCATGGTGGTGTACGATTTCATGATCCGTGGATTAAAGAAATTCCGTAGTATACATCCATGTATCAGTATAAATAATTAGAAATTAGAACATCTGCATTACATTTCCACCTGTGCTAGAATATCAAGCATTGAGCATATCGATGGATCACTCTGTAATAGTTCTGGTTCTTCGGTGGTATGAACTTCTCTTTTCCTTATTGTGTATATAGTAGATATAAATCAAGCATATGGAAACGAATATGAAAACATATTAAAGTTGTTGAAATAAACCTTTTGCTCTTTTATTTCTCTCTCAGTCCCTTTTAGTCTAGCATTAGACACTCATTTGGGGCGTATTTTGGCAGGATCATTCAGGTTGAACTCACCATCTACGGATTTTTTATTTTTATGAGGTTGTTTACTTCTTTAAGGACATCTACCAATTAATATGTCATTAATATTCAAAGATAACTTTTTCATGGTGTCCTTCATGTCTTTGCTCAGTTGTAGGATTTCATTTCGCTTTATTAGTAATTTTATATGCAACTTTTTGCATGTGGTTGCATATCTTTGTATCCGTAGCTGTTATATACATCTCTTTTTGCATTTGTAGATCATCTCAAGATGAGATATTTATTAGATATTTTTCTAATATGCAGAAAGATCAGGACTCATATAGAGTGCGCATAGTAGGCTCATCATTTTGAATTTGCAGCAGCTACACTGAATATCCAAACTCAAGCTGTCGAATTTAACTACCCAAGTTGTGTTTGATCTGTGATCATCCAAATTCTTAATAACAAATTCATTTTCAACATTTGGAGATGCATGTAATTGAAGACCACATAATCCGTGCAGAAAATATTCTTCAAACATTGTGTACAACTTCCTCGAGTAAAATGCAGCTGCCTGCCTCAGTATTGGGCTGCTCTTTGCTACAGGAGCAATGACAGATTGATCACACTTGAAGTCTTCATCCTTCTCGTTGCGCCTCCATGTTCTCATGATATTTTCAATCCCCAAAAAATAATCTGTAATAGAACTTGTGGGTTTTGAGACACCATGACAAATGTTTTTTGTCGACTCACTTCTCTTGGTCGATAAAAATTCCATTCGAAAAACATATTTATTAAAAGCCGTAGACCACGTATGTCTAATTTTTTACATCTCAGCTAGCCACAAATTATCCTGTAGATTACCAGTCACAATCATCAAAACTCATGTTTCATCAAACTCTTATTCAGACTCGCAGTTGCGCATAAATTTACAAAAAAGATTATTGACTATCTTATTCAACACCCCTCAGTGAACCTTCGTAGGCAATTCTTGTATATGTGCCACTGACATAATCTATGTTGTATATTTGGCAAAATCTCTGCTATCGCTCTAGCCATTGCCTGATCCTGATCAGTGTAGATTGTTATTGGATGATTATCACTCATGATACGGAGAAAAGTTTGAAAAAGTCATTTAAACGCTCGACCGTCTCCTCTGACAAGAATCCTACTCCAAGGAGAACATTCTGCCAATTGTGGTTAACACCAACAATAGGTGCACAACATAAATTATATTTATTTAATCTATAGCTAGTGTCAAAGATAATGACATACCAAAAACAATCGTAATCAAGCCTGGATGTCTCGTCACTCCAAAAAAATTCATCAACCTACCGCTATCATTAACTTCAAAATCACACTCAAACATGCAATCTGAAGCACTTTTCTCTGTGAACAACTGCAATAACGCATTGACATCACCATTTTCAATTTTACCTCTCTTCTCTCTTTGAATGAAATTGAAGGCATCTATCTTTGTACATTTCAGGTTCTCTACACCACCAACTTCTTTGGCTACAAAGTTGAAAGCGTCTTTAGGTCTTATCCTTGATTGTGATATCGATCTAAACACATATGCATTGAATTCACCTATCTTTCTGCTCGAGCGCAATTGGTGTTTATTACCAGGATTTGCTAATGAGTGGTTATGAGATTCAATCAATTTCTTCACTCTCTAATTGCCTTCATCATCAATTGCGTATTGAATCATTGTCGGACACCCACTTATTGAGTCCGCTCTTTTGTATTTAACAGTTTATGTGATCTCCAGCTCTCTCTTGAAGCCTGTTTTTCCACATACAAAGTCCTTCGTCTTAATATTCCTGGAGTTTGGCCAAAAAATTGTGTGATGCTTACGAACACTAAATCCGATATGATGGGCATATGCACAACATACTTCATAAACTTCTTTCTCATTATGGACCGTCGTTTGAAGTAGTATGTTTGCAGTTTGCTCGCTACAGGTAGCTCCACTCCCACCAAACTGCACACAAGCGAATAAAATGTTAAACAATTGCAATTTTAAAAGATATATTTTCAATTGCCATAACCATTAAATGAAGTAGCCAAAAAATTCATTCTAGCTAAGTACATGTCCACAAATACATTTTAAAGCTATATTTACTTTATTTTTTTTTATAAAACACTAAAACCATGCACCTTCTACGACATACGCTCTACGAACTTAAGCCTACGAGACAAATGGTCAGATCTTAAAGATCGAAACGATGTCTCTAAAAAAAAAGGGGGAAAAATAAAATAAAATAAAAGCATCTTATAACACACCTCCTCTTTAACATCCATTTTTTCTATTTTGGCATAATAACTCTCTTATTCCCCTTCAAAAAAATGGATGTTTAGATTTCTGTAGTCCATCTTCAGATCAAGCTGCCGGTCCGGTGCAGGAGAAAATCACGCAGGAAAATATGGCAATACAATAGTAAACCCTAGCTGCTTAAATACCAGGATTCGGGCGCTCCAATTTTTATTATTTTAACATAGTATAGGCAGAGGTTATACAAAAGTTACAGTGTGATTACATAGGCGGTACCGTAGCAGGGAGAGGGTTATATTAACGTTATTTTAAGAGTATAAAGCGGTTCTTTACGTTGTGCCGCGACGCAGAAGGGTTAAACCAAGGTTATATTGAAGTTATAACCGCGGTACCGCGGCGGACTGGTTACATTGAGGTTATGCGAACGTTATGTATGCGGTACCGTGGAGAGGAGATTACACGAAGGTTAAAACTCGGTTATACTTGGTGTATGTCTGCGCTGTGGAGGTTACGCTCGGGTTACTGAGGGGTTACAGCCACGTTACCCTGGCCCTGCTGCGGGGGTTATTGGGCGGTACAGGGAGGGTATACGCGGGTTACCGCTGCGGTCCGGGCCGTCGGGTCGCACGTATGAATTTAGTGATTTAAATGCGATGGGACCACCTTTGCGGACGTGTCGGCTTCCCATTGGATGACATACGCAGCGCTGCATACTCTTCCGTATGCAAATTTTTTCCTGCGGTGGGACAACCTTTGCGGACGTGTCGGCTCCCCATTGGAAGACGTACGCAGCGCTGCATACGTCTTCCGTATGCAAATTTTTTCCCCAAAAAACACCTCCCAGATCACAGTTGTCTTGCAGCAGTTTTTCAACCCCATCTATTTTTTTGTAAATTGGCTCTCAAGGGAATAGTTCATCTTGGATTTTCGTCTTGGATTTTCGTCCGCTCATTTAGAATTATAATATTAACATTATCTGCTTATTAAAGGCCATAATTAACCGAGAAGATCTTCTTGATCCCAGTCTCAATCGGAACTACACTGCTTGTCAATAATGAAACTTTTAATAATTTCTCTACTGCTTCCGGGGCCCATATTTGGATTAAGTCGAACAATAATAGGCTAGCTTCCATTCCAATTCTTTCCTGCCTGCAATGTCCGCTTTGCAAAATGGCTTTCTCCTGCTTAATCTCATTTTATTTACTACGTTTTATAATAAAAATGGCGCTTTAGGATGAAACTTCTGTGGGAACTAATTGAGAACTTTTCCCATGACGTTTCAGAGGGTTGGGTAGTTTGCGGGGATTTTACTGCTCCTGTTCTTTGAATAATGAAGTAGGTGGTAGAAGGCATCTTCCTTCCAAATTGTTTGAATTTTAAAGAATGTGTCTTTAATGCTAGACTTTATGAACTCCCTAGTGTATTTCTCTCCCATACTTGGTTTGATAATCAATTGGATGTTCCACTCAGATCCAAAATTGATTTGGTGTTTTGCAAAAATATTTTGTTAAATAATTTTCCTTATTCATTCTACCAAGTGCCAATCAACTTTGAGTGCAACCTCTTATTTCCTCTACCCAGCACAAATTTCTCTTAAGGATTACTGGGCTCTAATATTGTCTCTTGTTATTATGTGGAGTCTAATTATGTTAATTAATTGTTCACTCAGAGCTCTCAGTTTTGCTGATCAAGCTTGGTGGTCAGTTTGCCTGGGAGTTACAAGGGGGTGTCCTCCTTATATTAGGATCTAGGGTAGTGCCTCTGTAATTTTCGTCTGCACCTAGCACCCCAACATTGGACCAACAATGCTTTGTTATCATGCCTCACCAAGACATTTACTATAATACGAGGAGAAATTATATAGATTATACCACACTCAAACCTCTCTGTTCTCGTGGAATTCACGAACGCTCCTCTCCTTTCTCTTTTGCACAAGAGAGCTCACAGAAATCTAGCACCAACTCGCAACACTGCTTTGCACTATTCGTACGCACCTCCTACAGCGAATAATCACAAAACTTAAAGTCTCGATTTGCAAAAATTGGTTACCGGCACCTAGGCGCCACCAGTTTCCTGGTGCTCTTTTTTAGAATGCTGGAAACAAGCTGAGTGCCTAAGCGGCCCCTACTAGTGATGGATTTTTGCCTGGGAACCTTTCCCAATGGTGCCTGAGCGCCTTGGATCATTAATTTATTAATAATGAACATGTGCAACAAAATTTAGCAGATTTAAGAAATTAAGGATCAATAATTTCACTAAAATAAATAAGAAAAAGACGAGGAATGTTTATTTTATATATTTATATAATGAAAATTCTTGAATCAAGCAAATAATCAAATAACAATAATGAATTATAAATTTAAAATAAGCATTATTAACATATTTAATGGAATGCTAAGAAAATTATAGCAAAGAAACTTGTTAAATTAATGAGTGATCAAAATTATGAGGATGAATAAATTATGCTCATGACTTTCGATTTTTATATGTTATAAATATAGGAGGGATTAAGTTTTAATTAAGATAATTAAACTTATAACACCTTATTTTTATGTCTCCCGATCTATTCATAATTTATATATAATATTCTTTTGATTTTTATATGTTATTGCAGGAGGGATGAAGTTTTAATTAAGATAATTAAACATATAACATCTTATTTTTATATCTCCCGATCTATTAATAACTTATATATAATATTCTTTTGATTTTTATATGTTATTGTAGGAGGGATGAAGTTATATATAAGTTATATATATAATTTATTCATAACTTATATATAATACTTTATATTGAATCAATCAAATTGAAATGTAGAATTTTATAAAATTGATTCATTTGAAATCCGAGAGATGCAAAACTTACGATATATTTTAAGTCATCAAAAAATTTTATCTGATTTCTCAAAATGAATTATTACAGCCTCTATTGACTTGGAGGTAATGAGTTTGATCTATGAAAACAGCCTCACTCAAATATAGGGATAAGATCACGTGCATCAACCCCTCATCACAATTCCATCCATTGTTTAAAGTTGCTCAATAAGAGGTGCACCTCAAAGACTTTTGGCCAATAATTTATTTGTTATGCTTGTTAACCCAGAAATGGTATCCGGTGGCGAAGACAATGGCAGAGAAGAAAGCTTGGGAATATGCGGAAAAGTACAATTTAGACATTGTAGCAATCCATCCTTCCACAACGCTTGGTCCCCTGTTGCAGCCTGGTCTGAATGCGAGCTCGGCCGTCCTTCAGCAACTCTTACAAGGTTTGTGTAGCTGTTATTTACAAGATTGAGAGAATTACAAATTCAGGCTATGTAATTATTCTTTGCACGATTTGAAGGTTCTAAGGATACTCAAGAGTTTCACTGGCTTGGCTGCGTGCATGTGCGTGATGTTGCTGCTGCTCAGGTCTTGCTGCTGGAGACACCAAACGTTTTTGGGAGGTATCTATGTACAAATGGGATATATCAGTTCAAGGATTTTGCCGAATTTGTTGCTCAGCTATGCCCCAATTATGGCGTCTATAGGTACATAGTACTTACGAACTCGCAGCTTTTTATACCCTGTCAAGCTTATTGTTCCATCGTCTTCTTAAGTGGAATATCTTATAATATCTGGAAATTTACGTAGGTACCACACAATACTTAGGCATTTACATTTCTCACACCTAAACTTTGCAATACTCCACATTTTGGTCCATTGCATTCACATCTGTATTTTTAGGTAATGTCCCTTGGCGTTTTGACTCGATGTGTAGCTATTTTCCTAATTTGTGTTTCAATATTACTAATAGTTGCAACGTATCCATGTTCAATACTGCTTCTTTCAAAGATAAAATACTTTCTTTTCCCTAAATTAGGATTAGAAGTAAATTCTGAAG
This sequence comes from Papilionanthe hookeriana x Papilionanthe teres, assembly GCA_022702705.1. NCBI lineage: Eukaryota > Viridiplantae > Streptophyta > Magnoliopsida > Asparagales > Orchidaceae > Papilionanthe > Papilionanthe hookeriana x Papilionanthe teres. Next base: position 37,152,308 of record CM040434.1, read on the forward strand.
AGTAGGTAAGTCTTGGATTGCCACTACCCTGATTGTTCCAATTACCTACAAAGTTGGGTTGGTTATTACTCTATTGTTGGTTTCCTATCCCTTGGTTATTATTGTTCTAGTTAAAGTGTTGGCGGTTTTTTTAGTCTGATTTGTAGGTGTTGGAATATAAGTTAACGGGTATGTTGGTTATAGCATTCAAGGTTTCCAGAGAGTTAGTGCTAGAATCTCCTACTTGTTCATAATCCATCTCATTACTAGGTAGGGATCCTTGCACTGAATTTAGTTCTAGATTATCTCCTAGAAATAACAACTTGGGGAGGTGAAAATTGCTAAGACATTAGTCTCTTGGACACCGACTGTTTTCATAGAATGTACTCTCTCCGAAGGTCATTGAAAATTATTCGTAATATTCCCCATCCGTGAATAAGTCTTATTAAATGGCTTTAACATAAGTGGCCCCCCAGCCGCAGCATCTATAATCGATCTCCACAATCTTGCAAACACATTGTAAAAAGTTAGAATGACAAGCCAATTAAGTAGAGCATGGTGTGGGCACTTTCTAAGTATCTTTTTGAACCTCTTCCAAGCCTCATAAAAGGATTCACCATCTAATTGGGTGAAAGATATGATATCATTCCTAGGTTTGACAGTTTTTTAAGGTAGTAAATGTTTTGCGAAGAATTTTTTAGCAAGGTTAGTCCAAGTAGCTATATATCCCGGGGCTAAACAATGCAACCAAATCTTAGTTTTATCCCAAAGAGAGAATGAAAATAAACCTAAGTGTAACAGCGTTGTCTGAGATATCGTTATATCTAAATGTTGGACATAGCTCTAGAAAACTAACTATATGGAGATTAGGATCCTCTACAGGTGTGTCTCTAAATTGATCATTTTGGATGAAAAGTCTCAGCCTGAATGGTAGGGTTATTGATACTTCTATGTATTTCATCTATCATGGGGTTTTGATAAATTTCCTAAGTGGTCTAGGTATGATATTCTCTTCCTGAGTGTTGTCATCTCTTCTAAATTCTTTTTAAAGTTTTTTTATTTTTTTGACTGATCTCTTTAATTCGGGGTCATAAGACACAAATTCAGCTAGTCCAGTTCTATGCATACAAGCCTAGAACTAGCAAGTGAGAGCTTCTAAAGTAACAGGAAACACAATACACAAATAAAACTCATTGAAAAAGATGTAAAATAGAAGATTATACAAAAACTAAAAGCAAGAATAACAGAACATTTTTTTAATTTTCTAACACAATAAATAACAAATAAAAAAATACAACATAATGATTTTTAAGTCTCAACCTTAACAGTCCAACAAAATCTTTCTAAAATTGGAAATTCAAAGTCGTTCTCGACAACGGCTCAAAAAACTTGATACACCTGTTGAAATTCAGAATAATGTGAAATAAAGTGGAATAATTTTATTGATATGAAAAAAAGTATAAAGAACTACATGAATCGTAGAATAAGAAAGACAATAAAAAGGAAATAACAGGAAAAGAAACATATAACACCTAATATTTTTAATTAATCAATTCATATTAATTATTTGGAGGTAAATGAAACAACATAAAATAGGAAAACTTAAAATAGAAAATAAATTAAATCTGATCCAGGAAAATAAATCTAAAATAGGAAAGGAAATAAAATTATGTTAGGAAATAAATTTAATTTGCATAACTTTTAATATGAATAAATTATTTCCTAATATAACTTCTAACATTCTCCCTTAAGTTAAAGTATAGTTAAAAATCATATTCAACTTTGATTTGAAAACATCAAACAATGAGCGAGGAAGATCCAGTGAAGTAGAATTTCAAGTCTTCATTCCTTTCTGCAGTTGCCTTTGAATGCAATTTTTGTAGTGTCTGTAGGTAGGCAGAAAACTTTTAGAGGTAATATTGCAGCAAAGTAGACAACCTACAGGAAAGCTGACTTTTAGTTGACTGCGGTTGTCTTTGATTGCAGTTACTGTAAGTAGTGCCTATAGGTAGGCGGAAGACTCCTACAGGTAATGTTGCATGAGAGTTTATAGGGAAGTAGACAACTTGCAGGAAAAATTGACTTCTAATTGACTACAGTTTCTGCAGTGTCTGTAGGTACGCAAAAAACTCCTGCAGGTAATAATATAGGGGAGTTTGCAGGAAAGTAGGCAATCACAAGAAAAGCTGCAATGTATGTCCTGCAGAAAAAAAAAGGAAAATTTTCTGAGGTAGGCCTTGTTGCAGGAAATGTCTCTGGAAGAGGGCATGTTGTAGGAAGGATTCCGGTGAAGGACTTGCTGCAGGAAAAGCTTTTGGAGGAGGGCATGATACAAAAAAAAGCTTCGGAGGACGACCTGATGCAGGAAAAAGTTTCGGAGGAGACCTGCTGCAGGAAAAGCTCCGGAGGAGAGTCTCATACAGGAAAAACTCCGGAGAAGGGCCTGTGGTAGGTAAAAGCTCTGAAGAAAGATCTGATCTTTGGAAAAGGCTCTAGAGGATGTCTGCTGTAGGAACAATTTCAATGGAAGACCTGCTGCAGATAAAGCTCCAAAGAAAAGCTTGATACAGGAAAACTCTCCATAGCAGGGCTTGATGCAGGAAAAAAAGCCCCAGAAGAGGGCCTGATGCAGGAAAAAAAGCTCCGGAGGAGGATTAAATGTAGGAAGAATTCTGATAGAGGATTTGCTATAGGAAAAACTCTGGAGGAAGGTCTGTTGCGAGGAGAGCTTGCAACATGATACTTATAGCTACAATACTGAGAGATTGACTTGTGTGTCCAAAACAGCTCCTCCATATCCTGCATTTGCACTATAACCAGCAGAAACATACCTGCTCCTCGGAGCACCTGGAGGTCCGCCAACATAACCAGCGCTAGGTTCAGTAGAATTTCCATAGGTCCTGATTTTTTCGTAGCCACCATACCCCCAAAACCTATACCATTTGTAGTTTTTTCCATAACCTTATGCAGGAGCACCACAACCCGATGAATCATATGGATTATAACCAACACCACTTGCTGGTTGCATGTACCGACTGCCATCAACTATGTTATTGTAAGAGTTAGAGTTGGCACCTGAGTCTCCGCAAGAATGATATGTTCCGCCATCCACGGATCGGTTTGTGGTGTTGCCAGGGTTTGCGTCTTTTGGAAGGGCGTGTTTAACCTCCACGGATTTCCCACACACATCATGAAATTGATTATGAACAACTCGATCAACACTATCTTTTGAGTCGAAAGATGTGAAGTTGAGACCTCTAGGTTGCTGTGTGTTCGGATCATACATCACGACGACATTGGTCACAGTGCCAAAAACTTCAAAGTTATTTGCAGAACTCCATGTCGGATAGAGTGGGAGAAAGCCCTCCGAAAATCTTTTTGGTTTGAATGCTTCCACCGCCACCGCCACTGATGTGCTATGCCCTAATCGAACAACAATATGTTGTTCCTCTCTTGTTATAGCCTTCCTAGCTTCTACAGTGCTACTGTCGATGGTGTGAGAAAGCTACAAATCCGAAGCCCTAGGCTGTTCCATAGCCTTATCTCTCATAATCACCGCCTGCAGGGCATCACCATACTGGCTGAAGAAACCTTTCAGCTTTTCTTCAGTTGTTTCCCACGAAATACCGCCAATGAAGAGCTTTCCCTAATCCTAGCCATCAATCTCCTTTCTCTCTTCGTCTACATAAACGAAGAAGATTGGAAAAGAGTTTGGTTTCTCCATGGAGAACCGAACGACAGAGCAAAGAATGTTTGACAGAGGGGAGAGAAAGTGTCCCTCCCCTCCCGTAGCGGGGATGACAGGAAGGGAGTCTGGCGGCTCTAAAAGGAGGATCAGAGGCTAGGGTAGGAAATTTGGTTCTGATACCATGTTGAAATTCATAATAATGCGGCATAAAGCGAAATAATTTTATTGATATGAAAGGGGTATAAGAAAGATAATAAAAAAGAAATAATGATAAAGGAAACATATAACATCTAATTTCTCTATTTAATCAATTCATATTAATTATTTGTAGATAAATGAAACAACATAAAATAGGAAAGAAAATAAATCAGATCCGAGTAAATAAATCTAAAATAAGAAAGGAAATAAAATTGTATTAGGAAATAAATCTAATCCTCGTAAATTTTAATAGGAATAAATTATTTCCTAATATAACTTCTAACAATCTGAAATGTTGTGAATCATGGGCAACCATACAAATATACGTGTCGATCAAGTAGTTTATGGATTGCTAGTCCGTGTATCGATCCCACAAAGAACAGGTTATAACTTTCAGATTAGGAAAAACTCTAGTCTACTGGTTTCAAGTCTAACATGAAGATTTTCAAATGTTTGGGTATTTTTAAAGTTACTATTCCTATTTTTTTGCAAAAATTAAAACCTATAATCTATCTTTGATTTTGAACAAGTGATAGAAAGTCTCCCTTGAATTGACTATATAGTATGCAAATCGGATATATCTAAAGTGAAATCTAACCAAAAGTGTTAACAACAAAAAACAACAACACTCCTTAGCCTCTTCCGAGGTCAAAAGAAACATATGTTTCATAATATAGTTAACTTTTGTCTACCTTGCATAATTACTTTCTCTAGACAATGAGCTTATGATTCGGGAAATAATATTTTAGGACAAGGCTTGCGATAGTGAAACAAAATATGGTCGTTAGAGTGAAACGGGTTTTAGAATGGGATAGCTTTTGAAATAGCAGTATGCTGAACTAATGTGCATGAAAATGGCTGTTCAACAAGAGGAAGCAAATTCTGACATAAAAAAGCAATGCATTTGGAGCTTCTATATTATTTTTTTGAAAAGTTCCCATCCAACAATAAATTTATGGTGCTTTCCTATAGGGAATGCTTATAGGTTATGATGATAAATATTTTCTTTGGCGTTTATGTTAATTGGAATAAGGCTAATGCTGATGATGATAATAAAATTAATGAAAAATTGCCGGTAAAATTACCATTTTATGATAGAACCAGTGGCGAAATTAGGTTAAGTTTGAAGCGGGCAATTGCCCATCCTAGAATTTGAGATCTCTCTCTATAAATGATAGAAAATTTAATAATTTGTTCTATATAGTTTAAGCAATTTAGTGACTTTTCCTAATCTAAATAGGTTTTCTTGCTCAATTCTCGTTCACTTTAGCATGATCAACTTCGATCGATCCCTCTTCACCTCGCTACTAGTTACATACACTTTACAATTATATCATGTAACTTCAAGAAATTGACATGTATACACCTAAATTTTAATATTTAGATATGAAAAGTTATAAAAATTGTAAGGTATTTAAATTTCCCTTTATGCAGTTGAAGCAACTCACAGTATTATTGCTTTACAGGTTTGATCAAGAAACTCAGCCTGGACTAGTTGCATGCAAGGATGCTGCTAAAAAATTGATTGAGCTTGGGATGGTCTTCACGCCAATAGAAGAGGCAATCAAAGAATCAGTGGAAAGCATGGAAGCAAAGGGATTCCTTGTTCAACCTAACCTGCAATAGTAATTCAACTAGCCTCTTCCTCATAAGCAAGATCTTTATCAATAAGAAGCTTTTCTATGAAATATTAATTAATTAATTATTTATTTAATTAATTAAATTGAACCAAACACAATTGAACAAAAATTTATTTGTATTCGGCTTGTTTATAAATAATTTTGGGTCAAAAAACCCAAATTGATCTTTGATATGTAATTGTGGGATTCACTAGATCCCATTAGTACCCATTGTTGGAGAAATATTTACGTATTCCGTACGCACGTAGTTCTGTGTGCGTACTCCCCGCAATAATCTCTCAATAACTTATTATTGGGGGGTTATTGAGAGGTTACTGAAGTATTAACTCCAATAACCTCTAAATAACTCACCAATAACTTTCGCGGTTTCACTTTCATATTTTTTTTGTGTAATTCGGAGGGTTTTGTGAGGTTATTAGGGTATTAATCCCAATATCGCCGACATAACCCCCCAATACCACCCGAATAACATTCGCAGTTCTATTTTAAGTGTTAATCAGAGTTATTATGAAGTTATTGGAGAGTTACTCAAAGGTTATTGTGGAGTACGCACGTAGAACTGCATGTGTACTCCTTACGTAAATATTTTCCCCATTGTTGGGTCATCATATGTTCAATATGTCATGCCATTTTCAATTACATAAGTGAAGGGTTTACTCATTAAATCTTCAGTATTTGTTTATCTTGGGGTAAGCAACTCTAGAACTCTAGCCCTTAGTTGGTAGCTGCCTTTATCAACTCGAGTCTAATTAGCCAAACATAAGTAGTGGAATTAGCTCTCGCTCATCTTTGAGATAACTAATTTGATCATTGAATTGACTAGATAAACATTATCTTTAATCACCCATACATGAAAAATATTCAATTCTTTTCAAATTCTAAAGCCAGGGATAGTCCGAATCTTGCTCTTGGTCATTTGATCGCATGTAGTTTAGAAGTATAGTGTTTACTTCATCATATTCCTACCTTAGTTATCAATCTTTTTTTCATATACTTGTTATCATTTAGGTTGATGATACTGAAGAAGAAAATAAATGGCTGCCTTCTTACAACTACCCTACAAGATGCTTGGTCTCAATAATTCTCTAGATTGATGATTATTAGGGTTGTAAACGAGCCGAGCCAATCATTAGGGCTGTAAATGAGCCGAGCTGCTTGGCTCATGTTCGGTTTGTTCAAAGTCGGCTCGTGTTTGAAATTGGCTCGACTGCCGACGAACTCTTTTGGACGACTCCGGATGACGAAATGGACCGCGTAAGCACGTTCGAGATGTCGACTTTCACTAGGAAGGACACTCATATTGTTATGGTTCCGCGCGCGCGCAGACGATATGAAAATCAATTAAAATAATTAATTGATTAAGAGAGGTGGGTTCAGGCCAAGCCCGGGTTCGATTCAGACTGAATACGAGTCAACTACACCAGATTGCGGAATAACATAATTCGTAATTTGAATTTTTAATTTTAAAATTCACCATTCAAACTCGTTTTAATTGGGTTTAATTAGGCATTATGATATTCCAATTGAGCCCGCTGCATGAATGGAAACAAATTTTTATCCTGCCCAATTTAGCAAAATGTTTTTGGAATTCCCGCGCCAAGCTCGACCTGCTCAATGGCCTAATCTTATAAATATATTTCGAGATTGCAAGCTTTTGAGATGATTAATTTTCTCATCATTTGTCTTCTTTATCTAGTAATAAATTTTGATTTTTATATTAATCTCAACCTTTTAAAATGACATGCAACTTTAATGCATATATAAGTAAGTAAATAGAAATTGAAGAGTAGTGTGTCTTTTATTTATTTATTTATTTATTTATTTTCTTGTACTCAATTCTTTTGTATTTACATATCAAGATGTTCTCAATTTATAATCTTACGTATTTCATGTGTATACATTTGTTATTAAATTCACTTAAATGTATAAGCAAATTTGTGCATGTAAAATCAATTTAAAACTCGTCTCAAATCCTTTCAAGTAAGGCGGTAAATGAACCAACGCACTCGATGAACAATTAGAACTCGGCTCAATTAAGGCTCGATCATGTTCATTCAAATTAGTAAAAAAATAAGTTTAAAACAATTTTTAAAAGCTCGAAGTTTAAATGAACCACGCATGCACATAGTAAAAATTGTTCTTATGCTTATGAACAAACTCGTTTGTTGTTCAACAAGTAATTTATTAAATTCCTTATATTAAGTTCGATGATAATTTGTATCACATAAGATATATTATTTAAGTAAAATTTAATTAACTAGAATATTAATTTCTTTGATGATAGCTTGTATCATATATGCTATATAAATACTTGAAATTAAGTTTCTGCAAGTTTTTAAGTTCATTTCTAGTTGTTTTGAAGGATTTTGACTACATCACACTTAAATGCTACACAAGTTATTTTAGTAAACATCTCCTAAGCAAGGGATTTAGGGCAAAAAAAGAAGGAGAAACGCAATTTAAGATATTGTAGGGTTTAGAGTTTATAATCAGTAAATTGATATGTGATCAAATTTGTAATTTTTTTTTTTTCGTATGAAAATCAAGATACTCATTTGAATTTTTAGCTCTTTCATTAGCTTGTTTAAATACTCGTTCGCTTGTCATAAACAAATCAAGTACAAATCAATTCCAAACATTGAAACTTTTAAACAAGTCAAGTTTATGAAAGCTCGACACAAGCTCAAGCCAAACATGTGCAACTTATAATTATACTGAGCCAAGTCCAAACTATGACATACTCGGCTCGATTACAAACCTACTTTCATGTTTCAAAAGTTCATATTATATATTTTTTAATATTTTAAATCGATAACATGATTCGAGAAAAAATGTTAAAATTTTTATTATTTATTTATTTATTGGTATAAAAAATCACTTTTTTTAAAGCTCGTGGCTACCCGCGGGCCTGCCCGACCCATTTAATGGACGGATTTGGCTATGAAATTATAAATAAAATTCAGGCTAGCCCAATCGGAGCCCACTTTGACTAGTCAACACCCGAATAAGCTTGATCGACGCCAATCCCGGCTCGCCCAATTGTCAGGTCTAATTACAACTTCAACATATGTGCCAACTACGACCTATAGCTAACTGCTATTGCAACTACGAACTAAGACTTATGTAACGAATTACAGTTTATGTGGTCAGTAACTACTCTAACTTCTCACTACGACCTTTTTCACCGACTGATGCTGCTACAACTTTCAAATATAGTCTCTATGACTAAATGACATTATTGCAGTCATCGAATATGACTCATGTGATCGAATGATGCTATTACTGCTTTCAACTACGACTTGTGACCGATTAATACTATTACAACTATTACCTATGGACTGTGTCTAACTGCTACTATTGTATCAACTGATTACAACCTTTACGACAAATTATTACCTTTGTAGCTAGCAATTACTATTACAGTCAAGAATTATGCTTGTTGTAATCCAATTATAACTATTATAGTTAAAGTACTATTATACATATGTAATTATCTGCTATTCAATTTTCATTTTCTTTAATTTATAAAAAGATTTAATCTATGTACTTACAAATACATAGTAGATCACTTTGATTGTGCTTGGCGGTAATTATTTTTCTAGCATTTTTCCGCATTAAAAAAAATCCTAACATCTCCTATTACTCTTGCATTATTTATACAATTTTAGTACAATATTTATATATTAAATATCACTCCATTGCAAATACAATAATTCTAATTTTGAAATATATCATTGGGGGTGTAAACGAACCGAACATGAACGAACAGAGCTTGTGTTCTTGCTCGGTTCGTTTGAAATTTAATTTGCTTGAAATAAGCTTGTGTTTGAAATTATTCTTGAATTCACTGTTCGTGTTCGTTTCTTAACGAACGAGTCGAACACTGAGCCGAACATGATACTGTTCGCGAATGACGAGCCAGGTTGATAGACTCTAATATTAATATATATAAATAATATATTACATTTATTATATAACTTATATAAATATAATATATATATATATATATATATATATATATATATATATATATATTAGTATAGTACTAATATAGTTATATAATTTATATTATTATTATTAATTTATTTATATTACAATTTATAAAATTTAATTTTTTAAAATATCATAAATTTTTTATATATAATTATTTTAAATTATTGTATATTTCGAACAATAACGTTTCGAACACGAACAAACATATTATTGTTCGTGTTTGATTCGTTTAACTAACCGAACGAAAAAAAATTGTTCGTATTCGTCTCACTTACTTATCGAACGAATCGAACACGGACTCATTGAGGAACTGAACACGGACAGCCTTGTATATAATATGGAGAGAGACCTGTGATGTGTTCACGTGGAGCCATCAAATGCAAGTGCCAACTTATCTCGATCGACCCGACCGCCGCATTCCAGTGAGCGAGGCATCCTCCCACCCTTCTTCAACATCAAGAAAACAAATATGAAACAAAAACAGAGCCATTTATTAGCTCTCAAACTCTCCGCTCTTCCACTCCCCCAACAAAAGAAGAAGATGGTGGAGTCAGACCACCTTTCCCTGCCTCAAGTCAGCCATCATTTGATCCCCATTTCTCCCTATAAAAACCAATCAAAACTGTTCAGCCAAGTCGCCTTCCTTCTTCACCATCTCGCTTCTCTCAATCTCCAACACCAGTAAAACCAGAGCAACAGAGAAGAAATCATGGGAAGCATGGAGGAATACACTACCTCACGTAAACAGAACCATCAGCAACACGGCACAATCCGATCAAAACTGAAGCTTGTCCTCCTCCTCATCTCCTCCAACCTCCTCACCATCTACCTTTTCTCTTCACACAAACCCCTCAGCTTCCGGCTCTCAGACCACGTCCCTGTTATCCATCTCTGGGACTCTGAATCCCTCCTCCGGGAACTCAACTCCACCCAACTCCGCCTCTCTCAAACCAAATCCCAGCTCTCCCAACTTCACCTCCGTCTCCACACTTCCAACTCCCTCTTGGAAAATCTCCTCTCCGAACTGGGCCGCACCGAGAGCCAACGTTCTATTACCGACGGTGATCTCTCCGGCGAGCTCAAACTCGCCGTCGGACCACATAAACTCCCCCTCGGCTTCACCTCCCAGCTCGACACCGATGAACTCTACCCCTCCCTCGGCTCCCCCTGCCTCCGCTTTCTAGACGAGCTCACCCAATACATGAATTACCCCATCGGCGGCGAGTGCCCAATCGACGACAACTTCGCCCAGCGCCTGATGCTCAAGGGCTGCGAACCTCTCCCCCGCCGGCGATGCCATCCCAAATCCCCTTCCGGCTACATCGGCCCCCACCCTTTCCCTTCCAGCCTCTGGTCCATCCCCCCCGACACCAGCATCAACTGGGAACCCTACTCCTGCAAGAACTACAGCTGCCTCGTCCACAGAGGGAAATCAAAAGGCTCTTACGACTGCAAGGACTGCTTCGATCTCGACGGCCGGGAACGAACTCGCTGGCTTTACGATAACGGCGGCCTCGATTACAGCATCGATAATGTACTCTCCCTCCGACCGCCGGGCACCATTCGCATCGGCCTCGACATCGGCGGCGGAAGCGGGACCTTCGCCGCGCGGATGAGGGAACGGAACGTCACCATTGTTACGAGCTCGATGAACTTCGACGGCCCGTTCAACAGCTTCATTGCGTCGAGAGGGCTTCTGGCTCTGCACCTCAGTGTGGCGAATCGGCTGCCCTTCTTCGATCATACCCTAGATATCGTGCATTCGATGCATGTTCTGAGTAATTGGATTCCGGATCTGGTTCTGGAGTTTGCTCTGTTTGACATTTTTAGGGTTTTGAGGCCGGGGGGACTGTTCTGGCTCGACCATTTCTTCTGCGTGGGGAGGGAGATGAACTCCACCTATGTGCCATTGTTCGAGAGAATAGGGTTTAAGAAGCTGAGATGGGATGCGGGGAGGAAGCTCGATAGAGGGATTGACAAGAACGAGTGGTATCTCTCTGCTCTGCTTGAGAAGCCCATGACATGAGAGGAAGAAGGAAGAAGATGAAGGAACTCATAACCCTAATATTTTAATTCAAATTATATTGAATGAATTTGAGAAATTATGTGATTTATTTTGAGATTATTACAATTTAAATTATTTATTTACAGTATTAATCTCAAAATAAATTAAATGATTTCCAAGTTCATGCGAAAATGTGTGTATGTTCATCAAAACTTCAATTACTGTCATGGTGATGCCGTGCTGTATACGTGACAGATAATGATTGAAATTTTAATACAGTTTTATATCAGGACTCTCTATGTAATATTTTTTCGTTCATAAGGGGTCTACAAGTAGGGCTGTCAAAAAAGCTCGTTGTTCACGAATAGTTCGTGTTTGATTCGCCAAGAAGTTCGTGTTTGATTTGTTCGATAAGCAAATGAGACGAAAATGAACATTTTTTTTTGTTCGATTTGTTAAACGAACCAAACACGAACAGTGATGCGTTCGTTCGGATTTGGTTCATTATTGTTCGAAATATAAAATAATTTAAAATGATTATATATAAAAAATTTATGATATTTTAAAAATAATTATATATTATAAAAATTTATCATATTTTAAATAGTTAAACTTCTATAAATTATATATAATAAATTAATAATAATAATAATATTATTATAGTATTAATTATATTAATATAAATATTATAATATTATAAATAATATATTATACTATATATTAAAATAAAACCTTAAACAAAACCCTAAACGCCTTATTCGGTTTGCTTCATTTTGAGGAAGTATGGATTACCTGATATGTACGGAATACCTGATCAATTTGCTTCCTTTCAAGGAAGTATGCTATCAAAGCTAGGGTTGTCCAAAAAAAAAAAAAAAAACTCGTTTAGAAACAATTCGTGTTCGGTTCGCCAGAAAGTTCGTGTTCGATTCGTTCGATAAGCAACGAGACGAACACGAACAATTTTTTTCGTTCGCTTTGTTAAACGAACCAAACACGAACAGTGATGTGTTCGAACATTTCAAACACGAACACTAGCTCTGTTCATTCGTATTCGATTCGTTTACACACTTATTTGCAAGTAGGATTTAACTTGTGTTGGTTTTAATAAAATTTATAAATTTGGATTTACTAAGTTTTATGATGCTTAAATTTTGATATTTGTTTGGGGTAATATACGTTAAATTTTATTAAATTTGGGAATTGGGCACTTTTTGTTTTTTTGGTTAATATTTGATTTTTTTTTATTTGAAGATTTACATATATGACTCAATTTTTATGTAATTATATATCTAACATTGAAATTTTAGTTTTTTACATTTAATTTTTTTTAAGTTAAAATGATATTATTATTTTATATGGTATTAAAATTTTGGGTGGTATAAGTAAAAATTTAAAGTTATGGTGTTAAATATATAAATATTTAGGAATTTGGTGGTCGGTATCTAAATATCCCTTTATTATTTATATATTTAGTTTTTATCAGTCATAATTAGATTTGGTAAATGATTATTAGTGCAAGAAAAACTTGATTAGTTATAATTAATAATTAACTGGCATTTATGTAATTTCCCCTAATTTATTTATTTATTTACATGTTTAATGCTTAAAATTTAATATTCATTTATATAATAGTTTAGTATTATAATCACATTGAATAGTAGTTGATGCGTCTTTAGAAAATTCACGACGATAGAGTATCAGATTATCGTTTTAGCGTTTTATGAAAATTTAGCGCACACACAGATGAAAGAAAAACAAGTGGTGACAACTCCAGAAGTTTTTACGTGGAAAACCCGTAAGGGAAAAACCACGAGGCATTGCGAGTTGCGGAAATCCACTATTGATTAATGATTACAAAAATCTCTTGTTCTACAGATGGGAAATAGTAACTATATTATTCAGATTACATCATCAATTGACTGGTGTCTAGTTGGTGGTGATCGACAATGATTGGTGGTGATCGACGGTGGCGGTCGACAGTAGCTGATGGCGGACGACGATTGACAGTTGTCGATGAAGGTTGGCTGTTGTTGATGGCGATCAATGGTGGTCCACGGAGGCCGACGGTGGTTGATGTCGATCAGCGGCGGTCGACGGAGGCGAACGGTGGTCAATAGAGGCCGGCGGCGGTTGACGACGACTGGCGGTAGTCGATGATGTTCGGGATGGTGTTCCTTCTTACAACTTCCACTCTAAAGTCTCAAGTTCCCCCTTCATGTGAGGTGTAAGGCTATATTTATAGTGTTTTGGGTGCAATTAATTCACCCATTTTGATCAGACGGTTCAGAGGGCTTCCCTTAATCAGACAACGTTTACGAGGCATTTGATGGTCTTAACGATGTCGGAATTGAGCGATTTTGGGCTCGTTGGATTCGTTTTGTTGAGAAGTTCTATTTAAGTATATGCTTGCAAGTATCGACATATGTTTGACCTTCTAAATTTGTACAGAAATCTTTTAAGTGTGGTTTAATGACTTGATCTGGGCTTGATTTGACTCGGATTGGACTAGTTTTTATATCATTATGTTCGTCTCATCGAGTCGGTCTGTTTGACTATAAGTTTGTTGAAATTGGAGCTCTGGATGACTTTTATCAAGATTTGAATGTTTCTTGCTCAAAAGATTGCATCGAGATTCGTGTCTTGCCTTGAGATTCGTGTTGGATGATAAAAATTTGTTGGTGACGTCAAACAGTGTCGGCTACTATGACTCTTTGGTTTTCAGAATTTGTAAGGCTTTCGGGGTCATGGATTCGATCCCGCCTATGCACTGAATGAAATTCACAGACACATGAGGTTGGTCGGGATGCTCCTCTCACGGCCTCTGAATGAAAATGTGTGTTTGATATGATATTAAAGATCTAACCCGTACTTCTAATTTAAGTTTGATATGATATTAAAGATCTAACCCGTACTTCTAATTTAATCCTTTATAGGAGTGAGCAAAAAGATATAACTGCTTGAACCTCAAAGCAAATGGTGAAATTAAACGATCGAATAGAAGTCCCCCCAGACAGTCACCAAGTTGCAGGATGATAAATGGGGAACACTCCTCCGTGTCATGAATCGATCGAACCAAGGTCTATCAGACGATCGGTAACTCTTATCGATCGAATGAGTCCTGACTTTTATTATATGCAAATGATCTTCTAAATTACCCAAAAAAATCCCCTGAAAAGATTAATGATTAGCGGGCTGAAATGTATTTATGTCATGTTTAAATCTATGTCTATAAATACCATATTATGAATTTAAGATACCCTTTCGGATGGTCTACTATTGCTCTCTCTCTCTCTCTCTCTTTCGACTCGCCAATATTAGCCAATATAGTCATCGTCTTGTTTTAACAAAGAAGGATGGGCCAATATAGCCAAAAAGTTTAATGAAATGACAGGACGAGACTACGATAGGTTGAAATTCAAGAACAAGTGAGATCATTTAAAGAGGGACTGAAAGTTATGGAAGGATCTTAAAAGGGGATCAAGTCTGGATTAGGTTGAGATCCTATCGAGCGTACGGTGGATGCTTCGGAGGAATCTTTGAGGCTGCGAAGTTAGCGGTAATAATTGAATCATTGTGTACTCTTTAGTTTATTATCAGTTATAATTTTAACATGTACTCTATATGATACAACCTTTCTCCTCTCGACATTGCAGGCAGTACCAAATACAAAAAAAATTTAAGGTGTGCGGGATTGAGCCGGAGTTGGAGGACAAATTGGATATTGTGTTCCAAGGGGTTGTTGCTATGGGTGAACATGCATTCAACCCCAGCGAGCAGGGCTTTGCTGGTATCTCAGTTGACTTCATACCCGATCAAGTTATGGGTTCTGATGAAGGCCCGAGCGTGCACCCGATATAGCTCGAATCCACGTGTCAATCGAAGAGGCGCAAGAGCGACAAAAAATTAAAAAATAAAGATGTTTTCATTCAGAGCTCGATAGATAGACTAATACAAGTGTTCGAAGCTCCGCAAACTGTACAAACTGTAGTAATTGATCCCCATGTTGATTTCATGAATCTTTTGGATGAAATTCCAGAAGTTGTGTGTGATCCCGCATTCTACTTAAAGTGTGTTAAAGTTCTTGAAGACCCAATACAGAGACAGATTTTCAAGAGCATCATCTGAAGTGATCCAAGAGCAGAAAACAATCCAAGGATTATGGGTACCATGGATTATTTTTTAAGTGATATGAAAGATTTAGACAATATAAATGTAAAAAAAATAAAATTTTGGTGTTAGATATATAAATAGATAAGAATTAGGTGGTATATATTTGGAAAATACACCTTTGAAATGGCAAGGTTTTTATCTTTCATGGCTTCACTACCATGGGCAGCAGAACTTGCAAATCAAAATTTTTGGCTGTGATAATAACTATGCACATATTTTCTAGCAAATAACACAAACACAGCTTATTAACCAAATTAGACCTTTAATTATTCATACCCTCAAACGAGTTAGATTGTTTTATACTTTATTTTAGCAAATAAGTGTAGCCTTCTTTATTTACACCTTAATGATCACTTGAACGACACCATTCATGTCCTTGCGTCAATTGTCTGCAAGCACATGATATATGAAAACAATGCAAGCACATGATATATGAAAACAATATGTTAAGTAAATGATGAACATAAACTAACTATGAGGCCACCAATGCTATTAAGAATTTTAGGATTCATGGAAGTTTATAAAATGGAATTTTAAGCTGATTTATATTAAAGAATTATTATCTTTGATTGTTTTTGTTAATGAATTGATTTTTTTTTTCTTCTTTTTTTTTTCTTTTGAGGCTGTGTTGTAAGTTTGAATACTGGTTTGAAGGAAGTGGTTTTCCAATAGTTTTCCAATATCTTGTATTGGTGGGATTGATGATTTTGGGGAAGTGATGCTATACTTGGATTTTTTTTGTTTATAAAGATATCTGGCATTTCTTATTTATTTAAAGATATTGCGGAAGCTTTTTTTTATTTTTTATGTTGTGCATCACAGTGATTTGAATTCATCTAAAACATAGATGAAGAAAAGTAACTGTTTTGAATTCTTTCTTTCTTCCTACAGAATTCTACAATTGATATATATTTAGGTATCGCTTATTGACTTACCCGCGCTTCTGCGGACAACCTCCTCTACTCCTCTACAAATTTTGTTTGGAAATAAAAATTTGAGACCAAATGTTTACAATGAATTTTAATTTTCATTTGAATATCTATTGTATTTGCTTCAGAACTTAAAGCTTGCAAGAGTTTGGAACTAAAGAAATATTAACACCTCTTATATTTATTTGTGCGATATATTGTTAGTTTTATGACTGATATGTTTTTTTTCGTGAATAATTTTAGATATTCAAAACTTAGAGGAGTAGAATTTGTTATTTTTTTAGAAGCATCTGTGAAAAAAGCATTCAAAAGCGCATAAGCCAAACGAACTTGACATGTTTATTCATTTCGAGGCATAATGAGTCGTTTATCACGAAACGGTATAAATCAGCTGTTTTTCAAACGCTCAAACCAAACAGACAGACAGATTATCAGGATCATTCTTGATCAGTGATTATCGGGATAATGCAGCTATTCTGATAATCTGGATAATCTGCAGCTATGCCAAATAGACCCTTAATTGCCTCCTACTAGAACATCGACATGTTTATTGGAATAGTTCAAATTCAACCATTTCTTTTGTTAGATTTACAAACATACCACTTAATTCATATGAATTTATAAGTCTAACACTCAAATTTTTGAATAAATGTCATATTACCGATGCATGAAAAGATGTATTCTATTTTCTAGAAGTTAAAATAATCTAATTTTTAATGTGATATAAAATATTTTGATGGTATAAATGTAAACAAAAAAAAAAAATAGAATTAAGATGTTAGAATAGTAAATACATAAAAAGCCCCCGTTTTTTTAGTTATTTGGCAAAGTTTTGCTTAAATATTACTCTGCCAAAAGCCCAAAAATGAGGAATGCGTGCATTACACTAAACGAAAATAAAGGAGATACTGCGATGGGACCTTGGTTTTCTAAATCTATTCCCGATTAAAAATTAAAAAAAAAAACGGTAAAATTTACATATATACCACCCAATTTACAATTATATAACCAACTAAACTTTATCTTTCACATTTGTACCACCCAAATCTTTCGTCTCGCATAAAAAATATCATTATTTTAATTTTTAAGAATTGAAATGCACCTTTCAAGCAAAGTTAAGGTGGCATTTATGTTAAAAATGAAGTTTAGGTTGTAGAATGTAAATACATAGGTATTTGAGTATGTAAATCTTCCTTGAAAAAATTTGGATAGATTGTGCTTTAAAGTTTAAACAAATTGTTGTGTAAAAAAAAAAAAATTCAGCATAAATTTTTTAAATAAAATATTTACATACATTCACATATCTGACTCCACCTTTAATACATGAGTGGATCTGTCTGTACACGTGATAGATCTTGATTTAATTCGATACAAAACTACATCAGGACTCTTGGTTCAATATTTTTTCATGGGTATGTTTATCTTTTTTTATTAAAATATTTACATACATACCATATCTGACATTTAAACTTTAATATTTACATCAAATATTACATCAAAGATTTACTTTTACTAATCTTTTCAAAATAAAATATATATTTTTTCATGCATAGATTTATACCATCAAGGTGCTATAAATACAATTATCAAAATTTACTAGATATGTAAATACAAAGTAATTGTGGGGTTTATATGTATATTCCCCAAAATTGAATTGGTTCTTACAATTGAAAAAATATTACATCAAGACTCCGCACGTAGAGCTACGTGCGATCGATCTCCGCCACACATCCACCGAAGGATGTATGGGAGTGGGTCCCGCTGTAAATTAAAAAAAAAAAAACGATTGATATGTTACTGAGAGAATAGATGTGCGTCTGAGATCAGGCTCCGCACGTAACTCTACGTGCAGAGTCTTGATATAATATTCTTACGATTTTAATAAATTCTTAAAGTGGAATTTTTTGGGAGGTGTGATTTCACTGTTTAGACTTTTGGAGTCTCAACAAAGCATAACTTTGATCAACAATTTTATATAGAATAATAATATTTTAGATCACATGTATCTCAAAGATACATGTAAGCCATGCTATATTGGGGCATTTACATACGTACCACCCAACTCCTATGTCTTTATATATCTAAAACCCAAACTTTTAATCGTTACATTTATAACACCCAAATCTTTCTGGCAGAGGCAATGTGGCATGTATGTAAACATTGAATTCTAGGTGTTAGAAGTGTAAATACAAAATAATTAATGGATATGCATGTAAAATCTTCCTTTCATATTTATCCCACCCAAATCTATTGCATAATAACAAAAAGAAAGGGCCATATATCATTCAAATCATCCATGAAGTTTATGAAAAATATCTAAGTTTCTCACATGGGGACTATTAAGGCATTGGAGATGGCATCCAAAATAGGCATAATGTAATAATTGTGCTACATGCTGCTGGAGTAAAAAGCGCCACATAATTCAAAGACAAATGAGTATCCTCTAAGCAACATAAGTCAATGCTCCTATTTTTTTGCAAAAGCATATGGACTTATAAATGAGTTATGATGATGAAATGTGAATTGTCTACCCTTAGCAGTCTCTTTAATAGCACTAGCTTCTGTATGCAGTGAACTAAATATATTGTTAAACAATAATGCAATCCATAATTAGGTACAAAACATTCATTGATTGAAGCAAGAAATTTGGGGCATTTACATACATACCATCCCATTCCAATGTATTTAACTTTACTACTTTTTACATTTATATCACTCGAATCTTTCCTACCTCATCAAAAAAGCAACTATTTGACTTAAAAAACCCATTTTTCATGCATAGATAAGATGACATATATGTAAAAAGTAAAGTTTAGATGTTAGGTATGTATATAGGAAATGAGTGGTAAGTATGTAGATCTTCCAAGAAATTTTGCTGCGAAGTGAAAGGGGATTAAATAAGCACAAAATTCATGAATGTTTTAGGTACTAACAGTCATTCTACGAACAATCTAGGGTGATAAGTCTTATGGCTACGTAGATTTCTTTAGTAGATACATGGAGGACAAAGAGTAGCACTACCATATGATGCTTTCCTAGGGCTTCATCACCATTTACAATCTGAGGTATCATCTTTCAGAATGTAACTACGTTTATTGTTCCATGTTCTGATATAATTGTGGTGATAGTTTAGCCAATCAAAATTCAATACTTGCACTCATAGGGCTTATGGTATCATCTTAATGACCATTTCCACCAACTCGCTCTTAAGTTGATGCAGGACTCAATTTGATAAGTGCCACTGTCAACTAATCAAAAAAATAATGGCCAACAAAATCTCTATGCCCTATGGACATATCTGCATGGCAATCAAACAAAAATGAATTGCGGGTATAGGGGATGTATGATAATGGCTTTAGCAACTATAGTAAAGACTATAAATTCATATTTACTAAATCCTGCCAACGATAGGATTAGAAAAAATTGAGAATAAATTAGTTAAAATCCTACTTAAATTTGTTACCATACAGTCTCTTGGACAATTAATCATATAAGACAGCTATTAAAGCTGTATGAGAGAAGTACGCTAATTGAGAATCATATATCTTGTCAAAATTTTCCAACATGAATGTGCTCCCAAAGGCCAAACATGAGAAAGATGGTAATCAATCATATTGCCTTAGATGAGCTTCATGTAGAACTCTTGAGCAATATGCCTATAGGAGGAGCAAAATTTATGGCTGATTCTTGAAGCTGCGGCAAGGTACCCTATAAAATTTACTGAGTTTCAACATTTCATGCAGCTTTTGATCCCAAAGTCGCATTACTTGACTGCGTACAACTAAATCATCTACTCCTCGGATGACAACATAATTGTTGCCCACTTCGATCATATTCACCGGATACATCACTTTATGCAGTGTTATCAACAACATCAAGTTGTCTCACTCATCAAAATCAGACCACCTCCTGCATCCACATTAAGTTCCCTCCTTCACCAACATGAAATCGCCTCCTTCGTTGATATCGACTAAATGCTAGCAATTATATCGACTCACCTCTGCCCTTGAAATCACAGTCCCCACTCATCTGCTCTCACATTATTACGGCATTTCACCGTTATAACCACAAAAGCATCAACCATAGTCCCAATACCACTGAGTAAATAACAATATGATCCAGGGAAAATGAGCATTTATATACTCAAGGGGAGATCTATAATGATTTTAAGGGAGTGTTTAAAGCTTCAAGTTTCTCTAAGGGTATGTTTGGGGCAGCTTGTGCGTTTCAGGATAAGCAGCTTATCCTGAAACTCGGCCGGCGGGTCGATCGCGGGGGTCGACCCTCGGGATGACCGCGGGGGTCGACCCGCGGTCTGCGTTTGGTGTAAAAATCTCAAACGCGACAGACAGCGTTTTCAAAAACACAAGAACTAAACGGCCAGACAGCATTTTAAAAACACCACCGCATTTATAAACTGTTCCAAACGGGCCTTAAGATGTAATTTTTTGAACGCTTGATATAAGAAAGATTTTTTAACATGCACAGATAATTTATAGGGATCATACCTTTTTCATCAACCCAAGCCCAATTATTGGTGTCACTCATGAATCTTGAGGTAACATAAAAAAATATTGAAGTGGCACTAAATCCTAGACAAATATCAAATTAGAAAACAAACAAGATCAAAATTAATGCAAAAACGGCCTCAATAGATCTTTTATGAAACATTCATGACACAACCATCTAATTCAAACGTTTGAAGGCCACCTAAATAAGCCAAAACAACTGAATTCCACATGCACCAGGTCAATCCTCCCTCAGAGCATCAACAGTCAAGCATAGTGACATTTAGAAGACAGTATGATTTCCATGCGCTTATTCAGTGAAATCTGTGACAAAATACACCTCTTAAAAACAGCATATCTATTAAAAATAGTAAGTCATTATCATTATTATATAAGTAAACCAAGCCAAAGATAGCAAATCTTCTTAAAACCGCTCCTACAAATTCAAAGCTTTGCTCTATCACAACCACCAATACACAAATGAAATCAAGTTCTATGATAATTAGTCTCCTATCAGATAAATTTATATCGCAATCATATTACCAAATACATTCAACTGGAATCAGCATATTTTAAGAACAAAATATTTGTCCGAAAATTTTGTGGTGAAATATTAAGGCAGAAGCAGAGTCTCGCCAGGACCAACAATAAACAATCATTGAACCTAGTGGAGACAACAATATACAGTTCTGAGACCACCTTACATTGGCATAAGATATAATTTATGAAAACTGGTAGTTTTTTTCTTCCAGGTGACATTTTTGGATTGCTCCAATTCAATAAAATAGAATCAGCCTGATATATAAGCTAAACAGATAAAACAAATAACACAACTGAACTATACCACGCTGTACAAACAAGTCACGGAGAGTTGCTAGAACACAAAGATCACACTACAATGCTATCACAAAATTTAAAAATAAAAAAGGAAACCAAAATAAAAAAATCGTGCAAAATAATAATAATAATAAAAACAAAAAATTCACCTCCCTGATAAAAGCTTATCAGCTCATCCTATAGGCCCAACCATGCTTCTCCAGGTATTCTCGAACTGCCTCCTTGATGGCAAGGTTGGGTATCAATTGGTGACTACCAAGTGGCTCTCTTGTGATTGGATCAAACTTTCCAATCTGCAACCAGATCAACAAATTCAAGTAAAGTTGGACATATTCAGGAAATTTTTATTCCTTAAAAAGCTGTAGTCGGATTGGGTTGACCCGCCGACTCGAAATTGACCCGCTAACCTAAAATTGAATTGAAATTGACCAGCCAATCCAAATTGATACGAGATTGACTCAAAATCAAACCAAATTTGAGTTTTGTGTTAAACTGCTTATACAGGTCAGGTTCAGATGAACAGATTTAAGGAGGGTAGGGTTCGGGTTAGACTTTCTAACCCGTTTATTATTCGAGTCAGATTCAGCTCATAAAGTTTCGAGTCGTGCCAATTTCAGGTCAGATTCAAACCCAACCCATGCACCTAATTAGACACTGCGGCTCTAAGGGCAGGCCAGTTCAAGCAAAAAGTGTGAACTGACTCGCAAGCTCTGTTCCAAAGATTCAAGTTGTCATAAATATTGGATTTTGGTGAGCACTAATCACAATTCTACTGCATGACTAGTTGTGAATGTTGGGATTGTTTAGAGGGGCATGTGCATAGAGATTTACGTAGAAAATTATAATGTTGATATTTATGATCAAAATCATGAAACCTTTTGAAGGTGATCAAGTAGCGCCCTCCTTTCATACGTAAGGCCACTCGGGGTGATGACAGGATCCCGAAAAATTTCAAGTGTTATTTTGCAACAAAGGTAATCAGGAACCTGAAATAAAACATTCCAATTTCATTTAAGTTGAATTTAAAATTCTAATGTTAAAAATAGGAAGAGTGCTGCATTCACACGTCTTTTGGGACGTCATCCTCAGCAGCTTTGTTAAAAACTTCCTTCAGCATTTCAAGTTGATCTATGACATCGTTTGAAACCTCGTTAATTTCATCTTCAGATTGATGGCCTTCAAGAAAATGATGCTCCAAAAGAGCTTTTTCACACGTATCCCTGAAGAATGGAGGACAAGTTGAACGTTATGAAAAAGAAAGATTTTCATACATACCGCTCAATTCCAATGTATTTACAAGTTTAAAACCCCAATTTCAATGTTTACATATATACCACCTTATCTATGCATGAAAAAGGTGTATTTCACCTTTTAAATGTATATATATATAAAGAAAAAAACGGTGTTTTTACATGCTATGAAAATTTTGAGTTCTATAAATGTAACAAAATAAAATTTAGGTGCTAAATATGTAAAAACATAAGATATGGGTTGTATGCATGTTAATGCCCCAAAAAAATAATAATAAACTCGAATGTTAAAATGAAAAAACTGAACTGAGGCGCTTTTCAGTTACTTGATTAAAAAAAAAAAATTTTGACCTACTTCAATGTCTGCAACCGCCGTGTTCGCTTGCTGGATAAAAGTTCCCATTCTTTGTGCTTCCATTTGGCAAGTTCCTGCCAAATATCCTCAGCCAAGCAGCCACTAGGTTTCGCAGCCCTTCCAAGATCAAAAGCCTGTGTTGGATGAAGAATACAACTAATGGCTTTTTACAAATTTTGTGTTTCATATTATAATGCTAGAGTGCCTTCGAATAATTTATGACTGGCAGGCAACACTCTTGATAAAATGGCTACATATTTTAAGAATAAACTCTCTGCAACACAAGATTAACACTGGAATAATCCCTTCCCAAACCAAACATTTATAGTCTCCTGAATTGGGTACCGCCTTGATGCAAAAAATATCATATGTGATTCTAGTATTCTGGAAAGTTGCCTTTAAAATTTAGCATCGGATGGCTTCAGTTTGGAGTAAAAAAATCCATTTCTCACGAATATAAAATAATCCCTCCCCAAACCTAACATGTTAAGTCTCTTGAATTGGGTACTGCCTTTCATGCGAAAACACCATATGTGATTCTAGTATTCTGGAAAGTTGCCTTTAAAATTTAGGATTAGATGGCTTCATCAAAGTTCAATCCAAAACTATCAGCTTCCGCTTAATCGCATGAAAGCCACCAGTTGGATTTTTTTTTTTTTAAAAAAAATCACTTCATTGAGACCTTATAAATAAAGCGTAAAAAATCAGTGGTTCCAAAAATTTTAATTGCAAAATTTAAACATTAAGTATGTCTTTGTGAAATGTAATATATTTTCATGTGTGTTACAAAAAAAAACATATAATGTAATAATAATAAAATTATGCATGTTTATTTTTTCATAGAAAAACAAATTTATTATGCATCATACAAATAGTATTATTCCTGTCATTTAAATTTAATTGTCATTTCTTAATTAAAAATATTTGACAATTTATAAGAGGCATTTATGGTAAATTCTATAAATTATTAAGGAGTTTAAAAATCATGTGATTTAAAAATTTATTTTGATTTGCTAAGCATATGTTAATTTTTAAAAATCATAAAAATATGGTTTTAGCAACACACAGAAAAATCATATGTGATTTTAAAAATCATAAAAATATGATTTTAGCAACACACAGGATTATACTTGAGTTTTAAAATTCAAGTCTGTACAATCCAAGTGAATTGTCCATTAATTGACCAAAAATTAAAAATTCGCAGCAAAGTTATCTTAAAACATCATAGAACAAGATTACATGAGAGTCTTCTTAAGAAATAAACCTGTAGATTCTCAATGTACTGCCTATTTTTAACCTAAAATCAAAAAATCACTTAACAAATTTATCTTGAAAACATAAAAATCTTATTTCAGCAAAATAATAGAGGATTACATGATGCAGACAATACACTGGGAGTGTGCTAAATAAATTTTGACGAAACTTATGAAATCACTAAACAAAAATAACTTAATATATCGTAAGTTTTATTTCAACATCATATGAGTAAATAAAAATTTTTATTCATAAATTAGGCAGTACAGTCACGACATACATCTCAAATTGTGTCTAAATTCAACAAAGTGATCTAAAACATCATAAAAGTATGATTTTAACAACATAAGAGAATTAGAAACGAGTTTTCCAGTTAAATCAATCAGTAAGTACAAAGTCAAGCCTAAAATCGATAAATTACTCAATAATGTGAGTTAAAATACTATAAAAATTTGACTTCCACTTTATAAAAGGAAAACCTATGTGATTTCTTTACAAAACAGGCAGTAGAATGCCGTGTGCCGTGAAAAATACAACAAAAATGAGCTAACAACTCAAAAAAATTCACTTAAAATATTATAAATTTCTTTTTTCAATATCACATGAAGGAGTACAATAAGAATTCTCAAGAAATCAATATATAATATGGATCACAGATACACCTTGCTCACACCCAAAAAAATATAAAGCTCTAATACCTTAAAGATTGATTTCCTCTAAACGTGACAAGAAGATCAACAAAAATTTGTCGGCCCGAGGCTATGAAGTTGTTGGCTGGTGAAATGCTTAGACGGGAGGAACGCAATCGAACAAAGACCGGCCCTAGTACCTTCAAGATTAATTTCCTTTGAAGATAACAATTGTCGGCACTATTTTTAGGTTATGTGTTTTATTTTGAAAAGGGAGTCGCCTACGAAATTGTCGGCGAATTTTAATTTAATTTAAATAAATAATTTGAAAAGTAGTATTTGATTTTGAAAATAATTTTAAATTTGAAAATTTTAAGATATGAAATCAAGCCGATCTCGCATCCAGAATAGTTTATATAAACGAGCGCACTCACAAACCAGTGTATCTATCCAGAAGAATAAGCACACTTGCTTGATAATGGGGCTCGATTAAATAAACTAGAAAGGTTTGTGACATCCGTTTGGTCCGCGAACCAATTTTATAAGCGACAAATTCCACTAGCTTAATGTGAAACTATTAAACGAGGGTTTATATTACTGCAGGTTCTTAAAGTTCCTTATAAGGCGAGCACTATAGTTAATTACATCTTAAGTGACGGGAATCACTCAGAAAACTCGATAATAATCGATAGTGCTAGCTCTCGAGAATTTGAAAGTTTAAGTTTTCGAGGGTTGAATTTTGGAATTTCAATAGGGAATTGATCGAATTTGGAACATTTTTATTTTGGGAATTCGAAAGGAAGAAAAGTAGGAGAAATTATGGATTCGAAGTGAACTTCGATAATTTCACGACTACACTATTGTTTGGCTTGAATTTAGGAAAGTCACAATGTTTATTTAATGTTTTAATCTTGCCGATTTTAATTAATTAGGGCTTATATTTATATGATAGAATCATACAAATGCGCTAGAAGATATGAGGGTTTATGTCGTATCGGACGACTACCTCGGAATCCTAGGCCAGGTTAGGGTTTAATTTGCAATGCAAATGCTAACGAAGAGTTGAGGATTTATGTTGCACTAGAGCAAATTACGTCGAAGTCACATGTGCTTTGTTATTTAATTTAAGAAAGTTTCTTCGAAGTAGGTTCGAGTTTCTTGTGACGACGATGGCCGTCTTGCCATCATACTCCAAGCTCCTTGTTGTTGCAGAGGTTTAGTTTTAGAAATCATAAATCGGAGATGAGAGAAGTGTTACGGTTTAGAGAAGTCTTAATTTCCAAGTGTTTTTTTGTGTTTTAATTAAAACAAATCTTAAAGTTGATTATAACGACACTAGGTTAAGATCACATGCAGTTCATCCTTCGGCATCATTATTTTTATCGGATTCACTTAGTCGAGATGAATTCTGCTAAGCTTCAATGAATGAGTTCCACGCTTTCATTTAGGCAGTGGAAATCCAGTTAGCGACACGTAGGTTACATCATCCAGAGGTATTCCGATCATCCAACAAGACGTTTTAATTTAGTTGTAATTGTAGTTTTGTGTTACATTTGTGATTAAATTTTGAGTTGTCTTATATTTTGAAATGTTGTGGAGGTGAATTTTATCTTGTAGTGTCTTTTAATTTAGTTATGGGTTTCGGTTTGGTTTTAGTCCTAAAGGTGTCGGTTTTACATACATTGTTGTTTATCAGTGCAGAAAAATAAAGTGCATTTGCGATAGAATAAGCTACGATAAAATAAAAGCGTGCACTGGAGGTGCTTACAGTCATTCCATTGCTGCACTTAAAACACGATTAGAATATTTAAGCAAGTTCACAGGTAAAGCTAAAGGAAAGGTTTATGGTTTTCTACAGGATTCTAATCTATATATTGAGTCATTTCCTATGACGTCTAGGTTCTCATGTTTTTAGTTTGAGGACGATTTTCATCGTGAGAGAATAACTAAGATTCGATCGTTCTTTATAAATATCACTAACGTATTGAGGAAGTCGTTAGAAGAATCTTAAACATCTTTTGATATTTCAGGATTGTTTTAAGTCAAGAGAATTTAGTTATATAAATGAATTGATCGTCCGAGATTTTTAATTTTTTGTTAAACTTCGCTCAAATGAAGCTAGGACATTTGAATATCCTATAAGTGAAGTAGCATTTCGTTTTAATGTTCATTTAGGAGTTATGATAACTAAAGCTCTACAGAAGCGAAATGATATTTAATGATTTGTGATTCAAATTTAAGTTGAATTAATGATTTAAGTTTGGAATAGTGTTCGAGTTATTTTAGATTTATTTCTTCGTATGTCTTAAGTGAGGTTATTTAATTCAATTTAATTTAATTTAATTTAATTTAATTTAATTCAATTTAATTCAATTTAGTTTGATTTGATTTAATTTAATTCAATTCAATTTATTTGATTTAATTTTTTTAATTTAATTTAATTTAATTTTAATTTAATTTAATTTAATTTAATTTAATTTAATTTAATTTAATTTAATTTAATTTAATTTAATTTAATTTAATTTAATTAATTTTATTTATTTATTTAATTTAATGTATTTAATTCATTTAATTTAATTTAATTTGTTTATTTAATTTAATTCAACTTTTAATCTTAATTTAATTTAATTTAATTGAAAATTTTTGAAAGAGTTTAATGATTTAATTTTATTTAATGGTTAAGTCTTTTAATATTTTAAATTTGAGTTATCATTTTAATTAAGAGTTGAGTATTAATGAGATGATTAATTTAGGGATTTTTAAATTAAAGAATAAATCTCTTCCTAATAATATCCCTATTTTAATAATTCCAAATTTATTATTCTTCCAAATTCAATTAATTATTTAATTAAAGTTTAATCATTTTAAATTGCTTAATGGGTTTATACTCTTTAATTTTTTAAATTTCGATCATCCAATTCGAGTTAGGATCAAATATTTTACTTGTTAAAATTTTTTATTAAGCACTAAAGTTTTAATTAAGGGTTAAAATTTTAATTATCATTTTTGCGCTTTAAACTCAATAATTTCATAACTCACTAAATTAGCTCAAATGAAGCTTGAAATTTTTATGAGACTTCACTCAGTATGTCAATAAAGACATGAGAGGAGAAAATGTGATTTTTACATATTTAATTTATTTACATAATTATTTTTTTGTAGAAAATAGAAATTAATTTAATTCAACTTTTAATCTTAATTTAATTTAATTTAATTGAAAATTTTTGAAAGAGTTTAATGATTTAATTTTATTTAATGGTTAAGTCTTTTAATATTTTAAATTTGAGTTATCATTTAATTAAGAGTTGAGTATTAATGAGATGATTAATTTAGGGATTTTTAAATTAAAGAATAAATCTCTTCCTAATAATATCACTATTTTAATAATTCCAAATTTATTATTCTTCCAAATTCAATTAATTATTTAATTAAAGTTTAATCATTTTAAATTGCTTAATGGGTTTCTACCCTTTAATTTTTTAAATTTCAATCATCCAATTCAGGTTAGGATCAAATATTTTACTTGTTAAAATTTTTTATTAAACCTAAAGTTTTAATTAAGGGTTAAAATTTTAATTACCATTTTTGCCCTTTAAGCCTAATAATTTCATAACTCACTAAATTGAACTCAAATGAACTTGAAATTTTTATGAGACTTCACTCATATGTCAATAAAGACATGAGAGGAGAAAATGTGATTTTTCCGTATTTAATTTATTTACATAATTATTTTTTGTAGAAAATAGAAATTTCGAGGAAAATTCGATAATATGACCAAGGAAAGTTTATGTCCTTAAGAAAATTAGGGGACATTCCTAATGACGAGAGGACCACTTGGACCAAATTTTGTAATTTTTTGAATTATATTTTATTTATTAGAATTATTTTAAGTTACTGGAGTATTAATTAATTTAAAAATAAAATAAATGTTGAAAAATAAATTTTATAATTTTTAAAATTCTCTCGATATCAAGGATTCGAGAACCAAACTTCACAATTTTCTCGATTTTTTTCGATTTATTATAATTATTTTGGTGAAAATGCTTAGAAAATATATTTTTTTAATTTTAAAATTACCTAGAAACTTTAAAAATTAATATCTCACTAAATAGCACCTAGGAAAAATATGGGACTTGTTCTAAGTGATTGAAATTCAAAATATGACATTTTGGTGAATTTTATTATTTTTGTGATTTTTATTATTTTTTAATTATTGAAAATATTAAAATAATATTAAAAATCAACTTTTTAGAAAATTGAAATTTTAATTTTCTTAAACTCCCACGATATCGGAGACTCCAAACCAATTTGGTGAATTTTTGAAAGATATTTTGAAAGTTATGAATTTTTAAAGTTTAAAATGAGTAAGTGAGCTTAATCAGCCCGATTAATGTGGCAATCTTGAAATCCGATTGACCTCAAATTTTTATGATGGGTTCCTCGATCACTAAAGGTCGGTGGAGAATTGATTTCAGTCGATTTGATGCATAGTTAACTCCAATTAATTAGAGATCTATTTTGAGTGTTTAAGCCGAATTAGGGTTAATCTAAGTGAATTAACCCAAATCCTATTTTTCCTAGGGTTCTGCAGTCATATGGAACATCACCAAATTTTCCTAGAATTTATTTTACTAACATGCTTAATTTTTGGAATTAAAATACTTAAAATAACGACATACGTTCTGAAAAATCAATAACTTTTCATAGGGATGGCGCATCGACTTTGGAAAATTCGGGGAATGTTCCCAAGTCGAAGGCTTGAAAGCACTATGGTCTCATGCCATGGTGAATTGTATGAATGCATGGAGAATTAAATGTATGCGGAGAGTAAATAAATTACTAAAAATAAAATACTTGGACAAAATTGAATGATTTCTTTTCCACATTATTCTCCTCTCGTTCATCGAGCGAAGAGGGTATTTTTATTTTATTTTTGTGATTTTTCTACACGAGAGATATGAATTTTCCAAGTTTAGGGAATTAAATAAATAGGAAAATACCCTATTTTTCTATTTATCCACGCGGCGCCGCGTCGACCTCGGCGACTCACGAATGCACGCGCGGCGCGCTCCGATTCGACGCCGCCATCCGAAGTCGGCAACCGGGCCCCGCGGTTCTCGTACCGTCTCTCGGTCCGACGCCATCCGAGCCGTCCGTCCGCCGCGTGTATTAAATGGACGGCATCCGTTCATCGTCCCCGAGTGTCCTCGCCGAGAGCGCGTCCACGCTAAATCCTTAAGATCTCGCTCGATACTCGACGATTTTTATGTTCTCATGCTGCATGGATTCGTCTTGAAGAGACGAACACATCTATACGGTTATCATGCATTGAAATTAAGGCATTTGAAATGGAGAATCTCCGAAGCTCGGGATGAAGAATTAATTCATACCTTAGCTGCGAGAGGTGAAGCCTCGATCGGAGATGCTTGGCACGTTCGTTGGAGCTCGCGAGAGGCTAGGGATGAAGCACTGGGGATGTGGTGAATTGCCTGAGTGTGATTTCCACCAAAGGCGATCACAACCTTTGGAGTACGGAACAAGCTGGGTGACCCGGAGATGGGGCTTTCTTTGGTGGACACCTTCCCTCGACTCGGTGCGGGTGTAGGACCAATCGATTTGGGGATTGGCTCGGCTGTGGAGAAGTGTCCTGGTTTTGGGTGAAATTTCGACTCTAAAATTGAGCTCGCGGAGAAGAAATGGCGGGGGATCTCACTTGGGGATCAAGTGCTCGTGTGTGGGGAGGAGTACGGAACAATTTTGGCGAGTTTCGGTAAGGTGCGGTTCAGCACTTCTCATGGCCGAGAAGGTGAGGGGTTTAAATAGGAGATGTTGGAGGGCCTCCCGGGGGAGTTGAGGCTGGGATCGGTGCTCTTGGCATGTGAAGAACGGCCATGGTGGCCACTAGGCATGGGGCGGCTCGACGGAGGAGAATTCCAAGTTTGGCTCCTCCCGAGGTTTCGGCCATGGTGTTTTCCGGCGGCACAGTGGTCGGCCGGCCGAGCATTGGTCACCATCTTGTTCGGGTGGGTCGAGGCGGGGTTTAGTGTAGAGCGATTGGCAAATGCCATGTGTAAAAGGCTTGGATTAGAATGGAATGGGAGAGGGCTTATTTTGGCTCAAGTTGGTCGACCCCTCCACTTGGGCTAGGTGCACCACCCGAGGCTTGGTTTTGGTCGAGGGAAAAGTGATTTGGCTCGGCATAATCGGTAGGGTCGAGTCACCATCCAAGCACTGATTAGGCATAAGCATGGTTAAGGGGAATCATGGGAGTGGTTAATCACCTTTAGGAATTAAGGAAAGAGCCTCCTCCTTTTGCCCAAAATGGCATGGTGACATGTAAAGAGGCTCTCATGGCTTGCATATGGCTTGTGCATGGCTCCATGGCTCCATTTGGCTTGGGAAAAGGTTGGGTCGATTTCATAAAAATGGGTTTTAAGAATTTTGGATATTTTGGTGTGAATTTGTATGGGGCTTGATTTGGAATTGTTTGATGATGGAATTATAACTTAGGGAATGGCTTTGATTAAATGGATGGCAAATGGAAATGTCATGTGGGCTTTAGGGCCAAATTTGGGCTTTTGTATTTGGTGGAAATGGGCTTTTAGGGAGGTTTAGGGAAGTGGGCTTTTGAATTTTAAAATGGATTTTGGGATGAAATTTTGGTAAAGGCTTGGGCCAAATAATTGTTGAGTTTGGTTTAGGGATGCTTCATGAGTGGTTTGAAACAAATTTGAGGTGATTTGGGTTTGAATTGGGTTGGATATGGGCTTTTTGGTAAAGAGGCTAAAGTGGGCTAAAATGATGCTACTATGGGCCAAAGTTGGCTAGAGTTGAAATTGATGTAAAATTAATGTTGGGAAATGTTTTTGGGAGTGTTTCAAAGAGGTTTTGGCTTTGGTTGGGTTTTGATTTTGGGGTTTGGGCTCATTTGGGCTAGGTTTAGGTTTAGGTCGAAATTGGGCCTTTTGATTTTGGGTTGAATTTGAGTGGGGTTTGGAGTCTAAATTTTGAGCAAATCATGTTAGTGTTTTGTTCGTAGGGATGTTAAGAAAGGTTTGGAAAAGATTTGGGGTTAATTGGAGTTGAATTGGGTGAGTTTGGGTTAGGTTTGGGTCATAGGTCAAATGGGGCTTAAGGCGAAAGTGAAATTGGACCCGAATTTCAATCCAATTAAGCTTGGCTTTAGTCTAGATTGGTGTTTGGGATGTTGAATTGAAGTTTAGAATTGAATTGGACCAGAATTTGGGTCGATTGGGTAGGTTAGGTTTGACATTGGAGTCTACTTTGGGTTAAAATGGGTCGAATTGGGGGTTTCGACAAAAGTGGGGTAAATTGACAAAATTGACGCATGGTGTAGTTGAACAAAATGAAATTGGGAATATTTGGGATTTTACGGAATTTTACGGGAATTTTACGAATTTTTGGATTTTTGGGTCGAAATGGGTATTTTGGGTATTTGGAAGGTATTGGGGGTATTTTTGGAATTTTTGGCATTTTGGGCATGGATGACCAATTTGAGTGATGTGGAAATGTTTGAGATTGATTTTGGAGAAATTTGGGTGATTTGGGAATTTTTTGAGAAATTTGGGCTATTCAGGGTTTTGGGTAGGTTGGCGGGTGTTGGGTCCCGGGGGGTCAAAAATTGAAAATTTGGAAAATTGAAGATTGGGTGGATGTAAGTGGAATGAAATCATTTTTGTTGAGCCATGAAGCCATATCAAGCCCACATGAGCCATGAAGAGACTCATTTGAGGCGTTCATTTATGTTGTTCTAACTCTCTTAGCGAGGCTTAGGGGTTAAGGACCATCCATGTGAATCAGCTTACATGAGTCGGGAAGTTAAGTTGGGTAAGGGTGTGTTTTTAGGAAGTGTGTGAAAGTGTAGTGCATAGGTGTAGTGTATGTGTAAGTCGGCCGCTTTACCGAGGCCAGGCCACTGGGAGCGATCCCAAGAGCCGAAGAGTCACATAGGAACTCATCCTTTAAACTTCCACATTTGATTTCGACCCTACAGGTGATTAGGGGTGCATAGTCGAGTTTGTGGAGTTTGCGAGGAGTTAAGAAGTGGTTTGAATTTCTAAAAGGTGGGTCCCGATTCTAGTCCTCTAAGATAGTCGAAAGGAAAAGCTCAGGCTGCAGATCCCAAGATCTTAAAGAGAAGAAGAGAAGACCTCATCAAAAATGAGGTCAACAACAATATCACTCAAATTTATCGGACCGAAGCTAGGAGATCATTGGTTGGTAAAATGCACAAATTAGGAGGAACGCAATTGAAAATGATTGGTAACCTTAATACCTTGAAGATTGATTTCCTCTGAAGGTGACGAGAATATTGATCAAATTTTACGGCTCATAGCTACGAGGTCGGTGGGTGAAATGCATGAGAGAGAAATTGGAGGAACACGAAAAAAAATCCTACATTGTAAAAAGGAGGTCAAAGTTCTGCAATAATATTTGAAAAGCCCAAGTCGTATTCATTATTTCAAGTAGGATTTATGTTGAGCTCAATTTCTAATGCTAACACGACTTTGGGGTCCAATAAGGTCAGCCACATGTCATATTTTATTGGAGTTTGGATATAACTATATGTCCGGACTCTGGACGTAATGTCAAAAAAATAAACAGATTAATGGTGAAAGTAAAATTAAAAATTAACTTAAGAAATATCGTTGCTAATATCATCTTTGTCTTCTCATATTCTTATGATTATGTCTCTTTGACTTGTATCTAGTTAAGTATTAATTTATTAATTAACACAATAAGTTAAAAATGAAAAATTAATAAACTACAAATAAAATAAAACATAGATTATCAAATAAAAATATTCATTTATTAAGTAATAAAAAAATAATTCATTAATTAATATTTATTTATTAGATATTATATAATTATGATTGAAATCATGAAATCAATTTTTTATTACTTTATAAATAAATATTCATTCTTCCATAACTCATAACTTTTTAAATTTCGGCTTAATCAAAATTTATTAATAATTAAATTCTCATATTAATTGACCAATAATTGATAATTAATAAACTAATATTTAATTAGTTAAAGAAACAAATACAAAAAGAATGATGAACATTAACTAATGGTTACACTTCAAGTGGAAATAAAAAAAAATGTTGAAACGATGTTTTTACAAAATATGCAAGAAAATAAATTTTAAAGCATTAGCAATAAAAAAAATTAACTCAACAATTAGGATTTTTTAAAAGAAAAAAACTCAATATGCTAATGATAGAAGCACAATTATATTGAATTTATAATCTGGATCTTAAAGTAATATTAATTTATTAAAATTGAGTTGAGAATAATAATTAAAAAGAAAAAAAAATGCAGTTAAACAAAGACAAATCAAAATTAATGCAAGATAAGAAAATTAGATTTATAAAATTTTAACTAAAAAAAATGAAATGTAGTTAAGGAAAGACAAATCAAAATTAATACAAGATAAAATAATTAGAGATATAAAATGTTAATTAAATAAAAAACATAATATAATAAGAATGAAAGAACAATCCAATGTATAATAATAAAAGCAATACTCCTCTTCTTTCTAATAATAGACAAATAGTATATAAAAGTGGTTGATGATTCTCCCCATATTGAATTCTAGACATTCAAAATCTAATAAATAAATATTAATTAATAAATTATATTATCAATAATTAATTAATAAGTATTTATTCTTTCGTAATACATAACTATTTCAATTCCAACTTTAAAAAAAATTTACTACTCAATTTCTCATATTTACTGTCAAAAAAATATTAATTAATGAATAAGAAATTCAATTATAAAAAAATCTAAAATACATGATCATAATAATACGAGAAGATAATCTTAATATTTTTTAAAAAATGATTTGTGATTTGTCCCATATTTAATATTAGCTTTCTATTTTAATTTGATTTTATGCTTTTAATCATATTCATATAATATCTAATAAATAAATATTAATTAATGAATTATATTATTATTACTTAATATATGAATATTTATTTTTTCATAACTAAAGACTTTGTAAATTCTAATTTATTAAAATTTTCACTGTTTAATTTATTATATTAATTAACAACTAAAGTAATAATATTTCACCTCGCTTCTTAAACAAAAATGTCCTTATTTACCGCAAATATAATTTATTATTTTTTATATTTATGTTATCTATATTATCTCAATTATGATTGTAATTTATGTTCTAATCTATAACTTAATAATTTAACTTCTTAATCGTTTATAAAATTTATATAAATGTAGTAAATATACCTCTGTTAAATTGCCAAATATTTATAATAAAACAAAATCATTTAAGTTACATTAAATAAAATAAATTTAAATAACATGATATAATTTCTATAATGCAAATAATTTCATTTGCTATAAAAAAAAAATGTACATAATTATATATATGAAAATATATTACATTTCCAAAAAATATACATTCACACTGATTTAAATTTTATAATAAAGATTTTTTTGAATCAATTAAGTTTTGTTCATAAGATCTCGATTGTTTGTTTCCATTGAAAAAAAAATATGTATTTTTTCATTATTGAATTATAAATTATACTAATTATATTTTATCAATTATAAATTTAAAATAAATATTTAATTTATTCATTAATATGATATTCTTACAATTAGTTATATTAATAAATTTATTCTTTTGAAATTTTAGTTTAAAAATATTAAAATCAAAACAATTTTAAAAAATTCTAATTTTCTTTTAAAATTTCATTCACATGCACTTTATGTGTGTGGAATTACAATATTAATAATAATAGTAGTAGTAGCATACAACAACAACATGTCCATTGTGTCCTGCTGCGTGTAATACTTTCATTTAATTATAATAAATTAAGATTAGTTTTTATACGACATGCCCAATTCTTTTTAGGCCTACATCCATTTTTCTTAACCCAAGTCAAATCTAATAAATATACTCTCCTACTCGGATCATCAAATGATCGACATTTAATATGACCAAATCATCTAAGACAACTCTCTCAAATATTGTCTTGCCACTATAGCTACACCAACCATTTCACGGATACATTCGTTTCACATTTTTTCTCCAAGTGCAAGCCACACATCCACCTAAGCATTCTCATCTCAGCCACACTTAACTTAGTTTTATGCTTCTCTTTTATAGGTCATATCTATGCAACAGAAAGCATTGCAAATCTCACCACCATCTTATAAAATTTTCCTGTTAAGACTAAACTATACTTTTATGATGCATTCATCCACTTGAACCATCCAACATAAATTCTACTAATGACATCACCATCTATATAACCATCAATTAGCTACACCAACCATTTCACGGATATATTCATTTCGTATTTTGTCTCCAAGTGTCAAGCCACTCATCCACCTAAGCATTCTCATCTCGGCAACACTTTTATGCTTCTCTTTTACAGGCCAACATTTAGCACCATAAATCATTGCAAATCTCACCACCATCTTATAAAATTTTCCTTTAGGCCCAAGCGATAGTTTTCTATCACACTATAGGCCCGATGCATCCCAAACATCCCCCTCTATATCACCATAAAATAGAACAATAGACAAAAGATATCTAAAATATTCACTCATTTTAATGATTTGATCACCCATTGTTACAACTCTGTCACTAGATGTACTAAAACTAAAATTACATTCCATGTATTCAGTTTTAGATCTACTCAAACGAAGGCCTTTAGAATCTAATGTAGACCATCATAATTCAAGTATTTCTTGAACTCTTTCTCTAGTCTTATCCACAAGCAGAATAACATCAGCTAAAAAGATGCACCAAGGTTCATCCTCCTATAAATGTCCACTAAAAGCATCCATAACTAAAGTAAAAAATATACGGGCTTAAAGTCAATCTCTAATGTAATCCAATTGAAATAGGAAAATACATGGTCAATTCCTTCTGTTAAAACACAAGTAAAAACTATGTATAATGTGGGCTCTAAAATTTTAAAAAGGGCCCCAGGTTCTCGTCGAGAGCGTAACATGATTGACGTTATGAGTCAAATTTTTAGAGAGCAGATGAGATAGTAGATAAAACACTATCTAGAAATTTCTCCCGCATTTTACGAATACTTTAAGATATGGGATTCGAAGTTTCTCATAGATGCAAGCCCCTATAGTTAATTACCCCTCCTGATAACAAGAGAACATTTTCGATTAAAGCTAGTCATTAGGCATTAAATTTTCAGACTTAGCATATAGTAGCAGCAAAATTGAGATTTTAAATTATGAAAATTATCATCGTGAGCTTAAAGCGACTGGTGGGGGAAACGGCGATGAACCCGATCAAACTCCCATGATTCTGTCATATTGAGTTGTCATGGTCTCGGGTATACTTAGTCAATGGATGTAGTCGACCCAACTTGACTGAATGATGCTTCACAAAAGCTCTGGGTTGTTTTGTCCAATGAGACCTTGAAGGGTGAATATTTATCTAAAGGGACTAATCTAAGTCGACCTTATAGAGAGTTTTCTGTTTAATCAAATATACCTTATGATTCAATACTCAAAAGAACAAACTGTCATTGGGAAGATACAAGCTACAGCCGTCACCATAATATAATTGTGTCATTTGGCAGCAAAACCCCCCGGTCAAAAGATTCTGATCATAACCACTTCTTTGTAGTGTCATTTGGCAGCAAGAACCATGCGGCCAGCAAACTCAGGTCATGTCCTTACTTGCATAAGATTGTTTTGAGTTTAAATTTAGTAGTCTACTTAATATGATATTAGCTCCTTGTGAGTTCAAGTCGGTATTAGATTTATCCACCACGACAAACGATCGCGGTGGGCAAATGGATTTTGCTTTAGCTTTTTAGTGATAGATTTTTCATTTGATTATTGTATAGACTTTGTGGTTTGAAATTTTGGCTTTTATAAATAGATCTCCTCTGGTTAAGGTGTGCAATGAGTATACCATCATCAGAGAATGAACCTCTCGAACCTTGTCGACTCTGGTATAATTTATTTGAACATATTTAAATAACTTTGAAATTAATTGTGGAAATGGACCCCTCAGGTTAAAATCATCAGCCAATCAGACATCATTGAGGAATACTATAACCTACACAATTAAAGGCACTAGTCCTATCAACACCACTCCTCATAAGAAAGAGGATAGAATTGATTCAGTGACGGCTCAATCATGTCCACTCATTCACCATATGAAGGAGGGCCAGATTGACCAAAAGTGTGAGACATACAACCCCGCCCAATAGATAAGGTAGCCCATTACCCACGCAGCATTCTCAGACTCATAGAGACGCGTCGGAGCATATGCAAGAATTTTATCAATCTTAATTGACTTTTTGGGAGAGGTGAGGCTTTGCTTGCTATGCATTGGAGCTTTTGAATTCTTCACTTTTGTTTCTTCTTTCTCCTTCTTCCTTTTTAAGTATTTTTTAATCTAAGTCATGTAGATCGTTTAAAGTTCAATTTTAACTCGGCTTAAATTATGTTAAGTCTTTTAAGTATACTCAAATTACGACAGCATTTCAACAACCTCCCGACGTTGTCACTCGTTGGGAGGGCTGCATCAGGAGTCTGATTCTGCCTACCACACCAAGAAAAGGGTGTATGAGTGGCTTACACCACGATCGCAAAAATATGTACCACACCACACAAAGAAATGCATGTGTTTCTTCAAAAATGCAACAAAATCTCCCACCACACTGAGAAAAACGTGAACGGAAGTCACCTGTGCAATTTTAGGAACATGTAACATATTTACCCGCTGCATCAAGAAAGACGCATACGAGTACTTAATTTAGAATTTTCTACCGTGTCTCGGTCGTTGCGTTCGAGCTTCACCCCACCACGCTAAGAAGAACGGGTATAGAGCTCCCTTCGACGCGTCAAACAAGCCAAAATAAACATTTTAGGAGTTTTTTTATTTGCATGCCACTTTGAGCCCCACCACACTAAGAAAAGTGTTTATAAAGTTCCACTTGACGTGTCAAATGGGTTGCAATGGAAGCCTCAAGAATTGCGAGTGTTATACATTTTGTGCGGCGACGGTGAGTTAGACTTATCCAAGTGTCAAATATACACACCCCCTTCCCTTTTACTTAAGCGACTAGAATGACCACCATTAAACATTCATAGGCTCTTACATATGCACTCCCTGTATCAAACATAGCCACACATGATAACATTAGAGCTCATATTGAAGTTTGGGCACTTAAAATGTTATATTGAATGTTTTGAGTGGTTCCGTAAAAACTTTTTTTTATTA
Organism: Papilionanthe hookeriana x Papilionanthe teres; assembly: GCA_022702705.1. Classification (NCBI taxonomy): domain Eukaryota; kingdom Viridiplantae; phylum Streptophyta; class Magnoliopsida; order Asparagales; family Orchidaceae; genus Papilionanthe; species Papilionanthe hookeriana x Papilionanthe teres. The sequence continues at coordinate 37,192,009 of CM040434.1, forward strand.
TTTTTTTACCTAAATATTGACGTTGAAGGGTTAACACTGCCGTTGCCGGTCCCAAGCCCGGATGTGAAAAGTGGAGGGTTGCGTTAGGTAGTCGACAACCAGCGTAAAACTTGTCGAAAAAAAAAATCATGACATGAATCCTTTTGATCATTGTGTAAGTGCTAGGGCGTCCCCTGGAAGCGACGCGTCGTATAGCTCGAATACGGTGGAAAGTGTGCAGGCGCATGCTGCACGGCGCCGGGTGTAGTGTCGAAGTAGTGAGGGTTCCCACATCACGGACGGATGCGGGTAAAGAAGTTAGTCCATGATACTAGTATTAGGATAGGATCTTGGAATATAGGCACTCTCGATGGTAAATTAATGGAATTGGTTGATATTATGATCCATAGAAAGATAAATATCCTATGTATTCAAGAAACTAAATGGGTTGGAGAAAAAGCTAAGGAAATTGATAACTTAGGTTTTAAAGCTATGGTATTACAGTAAGAGTCGTCTTAGAAATGGTGTAGGTATAATTATAGATAAAAGTTTGAAAGATAATGTTGTTAAAATTAATAGAGTTGGAGATAGAATTATAGCGACTTAAGATTATTATTGATACCGAGATTTTTAATATTATAAGTGTTTATGCTTTCCTCGAGTTGGTTTAGATATAGGCTCAAAGATAAATTACGGAATGATTTAGAAGAATTAATACACTTGATACCTCATGAAGAAAAAATTTTTATTGGAGGAGATTTAAATGGACATGTCGGTAGAGTGGTAGAAGATTTCGAAATATTCATGGTGGCTTACGGTTATGGAGCGATTAATGAAGAAGGTAGAGCGATTTTAGATTTTGCTTTAGCGTATGATATGATTATTACTTAATACTTTATTCAAGAAAGAGATGAGCGTACTTATTACTTATAAGAATGGATGCTAATAAAACACAAATTGATTATTTTCTCATGAGAAGAAGAGATCGTCGAGATTGTAAGGATTGTAAGGTCATTCAAGTGAGCGATTAAGTACCTAACATCGATTATTAGTTCTAGATTTTAAGATGAAGAGTTGTAAAATAAAGAATACTAGGATTCGACATCGTAGAATAAGATGAGGACGCACAAAAGACACAAATAAAATTATTTTTATGAGTAAAATTCGAGATTTAAATATTTGGGATGCTTCATGAAGACGCGAATGTTATGTGGGAAAAATTAACTAATACTTATTAAACAAGTAGCTAAAGATGTACTTGGAGAATCGAAAAGAAAAGTTTCATAAATAAAAATAGTTGGTGGTGGAATAATAATGTACGAAAAGATAAAATATAAGAAGTTATGTTATAAAAATTGGTTTAAATGTAAAAGCGTAGAGAATTGGGAAAAATATAAAATGGCCCGCAGAGAGTGTAAAAGAATAATCTGTGACGCTAAAAATTCTGCTTTTAGTGATCTTTATAACATGTTAGATACTAAGGAAGGTGAAAAATATATGTATAAACTAGCCAAACAAAGAGAAAAGAAAAGTAAAGATTTAACTCGAAGTAAAGTGTATTAAAGATGAAAATCGAAAAGTCTTTCTTAGAAAAAGATATTCAACATAGAGTGGGTGAGTTATTTTGATAAACTTTTTAATGATCTTGAAAGTACGATCGACCTTAGTGATCTTAATATCGTTAATAATAATAAAACTTTTCACTTTTACCGTCGCATTAGTAAAAAGAAGTTGATGAGGCTTTAAAAGAAAACCAGGGGGAAAGTACGTAGGACCCGATGATATCCCAATTGAAGTGTGGAAATGTTTAGGTGATTTGGGGGTTTCACGGCTTACTAAACTTTTTAATATTATTTTAAAAACAAAAAAGATGCACGAGGAGTGGAGAAAGAGCATTTTGGTCCCCATTTTTAAGAATAAAGGAGATGCACGAGAGTGTGCAAATTATAGAGGAATTAAATTGATGTGTCATACTTTAAAGTTATGGAAGAGGGTAATTGAACATAGGTTAAGACGTATTACGAAGATTTCTCATAATCAATTTGGATTTATGTCGAGCGTGTCTACCATGGAAGCTATACATTTATTAAGAGGTTTGATGGAGAGGTACGAAGATAATAAGGAGGATCTACATTTGATTTTTATTGATTTAGAAAAAGCTTACGATAAGGTTCCTAGAGATGTTCTTTGGAGAGTCCTTGAGAAGAAAGGTGTTGATTTGACTTATATTCAAGTCATTAAAGATATGTATGCTTAGAGCGTTACATGTGTTCGAGCCGAAGGAGGATTGACCAAGTATTTTACTATTTCGTTGGTTTACATCAAGGATCGGCTTTAAGCCCATATCTTTTTGCTTTATTTATGGATGGTCTTACCGGCCATTTACAAGAGGATGTACCTTGGTGTATGCTTTTTGTCGATGATATCCTCCTGGTGGATAAGACAAGAGAAAAAGTCCAGGAAAAACTTGAATTATGGAGGTCTACATTGGAGTCTAAAGGTCTTCGTTTGAGTAGAACTAAAACTGAATACATGGAATGTAATTTTAGTAATAGTAGGTCTAGTGACGAAGTGTAACTTTGGGTGATCAAATTATTAAAAGGTGTGAACGATTTAGATATCTTGGGTCCATTGTTCAAAGCGATGGTGATATAGATGGGGATGTTAATAGTAGAATTCGGGTTGGTTGGTTGAAGTGGAGGAATGCGTCCGGCCTTATTGTGTGATAGAAAAGTACCGCTTAGGTCGAAAGGAAAATTTTATAAGATGGTGGTGAGACCTTCGATGCTACTATGGTCTTGAATGTTGGCCTTTAAAAGAGAAGCATAATGTTAAGTTAAGTGTTGCCGAGATGAGAATGATTAGATGGATGAGTGGCTTTACACTTAGAGACAAAATGCGAAATGAATATATCCGTAATAGGGTTGGAGTTGCACCGAGTGTCGGATAAAATTAGAGAGAGTCGCCTTAGATGGTTTGGTCACATTAAACGTCGACCACTCGATGATCCGATTAGGAGAGTAGATGTTTTAAATACAACTTATGTTAAGAAAGGCGAGAGGCGGACCTAGGAAAACTTAGGCTTATTGCATAAAAAATGATCTTAATCTATTAGAATTAAACGAAAATTTGACACTAAATAGGACGCAATGGAGAAAAAGGATTCATGTAGCCGACCCCACTTAGTGGGATTAAGGCTTTGTTGTTGTTGTTGTTGTATTGACGTTGAAGGGTTGAGCAAGTTGAATGCAGGAGATAAAGTAATGTGTTGATAGGAAAGATTTTGTGGAAGGGGATGGTGTTCTAGGCTGGTTTTACTGGGTGGATTAGTGGAGGTATGAAAAGTGAGATGTTTTGGTTTGGTGGTGGGCTGGTTGGAGGGAAGAATCGTGGGTAGGACGGGTTACCGGCAGCTGGGTTGATGCAGGCGGTAGAGATGAGATGCGGAATGGCAGTAGTGGGAGTGTCGACTTAAGGTGAGAAATGTCGAGAGAGGTTGGGTTTGGTGCTTGCCGGAGGGCTTTGTGTCGATGAGAAGGAATGTGAGATCGGGGGCTAGGTTGTTTCTGGCGATGGAGCAAGAAGTTTGGGATAGGTGAAAGAGAAAAGGGAGTTTGCGGGTCAGGCAAGCAGTGGACGGAAGAGACTTAAGGGAGCAGCGAGCAAGTGGATGGATGCCGGAGAAGTGGTTGTCGGAGGGGAGCTTGCCGACGGTGGTTGTGCGAGGGGTTGCGGGTACGGCCTCTTTGGCATGCGTGAGCTGAGTGGGAGAGGGAAGAGAATGAGCGTGGCTAGGGTCTGCAGGCGAGGAGGTGAGAAGAGGAAGAGCGAGACGAGAGAGTTACTTCAGGTGTGCGGTGACAGGATCTCACCAAAGAGAGGAGATGGGTTGTCGGAGGAACTGCGGGCCATTAGCGCGTGAGCTAAGTGGGAGAGAAGAGCTGGGTTTTGAAAAAGAGAGGGAGGCGTGAGATATGAAATGAAGAATGAGGGGAAAGGGGCCATGTAGGTAGAATTTTTATTGCATCCGGACAGCGTACGCAGCGCTGCGTCCGGTAGCCAATAAAAACGCGCCACGTGGATTTCTGGACCCCACCATGGCACGTTTGAAAAAAAAGACTTTTTTATCTCAATTATGCCGACCCGACCCGACCCGAGCTGAAATTTGCCGAAATTTTTGCCGCTTTATTTTCCCACCAAATCATAAAGGCATTATTTGTCTCCATTATATTTAGGATGCCGACATTTAGGGTTTTTGTCGACCTACCTTGTCGTGGAGACTGCGAGTCGAAATTTGATTTCGGAGGGACGACGCAGATAATGTGGTGGATTTTTTATTCCTGGAGGTGCTTGAAATTTCCGGATGAGGGTAGAGCGAGTGAAGATGGATTTTGAAGATGATTATATAAAGTATTGTTTACGTTCTGCATTCGTAAAATTTAGGTTTTATTGCCTTATAAGTTTTGTTTTATTTAGAGAATTTTATTTTTGGTATTATTAGAGTTTTATTTAAGTTGTAATTCAGTATTATTCGAGTAACACTGAAAGCGACACTGTAAAAGTTTTCTACAGTTTTAATTTAATGTAGGAGTTGGCAAGGTTTTGGTTTGATTTTAATAACATTTTGTTTAGTATTGCGGATTATATTTACGTTCGCTTTTGTAACATTTAGGTTTTATTTTCTTATAATATTTGTTTTATCACGGAGTTATGTTTTTACGCAAAAATACAGTACGTAAAACACTTATAATATTTCTCAAATACGACAGTACGAGAAGAAATACGGACTTTAAACGTGTTGTATTGTAGTTTATTTTGCTTTACGTGCAGATGTATTGGATGATTTTTTACCGTGTTTATGACGAGTTTATTCCAAATTACCCGTGAGCGTTTAACGTACCAAATCGGAAATGCTTCTAAGAGTGTTTTTTCCAGTTTATTCATCATCGAAAATGCTTTATTACGGTTTATTTGAAAATCGAATATTGTCGTTAACGAGTATGAAGGCAAAAATACAACTCTAGAATAAAAAGACGATAATACAAAAATATAACAAAAATAAAAGCGAACGGTGCGAGAAAATACAACTCGAAAATACAAGAATACATCAACAATACTAATTGGAGATATCTAATACATCCATCTTTACGATTTAACTTTATTGTATTTGAATAATATCTATGTTGTTTTACGGTCGTATTCGGTAACGTTCCGCTGGATTGTTGGAATAAAACGCGGAATATTCTAATACGACCGGCGCGGTAGTATTAGAGATATTCCGCACTCCTATACAATACAACGAGTTCGACTTAACTCCATTGTATTTGAACGATACCTATGTTATTTTAGGGTTGTATTTAGTGATGTGCCGCCGAGTGGTATTTTTTAGTTGTATCGACGGCGATATAGTCGAATTCAACGAGTTAAATCGTAAATGGATGTATTATAGATCTCTACTTGCATTATGGAAATATCATGGTATTTTTTAGTTGTATCGAGTAAAGAGTTTCGAATAAATAGTCAGCGATATTCGGTGTTGTTTTGTTATTGAAAAAAGTTATATACTTTATGTAATACTTAAAAGTTTATATTAGAGAAAATAATAATTTCAAAAAATTGCATTATTATCAAAATTTTAATATTACTAATTGCTTAATTTTAATACGGGATAATAAACTCTAAAAACAATAGGAATATTACTTAGATACTAATCACGCTCGGGCATGAGTGGAGTTAAAGCGGTTGTATTGGAATATTCCTTGTTTTATTCACGAACAAAACCGGTTGTATTGGAATATTCGCGTTTTACTCCAACTCGTTGGAATACGACAACAATACGACGGAGATATAATCGGAATACAACGAGCTTAAATACTCCGATTCGATCTTGTTTTGTAATCGAAAAAAGTTATATACTTTATGTAATAAATAAAAGTTTATATTAAAGAAAATAATAATTACAAAAAATTGCGTAATTATAAAAATTTTAATATTACTTATCGGCGTAAATTTAATAACATATAATACACCCTAAAAACGATGGGAATATTACTTAGATACTGACCACGCTCGGGCATAGAGTGGAGTTAAAGCGGTTGTATTGGAATATTTCTTATTTTATTCCGAAAAACGCCGGTTGTCTTGGAATATTCGGATTTTTAATCCAACTCGTCGAATACGACCAAAATCCAACGGAGATAAAATCGAATACAGACGGAGTTAAATACGCTAAATCGATCTTGTTTTGTTAATGAAAAAAGTTATATACTTCCGTAATGCTTTTATATCTAGCATATTGAATAAAAACAGAGAACAGAACAAAAGTTGTAGAATAACAGATCCATAAAAAGTGTATTTTTATATTAAATATCCGTAATATGATCCGTAATATTCCAATACAACCGTTTTAACTCCAATCATGCCCGAGCGCGGTTGTATCCAAGTAATATTCCAATCGTTTTTAGAGTGTATTTAATGATATTAAATTTACGCAGATCGTAATATTAAAATTTTCATAATTATGCAATTTTTTGTAATTATTATTTTCTTTAATATAAACTTTTACGTATTACATAAGTATATAACTTTTTTCAATTACAAAACAAGAATGAATTGTAGTATTTAACACTGTTGTATTCCGATTATATCGCCGTTGGATTACGGTCGTATTCCTACGAGTTGGGGGTAAAACGCGGAATATTCCAATACACCCGGCTTTGTTTAGGGATAAAACAAGGAATATTCGAATACAACCGCTTTAACTCCACTCAGCCCGAGCGTGGTTGTTTCTAAGTAAACTGATTTTATTGGAATATAATACTGCTCTAAAACTCTTGTAATATTTCTTAAATACAACGGCAGCCGAAGAAATACGGATGTTAAACTGGGTGTTTTGGAATATTCCGTTAACATGGAGAATACAACAAGAGAACTATTGTAAAAAATATTTTTTATAAAATGTCTTGCCCTTTTGAAATTTCGTGCCAATGCCTAGAAATACAATTTGGAAACGAAACGTCTCGTCGAGTACTTTTCCGGAGGAAAACTACGCACTTATTACCGCTCCAAAATTTAAATTTTTAGGGTTTCAGAGTATTGCGTTTTCTAATCGAGTAGAGAAGAACATTATCCAGCTTCTAAAATTTACGTCGATGGAAGCAGAGAACACACCGATGGAATCAGAAGATATGATGGAAACAGAGGTTCGAGTCGAATGAGGAGCAACAATCCGATCGACCTACGCGAAGACCAAAGACAAGAAAAAGAAGAAGGGGACTAGCGACGAAAATGGTCACTGGCGACGGTTCGTCGAGGTACTAGTCGTAATCTACCTTCGTATTTTTATTAGGAGATAAGCATTATTATACTTAAACTCCGAACAATGTCGAAGTACAAGCCGAATATCCGTAATATGATCCGAAGACGACCCGAATAAAATCGGCACACTTCCAGTGTGTAACCTAACCCATAGCCAAAACGTGTAAACACAATAATATTCATATAAACAATAAATATTACGAAAATAAAACTGAGTGTAGAAATAAAATTGAAATAAAACCAAAAAACAACTAGAATAAAACTCAACAAACTCTTAAAACTATAATAATACAACTAAGACTTTTATTTTTTTCTTTGTTCTACAGGTTTCTTAACTCGAGAAACATGAGCTGTAGATGTCGGTCGTCCGTTGTGAGGGGGCTACTTGATGTGGTCAGGCCTGCAGTCTCTGAAGCTGTCATGAGTAATCTCAGTCGACTGAATATTCACCAGTTCTTTGATTTGCCTCCGTATCCCCAGGACAATATTCAGACCCTGCAAATTCTACAGTGTTGGAGACATGACAAAATGTTGTTCAAATTAGGTGGGAAAGAGCTTAGATTGCTTCCTGATGAAATTGCACTTTTGATTGGGATGTCAAACAGAGGACCAATGCCGAAGTGGAAGCTACGTCCATCGGCGAAAATGAATGCTGTTAACATAAAGGACAGGATATTAGCGTATGCAAGCGGGGATACTTCGATCCCATTTGAGAACCTCTACATAAAAAAACTTATTTTTTCCATCAAGTAATTTCAGTTTTCCTTCGGACCTTGATGCCTACGGTGATAATTTAGAGTCATTCTCCTCATACAACTGGCCTGCGGCTCTCTGTGAATATCTTATAGAGCAGATCAACGCAATTGCCATTAAAATTAGACTGAATCGCTCAATTGGCTACATAAATGGGTTTCTGTTTTTGTTAACGGTTAGTACCTTATTTAATCATTCTATTTACTTTATTGATTGATCGGTAATGGTAATGTTACATTGATTCCACGCAGCTTTGGTTTTTTGAGCACACTTCTCCAGGTGACTCCGTAGCTCCCAATGCTTAGACCAAGAATGTTGCGGTGGCCGAGGTCCCTTAAGTGGAACGCGTCATAGTCGACCTATTCTTGAGCGGTTAAACACCGAACTAGTGAGTCACTCCCAACTTTCTTACCAAGTACTAGTTGTGAAATGGTTAATAAAACATTTCATACCTTCTTGAAATCGTATTTAGGTGCAAGACAAATTCGGTGATGTTCATTGACGATGAACTTGTGTGGATTGCCAGCCCGGACGAGGGCCTTCCAAACCTGATCCAAGTTCAACAGACCGAAATTCTATCCTCCTCATCACCTTCATTTTCTATTGGTGGAGTTCGCTGCGGACAATAACACCATTTCTTCGCTTCTAGCTACCATGACTCGCAATATCGAAGTTATGAATGAATTAGTCGGACGCTGGGAACAATGTGTCCAAGCAATATCGAGGAAACTTCGAGACCGTAAATGTTGGGTTGACGGGGTTGCGAGTGCAAATGTCTGAGCTGAGCCAAAAGGTTGATAGGATTGAGCAACATTTATCAATCAAAGAACCCAAATTGGCTAGAGAATTCTACCCAGTGGCCAGCCCAGAAGTCCCTACTGCTGAAGACCCTACTTTTGAAGTCCCTACTGCTGAAGTTGATTCTTTTGGAGACACTACGGCTGTACCAGAACAACCTACTACTGAATTTGGAGACCACTATTTTTCGAGACCCTACTTGTTGAATTTGAAGACCCTCTTGCTTTACCGGAACAACCTGTTGAAGTCCCACCCAATGCGAGATGAAAATATCATGGGAGGTCACACCTCCCAATCCGGAGAGGTGAGGAGGAGGACAGCTGTCATACCGGAGGTTGAAGCCGATGTAGATGATCGAGCCGAGGTAGCACTATCCATACCTAGCTTGATGCGAGAGGGTGAAGCACCGACGGAGTCGGGTGAAGAAGGTTGTGAAATCACCTTTCACATCCTTTCAATTCAAAAGAAGGAAGCCGGTGAAGGATACAACGGACCGACGGACCCCTCACGGGAACAGAACCCCTTGCCAGCAGACCCCCTCACCAGAAACCACTAGAGAGTAAGGAACACCATCATCTGACAGAGAAAGAGCCCTTATCACCAGGAACAAGACCCCTTGCACAGATATCTGCATTAATTGAGAAGATTATTCAGGATGCCAACGATGAAGAGACACCACAAAGGGATGATGCACCGCCTTTGGACAGTCCAGCCTCACCCTCACCTCTCTTTAACCACTCCAACTCCACAGGAAGTTGCGCCCAGCGACCCGGGTACTTCGAAATCATTAGTGTTGTATCAACCGAAATTACCGTGCTCGCCCCAAAGGTATTTCTATAAATATTACTAAATCCATTTATATATGCTTCATTTAAACATCATACATTAAAGTTGAGTTCATTTGTACACGAAGCGAGAGTTGAAAGACATAGTAACGTATCCCGGTAGAGACCTTATCGAAGATGACCGGCGCAAGTAATTGAACAATTTTTGACAAATTATAAGAAGCCGTACGTGCACCAACTTCTTTATGATGTGTTCCAAATCTCTTTAATACATAACTGACATTAAATAGGGTTGATTTTAATGCAGGAGTGATATTATCATCAACCAACGTTTCTTGTTGTTAGATCGTGGGATGATGGACGACTTACTTTTTAATGAGTTTATCGGTAATGATCATGTCGACGCCCTCGCCGCCATCATGCACCAAATGAAGAGGATGAATCCCGACGATTACCAGAAATACCTATATGTTTCGCCATTATTTTGGGTAATGCCCTTAGTTTAGTTTGTTTAACATATTAATGAATGACACTAAAATTTTAACTAAATATCGTTTCCTACAGAGTTATCATAAAATGGAGGGCGACCCTTATCAATTCTCGTCACACATCACTCCCATGACGGTGAAAAACTCGATTTTATATTTCTTCCTATTGTGCATAATTCTCATTGGGTGTTGTTGATCCGCGATCTAAATAAGAAAAAGTGGCGACTATACGATTCTCTACCCAACGACGTACACAAGGATATTTGCACCCAAGTTGTGAGTATATGGTGGACAGTAATTTAATTTCCTTGACTTGTGTAGATTTAATAGTAACTTTTATATTGCACTTTGTAGATCAACCTATTTACAAGCTTAACCAGGGAATGCTTCAAGAATAGGAAACCCGCGTCATGGGGTGCGGCTCGCGTCAAAAGTATTCCGAGACGGACGAACGACGTTGATTGCGGCATGTTTGTCTGCAAATATATTGAAAGACTAACCGTGCTACTCCCGATCGAGTGAAAGCTGAAGCAGAATTGGTAAGTCGAAATGCCCGGATTCCGCGCTCAACTAGCATATGACCTGCTCGGGTAGTTTCATACGTTATTAAATACGATCGAAAAGAATCGACGATGATCGAAATTGGTTTATTGCTTTAATATTCTGTTGTAGTTAGAATGACCTGGATTTGCAATCTATTGTTGGTTGTCAGATACTATTTATCTTGGTTGATTGTGTTTATGTTGGTTGTCAGATACTTATGTATGTTGGTTGTTTCTTTGGAAAATTCCAATGCTTCATTTCTTTTGTCATTTTTGGGTGTATTGCGGAATGTATATCAATGTTTGTTGTGCCTTGACTCGGATTTGCGAGTTTATTACGGTGTATCGGGTGCATTTTTACGGTATTTATTGCGGTTTATTCCAAATCAAAACACAACTCCGGAATAAAACGAGAATAATACAAAAATATAACTAAAATAAAAGCTGTATTGGACGGGACTTTTAATGGTTCACAAGATACGACTCCAGAAAATACTACTGATACATCCATAATACTAACTCAAAAAATTCCCTTTAGGCAATTTTATCTAAATATTATTTCCTTTATTATAAACGTTTAAGTATTACGTAAGTATATAAATTTTGGAGTAAGACGCGGAATATTAAAATACAACCATATTGTCCAGGAATAAAACAAGGAATATTCCAATACAACCGCTTTATCTCCAAACATGCCCGAGCGTGGTTGTATCTAAGTAATATTCCAGATCGTTTTTGAGTGTATTATATGTTATTAAATTTATGTCGAATGTAATATTAAAACTTTTATAATTATGCAATTTTATCTAAATATTATTTCCTTTATTATAAACTTTTAAGTATTACGTAAGTATGTAAATTTTTTCAATTACGAAAAAAGTCGAATATGTTGGAATGTTTCTTCGAAACCATTTCATCGAATACAACTCAAAAAATTCTACGATATTTCCACAACGCAATCTGGAGAGGAATGATAAATCGATGTGAGATTTATCTACGGTGTATTGGAATGATATCGGCGTTGTATTATGGTCAGTAGTGCCGACGAGTTGGAGTAAGACGCGAATATTCCAATACAACCGGCATTGTCCAGTGAATGAAACAAGGAATATTCCAATACAACCGCTTTATCTCCAAACATGCCGAGCGTGGTTAGTATCTAAGTAATATTCCGATCGTTTTTAGAGTGTATTATATGTTATTAAATTTACGATGATTGTAATATTAAAATTTTTATAATTATGCGATTTTATCTAAATATTATTTCCTTTATTATAAACTTTTAAAGTATTACGTAAGCATGTAAATTTTTTCGATTACGAAAAAAGATCGAATATGTTGGAATGTTTCTTCAGAAACCGTTTGCTGAATACAACTCAAAAAATTCTCTGCTATATCCACAATGCAACTGGAGAGCAATGATAGATCGATGTGAGATTTATCTCTGGTGTATTGGAATGATATCGGCGTTGTATTATGGTCGTAGTGCCGACGAGTTGGAGTAAGACGCGAAATATTCCAATACAACCTGGCTGTATCAAGGAATGAAACAAGGAATATTCCAATACAACCGCTTTATCTCCAAACATGCCCGAGCGTGGTTGTATCTAAGTAATATTCCGATCGTTTTTAGAGTGTATTATATGTTATTAAATTTACGATGATTGTAATATTAAAATTTTTATAATTATGCAATTTTATCTAAATATTATTTCCTTTATTATAAACTTTTAAGTATTACGTAAGTATGTAAATTTTTTCAATTACGAAAAAAGACTGAATATGTTGGAATGTTTCTTCAGAAACCGTTTACTGAATACAACTCAAAAATTCCACGCTATTTCCACAATGCAATCGGAGAGCAATGATAAATCGATGTGCGATTTATCCACGGTGTATTGGAATGATATCGGCGTTGTATTATGGTCGTAGTGTCGACGAGTTGGAGTAAGACGCGGAATATTCCAATACAACTGCCATGCTGTCCAGGGAATGAAACAAGGAATATTCCAATCTAACCGCTTTATCTCCAAACATGCCGACGTGGTTGTATCTAAGTAATATTCCGATCGTTTTTAGAGTGTATTATATGTTATTAAATTTACGATGATTGTAATATTAAAATTTTTATAATTATGCAAAATTTTATCTAAATATTATTTCCTTTATTATAAACTTTTAAGTATTACGTAAGTATGTAAATTTTTCGATTACGAAAAAGACTGAATATGTTGGAATGTTTCTTCGAAACCATTTCTTGAATACAACTCGAAAAATTCTACGATATTTCCACAATCATCGGAGAGAAATGATAAATCGATGTGAGATTTATCTCGGTGTATTGGAATGATATCGGCGTTGTATTATGGTCGTAGTGCTAGACGAGTTGGAGTAAGACGCGGAATATTCCAATACGACCGCATTGTCCAGGGAATGAAACAAGGAAAATTCCAATACAACCGCTTTATCTCCAAACATGCCGAGCGTTGTTGTATCTAAGTAATATTCCGATCGTTTTTGGAGTGTATTATACGAGTATTAGAATTATGCGATTAGTAATATTAAAATTTTCATACAACTCGAAAAACCCCATGATATTCCAATACCACTAGCGTTGTTCGGGAATAAAATAAAGAATATTCCAGAGTAAAACGCTTTAATTCCACTCATGCCGTGCGTTGTTCGGGAATAAAACCGGAATATTCGATACAACCGCATTAATTTCACGAGCTCATGCTCTCGTTGTATTTAAGTAATATTACGAGTGGTTTTTCGAGTGTATTATACGTGATTAATACAATGCAACGAATTGGGGATAAAAAACACAACTTATAGGGTAAAACGACGAGGAGACAAAAATAGTAACTCGATAAATCAACCATAAGCAATATGTACGTCATTCAATAATATCAAAAACTATGTTCGAAACAAATTATCCTACATGTTCATTAGCATCGGTAGAACAAGTCTTTAGATTTCTAGATATCATCGTCAGATTCATTAGCATGCTTGTATATGTCTACATGTACGTTGTGATGTAGGCGGTTCACTGGAGTAATTTGAATAAAAAAATTGTAAACAGCACAGATTGAACAGTAAATAAATAGCCTCGTCCACATTATAATTTACCTGACTTAAGTGATTCAACGTTCCAAACCAGTTTGCCTCATTTTGGAAAACTGTAGCATCACTTGGACCGGCATCTTTATCCGTTCCTACAAAAAATTTGACACTTTATGAAAGAGACATTATAAGTTTTAAAAATAAAAAATATTTCAGCAAACTAAACTTACTTTTTCTTTCCTTATTTTTTTCCCAATATCATTTTAATCTTGAATTAGATATCCCTTTAGGACGCATCTTTCTCGGGTCATTCGAGTTATTCTCTTTACACGGGTCTTCTTCTTAGTTGGTTTTGCCTTTTGTTGGGGTTCTCTCCCATGTAATATTTCATCGGCTTCAAGTGTTAGTTTTTTTAGTGTATCTAGCACAAACTTCTCAGCAACTTCATGGCCTTGTGTTCTTGTACTTATTCGGTATGCTAATTTATGAACATGTGTGCGATATATAAGACCACTTGAGACGATTGGCAACATTTGAGACCCCTTAAGATGTTGATATTCCAAACCGTTGTATATGTCCCTTTTGCATGTGTACACCACCGAAGTAATATGTGTTTTTCGAAATTTTGTACACGTTTTCATGCTGAAGAACCCTTAGAGCGTGAGCACATAGTAAATCCATCATTTCAAATTTTTTATAACTGCACGAGATATCCAAATTAGCTCTATCTAATTTCACAATCCAGTATTTGTCTGTGTCTCTATTATCGAAGGTTCTTATGTGAAATTCCGAACCATTGTTGGCAAATCCCTCCAAAGCTAGTCCACCCAAACCATAAAGAAACTCGACTCGAACTTTGAATATAACTTCCGCGTGTAAAGTAAAGCAACACCGCCTCGAAACGAGTGCATTTTACTGCAGGGGACAATAGCAGATTGCTCGCATCGGAAATCTTCATCCTTCTCATTTCTTCGCAAGTTTTAGCGATATGTTCGAGGGCCGGAGAACATTCGGTTACCGTGCTTGTTGGCTTGCGAAGCTGTGACGGATGTTATTAGTCGACTCACTCCTCTGCGTAGATAGGATCCTCATTCCGAAAATGTCTTTATTGAATCGTTGTTGACCAACGATGCCTTATATTATACAATTCATCCAACCATACATTTTCCTGAAGTTCTCCTATCTCAATCAATTCGCCCCAAGTTTCTTCGAATTCAACTTCTGAGTCACATCTACGCATGCATTTATAAAAGAGATCGTGTACTCTCTTGTTTTTTCTCTAACCACAATGCACTTTTGAAGATAATTTCTTGCATATATGTCATTGACATAATCTATGTCTAGTGTGCGGCAAGCACTCTTGGATTGCTCTACTCATTGCTTGATCTTGGTCAGTGAATATTGTGATTGGGTGTTTGTTATCCATTATACGGATAAGAGATTTGAATAACCACTTGAATGACTCGATCGTTTCATCCGACAAAAACCAACTGCAAAAAGCACATTCGCCGGTGGTGGTTCACACCGACAATCGGCGCACAACATAGGTTGTATTTATTCAGTCTATAGCTTGTGTCAAATATTATGACATCACCAAAACAGTCATAATCGAGTCGGGACATCCCATCACTCCATAAGAAATTCAACAAACTGTCTGACTCATCAATTTGGACGTCTCACGCAAATATTGGATCCTCGGCTTGCCGTGCAGTGAATAGTTGTAGTAAGGAATTAGCATCCTCAAGTTCGATGTGTAATGTTCTCTCTCTTTGTAAGAGACTATATGCATCCCTCTTCATACAGTCTAGGTTCTCCACTCCACCAACTTTTGTAGCTAGGAAGCTAAACGCATCAGTAGTTCTAATCCCTGCTTTTGACATTGATCTGAGGACATCTGCACTGATGTCACTCATCTTTCTGCTTGAACGCAATAGGTGAGTGTCGCCAACATTCGCCAACGGATGGTTATGACTTTCTATGAATTTCTTTACCGACCGGTTCCCTGGACATCAACGGCATATCGGATCATGGCGGGACAACCGAGTCCTTGTATCCGCTCGCTTGTACCTCATCGATACATTGTCCTTCAATTCTCTCTTCATACCGCACCTTACCACAAACAAACTCTCTTATCTTGATCCTCTTTGAATTTGACGATAACCAATGTGGTCCTTTCGCACGATAAATCCAACGTGTGCATAGGCACAATATTTTTCATGTGCCTCTTTCTCATTATTGATAACGAATTGAAGCAACATGTTTACAAGTGGATCATTGGAAGCACTTGTCTCTCTCGGGTATCACGTAATTGAATCGGGATTTGAATGTCGGTAACACTATACTTAACAACCAACATTACAAAAATAATATCATGATAAAGACCACGAGTAACACCAAGGTACCATAATAATAACTATAAAAGCATTGGTGTTTTTCTGGTTTTATCACGTATAATACACCCAAAATAGTAGAAATAATACTGCCTTCAAATTACCTAAATAAAAGCACAGTGAAATCTGATGCAAAGTTACTCTTAAGAAACGACCGAATACCACCACAAAATTACCAAATTAACACCACGTCTTCTTGAAAAAATACTTAACAAATATACTTTTCGAAACTACCCGGATACACCGATAATATTACCCAAATAGCACCATGTCCCACTATGAAAGAAAACTTCACGTTACTCTTTTGAAACTACGTGCATACTACCAGTAATAAAACTACAAACTGTGAAACAGATAATAACGATACATAGAACAAATTTTATTAAGTTTTATTTTGGTAATTTGAGAGTACTATTCCAGTAGTTTGGGGAGTGGGAGGAGGGAACAATGAAACGTACCCTCCACCAAACTACTAGAATACTACCTTCAAGTGCCGAAATGCGAAGCAAACTTAAGTTACTCTTCGAAACTACCCGAATACCACGACAAAATTACCAAAATAAAACCACGTACCGCTGAAAGAAAACTTGACAAATATACTTTCCCGAAACTACCTTAATACACCCATAATATTACCCAAAAATACAATGGCCCTATAAGAAAAATAACTTGACGTTACTCTTCCGAATCTACGAGCATACTACTTCAAATAAAACTTAAAAACAGATGAAACAAGTAATAAAACATCGCATACAACAAAATTTACCAACCCGAGGGATATGTTACGTCGCTACTAAACTAATTCGAGAATCTTGTTCGTCCAATATATTTCGAGATTCGAACTCACTGTCGACATGATCGGTGGTTTTTGTGTGAACGGTAAGCATTCTTTAGACTTTAGGTTAGAATCAAATTTCATCTCCGTAACTCCACGATAAGTGTAGGTCGACAAAAACCCTAAATGTCGGCATCCTAAAGATAATGGAGACAAAAATGCCTTTATCCTTTGGCGGGGAAAAAAGCGGTAAAAATTTCATTCTTTTCAGCTCGAGTCGGGTCGGGTCGGGTCGGCAGAACGAATATAAAAAAGCTTTTTTTTTCAAACGTGCCATGGTAGGGTCCAGAAGTCCACGTTGCGCTTTTTTATTGGCGTCCGGAGGCAGCGCTGCGTACGCGGTCCGGACGCAATAAAAATTCCATGTAGGTAGGTGAGGGCAGGGAGGAATGGGAGAATGCAATGAGATTAGATTAGGTTTTTATTATTATTATTATTATTTCATTACGATTTTTTTTAAAATTTTAAATGAGGTGTAGGGATGGGATTGGATGGAGAGAGAGGTGGAGTAATGGGCACAAAATGAGATATGACAGTGGCTTAGAAGGAAAGAAACGATAAGGTTTTAAATTTTTTTTGTTATTACTATATTTTTTTATTTTTGTGTCTGGATTTAGGTGTCAGCCGCTTATGTCTGAAATTATAATAATATGGGTATCCTCCACAGGCAATGTCGACTTTCCAGACACGCTCGTGCTATCTATTTTATGATCGGAGGTTGAGCTATCTATTTTATGATCGGAGGTTGTTTAAGTGAGTTTGTCGGTGCTTGAGACGATTTGAGCCAAATTGTGAATGTCGTACTATCACCTTTTTTTTTCATGCTTGTTCCTTTCGATCATCAAATACCCCTCATTAGGTAATTTCAATGTTCTTAATGCAACAGAATGACCGTTTTCTAAATGGGCATATTATTTAAATCGAATTCAGCAGTTGCCAAGATGTTTTAACATTGATCGAGTAATGTCGCATTCTTTGTTTGCTACTACTCTCATCATATCTGACTGACTCATCTTGTGAAGTATATATGAGGGTCAACATATACATATCATTAATGACTTGAATATAAATCATAGCAACACCTTTCTTTCCTAAAACCCTCCAAACAACTTCACTTGGAACTTTACCGTAAGTTTTTCAAAATCAATAAAAATCATATGTAGATCATCTTTACTCGGTACTTCTCCATCAAACCTCTCAATAAATGTATAGCTTCCATAGTAGACTTGCCCTTGCATAAACCCAAACTAGGGGTGCAAGTGAGTCAAGCTAATTCATGAGCTGGCTCAAGCTCAGCTTGATAAGTTCGCTCGTGAACTAACTCGATGAGCTAACAAGCCAAACTCAAACCAACACCAACCTGACTTGTTAGCTTTTGAGCTGACATCGTTTTAAAAAAATGTTGATATAAAATTTTAAGATTTTATCATTAAGATATTAAAAATGTTTACGAAAATAATATTTTGTATTGTATAATAGATGATTTCTTATTATTTCTCCTAATTGTTCATTCTAATTGGCAATTTATTATAAATCTAATAAAATTAATATCATTTTCCCTCCGTTATAATAAACAAGCCAGCTCGCGAGCCTACTTGAACTCGTAGACCTAAGCTCAAGCTCAAGCTCAACCCAACTCGTTTAGACCCCTAATTCAAATTGATTATGAGAAAACTTTGTATCATGTCTTAACTTATGTTCAGTTACTCTCTCCAATAATTATAAAGTTTGACACATTAATTTAATTTCACTATAATTTGCACACTCTTATGCATCTCCTTTACTCATAAAAATGGGGACCAAATACTTTTGCTCCGCTCCTCAAACAGCTCTTTTACTTTTAAAAATAATATTAAAAAGTTTAGTAAATCAAGAAACTCTCAACTCTTAAATATTTCCACACTTTTATTGCTATACTTTCAAGTTCTACATATTTTTTACCTTCAATTTTGTATAAAGTCTCACCAACTTCTTTTTTACTTATGCAACGATAAAAATAAAAAAAATTATTATCATTTATGATATTAAGATCACTAAATTTGATAGTAATTTCAAAAATTTCATTAAAAATTTTATCAAAATATATCACCCATCTATGTTAAATTTCTCCCTCTAAAAGAAAAACTTTTTAGTTCCATTTTAATATACTTTAATTAAATCTTCACTTTTATTTTTTTTTTATTTAACTAATTATATATATATATATATATATATATATATATATATATATATATATATATATATATAATATTTAGTATATAATCAATTATAAAGATCACTAAAATCAAATTATTAGCATCGCAAATAATCTTAAATTTCCTATGGGTCACCTTATATTTTTCTCAATTCTCTAAATTTTTACATTTAAATATTTTTTTATAACAAAGCTTCTTATATTTTATCTTTTCCTACATATTATTATTCCTTCACCAAATATTTTTACTTATTAAATTTTTTTTCTTCAGAATCTTCAAATACATCTTTTATCGCTTGTTCGATAGTGTTTGTACTTTCTGTCACATAGAATTAGCTTCTTCATTAATATCTTAAATCTTGAAATATTGAAGTTTACTCATAAAATAATTTTATTTTTTTCTTAGGTGGTCTCATCTAATTCTATGATAATATTTTATTGTATCTTTCAACTCTTCATATTTAAATCCAAGACTAATAATCAATGTTGAGTGCTTAAATTTTAAATTGAAATGACCTTACAATTTTTACATACTCAACGATCTCTTTTTCTAATAAGAAAATAATCAATTTGTGTTTATTGGATCAATTCTTATTAGTGGTGTGTGCAAGTAACAAAAGCATTCTCAAGAATTCACAAGTATGCAATATTTCTGCATTAATTATATTGATACTAAAAAATATATTAAATAAATGGCACCTTATTATATGTTATATACATATGCATATTTCTAATTTAGGAACCCTATACTAATGAAAATAGAAATTAGAAAATAGAAGGGAAGGTTTAAGATAACATAGGGTTATTATGAGAAGAACAAAGACCTATATATGATATAACATTATAATATGAAATAATATGCAACTCCTGGTAAACATTATTCATACAAAAGATTGATGGCGCGGAATATAATTTCTGACATTAAAATTGAGTGATTTATATGGCGTGGTTCCTTAGGAGTACTATGGACTGAAGAACATAAAACTTTAATTGGGTCAACCAAGTTTAGATGACCTAAGTCCAAGTAAAAAGTCATTGATGGCCAAATTGAGCATGGTTGAATTATTAACATTAAGATGACTATGATAAGGAAAAATAAGATTGAGAATAGAAAATTTTAAACAAAGAGGAAGTGATAGCTATTGACGATGATAAAGTGAAACTTACGCTTAAATATTTTAAGCATATACAATAGGACGTAGATGATGCGCTACTAAAACAAGCAAATAAATTAATGTGAAAGAATTTAGAGATTCAAAAAGAGAAGAGAGAGACAAAAAATGATATAGATAGAAATTTAAAAAAAACCAAGATTAGAACAACAAAGAAAGAACAAATGACATTATGGACTTATAAAGCTGACCCCAAATCAAAATATTTCATTATGGAGAAACAAACTATAATTCATATCTAGTTAATATGATAAAAGAAAATTTTAACTCCTTATTCCTCAGATATCTACACTTGAGATTTTCACACAACAGTTGTAGCTCCCTCCTGCTCACCCAAAAAAAGTGTGTACCAAAGCAAGGCTAAACTTTAGGATTAGTGATATTAAGCCCAAACCCAAAGCACACATTAGATACTATCATGGCCGCTTGGGGATCTCAATCATCCCAACTTCACCAACCACAGTCATGAGAATCAAACTATATCCAGAAGCCATTCTCACAGTCATTATCATTATCTCCACAATCTTCGTCACAATTGTCACCATCTTGAATCATCAGCTTTAAGGCTAAAACCTAAAACATTAGGAGTATCTCTCTCTCTTCGCCAGCTCTACTAATAAATACAGAGCTACCATAACTATCTTACAAACACTCCTCTTTGGTTGTCTCCGGGGTCGAATTCGTTCATTGATCAATCCCATAACTTAATAAGGATGGCTTTTTGAACCTTGTCACCTCAATTGCCAATCTCCTTTAATATGTAAAATCTATTTTTAGACTCTCTTAAGATTTATATGATAATTTCTTCGCAGAATTACATTAAATTATGGGAAAATGTATAAGATAGGATATTTATTGGGTCCATGGAATAGAATAGACTGCATGAAAGCAACATGGAGAGCTACATGATATTCAAAGGGCATTCAAAATGCAAAACCAACTTCCAAACACATAAGGACGAGCTATTAAGGCTTCGTTTGATAAGGTGGTAAAGCTCTATTTTGTTAGTGAACGCTTACGTGTGGAAAAGCTTTTATTTGGTAAAGCAACATCTCCCAAAATTGTTTAACAAGAACAGCAAGTTTTCGCCATTTCAGATTGCACCAAGCCTTCTCCGTTCAACAAAATGTGGCTTTTAAGGGAGCTTCGCCGAACGGCAAAGCACCATCAAACAAAGCTTAAATCTAAAAGCGAAATCTTAATTTTTCAAATAAATGAGACAAATTCGAGATAATTAAAATTTCAACACCACAAATCACTCCAAATACACAATGACTACAAACTAAAGGAGAAAAATAAACTACACAGAATTATTGTGTATTTACTTATAATTAGTATAACATACCAAATAGGCTCTAAAAGCTATCAAGGGAATTGTCATATCTAACAACCTATTGATTAGAAATAAAACAAAATTCACCTAATCAATCACCATTTTTGCCATAGGGATTTAATTCTTATAAATAATAGCATGTAATAATCAATTAGAAAACGATTTACAAATCAAATCAAGGAGTTCAAGGCTAACTTGCACATTTTGGTCACCCTTAACCCTCTCTTCAAAAATAAAGTTTAACCCCACTAACTAATCCACTTGAAACAACATTACCTTGTCTTAGCAACCACTTAGTTAGAAGTCAAATATGGTAAAAGTAACAAGTAGACGAATTGGAAATGTGTAACAATTGACTTTTTAACAAGCCTTGCCCTACTCATTCTATTAAAAAAAAGGTTATCCCGTCATTACAATTGACGCAGTATCCATAGCATTTTTTCGTGACATTAGTTATTCCATGTTTAGAACCAACTTGGTTTTTTGACAGAATAAACTAAAATGGAAACATGACAATCCAACGATAATAAATAGAAAATTAATAATAATTTAAAATAAATAAATTCGAAATAGACAACAATGAATAGCATAAGAGGACGTGAATTATACTGACCTTCTCTAATTCCTTGATTCCTTCTGTATAATCTCCCCTTTCTAAAATTGTGACACCCAACATATAATGGGCCTGTTAAATAAAACTATTAAAAAATGAAACATGCTGCTTGGATCGGTTAAATAAAGAACTAGGCTATACAAATATGAACTGCAGTTCGAAGAGAACTCATTTTTTATATTAAAAATTCAGATATGTCACTGATTATTTTAATAGAATTAAGTCGGTATAATTATTATTCGTTTCAGACAATAAAAGTTGGAATCAGAGTGAATAGGAAAACTGAGCAACTTAATAGCAAGTTAGAGCAAAGTTATCATGCTATCAAAACAAACGTGTTCAAAACTAAATAAGAAATTGTTATCTGAATATTTTAAGACATCTCATCTCTCCAAATCAATAGCACTATGCTGCTGAAACTCATCCAAACAAACAACCTTCTAGAGACTAAAATAATATGCTTTAATGCACTTTGAGGAAAGTAAACATCAACAGGTGTGAAATGAGAAGAGAACGGTATAAAACATTCAACTATTTTCTTCTAGGCTTTGTTGAGAGACCTATTCCTAGAGAGTTGATTAACATTACTAAACAAAATTGGAAAAGGTGTGCTTATGAAATTGAGCATCGGAAAATAGATGACTGACTGAGATAAGATGTACTTGTGAAAAGAAAGAAGAAGCATTAACTGAGAAAACGTAATTAATTTGAATGGTTTGGAAAAAGGATGGGGATGTACTTTTGGAAAAAAATGAAAAGGACTAGAGGAGGTGAAACGTGAAACAGGGCAATAAGGATAAATAGCATCTTCAGTTTGGGTTAGGAGCCCACAAAACCGTAGTTTTGCTTTCAGCTAAATTCAACAATTTTTTTCTTACTCCCATTTAGGACGCATAACCCATATTAGATGGCCAGATCCTTTGAGTGTTGACCGAAGCATTAGATCGTGAAAACAACCAAATCCCCTATCACTCAAGAAAAGTTGTCCCTTCTTTCGAGCATCCTTTAAGTGGAATCAGAACTAATTTTCTTTGGGGAGTTTGAGATTTTCTACAAGTACAAACACTCGTAGTTAATTACCCCTCCCATTCCTAAGAGAGCATTCTCAATTAAAAAGGTTACTTTGGCTTAATTTTAAATTTAAATTTTATAGTTGTTTGAATTTAGCTGAATGAGAAATATTGTGGTAATCATCAATGTTCTCACCTTTGAATATCTTAAATATGGTCCTATGTGTGTCGAGACAATATCATCAAAATACCAAGTGTCTCATGGAATCATTTCTTGAAGGTCCTTCCCAATCTTGGGAAGGCCCTTTGTATTGTAAGGATGCATTTCTAAGGGATTCTATGCTGAACTCAAAGATTGGTTCTCAACATAATCCTTTCAATTTCCCCGTGAACAATATTAATCTTCGAAATAACATCCAATTATGCTACTAGTTACTTGATGTAGGGATTCCAAGGAGAGCAATGGTGCATTAAAGACAATATTCAATGTCTAGACCATGTCCCTCTTACAAAAATGTGCACCATTGCTTCCCTAATCCCTTGTAATGTCCATATGATGATAATTCATAGTGCCTAAGTTACTGTTGCACAAACATATTAATCGTTGTATATAATGATGCCCCAATATATTACCGGTTAGAGTACAAATTGACCGTCTCATAACTTCCATAGGATGATTACAAGCTATAATAGTGCAAACCAACATTAATGATAGCTTTCTTCATAAAACCCCTCAACAAATTTTAAGTACAGATGATTTATCAAAAACATTACCTATGGAGGCTTTGAGCATCGGTAACTTTCTTTAAATCCTCTTCTACCGCTTTTAGATTACCTTTCTACTTCTCTCCTATAATGGCAAATGCATTATAATACTAAAAAAATAATAGTAAGCTCTAAACAATGCCTTGCCATGGTGGATGTAAGTCGAGATTGAAGCGCTTCAAAAATTCTCCATATTTTTTGCTCTTTATTAGGTTTTTTGTCTGCTCTATTCTCTCTTCCTCCATGTGTTAATTACATTAACTTTGGGCAAATCTTCTTATCTTTTTGGACATGCATGGAACTCTCTTATTGTCACCCCAAATAAGCCTGACTTTTCATTGTTCACATTTGACATGTTCTATGGGAAGTTAGCATTACAACATTGTGAAGAGATAGATAAGGAGAGCGGGTGCTAAAATAACTCAGTAGCACAGTCTCAAACATCTAATAGAGTTTCAAGTCCACTTTGTAGGAGGACTTGCGACTTTTGAACTAAATATTGCAAACTATGATATGCTTGTCTTATGAAACACATACAAAGAAACCATAGTGCTTTCCTACATTAATACATATAAGTCCTATGTTTATAAATCAACACTTAGTAGCCTAGTGATCTCTTACAAGTTGGGAGTTCAACCCAAAAAAACACTTAGCAAAACAAGGATCTATGGTGGGGTTTTCTAAAAAAAGACACATTCTCAAAGGCACAATAAGTATATTGGTTATATATGAAAACAACTATGAATACGAGTCCAACCAAAGGAGCTTCCTAATTGTACGTGCCACATCTGCCAACAACAAAATGTTCAAAAGAGCTCACATCTCTTTTCATTTTTCAACCAACCGAACACAATTGGTTGAGTACAAGGTACGTCAAAATTCATTTGATCGCCCTTGTTAATTAGCATAGCCAACAAGGAAATGCAAAAAATTGCTCTCACCTATCTTTAACTCGATTAGCGCTACCTTCGACAAAATCTATTCATGTTGAAAGCTACTTCATCAAGACTTGTAAGCAAGCCAGCAGCCAAAGAACCCACTAAGACTAAACTACAAGACTGTGCAACCCCACTTGTGCCAGAATCTAACAGAAATAGTACTCATAGTGTGATTTCTCAAAGGGGGTCAAGAAAGAGTGATATTGATGATTCTCCGAGAGATATGTTAGTTAGTGGAGTTAAAGGACTTCGCTTGAGTAATCATCAAGGCCATCAAATAACTTACACTATCATCCACCATCAGCCATCACACTAAACAAGATTTGTCTTCGCCTGACCATCCATTCCACTCACTCTAGTTCCCCCCAAAGGATATAACCTTCCCTGCTTCACGATTACTTCAAACTAACTATAACAATGGAGTGTCACATGTCAGCCACTTGGGTCTTCTCGTCTACCAATGTCAAAAAAGACACATAGCCCTTCTTGGTATTGTTATATACAATTGTTAACAAAGGGATAACTTATTGCTAGAATTAAGCATGTATAGATTTTCCTCACCATCCAAGAGAAGCGCCTTGCCACACCTCAACTTCAACCACATGCAACAAAGCCGCACCACCCTCCCTAGCTTAAAAACCTAAATTCATCATTAAACATGAAAATGTACATCAACAACCAAGCCAAGATCTACTTAAAGAGATCAAATAACAACTCTCAAACAATCAGGGAAGAAAAAGCCTGAGCAATTTCATTTTGTTCATCAGAAGCAAAGGGTTTGCATGTTTACTCCAGGGGAACTCTTATTAAGAAGCTGGCCGACTTGGGAAAGTTTTCCATCAACTGGGAAATTCCCAATTAATGGAGAATCTAAACAATAGAGCCTATCATCACCAAACCCTTAATGGGTAACGTATTTCTTGGACATGAAATTATAAAGATTGAAATTATTAATTTTTTCTTTTCATAAAGCTCATTAAAAACTTGGCTCACATACGTAGTGGAAGGTGACCATCACTAGGACTATTATGGTCCCTTGTGATCTGAACGCTAATCCATAAAAGTTAAAACCATTTCTTGAACATAAAATTCCACTTGATGAACTTGTATCAATACCATATCTTGTAGTGGCTCCTCAAATTTATCTCACATTTTTTTCATTGTCTCCAAACAAGTGTTAAGCTTATTAGTCTTAGCAATATCTCCATAAATAAAATTTAGTTATTCTGACTCTACTATTCACTGGTTTGTTTTTAAAACTACCTAGTTTGATTTTTCACTTAACGAATGCATGTGTAGCCTAGCCCGATAAAAAACTCGACTCAAGTTCATGCGAGCCCTATCTAATTAATTTTTAGTTTAAGTTCTTCACTGCCTTATGTTCACCTTCAAATTCATGTATCCTGATAACTCCAGGCTATTCATTTCTTACACCAGCATAGCTCATCCCAACAAGTAGCATCAAATTCTAGACTAGAACAACTAGCTCTTTGGCCCTCCTCACTAGATATTTGATCTTGTAGGCCAAATGCTCTTATCAAAGTCCTAAGACCAAGGTTACATCCCCTCATTATTCTATAAGTAGGGCAATACGACATACTCTTTAGCCACCAAAATCCTAAAACCAAAAACATGAGAAGATTTGACTGGCAAGCAAAGCTACAAATTAATGATAAAACTTGTAATGAAATTAAGTCATCAATTAGTAAGAAATAAATAAGCCCACATTTTAAAATCCTAATCAAGCAATTTAGCTTTAATTAGGAAAATTAGGCCTTAAATTACTAATGTCACAGCATACAATTTCAACCAAATTAAACCAGGGGACTAATCAATTAAGGAAAATTGGAGAAAACAGCACAAACAATGCTTTAAACATCAAAAACAATTTTGAGGTTTCGCATAGATGTTAAGGTGATAACATCAATTGAATCTCCAGTAATAATAGCAACGAAACTAACACTAGCAATAGGACCAGCCATATCAACTCGCTCAGAGTTGCATTTGTCGAATTAAATTATGCATTGAGATTCAAGATAAAAATTAACTTAACACTAGCTATAAATAAATTTTCAATTCTAGTCAATGTTATCAGCGTTCAACCAGCCAAATAACTCAATTCCGCTTGAGTTTTGTATCTATGCCTGCCTAGCTTATGCCAAAGAAAAAATTGTTTAAAAAAGCCAATCATTGAATCACACAATAAAGAATGTATTTTGAGCTTTGGTTTTTAAATTAGGTTTTTGGTTTTTTGTTCAATTTTAATTTTCTTTAACCAAGCAAAACCGGGAAAAACTAAAAATTTTAAAATTAAATGTTCATAAATGAACAGTTTATACCAAACTAAATTTTAGTTTGATCAGTTCAGTTTGGTTCGGTTTTATCAAAGTTTAAATTGGTTCGGTTTTCCAGATTTCGAATTTTTGCTGCAATAGATTTGACCAATTTGAAAATCAATCCATCTAAACCAACCGAATGCTCACCCCTACCTTCTAGTCCAAAATCAGAACCTGCAGATGCCATTAACCCATACATAATGGCCATAATTCATATTGAGCTACCCCAATAGTTGCTATGAAACAAGATTTACGCCCTTGGCCGATTTATTCATCCTAAATTGGTTTATATAACCACATCGTAAGCATTATGCATACCTGAGACTTTAACGTCACCTACAAATCTACGGATGAATTTCACTTCCAAGGAACAGCAAACAATGAGAGACAAAGAAGTAACAAAAAGGTTGCCAATCACATAACACAACGGTGGAGGAAATGATTCTGCATAACCACAGGGCAAGCAGTCAGACCGAAGAGATGACCTTACCTTAACAGAGCTGCTGTCAAGCGTTATAGCTGTTCTACAATCCTCTTCTACTCGTGTCCAATTTCTAACAAACTCAACAGAATACCAAAACTAAAGCATCAATACAGCCATTTAAACAATGTCCACACGGAAACAAGGGAGGAAATCGAGCTTCCTTTATTTGTTGCACTTACTTCATCTTATAATAGCACAGCGCCCTATTTGTCCAGTACACAACCACATCTGGGCATAGCGTAATTGCCTACAAAAACAATAAATAAATAAATAAAAACAGATTCAGTGAGTTTGCATGTAGGACCACTATCAAATAAAAGTAGAATATCGAATTTTAAATTGGAAAAACGCAGAGGATAGATCCTCTCTACCCGAATGGAACAACGACGCAAACAAGAAATCAATCAAGAAGCGATGGAAGGTAAATTTTAGCTAATTCCAATATATAGATGTGATCGAATGAATAACCTCGGTGTATGCATCGATTGCCGCGTCCAGACGCCCTTCCTTGAAGGCAATGTTGCCATCGAGTTTCCACAGCTCCGCCTGCATGGCGACTCTCAGAGGCACCGGTGCCATGTCTCCTCTTAGGTCGCCCGACTTCCTCTGTTGATATCTCTATCTCTCCCTCGACTGTTCGAGATATGAAATTGGAATATGTATCGTCGTTCTCTTCCTCCGGTATTCTATGGAAGTTTCGAGAAACCATGGACGAAGGGCGGAGTAAGAACCGCGGACTGCGTCTGCGTGTGATAACGGCGAGGAGGGAGAAGAATCGTCGAGCAGATATCGGCCGACTTTTTAAAAAAAAATATTTACATTTATTATATATAAAGATTAATTTTTTTTCACTCAATATATAAATGAGCCTATCACCAATAAATATTTATTGGTTCGTGCTCGTCTCATTTTGAAAAAAATATTAGGTGCGGACTCAGCAAGTACGATTTTTCAATGACGGAGCGCCACGTGGCAATTGGGCCCTGTCACCATACACGGGCCCTATCACCATACACGAGCCAGTGTTAATGGTTGTGCGGGGCCCACTTGCCACGTGGTGCCCGCCACTCGCCAAAAAATATAAGTGTTTGTTCCTCATTTTAGACTCCAAACAATTATATATATATATATATATATATATATATATATATATATATATATATATATATATATATATATATATATATATATAATTGGCTACAAAGATTTATAATAAATTAAAACTATTAATTAAAAGATAAAATAAAAATATATTAAATTATATATAAATGATTTTTAAATATAAATAATAATATTTAAATATAGCTCCAACTCTTAACAGCTTACGACAGTGTGATTAAGATTGTCAAAATGACTCTTAGTTTGGGAACAACTCATATTCAACTTGTTAAACAAACGAGCCGAACACGAGCCCTTTTCGTTCAAAATATAAACTGGCCGAACACAAATAATAATATCTTTTAACTTGTTTACACCCTTGTACACAGCACATAATTGTTATGCATTTAAGTAGCTCACACCTAAATTCTCATTTTTACAAAATCAGCACCCATCTATGAATGAAAATTTAAATCTCACAATTAGGGCTGTCAAAACGGCTTGTTGTTCACGAGCAGCTCGTGCTCTGCTCGTTAAGAAGTTTGTGTTCAGCTCGTTCGCTAAGTTAACGAACTAAACAAGAACAAATATTTGTTCGTTCGTGGTCAGCTCGTTTTCGCTCGAAATATTACTTATCAATTATATATATATATATAATTTTTTTTTCTAATGAGTAGTAATTTTAAAAAATTTAATTGTCTACAAGTCTACAATGATTTATAATCAAATAAAAGTATTAATTAAAAAAATATAATAAAATTTATTAAATTAGATTCAAATGATGTTTTAATATAAACAATCATTTGTAAATCTTGCCCAAATCCTTAAAAACTTATGAGTTCGTGATTAGGGTTGTCAAAACAACTATTTGTTCGTGAATGGCTCGGTTCGGCTCGTGTTCGGCTCGCTAAGCAAACGAGCCGAACACGAACACACTTTTTGAGCTCGAAATATAAACGAGCCGAACACAAGTTGAGCCTGACTCGTTCGTGTTCGGCTCGTTTACACCCCTACTCACAATTAGGTAGTAGTGAAAATGATAAATTGGATAACTGATTTATAAAAATGAGACTTTAGTAATGTGATATGCAAAATCATAAGAAATGGGTGTTGTGTATGTAAATTCCTCCCAAAATATGAGGAATTTAATTCAATTCTTAGGTATTTACCTATCTCACACTCACACTCTCATTTTTACAAACCAAACATTTATGCTATGTTTTGGGCTGCTTATCTGCACCGGTGGCATTTTGAAAATAACGTCTCATCGTTTGAAAACTTTGTTTGCGCAGCTTATTTAAAACACGGTTTGGTTTCTTATACTAAATGCGAAACGTAGGTCGAATACTGCAGTCTGCATTTTCAGATAAGCGGCTTATCTGAATAATCACAAGCTACCTCAAATGCAACCTTAATCCACATTTTTCACTACTCTCCAAAAGTAAAATTCACATTTTCATCCATAAATAGAATGCTTATTTTGTAAGAATGAAAGTTTAGGTGCGAAGGGGCAAATGGGTAAAATTGAGTGCATTATATGTAAATTTTAAAAAATAAAAATAAAAATAATAATAATTTTATGCAATGCACAAAAGAATAATAAAAATTTTATGAAGGTTTCATTGAGTTTTTTATATTTATATTTAAACCCTAAAATATCTAATATCTTAATTTTATATTTCTTTATATAATATTTTAATTTCTAGATCTATAATTAGGTATTTAAGATATTGTAAATTAAATTAAATCACATCCTTCGAAAGGTTTAATCCAACATATCTTGAAAATTTAAGAATTAGGGGTCTGTTTGGGGCAGTTGTAGCTTATTGAATAATCTGCTGATAAGCTGATTAAAAATAGTTTGATGATAAGCTGATTAAAAATAGTTTGCTGATAAGCTAGGTGCGGTGGCTATTACAAAATTTTATTTTTTTGGAAAAGCCAGATCATAGCTAGAAAGCCGACATCGGTGTGAAAAAACTGTTTTCCGCGTTTTGAAAACGTACAAGCTGCCAAAACGCAGTTTACCCAAACAGGCCAGGTGCATTTTCAAAACGCCACCGCACCAAATAAGCTGCCCCAAACAGACCCTTAATTATCCGTTTTAAACCAAAATACAAGAAATAAAGGGTTAAAATGCTAAATCAATCATTTACAAATATACCCTTCTTATTCAAGATGGCGTAAAATGAATTCAAACCATATGAACTCGAATGTTTTTTTTGTTTTATTGCACTATCTTGTTATTGAAATAATTCTAGAAATTTTCATGAAGTTTTTTATAATTTTCTGAATTTCGTTCTATTTATTTGTTAAATTAATTTGCAAAATGCAAAAGAAATACAAATTAAGCCATAAAAAAATATTTTATATTCCTTCATTTTGTTTGTTATTTATTATCTATATTATGTTGAGAATATGAAAATTTATTTTGTATGTTAAGGATTTTTCTTGAATTAGCTATGTATTTTCAAAGTTTATCCTATTTTTCTAATTTTTTTGAAAGGATTAGATCCTATTTATTAGGGGTGTAAACGAACCAAACACGAACAAACAGAGCTAGTGTTAGTGTTTGAAATGTTCGAACACATCACTGTTCGTGCTTGGTTCGTTTAACAAACAGAACAAAAAAAAATTGTTCGTGTTCGTCTCGTTTGCTTATCGAACGAATCGAACGCGAACTTCCTGACGAACTGAACACGAACTGTTCGCGAAGAACAAGCTTTTTTGACAGCCCTAGCTTTGATAACATACTTCCTTAAAATGAAGCAAATTGATCAGGTATTTCGTACACATCAGGTAATTCATACTTCGTCAAAATGAAGTAAACCGAATAAGACATTTAGAGTTTTATTTTAATATATAGCATAGTATATTAATTATAATATTATAATATTTATATTAATATAATTAATAATATAATATTATTATTGTAATTAATAATTTATCATAAATTATAGTTTATAGACGTTTAACTATTTAAAATATGATAAATTTTTATAATATATAATTATTTTTAAAATATCATAAAATTTTTATATATAATCATTTTAAATTATTTTATATTCCGAACAATAACGAACCGAACACAAACGAACAGACCACTATTCGTGTTCGGTTCGTTTAACAAATCGAATGAAAAAATTATTCGTGTTCGTCTCATTTTATTTATCGAATGAATCAAACATAAACTTTTTGGCGAACCGAACACGAACTGTTCGCGAACAACGAGCTTTTTTGACAGCTCTACTATTTATTTACTTAAAGGCATGGATCCTGTGTGTCTAGCCACGTCACCAATGCACTGCCGCCTCGTCAACGCCGAATTATTCCATCCGGAGTATGTACGCAAGAGTTAGGTGCGGATTTTTTGGGTACTGGATGAGTATGGATGGGTATTGATGGGTATTGATGGGTATGGATGTGTATTAGATAGAGTATTGGTGGGTATTGGAGGGTACTGGATGGGTATTAGAGGGTATTGGAGGGTATTAGGGAGAGATGCGTGCGGATGCGTACGTTGTCCGTATGGAATAATGGACAGCCTTTATCACTCGTCACTCATCCATTAGCCATTCAGTGATTAGAAGCAACGTGGGATTGATCTTATGCGTCGTTCCAAACAGCGCACACGCCTCCTCTACCGATTTCAGCTATCAGCTTATTTTTAAAAGAAATGGGCGGAGGGACCCACAAACAATGTCCAAGTTTAAAAAATTAAAGAAATTAAAGAAAAATTAAAGAAATTTGTGTTGTGATTTTGAGTGATTTGTGAATGATTTAGTGAATGAGCTTAATTTTTAAAAATTTAATTTTTTTTTATGAATGGATTTAGGTGAGATTTAAAGTTGAGAGATAAAATGGAGAGAGAAAGTTTAAAAAAATGTTAGTTTATTATTGATTTTTAATTTTATTGAATTTTATTAATTTTTATTCATGAAATTGATTATTTTAATTATTTTATTTCAATTTTCTTTTTTTTTTTCAAATTTTTATGGTTTTTTAATTTTATTTTATTTTGACATATTTTGATAATTTCAATTTTTATTTTCTTATGTTAATTTTTTTGATCAATTTTAAAAATTATTTTGAATTTTGAATTCTGATTATAATGCTTGAAAATCTTAATGATTTTGATTTTAACTTGATGATTTAACTGAATTTTTATTTTATTTTGATTTTTTTAAAAAATTTTAGTGACTTTCATTATCTTTTTTTTTATTAAAAGATAAGCCTCATCTAATAGTTGGAAGTGAACCTCGTATTCAAATAGGTTCTCTATAACATAAAGAAAGAGTTATCTAATAAATGATTAAGGTGAGTGCCTTAAAAAAGGACTAGCGGAAGACCTAAGTCTGTAAGGTCATAGAGTTCCTTAAGACATTTCAAACCTATAAAAACTCAGCTTAATGTCATGGACTAACTTTCCTTAAGTCACCCGCGCAGCTTTAGCGCTCTTCCTTTAACACTAAATCAGCATAACCCTCACAACGC